>JAAFCE010006949.1:7424098-7444692 GCA_013389805.1 Trigoniulus corallinus
CAGTGATCAGACGAGAACTGGTGTGTCCAACGCAATTCGCCGCTCCCGCTTGAACCACCAACGATAGAAAGAAACTCCCACGTAAAGTGGTTGATAGGGCGTCAGCTTGTTGAATAGATGATCCCGTGTTCAATCCCTGGCTGTGGCGATGATTAGTGCCTTTGCTGTTTGTGGTGGCAAACTGCCATAGTGGCAGATGTTCCCTCGTTTCTGGAGATGTTGAAGAGGGATAATGAATTGCTATTGACGTGTTTGGTTGTCAGTGAAGTTGAAAATAAGAAATGGTGCTAACTCTTTCCTCTACCGTTTTTCAATTTTGGTAATGAAGACGCTTGCTTCAAGTGATGAATGAAAAGCAGACATTTGCAATTTCAGACTGTAATTTGTGTAGGTCTCTTTCCGTCTACTGTATAGCCCGGAAATGTCTTTAGTATTTCGACGCAGTTGTAAATTACCATTAACCTGAAAGTGTATGTTCCCTCCTCCTTTTTCTTCCAGACTCTTTAGTTTGAAAGATGGCTGTAGTGGTTGTTGTTTTCTACATTCCAGTGCAGTGCAAAAAATAAGGTCCTATTTCAAATAGTTTGATTCACTTTTGTACCTACCCAGTCATCCATGATTAATACTTGCAATTTCAATTAGAATTTAAAATTGCATTGCCACCGTAAAATAGCAGCATGTGTGTCTCTCGCTTCAGAAACGCTGTTGTCTGAAATGTTATTAAAGTAAGTGGTCCAAATTGAGGTCCTTTCTCTTTTTTTTTTCATCCCCACAAAATAGGTATCATTATTTAAATAAATTGTGCTTGGCTTTAGTGTTGAATTGTTTTCGGCCCTAATGCCATACCGTAAATGATAGGGCGTTTTCTTTATTAGTACTCAAAATGACGTCAAATGAAGCAGCTCCACTGACCTTGAAGCAGTTTTTCGTTTCGTTGGTTTTTTAGGGCCTTCGACTACAATGGTCCTTAGAACCCAGTCCACTGCGTAGTTCAAGTGCAGATTGTGCACAGACACTACCCTGTTACGAAGGAGCGGCTTATTGCGTTGGACACACCAGTTCTCGTCTGATCACTGAAGTGAAGCAACGTAGCCCCAGCTGAGCGGCGAATTGCGTTGGACACACCAGTTCTCGTCTAATCAATGAAGTTAAGCAACGCAAGCCCAGTTAGTACTGACATGCGTGGTCGCTCAGGAAAGCTGGTTATTGCTAATACCCAATAATCGTCACATTTGTGTGGTGTCTGTGCAGTCTCTGCATCAGAACTAAACTGTGGATGGGGCTCTAATGACCTTGTAGTTGAAAGGCCCAAAAAACGCCAACAAAAAAAAAAGTAGCCCCAGCTAGTACTGACATGGGTGGCTGCTGCTTGGGAAAACTTGGTCCTGCTAGGACCCAAAAATCGTCGCAGTTGTGTAGTGTCTGTGCAGTCTACGCATTAGAACTCGGCAGGGGACGGGGCTTTTTGACCTTGCAGGTGAATGGCCCTAAAACTACGCGTTAGAACTCTGCAGGAGACGGGGCTCTAATGACCTTGTAACTGAAGGGCCCTTCAGCTGCAAGGTCAAAAAAGCCCTGTCCACTGCGGAGTTCCAATTCGTAGACTGCACAGACACTACTGTGTTACGAAGGAGCGGCTTACTGCATTGGACACACCAGT
This sequence comes from Trigoniulus corallinus, assembly GCA_013389805.1. Lineage (NCBI taxonomy): Eukaryota > Metazoa > Arthropoda > Diplopoda > Spirobolida > Trigoniulidae > Trigoniulus > Trigoniulus corallinus. Next base: position 7,425,759 of record JAAFCE010006949.1, read on the forward strand.
TCTCGTCTGATCATTGAAGTAACGTAGCCCCAGCTAGTACTGACATAGGTGGCTGCTTGGGAAAACTAGGTACTGCTAGGACCCAAACATCGTCGCAGTTGTGTAGTGTCTGTTCAGTCTACGCATTAGAACTCCGCTGGGGACGGGGCTTTTTGACCTTGCAGCTGAAGGGCCCTAGAACGCCAACGAACGTTTTTGACCTTGCCGCTGAAGAGCCCTAAAACCAACTAACCAAACGCTCTAACGACGATTTTAGAGTATTAACTGGGGCGCTTTGTAGTTGAACGCCCTAATACACCAGCAAATCAAATTATCTTAGCAGTACCCAGTGTCCCCAAGCGGACTCCAGTGCTAGTACTAGCTTAGGGTTGCGTTGCTTAACTTCAGGGATCAGACGAGAACTGTTGTGTCCAACGTAAGCAGGCGCTCCTGATGTCGAAGCAGCCCTATACCATTGTTGTTCTGAGTACTTGCCTCAGTATAGTAGCAGGTAGCGTGCTCGATTGCTGCGTCAGTGGTTCTAGGTTCGATACTGGGCCAAAGAGGTTGGGTTCTTTCGTGTGAGGAGGAGGCCCTCGGTGGTGTGCCCGCCCCGGAATATGCCACCTATCCTCTTCTTCTGTTGGTGGGGGAAAGTGCCCCAAAAATGATCGAGGATAAATTACCGGAGGGTTTGCAACTTTAGGTTGGAAGCCGGCTGTGTAGCAATGCATACCAACATTCAGACTCTGCATTAGAATTACTCAGTGGACGGGGCTTTAATAACCTTTGTAGTTGAAGAGGCCCTAAAGCACCAACCAAACGTAACCTGGTTGGGCCCTCAACCCTAGGTGTCCCACGTTATTCCCTGGTTATGCCCTTCTCCCTGTGTCGAAATTTATTCCCTGGTTAGGCTCTTCACCCTGTATGTCTCGTTATTCTGTGGTTAGGCCCTTCATATTACGTGTCCCATGCTATCCCTTGGTTAATCTTTCACCCTATGTGCCCCATGTTATTCCCTGGTTGCACATTTCACCCGGTCTTCCATGTCATAATCCCCTGCTTAGCAGGGTGTTGCCTACTATCCTGAAAACGTTTTATACATGCTGCTCCACGCTGAGGTCCTTGTCATCTCTTCATGTGCCCTTTCTTCAAATTGATCTTACCATCCACTTACCACCACTTGCAAATTCAAGACATGTTCCGGAACAAGGAAACTGAATTGCCTTCACGACTACTTTTTGGCCAAATTTTGTGTTGGTAAAAATCGAATAAAATTTCGATTTGCAGATTACAAGTATTTCAAGGGTTAGTAGACAGGACCTCCCCCCCCCCCCAAAAAAAATACCTGCCAGGTAAACTGATTAAATACAGGGCTCTAAAAAGGGGTGTTTAAAAAGCATTCGTTCAGGTGCACTGAAATATACCAATTTTAGCCAATTTTTCAGCTTGATTCGGTGAGCGTTCGTTGGGGTAAAGTGCCCCAACGATTAGAAGTAGACCTACGGTTACTGGATTAGTTTGTGGGTTGGGGAGTAAGCCAGGCAGCCATAACAGGATGAACCCTTAGGAGGCTGCCCGCGGGAGATGAGGAGGAAGGTGAAAGGACAAAGGAGAGGGTTAATTTGCAACACCCAACGTTCTTTACCAAACACCCTTGTTGGTATTGCCATGGGCTTGCGCTGCTTAACTTCAGCGATCTCACGCGAACTGGTGTGTCCAACGCAACTTGGCTGCAGGGGGCGTAGGAGTTGCAACATTTGATTGACAGCCGGCTGCTTAAAATATCTCTGAAAAGATAGTTGATGTGACCCCAAACCCAACAGTGCCATTGGTGGGAAAAATTAGTGATGACGAGGTTGCGGGGACGCTGAAAGGGAGCAGCAAATTGCGTTGGGCACACCAGTTCTCGTCTGATAACTGAAGTTAAACAACGTAACCCCAGCTAGTACTGACATGGGTGGCCGCTTGGGAAAACTGGGTACCGCTAGTATCCAAAAATCGTCACATTAGTATAGTGTCTGTGTAGTCTCTATATCAGAAGCACACAGTGGGCGGGGCTCTAATGACCTTGTAGTTGAAGGGCCCTAAAAAACAAACAAACAAGGGGACGCTGAAGACCCTAGCACTGGACCCAGGGCCGGCCCTAGAGTTTGCGGGGCCCAAGGCAGCAAGCGATAGAGGGGCCCAAGGCAGCAAGCGATTGAAGGGCCCAAGGCAGCAAGCGATAGCGGGGCCCCAGCACCAAGTTTTATTAATTCACCAGCGCGGGGCACAAGGCAGCCGCCTCGGTCGCCTTGCCTTAAGGCCGGCCCTGACTGGACCCAAATGTCACGTTACGCTGAGCACCTTAACAAAGTATGTAACCTAGAAACCTGAAAGTCTCGGACCCCCATATCGAAATCATTAAAATTTTAAAAGCATCACGATCCCAACGAGGTCCTTGACCCGCACCTGGTTGTTTTTTGGGTAAAAATCCGAGCCTGGTGGATACAACTTTTTGGAAATGTGTTAGACTAATGACGGACCCGCCTCAGTGACGCGGGAGGTAGCGTGCTCGATTTACTGCGTCTCTGGTTCCAGGTTCGACACTGGATCCAGGTGGGGTGGCTTCTTTCGGGTAAGAGAAAGTCCCCGATTGCGTCTTCCTTCGGGTCTGAAGTAAAGCCGAGGTCCCGTGTGGTGTACGATGACACAGTGGCGTCGCTAGGGTTGGCGTCAACCGGTGCGGTGACACCATGGTGTCACCCTCCCTCTCCTGAAGGGGGAGTGGTGTGAGTGGTGTCACCCGGTGTGGCCCGCACCCTCCGCACCAACCCTTGTGACGCCACTGCGATGACATTTGAACGCGAGCATCTTCACAGGTGTAGACGCTCGCGCCCTGACGTCTTTTGACTGCCCCAACGACAGTAGACCGGCGATAAATAAGCATAGGGGTTGAATCTTTGGTCGGTAACCGGCTGCGGAAAAACATTGTCCAATTTATCACCCGTGTGTCCATTCAGAGGGAAGAGATAGGTGCCCGACCCTGCCGTATGTGGGAGAAGGGTTAGGAGTTGGTTCCTTATATGAGAGGGGGAGTGTAGACAAAGAGGGGGTATGGGCATGTTACCTAGCGCCGTATTTGGCGTAGAAAGAAGAATTTTGACATTTTGGTGAACTTTAACATTTTCGTAACATTTTGTTGCTGCCGCCCTATTGTTTTCCTGTGAATGGCTGCGAGAGGAATCTGCAAATGTTAGTTTGTTAATGGAGGTCTTTGATGTCTTGAAAGATGAACATTAATTTTTAAGGCCCATTAAGCAAATATGCAAAACTCAATAGGAGCAAGGACCTCATTTGGTCCCCCACTTACACCCCATTTCCCAATGGCTCTAGGGAGCGGCTGTATTGCGTACACTCACCAGTTCTCGTCTGACTGCTGAATTTAAACAACGGAACCCAAACTGACCGCTTGCGAACACTGGGTACTGCTAATATCCAGAAATGGCTGTTTGTTGGGGTTTTAGGGCCCTTCAACTATAAGGTCATTAGAGCCCCGTCCAAAGCATAGTTCGTATGCAGAGATTGCACAGGCACTACACCAATGCGACGATTTTTGGGTATTAGCAGTACCCAGTTTTCCCAAGCGGCCACCCCTGTCAGTACTAACTGGGTTTTGTTTGTTTGTTGATGTTTTAGGGCCCTTCAACTACAAGGTCATTAGAGCCCCGTCCACTGTGTAGTTCTTATACAGAAACTGCACAGACACTACACTAATGCGACGATTTTTGGATATTAGATGTACCCAGTTTTCCCAAGCGGCCACCCATTTCAGTACTAGCTGGGGTTGCGCTGCTTAACTTCAGTGATAAGACGAGAACTGGTTTGTCCAACGCAATTCGGTAACAACGCAGCCAAGTTGCGTTGGGCACACCAGTTCCCGTGAGATCACTGAAGTTAAGCAGCGCAAGCCCTTGTCAATACCAACATGGGTTGCTGGTAAAGAACGTTGGGGGCTGCAAATTAACCCTCTCCTTCGTCCTTTCACCTACCTCATCTTCCGCGGGCAGCCTCCTAAGGGTTCGTCCTGGTATGGCTGCCTGGCTTATTCCCCAACCCACGAAACTAATCCAATCCAATTCGCCGCGCCCCCAATGGTTGTAACAGCCAAGTGTCTGTGCAGACTCTGCATTAGAACTATGCAGTGGCCGGGGATCTAATGACCATTGTAGCGAAAGGGCCCTAAAACACCAATAAATGGATCAAAATCCAACGCCTCGTATGCTTCTTATTTCAATTGCAGTCTTTTTCAGTGACACCAGGTGGCCCAGTGGTTAGCAGGATCAATTTCCGGGGATCGGCGAATTGCGTTGGACACACCACTTCTCGTCTGATCACTGAAGTTAAGCAGCGCAACCTCAGCTAGTACTGACATGGGTGGCCGCTTAGGAAAACTTGGTACTGCTTATACCCAAAAATCGTCGCATTAGTGTAGTGTCTGCATCAGAACTACGCAGTTGACGGGGCTCTAATGACCTTTAGTTGAAGGGCCCTAAAACACCAACAAACAAACAAAATCAATTTCGGGTCAGCTGTGGCCTCAACCGGATGGGAACTTTAGCTGTAATCCCATGTCACCCCTATACGGAAGTGAACCCTTTCTATATGGAATACAACATGCGTGTAGCAAAAGCAGTTACTAACCCTTTTCCTGCCTTTGGCACGGTCGGGAACCTAACTTTGTCCCGCAGAATGGATAGGGAGCGGCTGTATTGCGTTGGACACACCAGTTCTCGTCTGATCGCTGAAATTGAGCAACGCTACCCCGGCTAGTATTGGGGTGGCGGGTGTTTTGTCAGTGCAGGCTCAGCATCAGCACTGTGCAATGGACGGGGCTCTAATGACAGCTGTATTTGAATGGCCCTAAAACACTAACTAAACAAACTGGATGGACACGTGGGCGATTTGTTTGACGGTAACTACGCAGCCGGCTGCCAGCCTAGTGCTGCAACCTCTATGCTTAATTGGTGTTGGCCTATTTTCCACTACTTGATGGGAGCGGTGAATAGAGTTGGACACACCAGTTCTCGTCTGATCACTTGAAGTTAAGCAGCGCAACCCCAGCTAGTACTGACATGGGTGGCCGCTTGGGAAAACTGGGTACTGCTAATACCCAAAAATCGTCGCATTAGTGTAGTGTCTGTGCAATGTTTGCATCAGAACTATGCTGTGGATGGGGCTCAAATGACCTAAGTCGTTGAAAGGTCCTAAAACACCAACAAACAATAACAACACTACTTCATTGTGGCCCCTTTCCTCCACCGACCCCAGGAAGCGAACTCCCATACCTGGAAATTTTGTCGGGTCTATGCGTATGTTTTATTTCATGTAGTAAGGGTTCTTTTTCTGTGCAGATGGCATTATGGACACCGCACGGAGTGGTGACAAACGCGGGTAATGGGAAATATGAAAGACTGGATTTTTGTTCCATTGGTGATTTAGGGTCCTTCAAGTACTATGGTCCACTTCGTAGGTCTAATGCTGAGTCTTTATAGATACTTCGCTGCTACGACGATGTGGACGACATTTCCATGTGTAGCAGTTCACATCCAAGTGTCGGTTTTTGGCTGTTTTGTTGGCGTTTTAGGGCCCTTCAACTACTGTACAATGGTCATTAGAGCCCTATCCACTGCACAGATCCTGCACAGACGCTATGCTGTTGCGACGATTATTGGAGATTAGTAGTACCCGGTGTTCCCAAGCGGTCATTCATGCTAGTACTAGCTAGGGTTGCGTTACTTAACTTCAGTGATCAGACGAATCTGGTGTGCAACGGAATACAGTTTTCCATTAAGGAATTGAGAAGCAAAACCTTCAGACCCTATTCTGCCCCAGAAAGGATAAGGTGATGATGATGATGAGGAGGAGGAGTAGGAGAGGGAAAAGGCCTTGACGACATCTCTTGTTGATGAATTGATTAATAACTGGTTGTTTACGACTCATGATAATGATGTGGCCTCAGACATGTCTGCCATGATGTCCACTAATTTTTCAAAGTGGTTACTCGTGACAGAACGGTACACTTTAATGGCCTGCTATTTTGGCCTGTTGACCACTTGATTGACAGTTGTGTACTGGGATAATTAATTTCCCTAAAAGGAGTCGATTTCGCCCCTATCCCCCCTCCGGAGATTGATTATGGTTTTCTTGGAGCTGGAAAGGCTCCTTCAGCAGTGATGTAATTAAAGGCTTCATGTCATACTTTGGAAGGGTTGTTAGTGGCAGTTTGTCGAATTTTCTTTGCCTGGTAAGACTTCCGTTTTTAGGGACAATTCTGACATCGTTGAAGGCTTTCGATGGTCTTCGGAGATGGACCTTTAAGGCTGATAGTTTATAAGGTATGCAAAGCAAAGCCGCACGTCAGTTTCCTGTCAAATTCTTCTGCCAGAAATGTGTCCAGCCCATCTTGAGCTGTCTCATTTGGTAGTTCGCGGATCACTAAGGAGCCTATGGTTTCACTCTTTAGGCTGTCTAACGCTACAGGCTTTCTTCGGGCTGGTGACAAGTGTTTTAGGAAATAATGCCTTCTACATCATTACTAGCCCCTTATCTCCTCACCTGAGAACCCATTGGCGAGCGGCTGTCTTGCATTAGACGCACCACTTCTCGTCTGATTACTAAAGGGACCTGTTGGGAACACTTGGGTCGAAGTGGAGACAGGCGAGTGGTAGGTATCCTGTGTGACCGAAGGGTCCCACTAAAAGCGAAGGGGGAGTTTTACAGAACGGATATACGACCAGTGGCGGAAATGCGAATGTCAGGGTGTCAAGAGAACATCGTTAGAAACGAGTCCTGCATTAGTTTTTTTGTTGGTGTTTTAGGGCCCTTCAACTACAAGGTCATTAGAGCCCCGTCCACAGTGTAGTTCTGATGCAGGGACTGCACAGATACTACCCTAATGCGACGATTTTTGGATACTAGCGATACCCAGTTTTCCCAAACGGCCACCCATATCAGTACTAGCTGGGGTTGCGTTGCTTAACTTCAGTGATCAGACGAGAACTGGTGTGTCCAACGCAATTGGCCGCTCCCCCTGCTTTATATAGCCTGGGGTGAGGAATAGAATGCAGACTGAGATGGTATAGACATTAGGAGGATCAAATCCCGACAGTGACGGGGACGCAGACTTTGGGAAGCACCCAGACCAGGAGACGACCAAATCAAACCTGAGAGCAGGTTGTCCGTAGGACAGAGATGGATAGAGAATTAGTGGAGCGCTAGAACCCGCAGATCCGACCCTGCCTCAGACGGGATAAGGGTTTGATGATGATGGCCCCAGAAAGGAAGCGAGCTGCTAAGTCTATGCTTACCACTGAGGCAAATGTCATCTCTTCAACGAAAAGCAACTACTGGCACTTTTAACCCCTAGGCAGGGCTGGGTACCCATTTTTGTACCTCTTAAGACACAGGCGACGTTCTAGAAGCACTGGCTCACTAGTCGAGCACTAACGCTACTTCTGCGTCACCCGACGCATGTTGTCTCTTGAATCACATTGTGCAAATCTGCACAGATAAGGGACCGACTGAGACATAAAAAAACCCTTCACAAATGTAATTATGAATATTTTGGAAATAGAAAAGTGAAACCATAGCAGCAGTAGTGTATTAGCACACAATCCATTCGATAGGAAATGTGAGTTCGGCTGCCCTTGAACAGGATGCTAGTGGTGAAATTCTACATAGAAGAAATTGTTATTTCTGCCAAATTCTAGGGTTACTGTATCGAATTACCAAAATAACATATTTGTCGAATTTATGGAAAAAAGGAAATTACCCTCTTGGTGATAAACATTTCATAGTGTATTTCTGGCGTCATCAACGCTCTCTCTCCAGGTTTTTATCGTTTCGTTGGTGTTTTAGGGCCCTTCCACTGCAAGGTTACTAGAGCCCCGTCCACTGCGTAGTTTAATGCAGAGACTTCACAGACATTACGCTGATGAGACGATTTTAGGGTATTCGCGGTACCCAGTGGCCCTCCAACTACAAAAGTCGGTAGAGCCCCGTCCATTGCGTAATTCCAATCCAGAGTCTGCACAGACACTACGCTATTACGACGATATTTAGGTATTAGCGGTACCCAGTGTTCCCAAGCGGCCACCCATGTTAGTAGGGCCTACTAACATCAGTTACGTTGCTTAACTTCAGTAATCGGACAAGAACTGGTGTACAGTATCGTCGCTAGGGTTGGCGTCACCCGGTGCGGTGACACCATGGTGTTACCCCCCCCCCCCCCTTCCCGAAAAAAAGTCGCTTCTTCTGCTTTGGTGACACCCGGTGCGGCCCGCACAACCCGCACACCTTTAGTGACGTCCCTGCTGGTGTGTCCAACGCAATACAGCCGTTCCCCAGTATTAATGTAGTTCTGCACGTACTAGGATAAGGTGAACATTCATCATCCTCATTCTATCCTTCTCCCACCTGAGGCAGGGTCGGGTCTGCGGGTTCTAATCCTCCACTCCCGCCTGTCCCCCACCACCCCGCACGCCTCCACGTTCCTCTGCACCACCTGCTCCCACGTCCGTTTTGGTCATCCTCTACCTCTGGTGCCCCCGATTACCTGCAGTCCTACAATGGACCTAATAAGCTCCTCCTCTTCCCTCCTTATCATCACATGCCCATACCACCTCAACCTATTCTTTCTCATCTTTTCAGCAATATCTCCCACCCCCAACCATACCTCTAACGTAATCGTTTCCCATTCTGTCGCATCTTGACACCCCTCACATGTAGGGCAGCATTCACATCTCAGCCACTTGCATTTGCTTTTCATGTTTTTTCCTAACTGCCCAACACTCTGAGCCATACAGCATAGCTGGCCTAACTGCGGTTCTGTATACCTTGCCCTTCAACGTTATTGGGACCCGGTAGTCGCTCAGGACCCCACGTGCCTTCCTTCACCTAAGCCAACAAAAAGCAACTCCTAACCCTTTTCCCGCCTATGGCAGGGTCGGGTACCCATTTGACCCTCTGAATGGACACAGGGTGATATATTGGACATAGTTTTTTCTGCAGCCGGTTGCCGGCCAAAGCTGCACCCCTACGCTTATTTATCTTCGGTCTAGGGTTCGTTGGGGAATGCTACCGACGCCAGGGGGCGAGCTCCTACACCTGGAAATTTTGCCTCATCTACCCGTTGCATAGTAGAGAGGGTTCTTTTACGTGCAAGCGCCATCGCACTCCCACACCGGATCTCGGTTTTACTTCTCATCCGAAAGAAGGCACACTCGCGGCTTCTCTCTCGCCCGAAAGAAACCGACCCACCACGATCCAGTATCGAACCTAGAACTACTGGCGTAGTTGCCGAGTGAGCTAACCACTACGCCACCGCGGCGGGGTTTTTCCTTCATCTCAGCCATCCTGCATTAATTCTATGGGTCACGTCACAATCTATTTCCCCGTTGCTCTGGAGAACTGATCCAAAGAATCATTTTTTTGTTTTGTGCCCAAATGTAGTGACTGCTCGTTAGCACCCCCTCTCTTCTCTCTGGTCTCCCTCACATCGACATAGGGAGCGGCGAATTGCGTTGGACACACCAGTTCTCGTCTGATCACTGAAGTTAAGCAACGCAAGCCCAGCTAGTACTGATATGGGTGGTCGCTCGGGAAAACTGGGTACTGCTAATACCCAATAATCGTCCCATTGGTGTAGTGTCTGTGCAGCATATGCATTAGAACTACGCAGTGAACGGGTCTCTAATGACCTTGTAGTTGACGGGACCTTAAACACCAACAAACAAACCAACAAACAAACAACAAACACATCGACACGATTCTTTCTGAAGGCAAAGTGCAGTTAATTTGTTTTATGGATTTTTAATTTATACTGTATTTTGTATTAATCATTTTTATATGAAAATTTTTGGGGTGTAGAACGAATCACCTAAGTTTCCATTATTTCTTATGGGGAAATTCGCTTTGATATACGAGTGCTTTGGATTACAAGCACGTTTCAGGAACGAATTGTGCTCGCAAATCGAGGTTCCACTGTATGTTTTATTCAGGTAACCCTGGATGTAGGCCTAACACTGGTGCTACTGTGCACACCCTGACATGGGGCCCCGCGATATTACTCTCTATCCGGGACGAAAGACGCGCTTGAGATTTCTCTTCCTCTGACCAATTTGTTGTTGGTGTTTTAGGGCGACTTCAACAACAAGGTCATTAGAGCCCCGTCCACTGTGCAGTTCTTATGCAGAGACTGCACAGACACTACACTAATGCGACGATTTTTTATTACTAGCGGTAACCAGTTTTCCCTAGCGGCCACCCATGTCAGTACTAGCTGGGGTTGCGTTGCTTAACTTCAGTCATCAGACGAGAACTGGTGTGTCCAACGCAGTATAGCCGTCCGGCTTTTATACCTCTGCAACGGGTAGATGAGGCCAAATTGCTAGGTGTAGAAGAATGCCCCCTGGTGTCGGTGGAACCCCCCCCCCCCCTCCCCGGCGTCCGGATCCCAACCAGCAAAAGCATAGAGTTAGTGGTTTAATTATGCAGTTGTTTGCGTAAAAATATCGTCCAATAGATCGTCGCTGTGTCCAAGGGGACGTAAATGGGCATCTCATTCGTTTCGTTGGTGCTCTAGGGCCCCTTCAACTACAATAAGGGCTTCCGACCTCTCCATAGAAGGGTAAAGAGTTAGTGATTTGGTTTTCTCGTTTAAGTACCTGCTTCGCAGGATCAAACCTGGCCTTTCCTTTGGATGCTCACTCAGATGTTTATCGGTCGGAAGAAACCGTCCGCCTGGACCATGGTCGACCCTACAACTGTTGTCACATGAGTTCGGCGTGCTGCCTCAGCCCCAGCTGCAGCCCTGATACCACAATTAAGATTTGCAGCACCGGGAAAGTGTAGCTATTGGATTATGTTGACGAAAATGGGTAAATGAACGAAGACAGGAAGTAGAATTTTGGCAAGTGCGACCTTCACCATATCATGACTATATACGGAACAGCTTTTCTTTGAAATTTTGGTGGAATTTTGAATGGATCCGCGGTGTGGTTTTCTTTTTCGCTGAGAAGTCGTGGACTAGAAGTCGTTACGCGCCCGAATTTTTTCCAATTTCGGCTTTAATCCTTCAGGTCAGTATAGCTGAGGGAAGTCACGTCTCCTCAGGCGCCACAGAAGTTGTTGTTCAAATTTTTTGACAGTTCTTTTACTGTCTCTAGGTTGGAATGTCAAGGCTCTTTGCCTAACGCGAACCATTTGTAGCCACATTTTTGGTTAGAGATATTGGAAACGCCTTTGAAAAATCCTCATTGAGATTCGTAAGGTTTAAAGAGGAGGGCTGGGATTTGGTTTCGGAAGCACGTGATTTGTCAAAAGACTATTCTTCGTGGTTGTTTTGTAACGGAAGTGCTTTTCTGCGCAGATTTATTTTTTGACTAGAAACAGGCAACCCCCGTCTCGTTTTCTGGCGTCATTTTGATATTTTCCAGATCTTTGTCTGTGCGAAGATGTCTTCCGGGTGCAATCTGATTTTTGGCACTAATAATCCTTAATGTGATGTTTGCTAATACAAGAAACTGGTTAGGGTTAAACAATCAAATTTTGGTTCACCTCCAGTGACGGGTTATTCGCCCACCTGGTGAGTACTAGTCGGCACTTGGTGCAAATCAAATAATAGATGCTTTGAAGTAACAGTTTTGAGAAAAAAAAAATTTGTTTAGTTGCACCCCTGGTGGGCCTAACTAAAGAATTAATTGCCTCCTCGCATCACCTTACCCCCTACTCGCTCCTATGACAGTCATCATCCCCTTATCCCGCCTGGAGCGGCGAATTGCGTTGGACACAACAGTTCTCGTGTGATCACTGAAGTTAAGCAGCGCAATCCCAACTAGTACTGACATGGGTGGCCGCTTGGGAAAACTGGGTACTGCTAATACCCAAAAAATCGTCGCATTAGTGCAGAGCTGTAACGTGGGTATGAAGCGCCTGTGGAAAGTGTCTAACTTTCGCTTGCCCCTAACCCAATAATGACAAAAAATCTTAAACATGATGCGCCCCAAACCCAGTTGCGCCCGTGGTGGCTGCTTTCATCGCCACGCCCTAGTTACGGCCCTGCGTTAGTGTAGTGTCTGTGCAGTCTCTGCATAAGAACTGTGCTGTGGACGGGGCTCTAATGACCTTTGTAGTTGAAGGGCCCTAAAACACCAATAAACAACAATTATCCCGCCTGTGGCAGGGTGGGGCCTGCGGGTTCTAGCCTTTCCACTCCACCATATCCTTAACGACAATCTGCTCCCATGTCTGCTTTGGTCTCATCCTGCCCCAGGTGCTTCCAACCTTACTATCTAATTTCCCTATCTTGCCTTTAAGGGTCCCCACATTCCACGTTCCAAATCTAAGATTAGCCCCTATTCTTGATGAAAATGCTATGACTGGGGGCACCCCAGCCAGGCGTCTGGAACCCGCAGGAATATTGGACGGGATGTCTGTATGTGGGGGGACGGCGCCCTACCCCACGCTCCTATGACAAAGTTGAGTGCAAAAATTCCATGGCAGTCATGCTGAACACTTGGAAGAACTTCAGCTCCTAGCAAAACGCGCCAACTTTTTTATAATGCGTCTGTGGTTCTTCCCGAAATGTATACAGGGCCAGGGTATTTCCTTTGGTTCTGTAGAAGTCTCCAGGATGGATCCTGAATCCATAGATTCATCAAGTTAAGAACTCTTAAGGCCCAGCGCAAAATGAGACGCAGTCACCGCAGGTGACGCAGGGTGACTCACCGTAAATTTCTGCGGCTCGCATGATAGTATGTAGTTGCGCATGTTAAGTCGCAGGGTGACGTGACTCAGTACCTGCGTCACGTGACCCTGCGGAGCGCCGTGCTAGTGCTGCAGTTTCCTGCGTGAAGTTGGCGTGACAATAACAAAAAGCGGTGCGAAGCAGAGAAGTTCTCTTATTTGATGCAAGTAACGTGTAAAACTGCGATTCAATGGGGAGCGGCAGGTTGCGTTGGACACACCAGTTCTCGTCTGATCACTGAAGTTAAGCAACGCAAGCCCAGTTAGTACTGATATGGGTGGTCGCTCGGGAAAGCTGGGTACTGCTAATACCCAATAATCGTCTCATTGGTGTAGTGTCTGTGCAGTCTATGCACTAGAACTATTCAGTGGACGGGTCTCTAATGACCTTGTAGTTGACGGGACCTTAAACACCAACAAACAATGCGATTCATTGTGCGGTGATTGCCTGCTAGCAGAGTTTCGCAGGGCTGCTACACTCTGCGTCACCTACGTCACCCGCGTCACCCTGCGTCTCATGTTGCGCCTTGCCTAATGGTTGAATGTCACCCACACAATAATATGGTGATAGTGTGGATGACCAAATTTAACGAATTGTTTGTTCGTTGATGTTTTAGGGCCCTTCAACTTCAGTGGTCATTAGAGCCCCGTCCACTGCATACTGTAATTGTGATGCGGAGTCTGCACAGACACTTTGCAGTTACGACCATTTTTGGGGGGAGCGTCTTATTGCGTTGGACACACCAGTTCTCGTCCGATCCCTGAAGTTAACCAACGCAACCCCAGATGGTACTTACATGGGTGGCCGCTTGGGGAACCTGGGTGCTGCTAATAGCCAATAATCGTCGCATTAGTGTAGTGTCTGTGCAGTCTCTGCATTAGAACTATGCAGTGGACGGGGCTGTAATGACCTTTGTAGGTGAAGGGCCCTAGAACACCAACAAAACGCACACGAAAAAACGATTTTGGGTAATAGCTGTTCTTAGCGTTCCCAAGCGGACAAGTCGGCAACCCATCCTAGGAGTAAGTGGAGTTGCGCAAATTTAACAGGCCAGGAATGGCGATGAAACATAAGACACAATATTATAATGAATTGGGGGGAAGGTTAGAAGGGGGACGGTGTCATGAATGTAAATCCATGCACCCCATGTGATATATAGTCTGTTTTTGTTATGGATCAGGAATATTTTGGAAGTAACTCATCTTTATTTCTAGTGTTTATTCAAATCGATTTTTCTGTCGACCTCTTAAATGGCAGAATGATTTTTCTGTGGTGAATTCTTAAGTTTTAGATTCGACGGCAGAAATTCGATTTTCAAGGTTGAAATGATTATTTTGACTATCCATCTGAAATAGGATACTTCTCATGGATTCGTTTTGCTTCACATACATAGCTGAGTTGACCACCTCCTTTTTTCGATTTTCGTCAACAAATAACCGAAAAAGGTTCTTTTAACGTTTTTCAAGGCTTTTTAGACAGAATTGGGATGAGTTCAGTTGAATGATGATGGAACCGTTTTCAGACGCCACGTTAATAAAATTTGAAATAGTCTACCTCCTGAAATTCAGAATCCATAAACATTATCATATGACCTAATGAATATCCACAACCCATGTACGTATAAACTATGAGGAAACCGCTCTCGGTGCTGCTGAGAGAGCATGCTCCACTACAGCCCCAGCGGTTCCACGTTCCATCCTGGACCTCTAGTGTACCTCTCGATGGATAGCGAGCCAGGCCATGACCCGTTGTGGTGTATACCAGGGGTGTTAACATGGTGGCTTGCGCGGTCGCATATGGCACTTGAAGCCTAGACTTCGGGCCTGCGAATTCGATACCATGTAGTATAGGCTACATATGCGGCCTGCCACACACAGGCATAATGAGAGGGAGACAGTAGCCCCGAACGAAGTTCCTAGGGGGTACTATGGGCACTGTATGGCCCTTGTGGGGAGCGGGTGTTTGCGTTGGGCACCAGTTCTCCTCTGATCACTGAAGTTAAGCAACGCAATCCCAGCTAGTACTAGCTCGGGGGACTGCTTGGGAACACTTGATACTGCTAATACCCAAAAGTCGTCGCATTAGTGTAGTGTCTGTGCAGTCTCTGCATAAGAACTATGCAGTGGATGGGGCTCTAATGACTTCGTAGTTGAAGGACCCTAAAACACCAACCAACAAACATCGTAGGGGGTGTCTAATGACCAATGTAGTGGAAGGGCCCTTAAACATCAGTGAAACAAACCCTGGGGTCTGTAGGAGTTGCCACGTTAGGCTGCTCGCACACAAAGCCACTTGTGGTGACCACACATTGCAGAGTGCGTTTCTAATTGAAGTGAAATAGGCTTGGTGCAGACATGGCGTTTGCAGTAGCACTGCTGTGCCACAACCTGCAGCAGTGCCCATATCTCGCTACTTGTGGTCAGTGATGGCTTTTTCCTGTTACTGCAAGCGTGAAAGCATGTTGCTGTCACCCATGGAAGCTACTGGTGCTCGTGTACAGCAACTAGTGGTCGCTGCAAGTGGCTTGGGGTATATCTTTGGCTGCCCTATCTCTAGCCTTGGCTGTGTAGCCTACTTGGCTGGTTTAAAATTTCTCTCTTTCCTTCATTGGTATCTCGGAATCCCCTATCTCCATCCACCTGAAAAAGTCAGCCTTGTTTTGCTTGATGGCTGTTTCTAATTGATCATTACACCACCATGCCTTCCTGGCCTGTAATGTAACTCCTACTCTAGCCTGGCCTAAAATGGCTTTCCCACACCTTCTAATTGTTCTGGTGACTCTGTCCTAAATGACATCAGCTGTCCCTTCCCAATTCCAGTCTACTTGCCTGTGTACATCTTGTGCAAACTCCTCCTTTTTGGTGGGCAATTTCTGCCACCCAATGACCTGCCACAGGACCAGAGGTATCCACCGCATAAGATTGCAGACGCCTGACGATGATGGCCCGGAGCCCACTCACACCCCCAGATGGCCACTTTAAAAATAACATTCAAATATATATAATTACATACCCTAGAGTTTGCTGTTAAATTAGATAAAAGAATCTCTGCCAATTCCTTTTTTTAGGTCTGCTTCAGATGGAAATTTAAAAACACTTACTGTGGGTCCTTTTTTATAATTAATCCAACAGTATAATTACCACAATGCTAAACACAAAATCCAAATTCAATCAAAGCTAAACACCCTAATCCAAATATGACACTGAACACAAAATCTAAATCTTTATCACTTATTAATTACTGTCACAATCATATTTGATTAATTATAAAATCAAATGTGATTAGTATTTTAATTGCACTGGAAACACGTGGGGTACAATGAATGAAGAATATTTCATGAAGGAAATGATCTATTGGGGCTATGTCATAGTAGCAGGATTTTCAGGATTTTTGGGGCTCTGCAGCACAAAGTGCTACAGATCCCTAGGGCAACTCGTATGCCAGCCATCTATCTCTATCTATAGCTTTAAGTGTGGTTTGCTTGGGAACATTCCATTATATATTTGCTTACAGTCCTTTTTGCACATAGGGGCTTCACTAATGAACTGGTTGCCCAGTAAGGGCCCCATGAACGAAATGGCTGCCAGATAAGGGCTCCCCAACTCCAAACGGGTGATAACTGCTGTTGTAGTGGACTACTTATAGTGACGTCATATGATTGCTACCTTCTTATGCCACATTTACACGTTTGTGAGTAATCACAAGATGAATGGCGAGGCAAGACTTTCGTCAAAACGTTCACATTCATGATTTTGATACAAATGACCATTCATACATTAACGAATGTCTTGCCAGATGGTCATTCTACAATCGCTCCGGTCCCTCGCACCCTTTGACTTGTGTCAAAAGACCACTTTCAAGGCGAGTGCCACAAATGGCAAGGTGAACCATGAGGTAAATGACGAATGTGGTGTTCATACGTTCATTGAACATACTCATCTCGCCATTCACCTCGTCTTACTTGTGAACGTGTAAATGCAGCATTGTGTAAGACCGCATTTACACATTCGCAAATACGACAAGGCGAGCATGTTCAACGATTGTATGAACACTACATTCGTCATTCACCTGGTGGTTTGCCTCGCCATTCATGGTGCTCGTGTTGAAAGCGGTTTTTTCACACGAGTCAAAGGGCGCGAGTGACCTGAGGCGATTTGAGAATGACAAGCTGTCGAGACAATATGAGTCAAAGGGCGCTAGAGACGAGGTGATTGGAGAATGACCATCTGACGAGACATTCAGCGAATGTGTAAACAGTCATTCTTCATCCAAAGTATGAATGCGAACATTTCGACGAAAGTCTCGACTCATCTTATTCGCGAATGTGTAAATGCAGTATAAGGTTTCGGCCATGGTGAAGTGGTGAGGAAACCATTTTCTTTTGCTGGCGCCACCTAGTGGAAAGAAGTGCAACTACAAAAGGGGTATTGAACAATGGTCACCATTCTGTGAAAACAAACTTTTTTGTTACCACCTCGCCGATTTTGTTCACCTCTTTCCTGTCCTCTTCCCTCCCCTCTTCACCATGGCCACTTCCACTGAAATGCAACCTTTTGTTTTGATAGCAATCCTCACTGCTATCCTAACCTCTCTCCTCTCCACCATGGCTGCAGCCTAAGCCTTCATATATAGGAGGTGCTGGTGCAAGTGGCCATAGGTCGACAGCTGGCTGCATTGAAATGCAGCTCAATAGATCCTGTGGTTGTTCTTGTTTTCAGTGAATTAAATTTGGCACTCGAGCCTGTCATAAGCAGGTAAAGGTTTTGGAATAATAATGATTGTGATATTCAGATAGTGCAAAAAATGTCATCTGTGTATTGTTGTTGTGGTAAGATGATTTTAATAATGTCTTGTTGAAAGGGTTTGGCTGAACCAGCAACAACAATTGTGACAATGTGGATTTTTAAGACGAATAAGAAGACTAGCAATAATAATTTTTCTTGTTAAAGATGCCATTTTTTTTTGTTTCTGACACGTTCATCGTCGAGCATTCAAGCTGCATCCTTCATATTTTTCTTTATGATTTCGATTTATGCTTCAGCGATGATTTGAAAATATGTAAATGAAAGTAAACATCTCCAATTTTCTCCTCTTTCTCGTTGAGTTTCTCTCGGTGTAGTGCAAAATAATCATTCGCCTTCCCCACACAAAAATTGATCCTATGGAGGCTTAGAAAAGGGAAACCGGGCTGCTTTCAACCCACGCTCATAATTGGAAAGACTTTCATTGTGTTTTGATAGGGCCCTGTCCCATACCCTTTTTATACGTCCTCTCCTGTCTTTCTACCCTCCGCTTTCCGTTTCCTTCCCCACAAGTCTCCCCTCTCCCAAGATCTGCCCCATACTTGTAATTGAACTCTAAATAATATGTACACTTAATATGTCAACGTAATATCTCTAATGCTTTTTATAAAGTATACGTCACACGGTCGAATAATGAAGTAAGTTTTAGTCACATGCCATTACATAATGGGTTTCAAACTTTTCAGGCGTTGCCTTCCGGTTTCCGAAACGCAAACACACAAAAGTATATTATCAATAAGAAAGAAATCCCTGTTATGTTTTTCATATATTTTTTTCCAAAAATGAGGAGGAATGTTGACTTGTAGGGTGTGTCTCAGCGTTGTTGCTGCAGGTTCATTCCTAGTTTTCTTTCGGGAGGTTAGAGACACAAAGGACAAGAGTTGTACAAACAAAAACAGATAATGATAGACAGACTGACAGACAAAGAGAGACACTCAAAAAAGTACAGCGGGAAATCTGCAGAGGAAGAGACAAGCGGACTTAGACTGGGAAAGGGCGGACGCAGATACTGTAGATGGACAAGCATAGACAGACAGCGAGGCAGACGTGGACACACGGGAGGCAGACTGTGAGACAGACGCGGACAGACAGAAATAGACACGGACAGACCTTTACAGATGAAGTTAGATGTAGATAGAAGACTGCAGACGTGGAGACGACAGACACAGACGCAGTAAGATGGATGCACTCAGTGAGACAGATGCAGACCGATTCTGACTATGAGAGACGGATGCGGACAGACAATGATAGACTATGAGAGAGAGATGTGGACAGACAGGGATAGACTATGAGAGAGAGATGCGGACAGACAGGGATAGACTATGAGAGAGAGATGCGGACAGACAGGGATAGACTATGAGAG
>JAAFCE010006949.1:7467147-7482898 GCA_013389805.1 Trigoniulus corallinus
TCTCTCTCTTCTCTCTCTCTCTTCTCTCTCTCTCTTCTCTCTCTTCTCTCTTCTTCTCTCTTCTCTCTTCTTCTCTCTTCTCTCTCTTCTCTCTCTTCTCTCTCTTCTCTCTCCTCTCTCGAAAAAAAGCCGCTTCTTCTGCTTTGGTGTCACCCCATTCTCATGGTGCGAGGGGTGTCACCCGGTGCGGCCCGCACCCCCTATTGACGCCACTGCTTGACCCTACCATAGGTGGAAAAAGCTAGTGATGATGACCCTGGCGGCCAAGACGGGCTTCTCCTACTTCTCAGAAATTGCGCAGACCTGCTTGCGTATGGAAAATATGCATGCGTGTAGAATGGGTTCTCCTCATTAGGGTGTTCCCAATTTCGACGAGACAAATGGGAACCCGACCCTGCTATAGGCGGTGAAGGCGGTTTTCGACATGCGGAAAAAATTTTCTCCCATCGATTTTACGAGCACTGAAATCCCTTTTCTATGTGAAGTGGATATCAAAATTCTGTAAAATTCTACAAGTGAAAGGTTAAAGGTCACTGCATAATAAGGGGAGTTCGTCTTCAACACTGACACACGAAACTCCATGAAATGGGAAAGGGCAACAGCAGTAGCAATTCCTCGGTGAACTGCAGCAAACACGAGTCGAAAATCGATAGAACTGTCTGACCCTAGACATGGAACGGGGCGGGCCGGGAGAGATGAGAGTGAAGTGAAAGGGACACGAATGAATAATATCCTCCCAAAATCTCGGCCTGTGACACTAACGGCAGGCGATTGTTAAGCAGAACGTCATTAAATGACAAAGGCCTTTAAGTAATCTAGGAAGTTGGGGGTGAACTAGACGCCAATGTGATCCACAGGCTCAGTGTAGGGTGGTTGAGTGAATGACAGGCTAGAGGAGGTATCCAACTGATTTGAAAAACCCCAAAGGGAGAAATTCAATAAGGAAGTGGTGAAAAGGTCCTTCCGATTCTTGGCAAGGGCATTCACGGGCCAAGTTGACTATTAGTTTAGAACTTGGTGACATTACAGAAAAGGATATAGCGCCGACTCAGGCGGAAAGGGCATTTATCAGAAGGAGGTAGACCTGGGATAGGTCCAACTTAAGGTTGTAGGCCTTGATGTTTTCTTAGGAGCCCTGGGGGAGAGAGGAGCTCTAATGACAAGACCGCTTGCTTGCTTTAACGTCTGCCTATAGCCTTCGTGAGTCAATAAAAGACGGAAGCAACTTGAACCGTTTTCACTAATCCTTTTCTCGCCTATGGCAGGATCCCCATTTATGTTCCAATGGGGCACATGGGTAATTTATTGGACTGGAATTTTAGGCAGCCGGCTGACGACCAAATACTGCGAGTTCTTACTTTCCCAACGTCGGCCTATTTTCTGTGTTAATTTCGTTCAATGATGCCATTGGGCGAGGTCTTTTACCTGGAGATTTTAAACCCCAGGTGATGGAAATTTTGGACCCAGGGCTGATGTGTCTGAATGGGACAGAAGAGACACCCGAACCTGCCATAAGCGGGAAAATGGTCAATGATGATGTTAAGGCACATGTGGGGCTTCCTTCTCTCTAGGGCACTGAATGAGCTATCTGTTTTGGCCGGGATCAATCCTGACTCAATGACGGAGGTATGTGTGCACTCCCCCATTGCAACTAATGTATCTCATGCCACAATTACGAGGCCACACGAGTAAAAATCGGATGTGTGCAACGGGCCTTAGGACCATTCAGCTGCAATGGTCATTAGTGCCCCGTCCACTGCGTTGTTCTAATGCAGAGTCTGCACTGACACAACATGGTTAAGGCGATTTTTGGGTAGTAGCAGTATCCAGTGAACCCAAGCGGTCACCCATGCTAGTACTAGCTGGAGTTGTGTTGCTTAACATCAGTGATCAGACGAGAACTGGTGCGTGCAACGCAATACTGCCGCTCTGCAAAGGAAAAGGCAATATTGATCACTGCCATTGTTGGCGAGGGCCATTCTGTGTCCCACAGGGGCCCTAACGATTTATTTCATCATCATCATCCTCCCCTTTTTTATAACTTCTTTCTTAGGAAAGTAACTCGCTATAAAATTAACCAACAATGGACGCCATGCTCCATGGCGAATGTTATCGATCCGAATATACAGTAGATGCGAACTGAATCGACTATTTGCGCGGATTAGTGATAATAAAGAGTTAGACTTAGCTTGGTTTAGTTTAACGTCGATTTGTCAAGGTTCCCCCGCTGCAACCTCTGATCACTGAAGTTAAGCAACGCAAGCCCAGTTAGTACTGACATGGGTGGTCGCTCGGGAAAGCTGGGTACTGCTAATACCCAATAATCGTCGCATTAGTGTAGTGTCTGTGCAGTATATGCATTAGAACTATGCAGTGGACGGGTCTCTGATGACCTTGTAGTTGACGGGACCTTAAACACCAACAACCAACCAACCCGCCACAACCCGTTCTCCGAAATCCCCCCCCCCAGGGTAGAACTGGGAAGAGTACCCTCACTCCCGAAATTTTGCGCTGACGGATTTTGCCATTATTTATTGAGCGCCAATCTACTTCTTAAGGTAATTTCCCTCTGTCAGGACAGAAGTAATGTTGTCAAACTTCACATATATTTCACTCCGCCTAGTAAGGGTTCCTTTCCATGCAGTGGTGAAATTGTTGACAACACATGCGACCATGCCTTTACGTCACATCCAGTGGAAGGCGACTCAGTGTCGTATTTTTTTCACGAATCCAGAACAGTGTACAGTCAGGTCTCTTTTTATGTGGGGGATACGTTCCTCAGAAATTCGCCTAAAAGAAGACTATAAGTCTATGGAAAAATTAGGGATATGTTCTATAATTTTTAAAATTTGCATAATTCGAAAATAACGAATTAAAATTAATGTACAACTGCATAAAAAACGTTTTTTGATGCTAAAGAAAATAGGTTTTCTGGATTACTGCATTAATTTCGTGAGTTGGGGAGTAAGCCAAGCAGCCATAACAGGACGAACCCTTAGGAGGCTGCTCGTGGCAGATGAGGACGTAAGAATTGAGGACATAGGAGAGGGGAAAATTGCAGCACCCAACGTTCTTTACCAAACACCCATGTTGGTACTAACGTGGGCTTGCACTACTTAACTTCAGTTATAGCTCATACCACATTTACACATTCACGAATAAGACGAGTCGAATGATGAGGCGGGACTTTCGTCGAAATGTTTTCATTCATACTTTGGATGAAGAATGACTGTTCACACATTCGCCGAATGTCTCATCAGATGGTCATTCTCCAATCACCTTATCGCTAGTGCCCTTTGACTCGTTTCGAAAAAAACCGCTTCAACACGAGCGTCACAAATGGTGAGGTGAACCACGAGGTGAATGACGAATGTAGTGTTCACACATTTGTTGAACATGCTCGTCTCGCCACTCACCTCGTCATATATCGTGAATGTGTAAATGCGGTATCACGAGAACTGGTGTGTCCAACGCAACTTGGCTGCACTTGGTTTCTTAATAAATTTCTTTGGGAAGCTGAAAAAGATTTATATCAACCTTAAATAAAATTGTATTTCAATTCAATTGTCTATTAGTATCTGGTAAGGGTATACACCATTTGCAAACTGTTTGTAAATCACTTTCATCATCAAAAATAACTGTCTATGCAATGATCTCTTTGGTATAGGCCAGTGGTCGGCAAACTCATCAGTCAAAAGAGCCAAATATCAGCAATACAATGATTGAGATTTCTTAAACTATCTAGGTAGTAACACCATTTCTTAACTCAATAATGATGTTATTTATTGATAAAAATTAAATTTTTGGAAATGGCTGGTTAGAAAAATACAGGTAACTTTCTGCTTTAAGAAGATTCTTTTGTCACCCACGTGTGATTTGTGGACCTGACAAGCATTGACCACTTTCCACAGTGAGACTGCTGACTGATGCCTAGTTCCATATCACCACACTTTAACGCTAATCACGTCGCCACTGATGACATTTTGATAACGTTTTGTGCTAGCGCTTTATGAAGGAGCGCCAGTGCAATTTCTTAAGCCTGGTTCCCTGGCACACGACACCGACGAAATTAGCACTCTAGCAGACGACAATCCACATAAACTGATGACGTAGTTATACTACCATTCTGTAAAGTAAGCGTGAAATCAACAGTGAAGTGGAGTTGAGAGTTAGTTAACTGCATTTGTTGATGGAATGTGTCACTCAAATTTGATTGGCTTTTTGAATTTTTAAATAGTCTTCTGTTTACTTTTCATTGGTTTATTTATTTTTTTCAGTTTTGGCGCCACCAAACGTTCATATTGAAAACTATTAATCGCTTACATGAATTCGCTCATGCCAGGGAATCAAACCAGGCGCAATTTCTGTTAGCGCCTGTGGTTTACGTCATAATTATACTGTCTGCTCAAGAGCTATTCTCGTCGGTGTTGCATGCCAGGGAACTAGGCTTTAATGCCCAGTTCTGTATACCATTGAATCAGATGACACAGCACAAAAATGGTGACGTCACACTGGTACTTGGGGCGCTGCAGAGCAGCTATGTGTGACGGTAGTCAACTCACATAGCGTCCCGCAAGTCACGCTGTGTTCTGATTGGCTGGCGGTTGAGCTGTCTGCTTGAAAAATGGTGGAGGATGAACTAAGACATGACGATGGCGTGCCATGACTCCAAATAAAGCACTGCACTTATGCCTAGTAGTTCCGTATCACCACACTTCAACGCTAATCACGTCGTCACTGATAACATTTTGATGACGTTTTGTGCTATTGCGTTATGAAGGAGCGCCAGCAGAATTCCTTAACCTTCCGTCCACAAGGTGGGGTCTTGGCAGACCCCAGACCTACAAAATTGTGTCTACACATGTACCACTTTCTCCAATCTTAACCAACCTTTCAGTACCTGTTCTCCGATGTTTTCCTTACCTATCTAGGGAAGTTGGCAGGTCTCCTAAGTAATTAGCATATTTTATTTTTGGTTAAGCAATGCAATCCAAGTTAGTACCAACATGGTTGGCTGGTCAGAAACACTGGTTACTAAGGCAGAAATGGGAGCAGGATGTCCATAAGGATTTGGTAGTGTCTGGGGTGGATGGGGACCTGGTGGGAGATAAGCAGGAGTGGAGGACTAGACCCTGTAGATCCGACCCTGTCATAGGTGGGATAAGGGAATGGAATGTCTTGTCTTCTTGGGTAATATAGAATTTTTACAGCATGTTTCCAAATTATTTTCATTGCTAAAGCTTTATATGGATGGTATTTAATTTAATATCCATAATAATGCCCTTCATCTGAATATTTAAGCCCTGAAAATGGGGTCATCACAGACCCCACCTTGTAGTGTGTGCCAGAAATCGTCACCTTGTCGACGGAAGGTTAAGTGTAGCGCTTTATTTGGAGTCACGGAGTTGTCAAAGAGTTGCATCTGTGGACGAAAGTGACACTGCATTGAGTTGCAGTTGCGTTGTGGCAGTGGACGAAGGGCCTTAGTCAACTTTGCCTCCTCAGCGCCACATACCGCCTGTGCCACGTCTTCCTTAACCCGAGCGGCAGTGGCGAATTGCGTTGGACACACCAGTTCTCTTCTGATCAGTGAAGTTAAGCAGCGTAACCCTAGCTAGTACTGACATGGGTGGCCGCTTGGGAGAACTGGGTACTGCTAATACCCAAAAATCGTCTCATTAATGTAGTGTCTGTGCTGTCTCTGCCCTAGAACTATGCTGTGGACGGGTCTCTAATGACCTTGTAGTTAAAGGGCCCTAAAATACCAACAAACAACGAGAAATCCCTCGAAATGGACGTTATCTTTAGGCGGCCAGCTGCCGGTCAAAGCTGCCACCCCTATACTTATTTATTTTTCGGCCTACTATTCGTTGGGGCCCCCGGGGGCGTAGTAGGTAGTGGGCTCTGTAATTTCGTCAAAAAGGTTCTAGGTTCGATACTGGACCGAGGTGGGTTGACACCTTTCGGGCCAGAGAGATGCCTCGAATGCGCCTTCTTTTGGATGAGAAGTAAAATTGAGGTCCACGTAAAGGAACCCTCCCCACTGTACAACAGGTAGGTGAGGCAAAATCCCGAGGTGTAGGAACTCGCCCCCCCCCCTGGCATAAGTGGAGTGTTGTGCATCCATTCAGCGGGACAAGATAGGTACTCGACGGTACCATAGGCGGGAAAATGGTTAGGAGTTGCTGTGCCACTGTTCGTTGGGTCACTCCACCGATGCCAGGAGCGCGAATTTGCCTCATCCACCCGTTGCATGGTAGAGAGGGTTCTTTTACGAGCAACTGACATTGTACTCCGCATGGGGCCACGGGTTTTACTACTTTATCGACAGAAGGCGCACCCAGGGCGTGTTTTTCGCTCCAAAGAGGCCAACCCACCTCGATCCAGCGTCGAACCTAGAATCATTGATGCAGTCATAGAGCACGCTGTCTCCTCTGCCACCAAGGCGCGTTTAAAATCTCGCCCAGCTCGGGAACGCCAAAAATAGTTCCTGATATATTGCTTAGATTGGACTATGACGTCATAACACTCCGTATTTTCACTTTGAAATTCAGTGTCTGCCTCCACCAAATCGATTCCAGAAACTATCCATGAAAGAGCAGCCGCACACGTTTCAACTTGGGGGCGTTGGCGTCATATTTTAACCCTTTCTCCCCGTATTAAAACCTCATTATGGGTAGCCATGCTTATCCAACTAACTCTCAAGGTCAAGGTTGGACGCTTGAGAGCTGCAAACGATGGTTATAAAGGTGATGGGTGACCAGGGAAGGAATTGACTTCCAGTTCCTGCTTCAGTGGTGCAGTGGTTCCATAGTTTCCAGGCTCGATCCTGTGCCGAGTGGCTTCTTTCCGACGATAGAAAGCGAGAGGCAGACAGTGCACCTTCCGCCGGGGAGCGGCAAATTGCGTTGGACACACCAGTTCTCGTCTTATCGAGCGGCGAGTTGCGTTGGACACACCAGTTCTCGTCTGATCACTGAAGTTAAGCAACGCAAGCCCAGTTAGTACTGACATCGGGTCGCTCGGGAAAGCTGGGTACTGCTAATACCCAATAATCGTCGCATTGGTGTAGTGTCTGTGCAGCATATGCATTAGAACTACGCAGTGGACGGGTCTCTAATGACCTTGTAGTTGACGGGACCTTAAACACCAACAAACAACAACAAATCTCGTCTTATCACTGAAGTTAATCAACGCGCAGCCCCAGTTAGTACTGACATGGGTGTCCACTTTGGAAAACTGGGTACCGCTACTATCCAAAAATCGTCGCATTGATGTAGTGTCTGTGCAGTCTCTGCATGTGAACTACAATGTGGACGGGGCTCTAATGACCTTTGTAGTTGAAGGGCCCTAAAACACCAACAAACAAACAAAAGCCTTCAGCGGGATAGGAAGTAAAGCAATGGCCCCGTGTGGTGTGTGCCATATCACAACCGCAGAAAAAGCAACCCTTCCTACATGGATCTGGATTCATTTAATGGGTTGGGGTGTTAGCCAAGCAGCCATAACAGGACGAACCCTTAGGAGGCTGCTCGCGGGAGATGAGGTCATAGGTAGTGGACATAGGAGAGTTGAAACTTGCAGCATTCAACGTTCTTTACCAACCACCCACGTTGGTACTAACGTGGGCTTGCGCTGCTTAACTTCAGTGATCTTACGAGAACTGGTGTGTCCAACGCAACTTGGCAGTTGCAGTTTGGAGACATTTCCAGGTGTAGGAGCTCGTCCCTCCCTGGTGTCGGTGGAGAACTGCCCTAATGCATCAAAATAGATCCAAGATAAATAAGCTAGGGGTTTCAACATTAAATTGGCAGCCGGCCTCGGAAAATACCGTCTAATCTATCACCCGTGCGTCCATTCAGAGGGACAAAATGGGTACCTGACCTACCATAGGCAGGAAAAGGGGTAGGAGTTGTTTTGTTTCAGCATTAGATTGGGAGCCGGCGACGTTGGTGGTGTTTTAGGGCCCTTCAACTACAAGGTCATTAGAGCCCCGTCCACAGTGTAGTTCTCATGCAGAGACTGCATAGACACTACACTAATGCGACGATTTTGGGGCATCAGCAGAACCCAGTTTTCCCAAGCGGCCACCCATGTCAGTACTAGCTGGGGTTGCGTTGCTGAACTTCAGTGATCGGACGAGAACTGGTGTGTCCAACGCACTTCGGGGAATTGGATTAGTTATGATGGTCGAAGTGTATGGCAGTGGTAGTGGCGCCATCCTGCAGTGCAGTGTTTGAAGGTCACTTACGTCCGCCCTGTTCTTACTCGGAAATCTTAGGGCAGAAGTCCAGTCTTTGATCTTCCGCGAATAACTTGTTTCAGAAAGGGTATTCGTGGCAGATGAGAAGCCATTGAGGTTTCTAAGACCTTACGGGGTTCGAAATGAAGTATTGATTGCCCGAATGCCGGAAGTCGTGCTGTGACTATTGTAGAACCTCACGGACCACTTATTTGAGTGTCAGACAGGCAGGGATTCGAAACCATAGAAATGTATTGTTGTAGCAGTGACTACATTTATTTATTAATTAATAATTGTTATTAATTGAAATGACATCGTAAGTGCGCTTGCGTCTTGAGTTCAAAATACCGCGGATTCCATGGTTACAGGTTCGCTGTTGCTAATGTGAAGGATACCATCTGCCGTAAAACGGACCTGTCCTACTTGGAGTAAATTATACGAGTAGGTCAGCGTTACTTCCGGGTTTCCCACCCCCGCCCCTGTTGTCGCCATGAGTACTCCTGCCTGTAAATGGGTTCCCCTGTAAATGCAGAGTTGTGGAACTGTTCGCGGCAGACTCTGCCATAGGCGCGGAGAAAGGGTTAGGAATGATTCTGATCATTATGAACCATTTTTGACATCAGTGACTAAGAACGTGGGGTAGGCCACCGTCCCCGACAGTCAACAAAGCCATTATTTCCTGCGGGTTCTAGGCGCTTGGCTGGGGTGCCCCCAGTCAGAGTATGTTCAGTGGACCCGCAGACCCGACCCTACCACAGGCGGGATAAGGGTATGATGATGATGATGATGTTGACCAGGGCCGGCCTTAGGGCAAGGCGACCGAGGCGACCGCCTTGGGCACCACGCTGGTGAATTAAAAAAACCTTGGTACTGGGGCCCCGCTATTGCCTGCTGCCTTGGGTCCCTCTATCGCCAGCTGCCTTGGGCCCCGCAAACTCTAGGACCGGCCCTGATGTTGACTAAGAAACTACTCTTTTTCCTGCCTATCGCAGCATCGGGTGCCCGCTGTCCGATTGAGTTTCAGGTCCCGTCTGTTTGACGGTTGTTTGTTTGTTGGTGTTTTAGCGTCCGTCAACTACAATGGTCACTAGAGTCCCGCAGGTGCCCTATCAATTCCGTTTCTCGCTTGGGGGAAGGGTGTGTAGTAAAGGTTCTTTTATAAGAAGTGGTGACATTGTGGAACGACTGATTTCCCTTCTGACGAGTATCTAACTTGGGGCCCTATGGAGCGTTGGACGCACCAGTTCTCGTCTGTTCACTGAAGTTAAACACGCAATCCCAGTTAGTACTGGCATGGGTGACCGCTTGGGAACACCGGGTAGGTCCCACTGCTAATACCCAAATCGTCGTAACAGCGTAGTGTCTGGGCAGGCTCTGCATTAGAACTACGCAGGGGACGGGGCTCTAATGAGCATTGTAGTTGAAGGGCTCTAAAATACCAAAAGTGGGGGCCTTTGTTTTGGCCGAAAGAAGCCAAGCCACCTCGAGCCTGGAACCACTGACGCAGCACCACCGTGGTGGGTTCAGTGACTGGGAAAAGAAGTAGTTTCTGTTGTAAAATTCATGTGCCTTATTTGCTATTTGAAGTGTCTGGAGTTGAACTCTGACCTCTTTTTGTATTTGTCTTCCTTTTTTTCTCTTTGTAGGTGTACACTGCAGCCAGAAAGATTTTACCGGTAGAATACTCTTTAAAAATTCGGTAAGTGCTACTAGCCATTTTTTAATCAAAATTCTTTAATTTGCGCTGCAGCGAATGTCTTCCAACAAATGCCATATCTAGGATACTGTATCCAAATCAAACTGTTTGTGTTTGCAACTGTTCTCAACAATATTATTAATGGTTGTTGATTGTTGCGTTTGCCAAGTAGAAATTTAATCAATAATTACTTCGTTAAAATTATGACCATATTTTCAGACTCTATGATTCCGCGTTGTTTGGCTAATCTCAGCATTAAATTTCGTCATTTTATAGCTGCTAGTCCTTCCCCGCAGGGGAGGATTTGTCGAATCGAAGCCGAAACTGCTGACGATCTATTGGGAGCGGTGTTTTTATTCAGCCGGCTGCCGTCCGTCCTAATGCTGCGACCCCTTCATTATTTAATATCGACCTATACGGTGACGGAATGATGAGGTAGAAGCTGGCACAAGCAAAAGAAGGCTGCTTTCCACAGGTGGATGGAGATGGGGGACCAGGAGTCTTAAATACAATATAGGTAGGACAAGGCCATGGTTAGAAGGATCATTGCCCTGGCTAAACACCAGAAGTATGAGGCCCTCTATGATCAGTTATAGATAAAGGAAGGGTAGAGAGTTTCCACCGTCTGAGATAAAGAGGAGGTGGGAAGAGTATTTCCACACCCTCTTAAATGCTGCAAGGGGAGTGGACGACATTGACATACATCCTACATCTGCAGGGGTGATTGACAACATAACAGAGGAGGAAGTAGTCAAGGCCTTTAGGAAGATGAAAGGTCAATAGGCTGTAGGCCCTGACGGCATTCCCTATGAAGTGTGACATAGCCTAAGGATGACAGGAATCAGGTTGCTAGGGAAACTTTTCAGTAGGATAGGTGCATGGCGTGAGAGTTGGATAGTACCACTCTTCAAGGACAAAGGGAATGTCGAAGATTGTGGTAACTATAGAGGTATTAAGCTAATGAGTCATTCCATGAAGCGTTGGGAGAGAGTAATAGAATTTCGCCTCTGAGATAGAACTAGTGTCTGTGGAAATCAGTTTGGGTTTATGCCAGGTAGGTCCACAATGGAACCAATCTTCATTCTGAGGCAGATGATAGAAAGGTATAGGACAGCAAAGAAAGATATCTATGCCATCTTTCTCAACTTGGAGAACGCTTATGACAGTGTTCCATGACCGGTGATTTGGAAGGTGTTAAAATAAAAGGGGGTAGAAGAAAGGTTTGTTAGGATACTCCGTGGAGCGGCGAGTTGCGTTGGACACACCAGTTCTCGACTGATCACTGAAGTTAAGCAACGCAAGCCCAGTTAGTACTGACATGGGTGGTCGCTCGGGAAAGCTGGGTACCGCTAATACCCAATAATCGTCTCATTAGTGTAGTGTCTGTGCAGTATATGCATTAGAACTATACAGTGGACGGGTCTCTAATGACCTCGTAGTTGACGGGACCTTAAACTCCAACAAACAACAACAATAGGATACTCCTTGGGGAATACTGGAGGTGTCCCTGTGATAGTTGGGGTGCACCAAAGTTCAGCACTCTAAGTCCATACCTTTTCATTCTGGTTATGGACAAGCAGCTAACGGGAGTAGGAGAATGGGCCCCTCAGTGCATAGCATTTGCTGATGATATTGGAAAACTTAGTGACTTCAGAAAACAAGTAGAGAAGGGCCAAAACGATATTAGAGGAGTGATAGAAAAGGTAGGGCTGAAGGTAAACATGAAGAAGACAGACTATTTAGCATTCAGTTGGTAAGGACAATAAAATAACAGTTATGTACTTTTTAAAGGTGAACTGGTGAAAAAGATGCAAGAGGTAAAGTACTTAGGATCAACGTTCCAATTCAATGAGGAGATCCTCTGATGTGACCCATAGAATCAATGAGAGATGGTTGAAGTGGAGACAGGCAAGTGAAGTCCTGTGTGATTCGAGGGTCCCAATCAAGTTGAAAGGGAAGTTTTACAGGGCAGTGGTTAGGCCTGCTATGCTATGTGGATTAGATTGTTGGGCAGTGAGGAAGAGCCACGTCAATAAAATAGAATGCATATATTACAGGTAGCCTGGGAATGGTGGACATCATGGAAATGGACGGTGGTATGGACACGTAATTAGTGGTGGAGAAGAGAAGCTCGTTAGGCCCATTTCAGGAATTCAGGTGGTCAGAAGCACACGGGGCAGGGGGAGATTGAAGCCGACGTGGGAGCAGGTTGTCTGCAAGGATATGGTAGTGTGGACGGGGACGCAGAGGGAGATAGACGGGAGTGGAGGGCTTGAACCTGCGGATCCGACCCTGCCACAGGCAGCATAAGTGTATGATGAGGATGATGATCTATACAGTGACATGGGAGTATCTTATTGCATTGGACACATCAGTTTTCGTCAGATAACTGAAGTTAAGGAACGCAACCCCAGCTAGTACTAACATGGGTGGCCGCTTGGGAAAACTGGGCACCAGTAATAGGGTGTTTTAATAGTGCGTTTTCTGGTGGCGTTTTTGGCTGACGCACGCTACGTTAAGCAGATGACAATTCAACTGTGCAAGTGCAAACACTGCATGCAGTAGCGTTAAGGTGCGTTTCAATGCACACATCACCAATTCTACGTCAGATGCACGCTAAACCACTAACGAAAAACAAATGGCTGACGTCATCAGTCTGTAGGTGGCGCTCGTGTATCGGCTGTTACGTTTTAAGATTTACTAAACGTTACAAGAAAATAGCTTTTCCTGACTGACGCATCTGTCAGTCACGTGGTCTGCTAACGTCTTTGCGTACGTCCGTTAACGCTGCAAGAAAACTCCCTATTGTAACGTTGTTTTGCAAACGTACGCTACGCAATGCAGACGAATCGTGAACTGTGCAGACGCACGCAGTTTGTGAGTTTGCACAATTTGTTAAGCCCGCTTCACAATAACATCGGGAACGAGAACGGCAACGGATGGGAAAGTTGAACAAATTTCAACTTTCCGTTAAACGTAAGCCGTTTGACCAATAGGAGCGCACCTCCACCACATGACGTACCCGTCGCCCCTCCCCTCTGCCCAAAACACGTTTTCCGTTGCTGTTCCCGTTGCTGTTGTGAAGCGGGCTTTAGTGTTTTAGGGCTCTTCATCTACAAGGTCATTAGAGTCCCGTTTACTGTGTAGTTCTGATGCAGAGACTGCACAGACACTACAGTAATTCCACGACTTTTGGATACTAGAGGCACCCAGTTTTCGCAAGCGGCCACCCACCTCAGTACTAATTGGGGTTGCGTTGCTTAACTTCAGGGATCAGACGAGAACTGGTGTGTCCAACGCAATTGGCTACTCCCTACAGGGGTTGCGTTGCTGAACTTCGGTGATCAGATGAGAACTGGTGTGTCCAACGCAATTTGTTGCTGCAGGGCGGGTCAGCGTTCGGTTGACAGCCGGCTGCAGAAAAGGCTGTCTAACTTCCGTTTCTTTTGGGAGAAATTTGTACCCGGAGTCTGTCATTGGAGGGGAAGGTGATAGGGATGATGATGGCGGCGTTGTATGCTTTGGATACGCCGTAATAAGTCACGGATATGCCGAGTAGTTAGTTGATATTTTACGTGGAAATCTTTATTGAATTGCAGACAAGAAATTAATACGAAATAGTGTATCATATTATAGTGTAGCGTGTGTCTCCTTAACAATTGACGTTTATTGCTTTTATTATTGGTTAGTGCACAACTGCAATTTCTACGTTTCTATCTTCTGTTGATTGTCGATTCACGTTCTGCGTGAAATTATCTTCGTTTTTACTTCTAACTGGAATTTTATCACCTTTTTCCTGTGGCCATTTTCTTCAGTAATAAAGGTAGTTTGGCATGCAGAAAAAGAAAAAATAATAATAATAGAATTCTACACTAGTGTAGAATTAAGTGACTAAATTTAGGACAGACCTGATATATTCTGCATTTAATTTGGCATGGAAATCGCGACTGCACCAATTCATTTTCTGTAAAGTTGTTGAATTGTAGTAATTTAATGATACGTGAGCCACTGCTGCATACAATGGGAATGTGGCTTCATCAACAACTGCGCACCGGAAATGCACTTGCCATTAGGTTGCCGCGCGCCTCCTCGTCACCTAAAAAAAGTACTTTCTTTATGATTATGTTTGGTAAATTCATTTTTTGAAAATGGTAACGACCCGCCTGGGTGGCGCAGTGTGGGCCGCGTGGTGGATAACTGCGTCAGTGGTTCTAGGTTCCATAGGGAGCGGCGAATTGCGTTGGACACTCCAGTTCTCGTCTGATCACTGAAGTTCAGCAACGCAACCCCAGCTAGCACTGACATGGGTGGCCGCTTGGGAAAACTGGGCACCGCTAGTATCCAAAATTCGTCGCATTAGTGTAGTGTCTGTGCAGTCCCTGCATCAGAACTACTCTGTGGGCGGGGCTCTAATGACCTTGTAGTTGAAGGGCCCTAAAACACCTACAAACAAACAACAATAGGTTCCATACTGAACTGAGGTGCGTTGGTTTCTTTTTCGGGTAAAGGAGATGCCCCCAGTGCGCCTTCCTTTGGATGACAAATAAAATCGAGGTCCAGTGTGGTGTATGTTGGCATTTGCAGGAAAAGGAACCCTCTCTTCTATGCAACGGGGAGATAAGACAAAATTCTCAAGTGTGGGAAGTTTTTAATCCAAGTTGCATTGGCCACACCAGTTCCCGTGAGATCACTGAAGTTAAGCAGTGCAAGCCCACGTCAATACCAACATGGGTGGTTCGTAAAGAACGTTGGGTGCTGCAAATTAACTCTCCTCTTTGTCCTTTCACCTACCTTCTCATCTACCGTGGGCAGAAGGGAGCGGTGAGTTGCGTTGGACACACCAGTTCTCGTCTGATCATTGAAGTTAAGCAACGCAAGCCCAGTTAGTACTGACATGGGTGGTCGCTCGGGAAAGCTGGGTACTGCTAATACCCAATAATCGTCGCATTAGCGTAGTGTCTGTGCAGTCTATGCATTAGAACTACACAGTGGACGGGTCTCTAATGACCTTGTAGTTGACGGGAACTTAAACACCAACAAACAAACAAACCGTGGGCAGACTCCTAAGGGTTCAACCTGTTATGGCTGCCTGGCTTATTCTCCAACCCACGAAACTAATCCAGTGGGAGCTCGGTGGAGGGGCTCCACCAACAATAGACCGACGATAAATAAAGATAGGGGTTGCTACTTTGTTCGGCAACCATCTGCGGAAAAATAATACCCGTTTGTCAATTTAGAGGAGCAAGATGGGTGCTCGACCCTGCCATAGGCGAGAAAAGGGTTTGGACTAGCGTGCATGGCTGAATGCCGTAACGCCGTGCTTTTATGGTTAAATAACCATAAACCCCCCTGGAGGGGTCAGGTGCGCTTGTGTGGTTTTGGTTCCGTTGCGACACACGGGTGATGTATCGGACGGTGTTTTTCCGCAGCCGGCTGCCGACCAAAGCTGCAACTACTATGCTTATTTACCGTAGGTCTCATGTTCGTTGGGGCACTCCATCGAGCTCCTACACCTGGGAATTTTGCCTCATCTACCCGTTGGATCGTAGAGAGTGGGTTCTTTTGCCTACAAATGCCATCCACCACCACACGAGACCTCGGTTTTACTTCTCATCCGAAGGAAGGCGCACTCGGGGCATCCTCTCTCGCCCGAAAGAAGCCAACCCACCTCGGGCCAGTATCGAACCTAGAATCACTGAGGCAGTTACCAAACACGCTACCTATTGCGCCACCGAAGGGGGGAGGTGAAGCAGCTTTTTGCGTTGGACACACCAGTTGTCGTCTGATCACCGAAGTTAAGCAACGCAACCCCA
>JAAFCE010006949.1:7484292-7495295 GCA_013389805.1 Trigoniulus corallinus
TTGCGTTGGTGCAGCCAAGTTGCGTTGGTGCAGCCAAGTTGCGTTGGGTGCGGCCAAGTTGCGTTGGGTGCGGCCAAGTTGCGTTGGGTGCAGCCAAGTTGCGTTGGGTGCAGCCAAATTGCGTTGGCCACACCAGTTCCCTTGAGATCACTGAAGTTAAGCAGCGCAAGCCCACGTCAATACCAACAAGGGTGGTTGGTAAAGGACGTTGGGTGCTGCAAATTAACCCTTTCCTTCATTCTTCACCTATTTCCTCATATCCTGCGGGCAGCCTCCTAAGGGTTCGACCTGTTATGGCTGCCTGGCTTACTCCCCAACCCACAAAACTAATCAAAAAAACAAACGAACCGAAGGGGCCTACCCCCCCCTCCTATTAAATATCATTTCATTTTCTGACAAACAGCAGAGAACAAAAATCAATTTATCAACAACTTCGGGGCAACTTCATTCACTTTCCCCAAAACACCATTTTTTAAAACAATGATTAGTATGTAGGAGTTTCTCAATGCGTATTTGATGTCATATGGATGAAATGACGTCACATTTATGATTTTATTATAACCCTTCATGTGACAATTAACATTTGTTCGGGGGCAGGGTGGTTAAACATAATCCTTAGAAGTTGCTCAACTAATTTTTGTCATCCATCACCGACACACTGAAGCAGAAGTTTTTAATCCAAACATCAACGAGACAGTTTTGAAAAGGCCTGTCGATGACAGGAGCGCCTAAATCAATCAAAAAAATTCGGGTGTCGAAATGGTGACTCGTGGATCGCATGGGGGCCCTTGGAACCAACCAGCCAATCGATACCATGTAATAGCAGTGGCGGATCCAGGATTTTCGTCAGTGGTGGTCGAGTTAACGCTCGCATGTATTATGTGAATAAGTTTATATGTGCTTGGGGGGTTGCAACCCCAAAAACCCCACCCTGGATCCGCGCGGGTTTAGTAGTATACATATGCGGTCTGTCGCACAGAGGTGTAACGAGAGGGAGACAGTAGCCCCCAAGCGCAGTTTGAATAGGGCGTCATGATCACTGTATGGCCCTCACGACAACTCATATGTTATCGACTTTTCCCGAGTGGCCCTTCCCCTTGTTAGTACTAGCTGGGGTTACGGTAGGGAGCGGCGAATTGCGTTGGACACACCAGTTGCCCGTCTGATCACTGAAGTTAAGCAGCGCAACCCCAGTTAGTACTGACATGGGTGGCCGCTTGGAAAAACTGGGTATTGCTAATACCAAAAATTCGTCGCATTAGTGTAGTGTCTGCGCAGTCTCTGCATCAGAACTGTGCTGTGGACGGGGCTCTAATGACCTTGTAGTTGAAGGGCTCTAAAACTCCAACAAAAACTCAAACAAACAAAAGCGCGAGAGAGGCTCTCGTTGCGCCTTCCTTCGGATTCGTCCAATCCCTGAAGTTAAGCAGCGCAACCTCAGCTAGTACTTACATGGGTGGCCGCTTGGGAAACTGAGTACCGCTAACACCCAAAAATCGTCGTGTGTAGTGTAGTGTGTGTGCAGTCTTTGCATCAGAACTATGCTGTGGACGGGGCTTTAATGACCTTTGCAGTTGAAGGGCCCTAAAACACCAACAAACAACGGCCACCTAGTGGGAGATGGGCGGGAGTGGAGGATTCTTACCCACAGGCCCGACCCTGCCACAGGTGGGACACGGGTATGGGGATGATGGTACGCAACCCCAATTAGTTCTGACATGGGGTAGCGACTATATGCGTCCTGCCATAGGCGGGAGAGGCTGCTCCTCCCTCGGCAATGGTCTTGAGATGTGATGTGGAGCGGCAAAATCCGTTGATACGCCACTTGTCGTCTGATGACTGAAGTTAAGCAGCGCAGTCCCAGCTAGTACTGACATGGATGGTCGCTTGGGAAAACTGGGTACTGCTAATACCCAAAACTCGTCGTAACAACGTAGTGTCCGTGCAGTCTCTGCATCAGAACTATGCTGTGGACAGGGCTCTAATGACCTTGTAGTTGAAGGGTCCTAAAACACCAACAAACAACAACAACAAGGGGTTGCGTTGCTTAACTTCAGCGATCAGACGAGAACTGGTGTGTCCATCGCAATTCAGCCTTTCCCGGTGTCGAACCTAGCACCGCTGACGCAATTAGCGAACACTCTGCCCACTGCTGTCACTATTATGCAACGGGTAGATTAGGCAAAATTCCCGGACGTAGGAGCCCGGTTTGTTTGTTGGTGTTTAAGGTCTCGTCAACTACAAGGTCATTAGAGACCCGTCCACTGCGTAGTTCGAATGCAAACGCTGTACAGACACTACACTAATGCGACGATTATTGGGTATTAGCAGTACCCAGCTTTCCCGAGCGACCACCCATGTCAGTACTAACTTAGCTTGCGTTGCTTAACTTCAGCGATCAGACGGGAACTGTTGTGTCCAACGCAACTCGCCCCGCTCCCTAGGATCCCGGTAAAGTGCCTCAGCGAACAGTAGAGCGATAATAAATAAGCATAGGGGTTGCAGCTTTGGTCGGCAACCGCCATCGAATGTATCGCGTGCGTGTTCATTCAGAGGGAGGAGTACCCGACCCTGCCATAGGCGGTAAAAGGGCTAGGAGTTGCTTAGCTTGGGTTAAGGGGGGGGGGGGAAGTCTCCTTGTTTGAATGTTGGCAACATTGTAGTTCAAAAGCGCTGTGAGTGTAGATATTTGGAAATGAACTAATTTGATTCATGCGAGCGTTAAGCAGCTTCAGTAAATACCTTCATTTGCAGTCAGTGTAGAGGTCTTAATAATACGAGCCTGCATTTCCAAATTAATTTCATTATAAGTGCTGTGTTAAATAGTCTGTAATTTTTTCGTGGTTCCAACAAAGTTCACTTGCTTGAAAAGTAGCTGCCAAGTTTCCAATTCAATTCTGCACCCAGTAGGCAATCTAATTTGCAATGCGATCTGTACTTTTTCCATTAATTAATCAATGATGTAAAGCTTCTTAAAGAATTGTATTGTGTCTTGGGAAGTTCAAAGAAAACCTTAAAACCATTCACTTGTGTTGTTGAATGTTTGCCACGTCAACAATTGCTTAGGTGCTATGGGGGTTGGAAAACACCTTTGGGATCAAAAAGGAGTAGACAGAAATGCACCCATTAATAATGCACATTGTCTTTACAAGTAGTAATTACAATAGAGACGACTAAATAATCAACGGACCGAGTGTCGAGAGAACCATTGATTGCTTTCCAGTAATAGACCTGCGGTGTCCCAGTATTGTGTCATCTTTGTGTCCCCTTCCTCGTTCTCCGTTCCTTTTGTTGATGTTTTAGGGCCCTTCAACTACAAGGTCATTAGAGCCCCGTCCACAGCATAATTCTGATGCAAAGACTGCACAGACACTACACTAATGCAACGATTATTGGGTATTAGCAGTACCCAGCTTTCCTGAGCGACCACCCATGTCAGTACTAACTGGGCTTGCGTTGCTTAACTTCAGTGATCAGACCAGAACTGGTGTGTCCAACGCAACTCGCCGCTCCCTTCTCCGTTCCTCCTCATATGTGGCCTTGTTCTGATATGAAGAGAGAGCGGCTGCATTGCGTTGGACGCACCACTTCTCATCTGATCACTCAAGTTAATCCACGTTGTTTGTTTGTTGGTGTTTTAGGGCCCTTCAACTACAAGGTCATTAGAACCCCGTCCACAGCGTAGTTCTTATGCAGAGACTGCACAGACACTACACGAATGCGACGATGTTTGGGTATTAGCAGTACCCAGTTTTCCCAAGCCGCCACCCATGTCAGTACTAGCGGGGGTTGCGCTTCTTAACTTGAGTGATCGGACGAGAACTGGTGTGTCCAACGCAATTCACCACTCCCACCAATGTTAGGTCTAGCTGGGGTTGCGTCAGGGGCGGATCCAGAGTCCTCGCTCAGCGCCCTCGTGGGGGGCAAATGATGAGGCATGAAGCATTTGAGGCATTGAGGCATGAGGCATTTAGCATTGCCCAAAATCTTTGTAACAGCGTAGTGTCTGTACAGATTTTGCATCAGAACTATGCAGTGGACGGGGCTTTGATGGTCATTGTAGCTGAAGAGCCCTAAAACACCAACGAAACAAAACCCAAATTTTCATCTGTGTGTACGTGTGCCCTGCTTCCTGTCAGTCTCTCCATCGATTGCTGATTCTCTTCCTTTCCTGCATTTTTTCGTTTCGTCGATGTTTTAGGGCCCCTCAACTACAAGGTCATTACAGCCCCGTCCACTGTGTAGTACTAATGCAGAGGGAGCGGCGAATTGCGTTGGACACACCACTTCTCTTCCGATCACTGAAGTTCAGCAACTCAACCCCAGCTAGTACTGACATGGGTGGCCGCTTGGGAAAACTGAGTACTACTAATACCCAAAAATCGTCGCGTTAGTGTAGTGTCTGTGTAGTCTCTGTATAAGAACTACACTGTGGACGGGGCTCTAAAGACCTTGTTGGTGAAGGGCCCTAAAACACCAACAAACAAACAAACAATCCATTTCTATGCTGGCAGCCCCACAATTGCAGTCCAATCAGTAGTTGGCTAAACTACTAAAGATAGGATATTGTCCAAGGGGCAGTAGAGGCCCTATTTTAATTGCTAACTAGATTTCTGCTACGGGAGTCTGTATATTAGAAATAATTGGGGCGCACTTTTTTGAAGTGTCCCCCTTTCCTGAATCGCCACTTGGGTTGTGTTGTTTCACTTCAGTGATCAGACGAGAACTGGTGTGCCCATCGCAATACAGCTGCTCCCACAGATCGTCCAATAGATAGTCCATGTGTCCATTCCGAGGGGCAAAGATGAGTGCCCTCTCCTGGCAGAAGCAGGGGAGGGGTTAGTAGTTGCTTTTTGATGTCAGTGGAGAGCCTTAAGAAGTTAAAGGGCACTGTATTGCTGAGTAAGCAGGTAAGGACCTATTGTCGCCAACTACTTGCATTGAATAAAGATGTTAACTTGCTTGTTACTCAGTAGTAGTTTAATGCCATAGTCAAAGGGCAGTGGAGCGGTGAATTCCGTTGGACACACCAGTTCTCGTGAGATCAATGAAGTTAAGCAACGCAACCCCAGCTAGTACTGACATGGGTGGCCGCTTGGGAAAACTGGGTACTGCTAATACCCAAAAATCGTCGCATTAGTGTAGTGTCTGTGCACTCTCTACATAAGAACTACACTGTGGACGGGGTTCCAAATGACCTTGTAGTTGAAGGGCCCTAAAACACCAACAAACAAACAAAGGGCAGTGATGGTGCCCTTCGGGTAAGGGGGGGGGGGCTGTTGGTTAACGTTAAATTTTTTCAGGCTTGATCTCGCCCTGTATCTAACGACAGACGTGTTAGGAAGACGTTGATAAATTGTTTTTGGCAGTATTTTTGAATTCCACCACTGCACCTGTGTTCGTGGATCATCTCATTAGATTATGTTAAAATAGCAACGAAAAACAATATTCATCCAACTGGTGCTAACCCCTCGTAGTGTTCTCCTGAGCCTGTAGACCCACAAAGCCCCCCCTCATAAATATTTTTCTCATAACAAAAAATGTTTAATGTCTTTCTTTCATGCCTGCTATTTGAAAACTTGGCCATCACTTCTTTTATAGTGTCGATGATTAATAACATTTTTTTACAACGATATTAGTGGAGAGGGGGGCTGAAATTAGGAAATTTACTCCCTCTTCTTCCTGCCCATGCAAGGTTACCTTTTTGGTGCACTTAAGCAAATTACTGCAGATAGTGGCGCAGTGGATAGCGTGCTCGGTAACTGCGCCACTCGTTCTAGGTTCGATACAGGACCTTGGTTGGCTTCTTTCGGGCGAGAGACTTACCCCGAGTGCACATTCCTTCGGATGAGAAGTAAAACCGAGGTCCCGTGTGGTGTACGATGGCATATCAGCGTAAAAGAACCCTCTCTACTATGCAACTGGTAGATGAGGCAACATTTCCAGGTGTAGGAGCTTGACCCCTTGGCGTCGGTGCAGTGCCCCAACCAGCAGTAGACGGACGATAAATAAGGATAGGGGTTGCAGCTGTGGTCGGCAATGGGCTGCGGAAAATCACTGTCCAAAATATATCATTCTTATATCCCTTCGTAGGGATGAGATGGGTGTCCGACCAAGCCATAGGCGGGAAAGGGGTTTGGAGTTGTTTGTTTGCTAATGGACAGAAGTAAGCACAGGACAAAGTTAAGCAATGGGGGTTAGGACAGTTGCGACAGAGCATGGAGGGAAGGATGGCAAAGAAAACGATGAGGGTGGCTGGAAACAAGCTTATGATAGAGTGGTAGGTAATCTATGACTATACGTGGGAGAGCTGACTTCTGTTCCGGGCAAGAGCTGGGTCATTGCAGACAACACCGAGGGTGACAAAGATCACAGGTGGAGAGGAAGGCTATGGATTTTGTGGGGATCAAGTGCGGGATGTCAGGCATGTGAGAATGGCATGTCCAACGCTGAAGGGGAGCGGCGAATTGCGTTGGATACACCAGTTCTCGTCTGATCACTGCAGTTAAGCAGCGCAACCCCAGCTTGTACTGACATGGGTGGCCTCTTAGGAAAACTGGGTACCGCTAGCATCCAAAAATCGTCGCATTAGTGTAGTGTCTGTGCAGTCTCTGCATCAGAACTGCACAGTGGACGGTGGACGGGGCTCTAATGACCTCGTTTTTCGTTTGTTGGTGTTTAAGGTCCCGTCAACTACAAGGTCATTAGAGACCCGTCCATTGCGTAGTTCTAATGCATAGACTGCACAGACACTACACTAATGCGATGATTATTGGGTATTAGCAGTGCCCAACTTTCCCGAGCGACCACCCATGTCACTAATAACTGTTCGTGCGTTGCTTAACTTCAGTGATCACACGAGAACTGGTGTGTCCAACGCAACTCGCCCCTCCCTAATGACCTCGTAGTTGAAGGCCCCTAAAACACCAACAAACAAACCAACGCTGAAGAGCGGCTTATTGCGTTCGACACACCAGTTCTCGTCTGATTACTGGAGTTAAGCAAAGCAACCTCAGCTAGTACTGACATGGGTGGCCGCTTAGGAAAACTGGGTACCGCTAGTATCCAAAAATCGTAGCATTAGTGTAGTGTCTGTGCAGCCTCTGCATCAGAACTACACAGTGGAGAGGGAGCGGCGAGTTGCGTTGGACACACCAATTCTCGTCTGATCACTGAAGTTAAGCAACGCAAGCCCAGTTAGTACTGACATGGGTGGTCGCTCGGGAAAGCTGGGTACTGCTAATACCCAATAATCGTCGCATTAGTGTAGTGTCTGTGCAGTATATGCATTAGAACTATACAGTGGACGGGTCTCTAATGACCTCGTAGTTGACGGGACCTTAAACTCCAACAAAACAAAACAAAACAAAAATACACAGTGGAGGGTGCTCTAATGACCTAGTAGTTGAAGGGCCCTAAAACACCAACAAACAAGGGAAAGGCGTTGCTGGGGTGCTGGTGGAGATCTAGGCATGTGGGTCTAGGATGAAAAAACCTCACTAGCAAGGTATCCGCCGCAAAAGGTTCTTTTCCGTACAAGTGGTGACATTGCACAAACCATATAGGACAAGGGTTTTACTTCCCGGAAGGCGCCCTCTCACCCGAAAGATGCCATCTGGTTCTGTCGTTTTTCTTTGCAGGCTTCTATATTTCTCCGAATTTGGATTTCTGTTGTGTCTATTTCTGTCGTCTTTCCTTGAACTCCTATATTTCTCCTTTAAGATGTTTTGTGGTAGTAACTCGACTCTGTAAAAGGGAGGTAACGGATTAGTAACCAACCTGCAGCATGTCACCGTTTGCCAAACGTATCCAAATTGTGTTTCAGGTCTTAGAAGCGATGGAGACGTCGCTTCTACAAATTTGCGGTGAGATTGTGCGACCTTCAGGAATGGTATACCTCTTTGGAATTTGAGAGGCAGAGATAAATGTTGGAAACCTCAGATCAGTTTAGCAAGTCGCATATTTGTGACTTCCGAAAAGTCTATTTAGGTTGGCTCAGCTCCTAAAGTACTGGATTTCGTATATCCATTGCTGCAGCTTCGACTCTAATGTGACCTATTTCCAGGAAGTGGGAGACCAAAGCCTGAATTGCGTTAAATGGGAAGTGAGGCCGTGAACCATTCCACCACTGCACCCTTTCTGCAGTAAAATATACATGTAGGTGGGCCACATTTTCAGGTGTTGTAGCTCGCACCCTCCCCTCTCTTTACACATTGAAAGGGAAGTTTTACAGGCCAGTTGTTAGACCCGCTATTGAATGCCGATCAGTGGAGCGGCGAATTGCGTTTGACACACCAGTTCTCGTCTGATCACTGAAGTTAAGCAGCGCAACCCCAGCTAGTACTGGCATGGGTAGCCGCTTGGGAAAACTGGGTACTGCTAAGACCCAAAAATCGTCGCGTTAGTGTGGTGTCTGTGCAGTCTCTGCGTTAGAACTACGCTCTGGATGGGTCTCTAATGACCTTGTAGTTGAAGGGCCCTAAATCGCCAACGGAAAAAAATCGCTGAAGCGAGAGCTACGTGCGTCAGTGGTTCCAGGTAATATACTGGGTCGAGGTGGGTTAGCTTCTTTCCGGCGAGAGAGAGAGAGAGAGGCAGAGGTCTTGAGTGGTGCCTTCCGTCTGATAAGAAGTAAACCCTTTTTCCGCCAATGGTAGGGTCGGGTACCCATCTTGTTCCTCTGAATGGACACCAGGGTGATGTATTGGACGGTGTTTCTTCATAGCAGGGAGCGGCGAATTGCGTTGGACGCACCAGTTCTCGTCTGATCACTGAAGTAAAGCAGCGCAACCCCAGCTAGTACTGACATGGGTGGCCGTTTGGGAAAACTGGGTATTGCTAATACCCAAAAATCGTCGCATTAGTGTAGTGTCTGTGCAGTCTCTGCATAAGAACTATGCTGTGGACGGGGCTCTAATGACCTTGTAGTTGAAGGGCCCTAAAACACCAACAAACAACAGCAAACAAGCGGATCAGTGTGGAGCAATTAGGAACAGCCACGTCAGTAGAATGCAAGTAGCAGAGATTCCAATGCTGCGGTACATGAGTGGGGTGTCAAGAGCTGATAGAATTAGGAATGAGTATATTAGAGGTAGCCTGGGGATGGGGGACATCGCGGAAAAAAAATGAGGGAAAGTAGGTTGAGGTGGTATGGACACGTAATGAGAAGAAGGGAGGAAGAGCTCGTTAGGTCCATTTCAGGAATGTAGGTACTTGGAAGCACAAGGGACAGGGGGAGACCGAAACAGACGTTGGAGCAGGTTTTACATAAGGATGTGGTAGTGGGTGGGGTGGACGGGGACACCTGGTGGGAGATAGACGGGAGTGGAGGACTAGAACCCGCAGACCCGACTCTGCCACAGGAAGGATAAGGGTATGAGAAGAGAGAAGGAGGAGCTCGTTAGGTCCATTACGGGAATGTAGGTGTTTGGAAGCACCCGGGGCAGGTAAAGACCAAAGCAGACGTGGGAGCAAGTTATCCGTCAGGATATGGGTGTGTGTGGGGTGGACGAGGACCTGGTGGGAGATAAGCGGGAGAGGAGGGCGCGTTGTTATTGTTTGTTGGTGTTTTAGGGCCCTTCAACTAAAAAGGTCATTAGAGCCCCGTCCACAGCATAGTTCTTATGCAGAGACTGCACGAGCACTACACTAACACGATTTTTGGGTATTGGCAGTACACAGTTTTCCCAAGCGGCCACCCATGTCCGTACTAGCTGGGGTTGCGCTGCTTAACTTCAGTGATTAGACGAGAACTGGTGTGTCCAACGCAATTCGCCGCTCCCGTGGAGAGCGGGAACCCACAGACCCGATCCTTCCAAGGGGAAATAAGGGTATGATGATGAGCAAGAAATTTGTGTGCAGTGAAGGTTCTTTTACATGCAGGTTACATTGTACACTCCACACGGAGCCACCACTTGTCTTCTTATCCAACGGAAAGCTCACTGGAGGCCTCTTTCTCTCTCTTTCCTGAAAAAAAAAAAGCCTCAGCAAAGAAAATAGACTGAAGTAAGTAGCTGTAGCTTTAGGTTGGCGGCCGGCTGCGTAAAAATGCCTTTCAATATTCCGCCCTTGTTTCGAGTTCCATTAAGAAAACCGGGTATCCTAATCTGCTGTAGGGTTTGGTGCAGATGCAGGGACTGGTTTCCCTTTCCCCTTTACCCCGTCGCGACCTTAGTAAACAGAGGCCAATCCTGGTGCCCTGGTGATGGAAGCAATAAAAGCTAATGAACCTTTTTACTGCCATAGGCAATTATACCCAACTATCGG
This sequence comes from Trigoniulus corallinus, assembly GCA_013389805.1. Lineage (NCBI taxonomy): Eukaryota > Metazoa > Arthropoda > Diplopoda > Spirobolida > Trigoniulidae > Trigoniulus > Trigoniulus corallinus. Next base: position 7,494,559 of record JAAFCE010006949.1, read on the forward strand.
GTCTAATGAATGGATTGGACGAAAGGATGTAATTGTAGTGATGGGAGAATGTTAGGACCTTTAAGACCGTCATTAGAGCCTGCTAACGCGCTAGATGGAGGGTTCATTGGTAGTCCTCCAAAATTAACGTTTCCCAAGAGATGCATGTCGTGGTAACTTCAGAGGGTGGAGTTTATTTTTCCAGATGGACTTTGGTTTCTCGAAAGCAAAACAGGATGGCGATGTACGAACCCAATATTGTAATATTCCCTTTAAGATTCCCTCCATATCACAAATGGAATCCGGAAGAGTTAGGCCCGTCGTCCACTGTCGAAACGCAACTGCAACTCAACTGAAATGCTGAAGTTGATTACAATGTCACTTTCGTCGACAGATGCAACTCTTTGGCTATAGTTTCACTTCTGAATGATGTCGAGTAGTTCAGATGAAGAGAGCTTTGTGCGACTGGTGCGAATTGCTTGACAGTTGCAATGAAACTGACACGCTCAGTTGCGACGCAACTCGTTTCCAACCAGTTGCCTTTACATTGCATTGGTGGGAGAAGTCCATATCGTTAACATGAGTCAGACTACCATGCAACTAAAAATGAGCTAAAATGTGATTATTTTTCAGTCGAGTTCGCAGTTGCGTTGCGGCAGTGGACGGATGGCCTTAGTGGTAGTAGGGCTGCACCCAGCGCTATGTTACTCTTGTTTCTCACTCGTCTCTGTCTCCTCGTCTGATCGCTGAAGTTAAGT
>JAAFCE010006949.1:7531260-7546036 GCA_013389805.1 Trigoniulus corallinus
GGGGGGGGGGCGGCAACCTGAACATTTGTCCGGGGCTCCAAAATTTAGTTTAATAGTTTAGTTTCATGGGTGGGGGAGTAGGCCAAGCAGCCATAACAGGATCAGGATGAACCCCATTTTGGCTGTTCGTGTGTTGTTTGTTGGTGTTTTAGGGCCCTTCAACTACAAGGTCATTAGAGCCCCGTCCACTGTGTAGTTCTGATGCAGAGACTGCACTGACACTGCACTAATGCGACGATTTTAGGATACTAGCGGTACCCAGTTTTCCCAACCGGCCACCCATGTCAGTACTAGCTGGGGCTTCGTTGCTTAACTTCAGTGATCAGACGAGAACTAGTGTGTCCAACGCAATTTGCCGCTCGCTGTTCGTGTGAGAACAGAGCACTGCTTCAAGGGGCGGCAATTTGTCCTTTAGTCCGGGGCCGGCATAAGTGCTAGAGTAGGCGCTGGTCTAGTATTTAAAGCGAATCACGTTGAACGGGTTTCTTCTGCCCTTTAAAGAAGGTGAGACATTTTTGCAACACGTGGTGGTCTCCTAAGAGTTATCCAGAACATACAAGGCCCTTTATTCTTAACCGTTTTTCCGCTTACGGCAGGGTCAGGCAGTGCCGTAACGGGAGTATGAAGCGCCTGTGGCAAGTGTCTAACTTTCGCTTGCCCGTAACGCAATAATGACAAAAACTGAAACATTTTGCGACCCAAACCCAGTTGCGCCCGTGGCGGCCGACGTCTTCGCCACGCCCTCGTTACGGCCCTGGGGTCAGTACAGATTTGTCTGTTCGGACAGTGAATACGTGGGGTAACTGTTCGACTGCGTTTTACGCGGTAGACTGCTGACAGTCTCTTTCTTCTTTAATGTCGGTTTATTTTCTGCGTGGAGAATTTCGGTCACCGGGATCAAGAGGCCCGTCCTAGAATTCGATTGGACAGTCCATGTGGTCGATATTTCCAGAAGGTCGATTGCTGGTCGATAGCATTCTAGAAATCGAAAATAAACTCAATGAAGGTGGCACTACCATTGAGACCCACCTCGGTGGCTTGATTAGTAGCGTGCTCGATTTACTGCACCCATGGTTCCAGGGTCGATACTGGATCGAGGTCGGTTGACTTCTTTCGGGGGAAAGAGTACCCCCAAACTTTCGAGGGAAAGAGAATCCCGTGTGCTACCCCCTGGCGTCGGTGGAGTGTCCCACCGAGCAGGAGTCCGACGATAAATAAGCGTTGGGGTTCACCTCTGCCCCACAGACGCGGGTCGAGGGTCTATTACAAAATTTGCCCTTTCAATTTGTTATTTGTTGGAGTTTAAGGTCCCGTCAACTACAAGGTCATGAGAGACCCGTCCACTGCATAGTTCTAATGCATATACTGCACAGACACTACACTAATGCGACGATTATTGGGTATTAGCAGTACCCAGCTTTCCCGAGCGACCACCCATGTCAGTACTAACTGGGCTTGCGTTGCTTACCTTCAGTGATCAGACGAGAACTGCCCTTTCAAACCTGGGAACACATGGACGCAGCTGGCTACTGACGTAATGCTGCAATATTATACGTTAACTTTACCCTACTTTCTTCTCGGGGCGAGCGGGGGAGCGAACTCCTCTATCTAGTAATTTCGCTTATCTCCATGCCGTTTATTCGCCTATGACAGGATCGATTCCTGAGATTGTTCCCTTGGAACCGGAAGCATGCAACGAACACAGCCGGCTGCCGACTTAATATAGCAACACCTACTCTTATTTATCGCCGGCCAACTGTTCGTTGGAGCTCTCCGCCGACGCCAGGGAGCGGCGAATTGCGTTGGACACACCAGTTCTCGTCTGATCCCTGAAGTTAAGCAACGCAGCCCCAGCTAGTGCTGACATGGGTGGCCGCTTGGAAAAACTGGGTACAGCTAATACCCAAAATCGTCGCATTAGTGTAGTGCCTGTGCAGTCTCTGCATAAGAACTATGCTGTGGAGGGGGCTCTAATGACCTTGTAGTTGAAGGGCCCTAAAACACCAACAAACAACAGCAACAACAACCGACGCCAGGGAGCGAGCTCCTACACCTGGAAAATGTGCCGATCTATTCGTTGCGTAGTAGAGAGGGTCCTTTTCCATGCAGTGTTGACATCGTACACCCCGCCTGTGGCCACGCCTTCAATTCTTACTTGATGAGAGGCGCACTTAGAGCATCCCTGCAGGTAAAGAAATCACCTGTTCCACCAGGATCAATTCTACAACCAAGGAGTCGATGATGCGAGAAATGGTTCCATTCGCCGACGTCATTTTAATAATATTTACTTATTATAGCTGTGTTTCATTTTTACCTAAATGACGTCATACCCGTTTATTTGAATTGATTGATTTGATTTGACGGTGTTTTAGGGACCTTCAACTGCAACGGTCATTAGAGCCCTCTCCACTGCCGCAGTGGCGTCACTAGGGGAGTGCGGGGGTGCGGGCCGCACCGGGTGACACCACTCGCACCATGACAAATGGGGGGACACCAAAGCAGAAGAATGGACAGAGCGGCGTTTTTTCGGGCGAGGGGGTGACACCATGGCGTCACCGCACTGGGTGACGCTAACCCTAGTGACGCCTCTGCCACTGCGTACAGTAGTTCTAATGCAGCATCTGCACAGACACCACGCTATTAAAACGATTTTTAGGTGCTAGCGGTACCAGTGGCGTCGCTAGGGTTGGCGTCACCCGGTGCGGTGACACCATGGTGTCACCCCCTCTCCCGAAAAAAGCTGCTTCTTCTGCTTTGGTGTCACCCCATTTCTCATGGTACGAGTGGTGTCACCCGGTGCGGCCTGCACCCCCTAGTGTCGCCACTGAGCGGTACCCAGTGTTCCCAAACTGCAACCCATGTCACTACTAACTGGGGTTGCGTTGCTTAATTTCAGACATCAGATGAGAACTGTTGCGTCCAACGCAATACAAAAGACCACACTTCTCCCCCGGGATGGATCCTAATTCCCTCAGATAACTGGTTTTCGGCATAAAAATTCGGGTATTTGTTTTAAAGGAAATAAAGCAACTCCTACCCCTTTTCCCTCCTATGGCAGGGTCGAGTATCCATCTTGTCCCTGTGAATGGACACAAGGGCGATTTATTGGACAGGGCTTTTCCTCATCCGGTTGCCGACCAAAGCTGCAACCCCTCTGCTTATTTATCGTCGGTTTGTTGTTCGTTGGGACACGCCAGGGGGCGAGCTCCTGCACCTGGAAATGTTGCCTCATCTACCCAGTGGCGCATCCACAGGCGGATCAGGGTGGAGCACTTTACAAAACGTTTGCCCCAACTATTTTTAAATATTCAGAATCCCTTAATATAAATCTAGCTAGCAATTACAATAGGTCCTCTACTGCCCCTTAAACAATGTCCTATCTTCAGTGGTTTAGGCCAACTGCAGATTTGACTGGCAGAATGGAAATGGGAATAGCAAATGCAAAAATGCCTCATCAGTTGCAAAATTGAATCGTGCAACAGTTCAAATATATGCGCCCCATTGAGGGGGGGAGCAAATACCGCATTGCTCCCCTCCCCTGGATCCGCCCCTGCACTCGCCCCTGCCCCTACCCATTGCATTGTAGAGAGGGTTCTTTGACGTGGAGATGCCACCGTACACCACACGGGACCTCGATTTTACTTGTCATCCGAAGGACGGCGCACTCAGGGCCTCCCCCTCGCCCAAAACAAGTCAACTCACCTCGGTCAAGTATCGAACCTAGAACTACTGACACAGTTGCTGAGACTGCCGTCCACTGCTCCACTGAGGAGGGTATTTATTTTAAAAGAAATGCGTCTTATAATAGTCACCTGTGCAAAGAAACACCTATCCATCTCTATGGAATGTCTTTTCCATATTTGTAATGGATGCAATAGGGATCCTGTTTTTTTCCCGTGGGACCCATGTCCCACCCACATTTCCTTCCCAGGGTTCTTCAGGAAATGTGTGTTTTTTTTTCGGCGAGAGGCTAATAAGGATCCACTTCAGCCTTCGATAAGGCGGGAGGGCAAATTTCCAGGCCCTAAGAGACCCTGTTTTTGTTTCTTTGTGTTTTAAGGCCCTTCAACTACAAGGTCATTTGAACCCCGTCCACAGCATAGTTCTAATGCAGAGACTGCACAGACACTACACTAATGCGACGATTTTCGGGTATTAGCGGTACCCAGCTTTCCCAAGCGGCCACCCATGGCAGTACTAGCTTGGGTTGCGCTGCTTAACTTCAGTGATCAGATGAGAAGTTGTTGTTTGTTGGTGTTTTAGGGCCCTTCAACTACATGGTCATAAGAGCCCCGTCCACTGTGTAGTTCTGATACAGAAACTGCACAGACACTACACTAATGCGACGATTTTTGGATACTAGCGGTGCCCAGTTTTCCTAAGCGGCCATCCATGTCAGTACTACCTTGGGTTGCGCTGCTTAACTTAAGTGATCAGATGAGAACTGGTGTGTCCAACGCAATTTGCCGCTCTCCTAAGAGACCCTGCAATCTGAAAAATTCCCATTTCCTGTTAGTTTATTTGGCAATTTGACGTCAGCACTCCCTTTTCAGCTGTAGATAGTTTACCGATACCGACGGGAGGGGGCGAACTGCTACACCTGGGAGTATTACCGATTACGCGTCTATTTTCTTCCGTGTTGAAAAGGTTCTTTTCTGTGCAGTAGTGTCACCGTATGCGTTTACGCGATGTTAAGGGCCATCTGATAGAGGGCGCAGTGGGATTTCTATCTCGGTTTTATCATCGACTGGCCTTTGGCAAACCGGTAAACCACTTTCAAGACCGGAAGTAATGTACCAGGTCTTCAGGGATATGTTCTACTAAAAGTGTCCGGGGTTGTTTCTGAAAATCAGACAGTTTATGGGATCTTTGCTCAAATGGGTTTGTGATCGACCATTGCGTCATTATGGTCCTGGAAACCCCAGGGAGTCAAATCCATTTGGCGTGGGGGGATCACATCTCTCTCCCTCTCTCACACACAGAATCGACCTCAATCAAGTGGTGGAAGGTGAGGGCCCTAACTTGTTTTGAGGATTCCTTAATTGGTTGAGCGGGGGAGCGGCGAATTGCGTTGGAAACACCAGTTCTCGTCTGATCACTGAAGTTAAGCAGCGCAACCCCAGCTAGTATAGACATGGGTGGCCGCTTGGGACAACTGGGTACTGCTAATACCCCAAAATCGTCGCATTAGTGTAGTGTTCGTGCAGTTTCTGCATAAGAACTATGCTGTGGACGGGGCTCTAATGACCTTTGTAGTTGAAGGGCCCTAAAACGCCAACAAAAACTAGGCGGGGGTTCGCCCCTGGCTGACATCCACAGGTAACACACGCATTATTTTCGCATGTTCATGCGTGTGTGGTGTATGTGCGGTAGGCCGGCATCCCCCCCACAGACAACCTAGCCAATATTCTTGCGGGTTCTAGACGCCTGGCTGGGTGCCCCCAGTCAGAGCATGTTCAGTGGACCCGCAGACCCCACCCTGCGACAGGGTGTGATGATGATTGATGATGATCGTGCGTGTGTGGTGTATACACCCGCCTTGGTGGAACAGTGTGTAGTGTGTTCGATTACTGCGGCAGTGGTTCTAGGTTCGATATTGGATCAAGGTGGGTTGACTTATTTTGGGCGAGAGAGAGAGGCCCCGTGTGCGCCTTCTTTCTGATGAAAAGTAAAACCGCAGGGGCCGGGTTAGACTCACTCTCAAGTTTGAGAACCGGAGCTTACATTGGTGCCTTGCACCACTCTTAGTTGCAGTAAAACCTCTCTATGGGTACACCCCTCTAAACGGTACACTTCTATAATGGGTACACCCCTTTATTGGTACTCCTAATATCTGTCACCACTTTCACATGGGTACATCCCGCCTCGGTGGCGCAGTGGATAGCGTGCTTGGTAACTGCCTCAGTGGTTCTAGGTTCGATACTGGCCCAAGGTGGGTTGGCTTCTTTCGGGCGAGAGAGGATGCCCCGAGTGCGCCTTCCACTGGTTGAGAAGTAAAACCCAGGTCCCGTGTGGTGTACGATGGCATTTGCACGTAAAAGGACCCTCTCTACTATTCAACGGGTCTGTGGGATACCCCAACAAACAGTAGACCAACAATAAACAAGCATAGGAGTTGCAGGTTTAGTCGGCAATCGGCTGCGGAAAATCACTATCGAATGTATGACCCTTGTATCCATTCCTGGGACAAGATGGGACCTTTATCCTGCCATATGCTGGAAAGGGTTAGCAGTTGCTTTTGCACCTCTGTATTGGGCACAAGAATTAATAAGAAGGCAGCATGATTCTAGACAATCGACCCTTGATTCGTTTGTATGTAAAAAGTAAATCTGTGGGACCCGGGCAAAGTGTGCCATACCCCTCTTATGGGTACACTTTGCCCTGGTCCCACAGGTGTACCAAGCAGAGAGATTTTACTGTATTACAAAGCGGTCATATCAATTCTGTTAATGTCATTATTTTGTGTATTCACCATACCGTTTGCCTATGGTAGGGTCCAGTAGCGTCACTTGGGGGTGCGGGTCGCACCGAGGGACACCACTCGCACCACCAGAAATGGGGTGACACCATAGCAGAAGAAGCGGATTTTTTCGGGAGAGGGGGGGGTGATACCATGGTATCACCGCACCGGGTGACGCCAACCCTACGACACCACTGGTAGGGGGAGCGGTGAATTGCGTTGGACACACCAGTTCTCGTCTGATCACTGAAGTCAAGCAGCGCAACTCCACCTAGTACTGACATGGGTGGCCGCTTGGGGAAACTGGGTACTGCTAATACCCAAAAATCGTCGCATTAGTGTAGTGTCTGTGCAGTCTCTGCATAAGAACTATGCTGTGGACGGGGCTCTAATGACTTTGTAGTTGAAGGGCCCTAAAACACCAACAAACAACAACAAGCCACTGGTAGGGTCGAATGTGCAATGGCTCTTGTCCATCGTTCTCTTCTACTTTCTACCTCACACAGGGCCATGTCCCATTTTGCGGTCTGCTCCCCATGTTTCATCTCGACCTGCCGCCACCACCTGGGAATTTTACCGATCTACTCGTTCCACCTCGAATGGGCTCTTCTATGTGATGGTGACGTTGCACGCACTGCACAGGGCCATGCTTCCAGTACCTTCCGGCGGAAGGCGCGCTGGGGACTTCTTATTTCATCTTTCATGGGGCATTTTTCGCCATCGAAGCCAGGGGGCGGACTCCTGCACCTGGAACATTTTACCGAATGACGCGTATATTTTACTCCAGGCTGTAAGGGTTTTTTTCATGCTGAGGCATCGTGCACACCACACGGGACCACCACCCATAGCTTTAGGTTCCATCCCACGAAATGCGCTCTGGAGGTCACTCTGTCTCTCTCGCCTTATCCCTCTGCCTTTGTCTTTCTTTTGATAGATTGATTGTTTGTTGGTGTTATAGGGCCCTTCAACTACAAAGGTCATTAGACCCCCCCCCCCATAGTTGTAATGCGGAGACTTCAAAGACACTACACTAATGCGACGATTATTGGATATCGGCAGTACCCAGTTTTCCGAAGAGGCCACCTATTTTAGTACTAGCTGGGATTGCGCTGCTTAACTTCAGTGACCAGACGAGAACTGGTGTGTCCCACACAATACAGTCGCCCCCTTTTCTCTTTCTCCCTCCCACCTGTCTCAACCCCACTCATTCTCCCTTCCTCTTTCTCGCCAGAGACACCATCCGCCTCGACCTGTTGACTATTCCTGGCCCTGGATTGTTGACTTTTCCTGGACTATTGCAGCTACTCTGTTGACAGCGTTGGGAGCGGCTTATGGCGTTGGACACACCAGTTCTCGTCTGATCAGTGAAGTTAAGCAGCGCAACCCAAGCTAGTACTGACATGGGTGGCCGCTTGGGAAAACTGGGTACGGATAATACTCAAAAATCGTCGCATTAGTGTAGTGTCTGTGCAGTCTCTGCGCTAGAACTATGCAGTGGACGGGGCCCTAATGACTTTGTAGTTGAAGGGCCCTAAAACTCACCCCAAATGCCTTCGTTTCCGTTGTAGCAAGTGTATTCGTACTAAAGACCGTATAAATACGGTATTTTTCCTGCTGAATGTCAACGAGGTAGAGGAGGATTGCCCTCTTGCCCGTGGACACTTTTCCAAGGTGAGGAGGGGCTGTTCATGTCTGTCGTCAGTAGCAATAATAAGTTGCGTTGGACACACCAGTTCCCGTTAGATCACTGAAGTTAAGCAGCGCACACCCACGTCAATACCAACTTGGGTGGTTGGTAAAGAACGTTGGGTGCTGCAAATTAACCCTCTTCCTCCTCCTTTCACCTACCTCCTCATCTCCCGCGGGCAGCCTCCTAAGGGGTTGACTTGTTATGGCTGCCTGGCTTACACCCCAACCCACAAACTAATCAAAAAGAATCAAAAATAAACATCTGCATCTGTGTTTAGAGTGTGTTGAATAGGAGTTTATCAGTAGACTTGAATGCTTATTTGCATTTCAAAATGGTGCCTACAGAGAGTGCCAAAACCTGTACATAAAGGCACCTGTACCTGTTTGGGAAGGGGATTATCCCGTCATCGCCACCCTGTGCTTGAAATATTTTTAACAGTACACTGTGTACTGACAAGACCCGCCTCCGTGGCGCAGTGGGTAGCACGCTCGGTAACTGTGTTAGTAGGTAGTTCTAGGTTCGATAGTCGACCGAGGTAGGTTGGTTTCTTTCGGGCGAGAGAGAGTGGCCCCAAGTGCGCCTTTTTTTCGGATGGGAAGTAAAACCGAGGTCCCGTGTGGTGTATGATTGCGTTTCCACGTCAAGGAACCCTCGCTACGATGCAAAGGGTAGATGAGGCAAAATTCCCAGGTGTAGGTGCTCGCCCTCCGTAACATCGGTTTGTTTGTTTGTTGGTGTTTAAGGGCCCTTCAACTACAAGGCCATTAAAGCCCCGTCCGAAGCATAGTTCTTATGCAGAGACTGCACAGACACTACCCTAATGCGCCTAAAACCCCAGTTTTCCCAAGCGGCCACCCATGTCAGTACTAGCTGGGGTTGCGCTGCTTAACGTCAGTGATCAGGCGAGAACTGGGGTGTCCAACGCAATTCGCCGCTCACTCTAGCATCGGTGGAATGCCCCAACGAACACTAGACAGACGATACATAATCATAGGGGTTGCAGCTTTGGTCGGCAACCGGCTGTGGAAAAACGCTGTCCAATAGATCGCCCTTGTGCCCATTCAGAGGGGCAAGATGGGTACCCGACTCTGCCATAGGCGGGAAAAGGGGTAGGAGTTGCATTTACTGTGTACTGACAAGTTTAATGACGTGTTTCTTCATTGTCATGACGCGTTTATCCTGCCTATGGTAGTGGATGGCTGGGTGTGCTCGTTCTGGCTCTCCATGATTGATTTTTGTTGCTGTAGGACCCACGCCTACATTGGTCATTAGGGCTCAGAATAAATACTAATGTAAAGTCTATACAAGTTCTTCACTGTTACAACGGATGGATATCAGCACTACGCGGTCACCCATCTTAGTTCTCTGGGCTCACGATGGGGTTCCCCAAAAACATCTTAGAGTTCTTAGCGTTCCGTCAGTCGACAAAGTCGGTGGAAGGAACCAGATCCTCCTCCTCCCCCTCCCACCGCAGTCGTGCCTTCTTATATTTCCCCAGTCACCTCGGCAGCGAAGAATTGCGTTGGACACCAGTTCTCGTCTGATCACTGAAGTTAAGCAGCGCAACCCCAGTTAGTACTGACATGGGTGGCCGCGAGGAAAACTGGGTACCGCTAGTATCCAAAAATCGTCGCATTAGTGTAGTGTCTGTGCAGTTTCCGCATCAGAACTACACAGTGAACGGGGCTCTAATGACCTTGTAGTTGAAGGGCCCTAAAACACCAACAAACAACAACCCCAGTCACCTCACTTTCCTAATACTGTACTTGCGTTCTAGTCTCGTAACTCATTTGCCCTGGCCCATAACTGAGAAATAATCCGTCGAATTTGTCCCTTTTATCATTAGGACCCTGGGATCCTCGAGTGTCTCCACTTGATCCACCCTATACTGAGCCTGTGGGTCACATCTAATTCTCAGGGCAGAGATACCCTGTTGTTCTTGAATGTCTTTGAGACCGTGGAATCCTCAGATTTCTCCACTTAATCCATCCTACACCGACCCTGTGGGTCACACCTAGTGTTGCTCATCATTTCCTTTGCACTATCCCTACACACTACTGGTTCATATAACAGATAAGTCTGTTTTCCCATGAATTGGGGTTCTGATATCACGCTGAATCCCCAGTTTTCACTACTTCACTGAGCCTATGGGCCACATCACCAGGTCGTACTCCTCTTTTCTCTGGAGATGTGATACGGAGTCATTTGCACTCCTGTTAAACATCCCACCGGATTAGCTCTGCCCCTGTTGAAAGTTAAGTCGGCCCTACTCAGTTTTTACCGTGCTTACACTCAGCCCGCCCTTCTTCAACCTTGTCCTGAGGTCGCTTCTACCCTTTGCCTACTTTTTTCTTCAATGTTGTCTGTAAACAAAGTCTAATGAAGTGTTTGGCAAACAAAATCTGGAAATTGATAGCTGGAGTGACGATGTCTGTCCTTCGTGTGGGCGCAGGTTCTCTCCCGGTAGAGGCCACTAGGCGGGTTGCACACTGAAGGAACAAAGCGATAATCAACTTGTTGCAGTGGCGCCTCGAAATGAAGTTGGTGATATTGGAGCAACGGCATATTGCTGTCGCCTAGACCAGTTTTATTGCTGTTTGACGACGATATTCAATAATATTATTTATTGCTGTGATTTAATGTCTGATGATGGAACGTGACGTCATGAGATTAGTAGGAATCGATATCTTGCTGATTGATTATCCTATTCAGGGTTGGAAATGAAAGGGTTGAGACCAGAAAAAGTGATTTCGTCATTGGGTTATTTCCGGTTTATTAGCTTTGATCTCCATGGGCATTATGATTCAATTTCCTAAGAGGACATCTTTTTTCATATGCGAGGCGCTTCGTTATTCGTCATTTCACCCCTTGACCCCGTCTTCTCCTCTCCACCTTCAAAGGAATAACTCTTTGCTCTAAAAGGGTTATGACGTTAGGTCTGCAGTTATTGTCCACCACCTTCCGCTAATTTGGTTTGTCTGACCCCATCCTACGATTTCTGTACCTCTGGTCTCCCAAGTGATGGACACCAGGGCGCTTCCAAGTGAAGGAAGTTGGACCCAGAGATGGCTGCTGCTATCCCATTCTCAGTCGGATTCAAATGTCGTCTCTACAACCTTCCCTAGGGAGCGGCTTATTGTTTTAGGGCCCTTCAACTACAAGGTCATTAGAGCCCCATCCATAGCATAGCGACGATTTTTGGGTATTAGCGGTACCCAGTTTTCCCAAGCGGCAACCCCATCTCAGTACTAGCTGGCGTTGCCCTGCTTAACTTCAGTGATCAGACGATAAATGGTGTGTCCAACGCAATTCGTCGTTAATTAAGCAACGCAACCCCAGCTAGTACTGGCATGGGCCTGTGCAGCTTCTGCACTAGAACTATGCAGTGAAAGGGGCTCTAATGACCTTGTAGTTGAAGGGCTCTAAAACACCATCAAAACAAAACACGCCTTCCCCACTTCAGTAACGCAGAAGTAGCAGGCTGCACTAGCGTCACCGGTTCCTGGCTCGATTGGAGGCGGATGTATTGCGTTGCACCCACCAGTTACTGAAGTTAAGCAACGCAAGCTCTGATAGTACTAGGCAGGATTTCCCCCACTATGGCAGGGTCGAGTGCCCATTTTTGACCCTCTGAATGAACTTCCCTTCCCATCTGACGGAATCCAGACTTTGGTCTTCCCACACTGTCGTCTTAGCGCATGGGCCCGCTGGGCAGTTGCCCGGGGGCCCCACGCTAATTTGCCTATGTCAAGTGACTACAGCACAGTATATACAGTGTATGGAGGTGGTATGAACATCCAATGAGAAGAAGACAGGGTGAGCTCGTTAGGTCCATTACGGTAATGCAGATCGTTGGAAGAACCCAGGGATCGGCCTATTGCGTTGGACACACCAGTTCTCGTCTGATCACCGAAGTTAAGCAACGCAACCGCGGCAAGTACTCCCATGGGTGGCCGCTTAGGAAAACTGTGTACCGCTAATACCCAAAAATCGTCGCATTAGTGTAGTGTCTGGTCAGTCTCTGCATCAGAACTACGCAGTGGACGGGGCTCTAATGACCTTGTAGTTGAAGGGCCCTAAAACACCAACGAACAAACCAAATAGAAGCACCCGGGGCAGGGGAAAACCAAAGCAGACGTGGGAGCAGATTTTCCGTAAGGATATGGTAGTTTGTGGGGTGGACAGGGATCTTGTGGGATAGGCGGGATTGGAGGGCCCTGCCTCAGGCAGGATAAGGGTATGATGATAACGTTATGTGCCCGCCATCGAAGGCTGAACACCCCTTACCAGCTCTCTTACAGTGTTATCTGATACGCGTGTGGTTTTACTGCAGTAAATGGTGCACTGTGTGAATTGAATGCAGTTGACGATAAGCAGCTATGCGATCTAAAATTGAATGGAATGCATAATCAGGGAAGGCTTCATACGGGGCGAATAATAAACTGCATTAACTTTGTTTACAAGAATGGGAATGTGACAAATTTAAAAGGACGTATATATTTGCAAAACTCTTTTAATGGCGTCTAATTCAACACTGGAACCTAATTATGAAATATTTATTATCCCATTAAAAAATGTCCGAATTGCAGTCCTAATACACGAATTTGTCAAAGGCCTTTGACTGCTTCCTGACCCCCTATCTCATATGGCATCCAACATTTTTCAACAACCTGCGATAACTCTATCAAAGACATGTATCACTGTATCCATCTAAATAAGCCATTCTGACCTCGGGTCATCATCTTATGACCCATTTAGGTCCTATACTGCAGAAGGTGTTCCCCTGGAACCCCTGCACTACAGTAGAGGAATAATCATTAATGGGAAATGCTATATGGTGGAATTTAATTTCATTTTATGGAAAGAATGTGTTACTTAATGCCCAGTTGATCGCTAGGGCTTACAAGACATGTTTGGTCCTTTAATATTTATGACAACAGAGGTCCAAAGGCTCGTCGTCTAGGCGACTGTCAAGAGGGATCTTAGTGACTCGTTTAAATAAACATGGTGTTCAGAGAGCCTCTTCTAGACCTGACAACGGATGTCCCAAAATCTCTTCCCGTCTTGCGAGACAGGTCTAAATACACTTCCAGGCTGATAAAAAAGGTCCAGAGACTGTTCATTGATGGACAACACGGATGGTAAGGTTCTACTGAGTCATCTAGGCCATAATCTACATTGTCAGGAGCGGCGAGTTGCGTTGGACACACCAGTTCTCGTCTGATCACTGAAGTTAAGTAACGCAAGCCCAGTTGGTACTGACGTGGGTGGTCGCTCGGGAAAGCTGGGTACTGCTAATACCCAATAATCGTCGCATTAGTGTAGTGTCTGTGCAGTCTATGCATTAGAACTACGCAGTGGACGGGTCTCTAATGACCTTGTAGTTGACGGGACCTTAAACACCAACAAAAAACAACAACAACAAATACATTGTCAGCTAGGGAAGTCCAAAGGCCCTTTTAAGTAGACAAGAGGGGTTCAAAGGCACTTCGATGCCGATATGAGCGGTCCAAGGTCCTTTTATTATGACATGAGGAGTCCTAAAGCCCTTCTATGCAGATGCTGAGAGGGAGCGGCGAATTGCGTTGGACACACCAGTTCTCATCCGATCACTGAAGTTAACTGAAGTACTGCTAATACCAAAAAATCGTCGCATTAGTGTAGTGTCTGTGCAGTCTCTGCATAACAACTATGCTGTGGACGGGGCTCTAATGACCTTGTAGTCGAAGGGCCCTAAAACACTAAACAAACAACAACAACAAGCAGACGCTGAGGCGCCCAAAGCCTCCTCTAAACTCACAAAGAGAGGGAGAGAGTCTCAAACTCTAGTAAGTGGCCAGTGGATATCCAAAGGATCTTCTGTGCTAAAAGGAGGTTCCAAAAATGTCTTGGGTCAAAGGCTTTTCTGAACTAACATGAAGGGCTCAAAACCTCTACTATCATGTCCTACTAGTTCCATAAGATTCAAAAATTTAGCGCTGATTAAGCGTTTCCCATAATATTCTGAGGAGAATGTTCAAGAGCGATTAAGAGTGCCAAAAATATCTGTACCCATTCATATAGCCCCTCTTTGTCTGTTCTGGAAGCTTGATGGGTCATTTGTTGCGTGTTTTGATTGTAAATTCTAGCCGTGTTCAGGCCAGCGGCAGACGAGCACGCTACCTCCTGCGCCACCAAGGTGGATCTAAACGGATCGCCTATCCTCCATGAAGTGAATAGGGTAGGGGCTGTATTGCGTTGGACACACCAGTTCTCGTCTGATCACTGAAGTTAAGTAAGGCAATCCCAGTTAGTACTGACATGGGTGGCTGC
This sequence comes from Trigoniulus corallinus, assembly GCA_013389805.1. NCBI lineage: Eukaryota > Metazoa > Arthropoda > Diplopoda > Spirobolida > Trigoniulidae > Trigoniulus > Trigoniulus corallinus. The sequence continues at coordinate 7,545,723 of JAAFCE010006949.1, forward strand.
TTGGGAAAACTGGGTATCGCTAATATCCACAAATCGTCGCATTAGTGCAGTGTCTGTGCAGTCTGTGCATCAGAACTACACAGTGGACGGGGCTCTAATGACCTTGTAGTTGAAGGGCCCTAAAACACCAACGAAACAAAAAAAGCAACGCAACCCCAGCTAGTACTAGCATGGATGACCGCTTGGGAACACTGGGTACTGCAAATACTCCAAATCGTCGTCACAGCATAGTGTCTGTGCAGGCTCTGCATCAGATCTACGCATGTGGACGGGGCTCTAATGACCTTGTAGTTGAAGGGCCCTAAAACACCAAC
>JAAFCE010006949.1:7554456-7568378 GCA_013389805.1 Trigoniulus corallinus
GGTTGTCAACTTGGTTGTTCAGTCTGTGGCAAACAAGTTGACGACAAGGTTGACAACCAAGTTGACCGTCTGTGGGCCGCTTAAGCAGGTTGGCTCTCAAAAAGAATTCCCAATCATTGTATTGTTGATATTTGGCTCTTTTGACTGATGAGTTTGCCGACCGCTGGTGTAGAAGAATGGACTTCTGTCTTCTAACTGCCAATTTTTGCCTTGCCCCGAGCGCTAGCAACGCACGCTACACCACTGCTTGGCTTACTCCCCATCATCATCGTCATCACACTCTCATCTCGCCTATGGCAGGGTCGGGTCCATGGGTTCTAATCCTCCACTCCTGCCTATCTCCAATCTGGCCCTCATCCACCCCACATGCAATAATGTCCCTTTGTACAACCTGCTCCCACGTCTCCTTGGGCCTCCCCCTGCTCCTGATGCCACCCACCACCTGCTGCCCCATAATATACTGCGTGAGCTCCTCCTCCCCCTTCACATCACATGGCCATACCACCTCAGCCTACCCTCCCTCATCTTCTCCACAATGTCTCCCACCCCAAGCTGCCTCTGACATACTCGTTGTGGACTCTGTCAGCACAAGACACCCCACTCATGTAACGCAGCATTGGCATCTCAGCCACTTGCATTCTCCTCTCGTGGTTCTTCCTCACTGCCCAGTACTCCGATCCATATAGCATAGCGGGCCTAACTACAGTTTTGTAAACCTTGCCTTTAAACTTTATTGGGACTCTGTGGTCACACAGCACACCGCTTGCCTGTCTCTACTTTAGCCATCCTGCATTGATTCTGTGAGCAACATCGGAGTCGATTTCCCCATTGCTCTGAATCACTGATCCTAGATACCTAAACTCCTTCACTGCTGGTAGCACCTCATTTCCACAACGAACTACACCCCCTTGGTCCTGGCCATTCCAACTGAAAGCTAAGTACTCTGTTTTCTTCATGTTCACCTTCAGGCTCCCCTTTGCCATTGCTGTTGTAATGTCCTGTAAGCCCTGTTGAGCCTCCTCTTGGGACTCCTCTAACCTTCCTACATCATCAGCAAATATCAAGCACTGGGGGCCCATTCCCCCACCCCTGACAGCAGGTCATCCATTGCCAAAGCAAACAGATAGGGGCTGAGAGCTGATCTTTGATGAAGCCGGGATCACGGCGCATGACAATTTGGCGTACATACCGATCTCTTGGGTGCACACATGTGTTCAAAATTGCAACTGTCATAACCAGTGGCAGATCCTGGATTTTCGTCGGGGAAGAGTTTAGCTAATACAGGGGAGGGGGTGGGGTTGAGCTAAACCTCACTTATTATGCAAATATAAGTTTATATGTGCATGGGAGGGGTTGCAACCCCAAAACCACATCGTAGATCCATGCGTGGTCATAACAGTCATTGCAACGGTCCCGTATAACACAGTTGGGTTTGTTTGTGTTTTAGGGCCCATCGACTTCAAAGGTCATTAGGGCCCTATAACACAGTTATGGTAGGCATTCATTGTTCTACTACCTTGCAATGACTGTTGAAATATGTTGTTATGACCGTTGCAATTTTGAACAAATTTGGGCACCCAAGAGATCGGTATGTACGCCAAATTTGTATATACGCCAAATTGTCATACGCCAAATTCTATATGCGCCAAATTGTCATACGCCAAATTGCCATGCGCCAAATTGTCATGCGCCAAATTGTCATGCGCCAAATTGACGTAGACCCGATGAAGCCCTACCTCCACCTTGAAGCCGCCGGTATTCCCCCATGCCGTCCTCACCCTAGTGGTGGAACCATCATACATATCCTGTATTATTCTGATATGCCCTTCATCCACTCCCTTTCTTCTTAGAACATCCCATACAACCTGTCGTCGGACACTATCATAGGCCTTCTCTAGGTCAACAAAGATCGCATGCAGGTCCTTCCTTGACTTACTCCCCAACCCATGAAATTAATTAAATCTAATGAAATAGTAGACGGAGTTCAGTAAGTTAGAGTTTGCAGCATTAGGTGGAAGCCGGCTGTGCAAAAATGCCTTTCGATAATTCGGTTCTCAGGTTTCACAGAGTACAAATGGATACCTAGGCTGCCATAGACGAATATGAGATTAGGAAAAAAAAGAGATGACGTCGATAGGCTGGTGGTAAATAAGGATTGAATTTCCAAGCGGAAATTATAGGTCTCTCTCTCCTTTTATACATGATAACCTTTAGGTTTGATTTATTTACTTATCTATGAATGGACGGATTGTAAGAGAGCATCGACGAATTTCAAGAAAAGAGGAAGATCTTTACAATAAGCAACCTGTCATTCACTTGCTTGTCGCAGAAAAGGAGCTGTGGGTAGAAAGGGGTAAAGGTGGTGAAGGTGTTCTCCGATAACCCTGTCGTCTCCCCCCCTCTCTCACTGAACAGTAGGACCTCGACAACAACAATAACAAGGAGGAAATTGCGTGCTGCATAATAACGAGCATGTTCACTAACACCAATGACAGGCAACAGATGAACCGAATTGACATTCACGGAATGTAGTCGTATCGTCGAGCTTCTTTTTCACAATAGGCAGCAGCTACTTCGGATTACATCCCAAAAATGAAGTGAAAATTGAACGAATAAAATACTTTCTACCTTTAGTTGCCGATGAGAGTCAAAAACTTCAAACAATCAATAGCTGTCTGAAAAGTTTTCAAACTCGTGGTACTGTAGCCTACTATAGGGATTTTGCAATTTCTCGTAACGTGGGCGTTTCGGGACGAACGACGAGAAGTAAAAAGCCTTCTCGTCCTTCCCACTGCTCTTCAATACAATAAGGACACGAAAATCACAAATAAACGTGAGAATGGAGGGCGATTATTTGTGATTTTTCTCGCCCTTATTTTATTGAAGACGACTGGGATACACGAGAAGGCTTTTTACTTCTCGTCTTTCGTCCCGAGATGCCCACGTTACGTGAAATCGCAAAATCTCTTATGACTAGGTTTACTTTGTTCACACTTGAAAGGGGCGGCTGTATTGCGTTGGAGCAGGGTCTAGGGGCGGATCCAGAGGGGGGAGCAATGAAGCAATTGTTCCCCTCTCAGCTCCTCAATGGGGCGCATATTTTAACTGGTGCACAGTTCAACTTTGCAACTGATAAAGCATTTTTTCATTTGCTATTCCCATTTCTATACTGCCAGCCCAATCTCCATTTTGTTTGTTGGTGTTTTAGGGCCCTTCTACTACAAAGGTCATTAAGGCCCCGTCCACTGCGTAGTAGTAATGCAGACTCTACACAGACACTACACTAATGCGACGATTTTTGGGTCTTAGCAGTACCCAGTTTTCCCAAGCGGACACCCATGTCAGTACTAGCTGGGGTTGCGCTGCTTAACTTCAGTGATCAGACGAGAACTGGTGTCCAACGCAATTCGCCGCTCCCTCCAATCTGCAGTTGGGTCAATAGAGGACCTATTGTAATTCTGAATACCGGTATTTAAAAATATTTAAAGTACACATTTTTTGAAGTGCTCCCTCCCTGATCTGCCTCTGAATCCGCCCCTGGAGCAGCCAAACCTTGGCGGCTGTCTAGGGCGGCAAATGTTAGAGGTACTTCCTTGCCAAGCAATCTATCGATCATTTAAAACGGTCGTAGTCCGGGTGTTCCCAAACTTCTGTGCTTGGTGCGGCCTTTTCAAAATGCTGGCTTTCTGGAGGCGCCTTGTTCCAGAGTCATAGTAATGCATTGGAGTTCTGGCGGCAGTGGACGAAGGGCCTTATGCAGTGGCGTCACTATGGGGGTGCGGACCGTACCGGGTGACACCGCTCGCAGCATGACAAAGGGGGTGACACCAAAACAGCAGAAGGAACACAGTGGCTTTTTTCAGGAGGGGGGGTGGTGTGACACCAACCCTAGCGACGCCTTTGACCTAATGCACGAGTTGAGTGAGTCATTCAGTCATCAGTCTCAATGTGTAAAGTGGTCAGTGCTTGACGCGTCCACAAATCATATCCTTCTCGTGGGTAAACTTTGGCCGGGTCCCACAGGTATACCAATTAGAGAGGTTTCACTGTACTTATTAATCGTCGGTCTACTGTCCGTTGGGAATTCCACCGACGCCTCCAGGGGGCGAGCTCCTACAACTGGAAATTTTGCCTCATCTACCCGTTGCATAGTTGAGAAGGTTCTGTTTATGTGCAAATGCCATCCTGCACCACAGCGAACCTCAGTTTTACATCTCATCCGAAGGAAGGTGCATTCGGGGCGTGTCTCTCGCAGGATTAGAGCCAAGCACCGCAACCCTAGAAATTACTAGCATCGGTTTTTTTCGCTTCGTTGTGTTTAAGGGCTCTTCAACTACAACGGTCGTTAGAGTCCCGTCCGCTGCGTAGTTCTATTGCAGAGTCTGCACAGACACTACACTTATGCGACGATTTTTGGGTATTAGCAGTGCCAGTGTTCCCAAGTGGTCACCCTTCCCAGTACTAGCTGGCGGTACTCCTGTGTACTCCGGAGTGGTACCCCTCCCAGTACCCCTTCCTTCACCTGGAAATATTGCCATTGTACATTTACTCGAGAAATCCAAAAATTTGTCCCTGGGTGCTTGGTTTCATTGGAACAAACCAGATTGTGATTCTGCCATAGGCTGGAATAAGGGTTTGGAAGAATGAATGATGAAGAGCGGCGAATTGCGTTGGACACACCAGTTCTCGTCTGATCACTGAAGTTAAGCAGCGCAACCCTAGCTAGTACTGACATGGGTGGCGGCTTGGGAAAACTGGTTACTGCTCAGGCTCAAAAATCGTCGCATTTGTGTAGAGTCTGTGCAGTCTCTGCATAAGAACTATGCTTTGGACGGGGCTCGAATGACCTTGTAGTTGAAGGGCCCTAAAACACCAACGAACAAACAAAGAAATGAATGATGAAACACAAGAAACGTACAGTCCGGTCGTTAAAAACGTTGGCATAACCTAGTTCCTGATGGATTTACAGGGGAAAATGTGCCTAAATGTAAGAGGAGGTTAAAGGTTTAAGAGATTAAATGACAATGACATAGGGCCTACGCTCGTCCTTTTCCTAGAAAATTCTTAGTACTGAACGCTGATGACAGGCCGTATTATAAGTCAAAGTCATATCTCGCAGAACATTAACTAATATGCTAGCGTCATAAAATAAAGACCCATGAAACGAAAGGGCATCAAACGAGTGGTCATAATAACAGCTAGAATTTCGAATGGCATCCTACTGTTATCTCTGAATGTCATGACAACTCGGATATTTTGGCGGTCGTTGTCCAAAAGCAGAGGTCAGCACAAATCGTTTAACTAAGTCCTCCCAAGATGATAATTATGCTTTCAGGAATCGTTCACTGCGGCCCTAAGACCTTTAACCCTGTGCTGCTAGTCGGTAAAGTCATCAAAATGCTATGGCAGTGTAAGAAAACCGTCCTCGGTGACGTGGCTGACTTTGAGTCCGTGAATGTACCGGTAACTGCTTTTTCTTGGTGTTTTAGAGCCCTTCAACTACAACGCTCATTAGAGCCCCGTCAACTGCGTCGTTATAATGCAAAGTCTGTACAGACACTACGCTGTTACGCCGACTTGGGTATTAGCAGTGCCCAGTGTTCCCAAGCGGTCATCCATGCTAGTACTAGCTGGGGTTGCGTTGCCTAACTTCAGTGATCAGACGAGAACTGGTGTGTCCAACGCAATATAACCGCTATGACAAGTAAATGTGATCCTGACCAAAGTGCGTGGCTTCTTTCAGGTGAAAGGGAGGGGAGCCCCAAGTGTGCCTTCCCCTGGATGGGAAGTACACCCGTGGCCCCGTGTGATGTGTGCAATGTCCCTGCTGCACTTAAAAGAATACGTGCAAGAGCTTGCCTCCTGCTTGTTGTTGTATGTTGGTGTTTTAGGGCCCTTCAACTACAAGGTCATTAGAGCCCCGTCTATTGTGTAGTTGTGATGCAGAGACTGCACAGACACTACACAATGCGACGATTTTTGGATACTAGTGGTACTCAGTTTTCCCAAGCGGCCACCCATGTCAGTACTAACTGGTGTTGGGGTTGCGTTGCTTAACTTCAGCGATCTGACGAGAACTGGTGTGTCCAATGCAATTTGCCGCGGCCTTGCCTCCTGGTGTCGATTACGAAATAAAGCGCTGCCACATTGTTGTCCATTGCCGGCGTGCCCCGGTGTCCTCCACACGCGCGGGATTTTTTGCGCAGTCGATCTAAGGCTACAACCCCTTGCTTATTTGATGACCTACTTATGCTGTCTTTGTTAGGGCAATTCCGCGACAAACGCTACACAATCACCCAACTACATCTCCATCCACTCAACACTATATCACATCCTTTCCTACAACTGGCTCAAGTTTTCTTTGGTCTCCTGTCCCGGGTGCTTCCAATAACCCTTACCCCTCTGATGGGTCAGGCCTGTTATGGCTGCTTACCGACTGCCCAACCCGTTTGGCGTAACATACTGCATACACCAGCTCCTTCTCTTGTTCATAACATGCCCATACTGCCCAAGTCTATTCTCTTTCATGTTTTGCACAATGTCTTCCACCCACAAATTACCCCTACATCATCATCATCTCTTTATCCCGCCTGCGGCAGGGTCGAGTCTGCGGGTTCTAGCCGTCTCTTTCCCACTAGGTCCTCGTCCACCCAACACTACCATATCTATACGGAGAACCTGCTCCCACGTATGCTTCGGTCTCACCCTGTCCCAGGTGCTTCCCACTACCTGCATTCCTGAAATGAGCCTAACCAGGTCCTCATTCCCTCTTCTCATTACGTGTCCATACCCCTTCAACCTACCACCCTCATCATTTGTAACTGTAAGCTTTTGGCACCCCACTCATGTACCGCAGCATTCGCATCACGGCTACTTGCATTCTATAAGGCAAGGCGCAAAATGAGGCCGCAGGATGACGCAGCGTGACGCAGCCCTGCGAAATTCTGCTAGCAGGCAATCACTGTTACGTTGAAAGCCATTTTAGTTGACGCAAATTGCAAACCAGTATGTTGAAAAACTGCGATTCAATGTGTTGTGATTGCCTGCTAGCAGAATTTCGCAGGGTTGCGTTACGCTGCGTCACCCTGCGGCCTTATTTTGCGCCTTGCCTTAATGCGGCTCTTCCTCACTGCCCACCACTCTCATCCATATAGCATAGCGGGTTGTTCGTTTGTTGGTGTTTAAGGTCCCGTCAACTACAAGGTCATTAGAGACCCGTCCACAACGTAGTTCTTATGCAGAGACTGCACAGACACTACACTAATGCGACGATTATTGGGTATTAGCAGTACTCAGCTTTCCCGAGCGACCACCCATGTCAGTACTAACTGGGCTTGCGTTGCTTAACTTCAGTGATCAGACGAGAACTGGTGTGTCCAACGCAACTCGCCTCTCTAGCATAGCGGGCCTGACCACTGCCCTGTAAAACTTTCCTTTTAATTTGATCGAGACCCTCCTATCATATAGGACTCCACTACCGCAACGGGAAAACTCCATTGCCGCTTAGGAAAACTGGGTACCGCTGGTATCCGAAAATCGTCACACTAGTGTAGTGTTTGTGCAGTCTCTGCATCAGAACTACACAGTGGGCGGGGCTCTAATGACCTTGTAGTTGAAGGGCCCTAAAACGCCAAGAAACAACAGCAGCAACAACCATGCACTGAGGGGCCGGGCCCATTCTCCTACTCCTGTCAGCAGCTCGTCCATAACCCGAATGAAACGGTAATGGCTTAGTACTGCCTTAGTATGGCCCAGTTCTCGTGAGATCACTGAAGTTAAGCAACGCAATTGTTTTGCTGTTTGTTGGTGTTTTAGGGCCCTTCAACTACAAGATCATTAGACCCCCGTCCGCGCCATAGTTCTGATGCAGAGACTGCACAGACACTACACTAATGTGTCGATTTTTGGGTATTAGCAGTACCCAGTTTTCCTGAGCGGCCGCCCATGTCAGTACTACCTGGGGTTGCGCTGCTTAACTTCAGTGATCAGACGAGGACTGGTGTGTCCAACGCAATTCGCCGCTCCCTAAGCAACGCAAACACATGTTAGTAGCAACATGGGCGGTTCGTAGAGAATGCTGGGTGCCGCAAATTTCCCCTCTCCTACATCCTCTACACCAGGGTTTCCCAACGGGGTCGTTATCGACCCCCTGGAGGTCAATGGAATTTTAAAGGGTGTCAATGATGATCAAAGGGTCGATTGGGGGTCGACATCTAAACATTTATTTGAATGCATTGTTCGTTACTTCCTTTGAAGACCAACAAGCAACTCGTAATCCATTTCCCACCTATGGCAGAGTTGGGTACCTATCTTCTCCCTCTCAATGGACACAAGGGTGATATATTGGACAGTGTTTTCCCCAGTCAGTTGCCGCTACAGCTGCAACCCAATACTTGTATGGCGTTGGCCTTTTTTTCATTGGGGTAGTTAGTCGAATTCCTACACCTTGGTATTTCATCTCATCTACCCGTTTCACAATAGAAAGGGTTCTTTTATGGGCAAATGCCATCGTACACCACACGAGACCTCAGTTGAGCTTCTCATGCATAGGAAAGAGCACTTGAGGCACCTCTCTCACCCGAAAAGAAGCCATCCCATCTCGGTCCAGTATCGAACCGAGAACCACTGACACAGTTACGTTGTTGTTGTTTGTTGGAGTTTAAGGTCCCGTCAACTAGGAGGTCATCAGAGACCCGTCCACTGTGTAGTTCTCATGCATATACTGCACAGACACTACATTAATGCGACGATTATTGGGTATTAGCAGTACCCAGCTTTCCCGAGCGACTACCCATGTCAGTACTAACTGGGCTTGCGTTGCTTAACTTCAGTGATGAGACGAGAACTGGTGTGTCCAACGCAACTCGCCGCTCCCGACACAGTTACGAAGCACGCTACCCACTGCGCCACCGAGACTGAATTTTGCGTACTGGAAGTGGGGCTAAAGCGACAAAAAAAAAGGAAGGGGGGGGGGGGTCTATGAACTAAGCAAATACTTTTCAAAGGGGTGAATCAAAGGAAAAGGTTGGGAACCGCTGCTCTACACCTACCACCTCATCTCCCGCGAGCAGACTCCTAAGGGTTCGGCCTATTATGGCTGCTTGGCTTACTTCCCAACGCGGTAATGTAACATAGAAACATAGTACTGCACTTCGATGTACCCCAACTTTCAGTCAGAAGCCCCCAGTATTTCCCCAAGGTGTTCTTACCCTGGGTATGGAATCGTCATGCATATCCTGAACTATTCGAATAAACCGTTCTTCTACTCCCATTTGCATAATACCTTCCAACCTACCTGTCGTGAAACACTGTCATAAGCCGCTTCGAAAGAGGGATACCTGGCCCTGATAGGCGGGGGGGACACCAGTTCTCGTCCGATCCTTGAAGTTAAGCAACGCAACCCCAGCTAGTACTGACATGGGTGGCCGCTTGGGAAAACTGGGTACCGCTAATACCCAAAAATCGTCGCATTAGTGTAGTGTCTGTGCAGTCTCTGAATCAGAACTACACAGTGGACGGGGCTCTAATGACCTTGTAGTTGACGGGCCCTAAAACACCAACAAACAACGACAACACATGTTAAGAAGTCGTGGGGTGGTGGGTGTATTGACATGGGTGGCCGCTTGGGAAAACTGGGGAGCGGCGAGTTGCGTTGGACACACCAGTTCTCGTCTGGTCACGGAAGTTAAGCAACGCAAGCCCAGTTAGTACTGACATGGGTGGCCGCTTGGGAAAACTGGATACCGCTAATACCCAAAATCGTCGTATTAGTGTAGTGTCTGTGCAGTCTCTGCGTTAGAACTAGGCAGTGGACGGGGCTCTAATGACCATTGTAGTTCAACTCCTAACCCTTTTCCCGCCTATGGCAGGGTCGGGTACCCATTTGTCCCTCTGAATGGACACAGGGTGATATATTGGGCATAGTTTTTTCTGCAGCCGGTTGCCGGCCAAAGCTGCACCCCTACGCTTATTTATCGTCGGTCTAGTGTTCGTTGGGGGATACTACCGACGCCAAGGGGCGAGCTCCTACACCTGGAAATTTTGCCTCATCTACACGTTGCGTAGTAGAGAGGGGTCTTTTACGCGCAAGTGCCATCGTACACCCACACGGAACCTCAGTTTTACTTCTCATCCGAAAGAAGGCACACTCTCGCCCGAAATAAGCCGACCCACCACGGTCCAGTATCAGCCGAGTGAGCTAACCACTACGCCACCGCGGCGGGTACGATGACCATTGTAGTTGAAGGACCTTAAAATACCAACGAAATAAAAACCATAGGCGGGAAACGGCTTAGGAGTTGGTAGTTGCTTTCACGTTGTCAGTGCGCCGGTGAAGAAAAGCAGGCGATTGCCGTATAAAATTTCAACTGGTAGTCAGCTGCTGCCCAGGTTCTCCTTTTAATGAGAGGGTGACTAAGGACCTTATCTACATTTATCAATTAGGGGGACTTAAGTTTACAATTTCATAAATCGATAATGCAAATTGAAATATGCTGTGTGTATATCTCAAGTTTGGTTTCGAGTGGATTTTGGAGGGGGGGGGGAAGGTTTGTGATGCTTGACAAATATTTATATCTCTAGGAATTCCGTGGTTTGATGGATACGAAATCGAATCGATCGATGAACCGAGTGTCATTGGCTTAATTCATCGAAATCCTCTTTGAATCCACTGCACAATCCACTGCTGTTCGCACTAATTGTCACATTGGTGGAAATGGCAGTAATTGTGGCCTTGATGGTCAGGGTTTGTGGAAGCTGCTGCTGGTGCACATCTTCAAATTGTGACATTTATTTGGTCGTTGACTTCTTTATTGCTGGTTAGCCTCTGATTCCTTGAATTGAGTTCACGGCAGCCCGCCTCGGTGGCGTAGTGGTTAGCACGCTTGGCAACTGTGTCAGTAATTCTAGGTTCGATACTGGACCGAGGTGGGTTGGCTTCGTTTGGGCGAGAGAGAGAGAGAGAGAGAGGTCGCGAGTGAGCTTTCTTTCGGATGACAAGTAAAACCGAGGTCCCGTGTGGGTGTACGATGCCACTTGCACCTAAAAGAATCCTCTCGACCAGAGGCGGCTCGTGGGGCAGGCAAACCCAGGCGGCTGATTTCAGAGGTACTTCCTTGCCATGCAGTCTATCAGTCATTTAAAATGTTCATAGTCTTGGGGGTTCCCAAATTTCTCTGATTGGTTGGGCCATTTGTGAATGTTGGTATTGGGACAAATGCCAAGCACGTGAGGGACGCTTGGACAATCTAGAACTGTATTAGATTCAATGGGGGCGGCGGCGATGGACCCACTTGCCTAGGGCGCCTGAAACTCACGAGCCGGCCCTGCTCTCTACTACTCAACGAGTAGATGAGGCAAAATTTCCAGGTGTAGGAGCTTGGTGGAAGTCCCCAAAAATGAACAGTGGACCCACGATAAATAAGCATAGGGGTTGCAGCTGTGGTCGGCAACCGGCTGCAGAAAAACTGACCAATATACCGCCTTTGTATCCATTCAGAGGGACAAGATTGGCGAAAAAAGGGTTTGGAGTTGCTTTTGTTGAGTTCTTGACTGAAATCCAGAATCTCTGCGGGGTTCGCCATTGGTCATGAAATATGTGCCATTCATCCAGGAAAATATATCTATGTTCATCATCATCATCCCTAACCCTTTTCCCGCCTATAACAGGGTCCAGTGCCCAGTGGGAGCGGTTGTATTGCGTTGGACACACCAGTTCTCGTCTGAACACTGAAGTTAAGCAACGGAACCCCGGCTACTATTAGCATGAGTGACCGCTTGGGGACACGGAGTAATGCTAATAATCAAATGGTCCTAACAGTGCTCTGGACGGGGACGGGCCCTTCAACTACAAGGTCATTAGAGCCCCGTCCACAGCATAGTTCTTATGCAGAGACTGCACAGACACTACACTACTGTGACGATTTTTGGGTATTAGCAATACCCAGTTTTCCCAAGCGGCCACCCATGTCAGTACTAGCTGGGGTTGCGTTGCTTAACTTCAGTGATGAGACGAGAACTGGTGTGTCCAACGCAATCGCCGCTCCCCCGTAGTACTACCGTTGGTGATAGCTTTAGAACACGGGGTACAGCTAATACCCAAATCGTCCTAACAGCGGAGGGTCTGTGCAGACTCTATATTGCACAGTGGACGGGGCTCTAATGACTACTGTAGTTGAAGGGCCCTCAAACACCAACAAGCAAAAAGGAATCAAGTGACCTTTCCGTCTGTTATGGTTGAATGACAGACGTAAATTTTCGTTCAACTGTTTATTAGTAGCGTTAAGGTGCAGGTTAGTTGTCAGATTAGGACCACTTAATTGCGTGATGCACCAACAGTTTGTCCATCTTCTATTTTTCATAGGGCTTAAAGAAGATTTTCTCCTTCACTTGTACTTGTTTGACTTCAGTATCCTTGACTACTGCCATCATTTATCCCTTGATTTCTGAGAAAGATATCGTAGGAAATTAACTATCCATTCCCTTTGTGGATGTGCCAATTAGATCTTCGATTTTCTAGACAATCGATTAAAATCTTACATAGAGGAGGTGCAGTAGCGTAACTTCAGTTGTAGCGCCCGGGGCGGGAGACAATTGCAGCGCCCCCCCCCCCTCGCCCTCCCCTATTACTTGTCCTGAGCAGACATGGTGCACGAATGTAAGCACTTTTAGTCTGGCCGCCGAATACTTAAAAATATCGTCCACCTTTAGCGCATGACAATTTGGCGTATGGCAATTTGGCGTACGACAATTTGGCGTACATACGCATTCGGCGTATGACAATTGGGCGTACATACCGATCTCTTGGGTGCACACATTTGTTCAAAATTGCAACTGTCGTAACCAGTGGCAGATCCAGGTGATGCGAAGAGGGGGGGGGGGGTGAGCTAATACGCGGGGGTTGAGCTAAACCTCATATATTATGCAAATATAAGTTTATATATGCATGGGAGGGGTTGCAACCCCAAAAACCCCGGGAGCGGCGATTTGCGTTGGACACACCAGTTCTCGTCTGATCACTGAAGTTAAGCAACGCAAGCCCAGTTAGTACTGACATGGGTGGACGCTCGGGAAAGCTGGGTACTGCTAATACCCAATAATCGTCGCATTAGTGTAGTGTCTGTGCAGTATATGCATTAGAACTATACAGTGGACGGGTCTCTAATGACCTCGTAGTTGACGGGACCTTAAACTCCAACAAAACAAACAAAACCCAAAAACCCCATCCTAGATCCACGCGTGGGCATAACAGTCATTGCAACGGTCCCGTATAACACAGTTTGGTTTGTTTGTATTTTAGGGCCCATCGACTTCAAAGGTCATTAGGGCCCTATAACACAGTTATGGTAGGCATTCACTGTTCTATTACCTTGCAATGACTGTTGAAATATGTTGTTATGACCGTTGCAATTTTGAACAAATTTGGGCACCCAAGAGATCGGTATGTACGCCAAATTATATATGCGCCAAATTGACGTACGCCAAATTTGTATGTACGCCAAATTGCCATAGACCCAGTAAGTGGTACCCGACTCTGCCATTGGCGGGAAAAGGGTTAGGGTCAGTGGCGTCACGAGGAGGGTGCGGGCCGCACCGGGTGACATCACTCGTTCGTTCGTTTATTGGCGTTTTAGGGCCGTTCAACTACTAGGCCTTTAGAGCCCCGTCCACAGTTAAGTTCTTATGCAGAGACTGCACAGACACTACACTAATGCGACGATTTTTGGGTATTAGCGGTACCCAGTTTTCCCAAGCAGCCACCCATGTCAGTACTAGCTGGGGTTGCGTTGCTTAACGTCAGTCATCAGACAAGAACTGGTGTGTCCAACGCAATTTGCCGCTCCCATGACATCACTCCCACCAAGAGGAATGGGGTGACACTAAAGCAGAAGAAGCGGCTATTTTCGGGAGAGCGGGGGGGGGGG
>JAAFCE010006949.1:7577453-7604179 GCA_013389805.1 Trigoniulus corallinus
TTCACCACTAACTCTCTAATATCCCCCAATAACGAATACAACTGAAGGAATTCAGCAAAAGCACTAGATTTTCACTGCCAGTATAGAGGTGTGGCAACCCACCACGTTCGTGAATAACATAAACACAAATTAATAAGGAGACCCTCACAAGCACACCATACAGCACTACAACACTGCTATATTGTCTGAAGAAGGGAGGGGTGATGGGTACCTCATGTGGTGGAGGTGTGCTCCCATTGATCAAATGGCATACGTTTAATGGGAAAGATGAAAGTTGGTCAACTTTCCCATCCATTTCCATTTGCTGTTCCCATTTATTGTGGAGGTCGCCATTGGCATTTGGCATTTTAACTTCTTTTCCCATTCACGTTTATGTTACGTTCCTGTTGATATTGTCAAGCAGCCTTTAGGGTGCAGCCATGGAGGAGCAGAGAGGAGCAGGGGGAAGATAGCAATTAGGACCACTATCCAAACAAAAAAAGGTCACATTTCAATGGAAATGACCATAGTGGAGAACGGAGGAGAGAAGAGGGAAAGAATTGTACAGAAGTGAAGAGGTCGAAACAAAAAAGTTTGTTTCACAGCATGGTGACCATTGCTGAATGCCCATTGAAACTGTAGGTGCGTTTTGGCGATTGACCAAGTCACTTTTGGTCACATTGTTTCAGAAACAATGTGTTTTGGCAGTGCACACGCTGGTTTGGTCCGTTGCTTTGGTCAACTTTGGTCAGACAAAAGGATGACCAAAATAAAAGTGTGGTCTGTGCGTTTGGTCAAAAAAAATTAAAATGGTGCATGCTCCAACCAGTTGTAGCAGATGATGGAAGGTACCGATAATTAGTTAAAATTATACAAATCTGTTTTTTGTATTAATTTAGTAGCTTTTTTAGTTTAGGATATTCATTTTTTAAGTTTATCAAATTTATTTTTTTTTAGTTTAGTGAATTCGTTTTTTAGTTCATGAATTAGTTTAGTGGGTTTTGTTTTCATTTTAATGAATTCATAATTTTTAGTTTAATGGATTCATTTTTTTTATTTTAGGGAATTGTTTTTTTTTATTGTAGTGGATTTGGTTTTAAGTTAAGGGAATTCATTTTCTTCATTTTTATGAATTCATTGTCATGGGTCTCAAAATGTCTGACCAAAGCGTTTCAGCGATCCCCTTTGGTCAGTTCTTTTGGTCAGACCAAATATGAGATTGTGGTCAAACCACAATTGACCAGGTCAATCGCCAAAACGTGCCTGTTAATGGTTAACCGGTAGATGTGAATTTTACATTTGTCACAATGTATTTTTCGTTCATAAGCTGATGGCGCCACCATATGAAAGCGGTTTTCTCACAACTCCACTATGGCCATGCATTTCTCTGCTTTAATCCTTGAATATCGTGCCTCTTTCATCACCTTTCTCCTCTCTGTTCCACCATGGCCACAGCTTTAGGGATCAGGTTGCATGTCTCCATCTGTCACAAGTTGGAAGATGGTTTCTGCCTGAGGTATGTGTGGCATGGGTGGAGTGACCCAACAAACAATAGACCAACCATAAGCATAGGACATGGAGCTTTGGTCGGTAGCCGGCTATGGAAAATCACCATCCAACAGATCGCCCTTGTGTCCATTCAGAAGGACAAGATGGGTACCCGACCCTGCCAGAGGCGGGAAACGGGTTAGTGGTTATTACGATGGTTCTTGAATATGAACACCTTTTTTTTGTAGAAAAA
Organism: Trigoniulus corallinus; assembly: GCA_013389805.1. NCBI lineage: Eukaryota > Metazoa > Arthropoda > Diplopoda > Spirobolida > Trigoniulidae > Trigoniulus > Trigoniulus corallinus. The sequence continues at coordinate 7,579,174 of JAAFCE010006949.1, forward strand.
TTTCTTTTCATCTTCTTTTTTTGTTAAAGGATTTAGTACCTGTCGTTTTCTGATGAGAACAGGTGATGTGAGTTCAGTGCACACTCCACGCCCTAACATCAAATTCTTGATAAGTCTATCAACAGTAGACATTGCACGCATGTATTAGTAGTGTCGTGTGGAGGGTTATATGCGTGTTATATATAAAAGTTATAGTTGTAATAAATATCTGGTTGAAAACTGACATTTCACTCAAGAAATCAACTATCAAGGGGCAGAAAACACTAAAGGATTTTTCCAAAAAATATCTCCTCTCTTTTTTCTCTCTCTCTCTCTCTCTCTCTCTCGCTGCCTTTTCTGCATTATTTACTCATTTCTCTTACGGTTAAAATGATTGTTCGTGTAACATTTCTTTTCGCAAAAACTGCAAGCGAACTGAAATCGATGTTGCATTTTCGGACTCATTCAAGCATTTGAAAAATCTTTCCTTTCCTACTCCCAATGTCAATGTTGAACAACATTCCGTGTCAATTTATGATTGTACTGGGTGTTACTGGATACCTTTGTTTCTCGTCTGGAATTGAATGTGAACTCGAGTTTTTTTTGGTTCGGTTCGTTGATGTTTTAGGGCTCTTCAACTACACGGTTATTAGAGCCCCGTACGCTGCGCAGTTCTAATGCAGAGACTGCACAGACACTACGCTAATGCGACTATTTTTGGGTGTTAGCGGTATCCAGTTTTCCCAAGCGGCCCCCATGTCAGTAGAAGCTGGGGTTGCGTTGCTTAACTTCAGTGATGAGACAAAACCTGAGATGTCCAACGCAATACAGCCCCTCCCCAAAATTCTCTGGTGTAGGAGCTCAGTAGACCTTGCAGAGACCGGCTTTGGAGTTCCGACAATACACTGCCGGCTTGGTGTTGTTGTTTGTTGGAGTTTAAGGTCCCGTCAAATACAAAGTCATCAGAGACCCGTCCACTGCATAGTTCTAATGCATATACTGCACTGACGCTACACTAATGCGACGATTATTGGGTATTACCAGTACCCAGCTTTCCCGAGCGACCACCCATGTCAGTACTAACTGGGCTTGCGTTGCTTAACTTCAGTGATCAGACGAGAACTGGTGTGTCCAACGCAACTCGCCGCTCGGCTTGTTGTTGTTTGTTGGTGTTTTAGGGTGCTTCAACTACAAGATCATTAGAGCCTCGTACACCGCTCAGTTCTAATGCAGAGACTGCACAGACACTAGGCTAATGCCACTATTTTTGGGTATTAGCGGTACCCAGTCGCCCAAGCGGCCACCCATGTTTGTACTACCTGGAGTTGCGTTGCTTAACTTCAGTAGTCAGACGAGAACTGGTGTGCCCAATGCAATGCAACCGCTCCCGCGTACTCATGCAAGGATATAAAATACCTGAAAACGACATGAAATTTTACATACCGTATTTATTCTAATAAACGACGCGCCGTTTATTTTTTGGAAGGCTTTTTTTTTGCGCAGTTTAGATTTAATTACATATATGCCGCGGTGGCGCAGTGGTTAGCGCACTCGGCAACTGCGCCACTAGTTCTAGGTTCGATACTGAACCGATGTCGGTCGGCTTCTTTCGGGCGAGAGAGAGGCCGCGAGTGTGCCTTCTTTCGGATGAGAAATAAAACCGAGGTCCCGTGTGAGTGTACGATGGCACTTGCACGTAAAAGAACCCTCTCTACTATGCAACGGATAGATGAGGCAAAATTGCCTGGGGTAGGAGCTCGCCCCCTGACGATAAATAAGGGTCGGGTGCAGCTTTGGCCGGCAACCGGCTGCAGTAAAAACTATGAAAAATATATTGCCCTATGTCCATTCAGGAGGACAAGATGGGTACCCGACCCTGCCATAGGCGCGAAACGGGTTAGGAGACAGACAACGGCATAGAAAACCCAGCCAATATTCCTGTTGGTTCCACACCCGTGGCTGGGGTGCCCCCAGTCAGAGCATGTTCAGTGGACCCACAGACCCGACCCTGGCACCCGGCGGGATAAGGGTATGACGATGAGGAAGAATTGAGTACTTTTATTTGTTAGAGGGCGCTGTTTATTATTTTTTTCCACCTCGAGGGTGCGCCGCTAATCGGGTATGGAAACAAGGGTGATATGTTGGACACTGTTTTTCCTCAGCCGGTTACCTATCAAAGCTGCAACCCTTATGCTTATTTATCGTCGGCCTACTGTTCGTTGTGTCACTCAACCCAAGCCAGGGGCGAACCCTTGTACAGGTTTAAATCAGTAGCCGACTGCCTAAAAATACGTGTAATTCGGGCAGTTGTGGGCCTGGTACCAAGTGGCTCCGGCCCGACCTTGCCATGCACAAGGGGGAACGACTTATTGCGTTGGACACACCAGTTCTCGTCTGATCACTGAAGTTAAGTAACGCAATCCGGGCTAGTACAGACATGGGTGGCCGCTTGGGAAAACTGGGCACTGCTAATACCCAAAAAATCGTCGCATTAGTGTAGTGTCTGTGCAGTCTCTGCATTAGAACTTTGCAGTGGACGATGCTGTAATGATCTTGTATTTGTAGGGCCTTAAACAGAGGCGGCTCGTGGGGCAGGCAAACCTAGGCGGCTGATTTCAGAGGTACTTCCTTGCCATGCAGTCTATCAGTCATTTAAAATGTTCATAGTCCTGGGGTTCTCAAATTTCTCTGATTGGTTGGGCCTTTTCTAAATGTTGGTATTGGGACAAATGCCAAGCAGGTGAGGGACGCTTGGACAATTTAGAACTGTATTAGATTCAATGGGGGCGGCGGCGATGGACCCACTTGCCTAGGGCGCCTGAAACTCACGAGCCGGCCCTGGCCCTAAAGCACCAACAAACCAAGCCATACACAGGGAACGGATTAGGAATCATGGTGTTAGTGAGTGGGGAGTTTTAACCCCTTTTCTTTATTATTATTGTTTTGGCCTTCGAGCAATTGCCAAGTTTTCCTGGAGATGTTCTACTTTTGAGGTATCAAAATATCGTTGGTTGGCCATAGTAGCGAATGTCTTCCCAACGTTTCTTGTAAGGTCATTGAAATTTGAAGTTTATTTTTACGGTTAAACATCAGAGGTTTAACGCAACCATTTTAACGAAATAATATCCTGCAGGTCTGAAGAAGCCACAATTTGTACAACAGGAACTGATTGTGAAAGAATAGACCCCCCCCCCCCAAAAAAAAAAAAATGTAATAAGTAACTTAGATTCTGTTTCGTTGTTATTTGAAGCAAAAGGAAACCTACATGATGTCCTCAACAGATCAATAAGACACACAAACTCGAAAATTCTACGCAGAACAATAAACTGGAGATGCAGTCCTTTCTAGCAGAGTACATTCTTAGTTGATTGGGGATGGATATAGGTAACTATTTTCATATATGTAAACAACCCGGTAGGATTACTAATATCCATACCCCCTGAGGATCAGGAGGAAAGGGTTACAGTACTCTGCCAGGCGTAGTGTAAACATATCTAGGAAAGCTCCTTTGTTATAACAATGTTATTTTAAAATCCATCAAATTTAGTGAGTTCTTAAGGCCATGGTGTGAACCTCCTCCTAATTCGATTCTACTCAGGAGCAGCACCAGGCACTGCTACATACTTTCTGTGGGGAACTGAGTGGCGAATTGCATTGGGACACACCAGTACTCGTCCGATCCCTGAAGTTACGCAGTGCAACCCCAGCTAGTTTGTTTGTTTGTTGATGTTTTAGGGCCCTTCAACTACAAGGTCATTAGAGCCCCGTCCACAGTGTAGTTCTTATGCAGAGACTGCACAGACACTACACTAATACGACGATTTTTGGGTATTAGCAGTACCCAGTTTTCCCAAGCGGCCACCCATGCCAGTACTGATTCTAATTCTAATTCACTACACTGCAAGCAGCCTTATTTGGCCAATATGGCAGTGGAGAGACCAACTCTCATTCCTACATACATTACCATAAAGCTCCCAAAACCCTAGGCTAAAATTCTCGTGATCCCTCTACAATACTAGTAATGGTGGGGTTTCTTTTTAGGAGGCCCTCCACCTTATCCTCTCCAAGGCTATTCCATTGCTGAATGGTCCTTGGTAAGAAAGACTAGTAATACGGGTCTGTTTGTGCCCTAATCTCCTTCGATTTATACGAATGATCCTTTCTCCCTTTGTACTTAGCGAGGGACACACATCCAACCAGAGGTCCATCACACCCCAGCAACAGCAGTCTGATAATCAGACTGATGCTGTGAGATGTATGCCGCTGGCTTAGTGTTTCCCACCCTAATTCCCTGATCATGTCAGACACACTGTCCCTGTGAGAAAACCTGCGGAGTACAATTCTTGCTGCCCTCCTCTGTATCCTGTCAATCTCCCAAGATAATTTCTGCCTGAAGGGAAACCAAATTGGACTACCATACTCCAAAATTGGTCGCACCATTGAAATACAGTATATGCTGTTTCTTTCACCTCCCTTGTGCTGTCCCCAAGGACCCTACTAATCAGATGGAGGAATTGACTAGCCCTCCCAACCAATTTACTAATATGAACCCTCCAGGTACCTTGGCTATTTAAAATTATTCCAAGATGCTTATGGGTCCCAACTCTCTCAACCCTAACTCCAACCCTAGCTGGGGTTGCGCTTCTTAACTTCAGTGATCTGATGAGAACAGGTGTGTCCAACGCAATTTTCCGCTCCCCAGCTAGTACTGACATGGATGGCCACTTGGGAAAACTGGGTACTGCTAATACCCAAAAATTGTCACATGAGTTTAGTGTCTGTGCAGTCTCTGCATAAGAACTACACTGTGGACGGGGCTCTAATGACCTTGTAGTTAAAGGGCCCTAAAACATCAACAAACAAACACACTGTGGGAAATGTTTATCTTCTAACTGTAATAACTTTTGAAAGTAACGTTCAAAGTTATAAATTGTTATTTCATATACCAATAACATTTTCGTACATCAATGTTATTATAAATTCCATTAAATCTAGCTGTCCCTTAGGGCCATTCAAAACCCTGCTTTTAGTTCGGTCTTTCACTCCATAAGGTCGGCACCATCATTGCTGGAATAATAATAAATTGCATGGATTTCTGGAATAATTTAAAAGGTTGGGGAGTAAGCCAAGCAGCCATAACAGGACGAACCCTTAGGAGGCTGCTCATGGCAGATGAGGATGCAGGTGTAGAGGACGTAGGAGAGGGGAAAATTTGCAGCACAACGTTCTTTACCAACCACCCATGTTGGTACTAACGTGGGCTTGCGCTGCTTAACCAGTGATCTCATGAACTTGGCTGCAAATCAGGAATTTTCCAACAGGAATAAAAAACAACAACTTCTAACCCTTTTCACGCCTATGGCAGGGTCGGGTACCCATCTTGTCCCTCTGAATGGATGCAAGGATGATCTATTGAATGGTGTTTTTCTGCCGCTGGCTGCTGACCAAAGCTGCAACTCCTGTGCAGTCCTGTAACGAAGATACGAAGCACCTGTGGCAAGTGTCTAACTTGCGCCTCTCTATAACCCAATAATGACGAACAAAAACTAAAAAGTTGAATAAATTGATATGTCAGTCGGATGAGGTGGTATCGACACGTAATGAGAAAAGGAAGGGAGGAGGTCGTTAGCTCCATTCCAGGAATGCAGGTGGTCAGAAGCACCCGGGGCAAGGGTAGACCGAAGCAGACGTGGAAGCAGTTTGTACATAAGGATATGGTAGTGTGTTGGGTTTAACAGGTTCCTGGTGGGAGATAGGCGAGAGTGGAGGGTAGAACCCGTATACCCAACCGTACCACAGACGGGAAACAGGTATGATGATGATGCAATGTGACAATCGGTGTTGATTCATGTAGATTAGAATGGTCCAGTAGTTAAATGCACAGCAGCAATTGTGGTGCCCCTATCTAGTAACCGGGATCCGGAACGTTCGCCCCCGACATTTCGCCCCTGGGTACTTTTCGCCCCTCGGATGTTTCGCTCCCGAACATTTCGCTCCCGAACATTTCGCTCCTCGGATGTTTCGCCCCTGGGAAGCAAATGGCCGTTTTTTTGTTATTTTTTGTTATTCCGTTTTAGATAAGGTAAAAATCAAGGGCTAGTGCCAACTGACCCTTGAGTCAATGTCAGCCCTTGATTTTTACCTTATTTTGGCCGGTTTTTTTTTGTCAGCATTGTTCGTTCAGACCTTTTTCTGAGTGTTTCAAGGAATAGGTAAGGTGAAAATTCAGCAATTTCGGCAAGAATGCTACACACTGTGGAGGACATCAACGATAGAAATTTAATAGACTTTCTGAAAGGCATAGACTAAATATCTGGCAATTCACTTTACCATCTAATAAAAAAATTATATTAATTTAAAAAAAACACTATTGCCCTACAAATCGATGTGTTTTCGGCTATATCTTTGCCGACACCGTTTTTAAAATTCGGACATAAGGTAGCGACAAGCGCATGCGCCAAATTTTACGTTGGTAGTTTTAAGCATCGACGCTGCCGCTATTTTTTTTAAGTACAATTTAGCAGACGAACATCACTAAAAGACTGACGACGTTAATTTTACGTTTTAAGTTTGCATTTACGTCTTTTACCGGCCATTTACCTTCCCAGGGGCGAAACATCCGAGGGGCGAAATGTTTGGGGGCGAAACGTCCGAGGGGCGAAATGTGTGGGGGCGAAAGCTCCGGGGGCGAAACGTCAGGGGCGAAATGTCGGGGGCGAAACTTCCGTAAACCCTAGTAACCACATGCTCTTAAGCCTGGTTCCATAGCATGCAAGACTTACGCAAATCGCACTCAAGCAGACGAAATGCCACATAAACTGATGACGTAGGAACGCCACTATTTTGCAACGGTAGTGCAAAATCAACTGAAAAGTACAGTGGAGAGCTAGTCAACTGCTTTTCTCGTTTACAAGTATCACATGCATTTGATTGGCTACTACTGTTTTAAGAACGTCTGTTCTTTAAATTCTATTGGCTGTTGGATTTTTGTGCTATGGGCGCCACGTCACAAGTATTTTTGGGAACATTTATGCCTGGTTCCGTATACCCACATGCTAATGCTATTAGCATTGAATCAGACAACAAAACACAAAAAGTGGTGATGTCACAACGCTACATGGGGTGCCACAGAATAACTATGCATAACGCTATTTGAGTTGACCACCTGTCAACTCAAATAGCGTCTTGCAAGTCATGCTGCATTCTGATTGGCTGGCGGCTGAGCTGTCTTCCTTGGTTAGGTTGTGCTACAGTACATGTAAGGAATTGCACTGGCGCTCCTTTCTAAAGCGCTTGCACAAAACGACATCAAATTTTGACAGCGTCAACGGGATTAACGCTTAACTGTGGTGATATGGAACTAGGCATTACACTTAGCATGATTTCTCACTTGCCACGCAACCACAACAGGCGGAATTTCACTTAGCGCCTGTGTGTGACATCATAATTTTTCCGTCTGCTCAGGCGCTATTCTCGTCGGTGTCACATGCCATGGAACTAGACTTAAATTTTAAAATTCTGCTTAGTTTCGTATTACCACACTAAAGCCTAGTTCCCTGGCACGCAACCCCGACTAGAATAGCGTTTAAGCAGACAGTATAATTATGACGTAAACCACAGGCGCTATCAGAAATTGTGCCTGGTTTGATTCCCTGGCATGAGCGAATTCATGTAAGCGTTTAATAGTTTTGAATATAAACATTTGGTGGCGGCAAAACCAAAAAAAAAAATAAATAAACCAATGAAAAGTAAACGGAAGACTATTTAAAAATTCAAACAGCCAATCAAATTCGAGCGACACATTCCATTGACAAATGCAGTTAACTAACTCTCAACTCCACTTCACCATTGATTTCGTGCTTACTTTACAGAATGGTAGTGTGACTACGTCATCAGTTTATGTGGATTGTCGTCTGCTAGCGCGCTATTCTCGTCGGTGTCGCGTGCCAGGGAACCAGGCTTTAAGCGCTAATCGCATCGACACTGATGACATTTTAATGACGTCTTGTGCAAGCGCTTTATGAAGGAGCGCCAGCACAATTCCTTAAATGTAGTGCTTTTGGAGTGACGTCATGCTGCCGTCATGTCTCAGTTTATCCTATGCCATTTTCCAAGCAGACAGCTCAACCGTCAGCCAATCAAAATGTAGTGGGACTTGCTTGACGCTATTTGAGTTGACTGGTAGTCAGCTTAACTTTTCCGTGGCGTAGCTACTCTGCAGCAGTGGAAGTTAGGGCTCGAACCGTTATTATTTTTCCTTCCGGTTTCGGTTCACATCAAATAAATATATCGCTTCTGTTACGATTTTTGTTCCAGTAAAAATATCGGTTTTTCTGGTTTACAGTTTTTGGTTTCACTCCGTATTTTAATTTAAAAAAAAGTAATATGTATTAAACATAATTTTAAAATACAGTAGATTATACTTAAAATATCCATCATCATCTCACACTTATCCCGCCTGAGGCAGGGTTGGGTCCGCGGGTTCTAATCCTGCACTCCCGTCTATCCCCCACAAAGTCCCTCTCCACCCCGCATGCCTCCATGTCCCTTTGCACCACCTCCTCCCATGGCCATTTTGGTCTTTCTCTACCCCTGGTGCCCCCAATGGACCTAATAAGTTCCTCCACTCCTCTCTTCATCACATGCCCATACCACCTCAACCAATTCTCTCATCTTTTCTGTGACGTCTCCCACTCCTAAGCTACCTCTAACGTACTCGTTTGGGATTCGGTCAGATCGTGACACCCCACTCATGTAGCATATCATACGCATCTCAGACACTTGCATCTGCCTTTTGTGGTTCTTCCTAGCTTCCCAACACTCTGAGCCATAAAGCATAGCGGGCCTAACGACAGTTCTGTGAACTTTGCCCTTCAACTTTATTTGCACCCGTATGTCGCACAGGACCCCACTACCCTGTCTTCATTTCCGCCATTCTGCATTAATACTATGGGTCACGTCAGAATCTATCCCCCATTTCTCTGGAAAACGGATCCGAAATACCGAAACTCTTGCACCACTGGTATCACCCAACCCCACAACGAATCTCAACCCCTTGTCTCTGGCCACTAAAATTCAAAGCTAGGTACTCAGTCTTCTTCATATCCACCTTAAGCTCCCCCCCCCCCGCCTCCCCTCTTTCCACAGGTGGTGAACCGATAAGAGCGATATTTTTTCGGTTCGGTTCCAGTTTTCGTTCTGAGCAAAAATAACGGTTTTACCGGTTTTAGGTTTTCGGTTTCGTTCCGGTTCGATGCCCTGGTTGAAGCAGTGTCGTGACATCACCACTTTTTGTGTTGTGTGGTCTGATTCGACGCTAATAGCGTTAGTAGGCCTACATGGTTGTACAGAACCAGGCATTAGAGAAAGGGGATTTAGGTCCGTTAAGTAGCGTCGTGTAGTACAAAGATGCCACAATTTGATGGCTTTTGGCTAACACATTTGAAAATGACACTGATTGGAGGTCATTGGACTAGTTTATCCAACACAATATTATTCATAGAATCTACTGGAAAAGAAAATATGGTTTTGTTAGTTGAAAATTGTACCCGAGTCTATTCAACGTCCTAAAGGTGACCTAACAACCCAAATTATAATTTAGTCTGATAGATGTAATTTACTGGAAGGCTTATAATTACACCCAACTGCATTATAATGCGCATAAATTTAGCTGCAAACAAAATACATCCATAAAAGAAAGTGGGGGAACGCGATAAAAATATCTCCCGTTGTTTCTCTCGAATATTTAAGAGAAGTTTTGCACAAATGACCAGATGGCCCATGGTGAGCCGACGCCATGTTTGCAGAAAGAAATGGATAGGATCTAAGAAGTGATAAGCAAAACAATAAATTATTAACTCACTGAATGGAAATTTAAAGCTTGTTTTCTTCCTTCATCAATCCACCACTAAAATATTTCATGAGAAAAGTGACAATCTAATTAACAAGAAAGTTGCGAGCAACAACGAAACTGCTGCTGTGGCCGGAAAGAGATATGACGACACATAACGCAGTAGCCAGAAGGGCCTTAGTGCCTATAATCCTACTGGCAGTTAGTAAATTGGTCACCAAATTTAATCAGGTTGAAATTCGTTTTATTTAATTCCTTTCCAACAGCACCAAGTTAAATCTAGAAATGAGATATCAAAGCTGAAAACCAATCTACTTGCTCAGAAGATGTGTGCCCCTCTTTCTCTCAGCAAGTGATAATAGCTAGTAACTTAAGGCATTAATTAGTGATGCGTAATTACCTTCTTCTGGACTGAAATGGGCTTGAGACTTTGCAGTTGCCGCCGCCAAGCTAGTAGTAGCAGTTGAAATAACTGTGGACCTACTAAATAAAGCCCTTTAAGACCCATTTAACTGTCATGGAACATTTGTTGCACCTTTGTCGATTTTTTTTCTTTTGTTGGTGTTTTAGGGCCCTTCAACTACAAGGTCATTAGAGCCCCGTTCACTGCGTCGTTCGAACGCAGAAACTGCACAAACACTACACTCATGCGACGATTTACGATTTTTGGGTATTAGCGGCACCCAGTCATCCCAAGCGGCCACCCATATTAGTACAGTAGAATCTCGTTATATCGAACCTCAGGGGACCGTGCAAAATAGTTTGATATATCCGAGATTCGATATATCCAAATCCGGAATTATATGTAAAGCTAAAATTTATATCGGGCGGGACTGGCGCTCAAGCTTCAATATAAGCGGGAATAAGCAGGATTTCAATATAAGCGAGTTCGATATACCGAAGTTCTACTGTACTATAGTGCTCGCCACGAAAGTTGACACATTGGTGGGAGGCAAAGGATGAGTCCTCTTTGAAAAATAGGGAAAACATTGAAGTTGTACTTGCCATTACTGAATGAAGCCTGCCATTTGACCTTTTTCAAACCCCCTAATTTTTGTATTGAACTTTCTTACCTTCGACCTCCCATGTGTCATCTTTCGTGGCGAGCACTATAGTTGGGGGTTGCGTTGATTAACTTCAATGATCAGATGAAAAGGTGTGGTTCCAACTCAATACAGCCGCTCAGCTAATATTAGCATGAGTTATAGTAAAGTACCCAAAATCCGCCCCCCTTTAACTTTCAAGGGGAGTACTGTAGCCTTCAGAACAGCACATGGAAGCCTTTAGAACCATTCAGTCTACTACTGGCTCTGATGCAGTTGCTTTGTTCTGTTTTTAACTATTAAATTTTTCAAAAATTAGGTTTTGTGTAAGTTTACTATAATTGTGGAATCAAATTTAAACAGTTATATTGACACTTCTGAGTAATATTTTTCATCATTTGGCAATTGATAATTAAAGATTACTCCTTAAATATTGTGTTTCAGTTGTCAGAGCTGTGTAGTTGTGGTTGTGTTTGTTCAAGAGATGGGACTTTTTCTTTTGTTATTGCTGGGATCCTAAATCCGTCCCCTTTGAAATTCTCAAATTCGTCCCCGGGACGGATTTAAGACCCTCATAATGCATTGCTCTTTTGTTTATATTCTATAATTTCCCAACCCCTTAGACTAGTCTTGATTCACATAATATGATCACCTGTTGACCTTTTTATAATGTGTTTACCACTTCTATGCCTTATTATTATAATGTAGTAGAGCTGAAGTTGTATGAAGACTCATCAGCATCACACCCTTATCCCGCCAATGGCGGGGTCGGGTCTGCGGGTTTTAATCCTCCACTCCCGTCTATCCCCAACCAGGCTTTCATCCACCCCGCATGCAATAATGTCCCTCTGTACCACCTGCTTTGTTGTTGTTGTTTGTTGGTGTTTAAGGTCCCGTCAACATCAAGGTCATTAGAGACCCGTCCACTGCATAGTTCTAATGCATATGCTGCACAGACACTACACCAATGCAACGATTATTGGGTATTAGCAGTACCCAGCTTTCCCGAGCGACCACCCATGTCAGTACTAACTGGGCTTGCGTTGCTTAACTTCAGTGATCAGACGAGAACTGGTGTGTCCAACGCAACTCGCCGCTCCCACGTACCACCTGCTACCACGTCCGCTTGGGTCTCCCCCTTCTCCTGATGCCACCCACCACCTGTTGCCTCGTAATATACCTCATGAGCTCCTCCTCCCCCTTCGCATCACATGCCCATACCACCTCAACCTATATTCTCTCATCTTCTCCACAATGTCTCCCACCCCCAAGCTGCCTCTAAAGCTGGGTTTACACTGCGCGAAACATACTCGCCGCAACTGTTTCCACAGGCTTGTGGCAATCTCGCCCTCCCTGTTTACATTGAGCGAAATATTGCGCCAAGCAAGGATGCAAAACGAATCTAGAGTACCAGTACACCAAGTGGGAGTGGCGAAACCCTTTGATGCGTATCCAAAAACCGACAGTTCGGTGGCTCACCACGAAGCTGCCTTGTGCAGCAAATTTTGGGGCGAGTCCCCGTTTACACTGTGCGAGTCTTTTTTAATGAAACAGTTGCGCGAGTAAGTTGCGTGCAGTGTAAACCCAGCTTAACATACTCGTTTGCGGACTCTGTCCACACGCGACACTGCACTCATGTAATGCAGCATTCACATCTCGGCCACTTACATTCTCCTCTCGTGGTTCTTTCTCACTCCCCACACTCAGATCCATACAGCATGGCGGGCCATGGAGTTGTATGAAGACTATCATTCCAAAATTGATATTAGGATATTTTATATAAACAGTGAATAAAAAAGTTTTCTCTCAAGAAATTTATTATGAGAGATGTCAACTGTGTTTTAATGAAATTTCCCATAAAAGTAATTCAGTAGATGTTAGCTGAAAAGGGGGGAACGGAATTCGGACACCTTTTTAGAAAAATCAAAATCTGCATTCTTATAAGTTTTTATTATTTTATGGTTTAGAAAGTTTTATTTAATAGTATCACACTAGCCATACAAGTAGGTAAGGAGTTGAGAAACTTACATCAGTTTTTAAATTATTTTTCCTGTAAATAATTTTCTCAGAATTGAAGATTTTGCTTAGGAGGGCGATATTTGAGCACTTTACCATACTGCTTGGGAACACTGGGAAGTGGCGTCGCTTCTTCTGCATTCGTGTCACCCCATTTCTCATTGTGCGAGTGGTGTCACTCGGTGAGGGCCACAACCCCTAGTGATGCCACTGGTCACTGGGTACTGCTAATACGCAAAATTCGTCTTAAAAGCGTAGTGTCTCTGCAGATCCTGAATTAGAACTGCTCAGTTGGTTTGTTTGTTGGTGTTTTTAGGGCCCTTCCACTACAAGGTCATTAGAGCCTCGCCCACAGTTTAGTTCTGATGCAGATACTGCACAGACACTACACTAATGCGACCATTGTTGGGTATTAACGGCACCCAGTTTTCCAAAGCGGCCGCCCATGTCAGTACCAGCCGGGGTTGAGTTGCTTAAATTCAGTGATCAGACGAGAACTGATGTGTCCAACGCAATAAGCCGCACCTCCTACTGTTCGTACAGTTTGCTACAGTTCGCCAAAGGGCGATGTTCTAAGAAGAGGGGGAGGAGCTGGTTAGGTTCATTATGGAATGCAGGTTATTGGAATCACCCAGAACAGAGGAAGGCCACAGCAGACATGGAAGCAGGTTGTACAAAGGGGTATATATCCGATCCCGCTACAAGAAGGATACGGGTTTTACAATGATGATGAAAATGCCATGTCGGGGGAACCCTATTACATTGACGAAAATGATGATTGCAATGAAATAACTGAAACTTTAGGACTGGTCCTAGATGGACTGCTGTCAACAGTCTGATGTTACTGATAAAAAGTCGGTTTGGTTGGAAGTGGAAATGCAATTTGTCATCTGTGTGAAGGACAGTACTATCCTATCTTTAAGCTGTTTGTTTGGAGTCATCTTGCAGGCATCAATAACAATTTAGAGCGCAGCTAAGAGACCCAAATTTTTAAGGTCATAGAAATAGTGAACCTGGCCCCATTTTGTGCCTATTAAGCACTTACACCATATACAGCGCCTCCTGAAAACATTGTGAAGTGCCCTCTTTAAGAATGATGACATACTGTATTCGTTTCTCCTTTCCATACTCCTATAAAACTACTACTACCGCTACTACTAACCCTTTTCTCGCCTATGGCAGGGTCGGGTACCCATCTTTGCCCCTCTGATTGGGCACATGGGCAATTTATTGGACAGTATTTTTATGCATCCAGCTCTCTGCGTTTAGATGTCCATCCACAGAAACGATTGCACCCAACCCATACCATGAGAAACACCTCCATATCATCACTGACCCTCTACTGAACTTCACCGTGGGCACAACACAGCTTTCCGGTAACGTTCACTGGGCGTTCGCCATATCCAAACCCGTCCATCTGATTGCCAGATGGTGTAGCAGGACTCATCACGCCATTCAACCATTCACCATTGAGCCAGAGTCCAATGTCGTCACTCTTTGCACCATTGCAATCTCCTTGCTGTGTTGCTGGTGCTGATGTGAGGCTTGTGGGCTGCTGCTCTGCCATAAGAACCCATTGCATGCAGTTCTCTGTGAACAGTCAGGGTGCTCATAGTTGTTCCCATCGACTCTATGAGTGATCTTGTCAGTTCATCAAGCGATGTGTGATGGTTTGCAGTTTGGAGTCACGTCACGCACAGCATCACGCACAACCTAACTGAAGCAGACATCTCAACCGCCAGCCAATCAGAATGCAGCGTGACTTGTGGGACGCTATTTGAGTTCACCACCTGTCAACTGAAATACCGTCACACATAGCTACTCTGTGGCGCCCCAAGGAGTGTTGTGACGTCACCATTTTTTGTCGTGTGTCGTCTGATTCAACGCTAATAGCATTAGCATGTGGGTGTACGTAACCAAGCATTAAGGCCGCTTCACAATAGCAACGGGAATGGGCGGGAAAGTTGACCAAATTTCAACTTTCCCATTAAACGTAAGCCGTTTGACCAATGGCAGCACACCTCCACTGCATGGCGTACCCGTCGCCCCTCCCCTCTGCACAAAATACGTTTTCCGTTGCCGTTCCCGTTGCTGTTGTGAAGCGGCCTTTAGGCGCTTGTGTACCCTAAAATGCGTCGTGGTTAGTGTGCCGTCAAATTTTTAAATTATTAAAAGTGTACCATGATGAAAAACAGGTTGAGAATCGCTGCCCTAATGCACTTTGAAATAGCTGCTGCGACTTCAATTGTTTCACGTTGGTGTGAGCAAGCTTTTTAAGGCGTAAAGATTCGCTTTGCTTTCAATCGTAGAAGTAGCCAACCATCAAAGTTTGTTCTTGAAAGTGGTTCAGTTTGTTGTTTTTTTAACCTGAGAGTTATTTGTACAGAGTAAGTCTCTTTAAACCTGCACATTTAAATCTCTCATTTCATGAAATATAAGCCAACATATTGACTTTATTTTTATTGCTTCTTCTTCTTCTTCTAAGTCTTGTACAAAAGGCACTGTTTTCGTTTTCGGTCTGCTTCAGGCGTTTCTGGATGGTTGTGTACTGAGTAAAACGTTTCCAACATCTAAATGCAATCTTTGAACTCAATTAATGATATATTTTTCATCATTAATTCACTTCATTTAATTAACGTTTGACGTGCCATAAAACCAGAATATGACGTGAATCTCGGGGGAATTTTAAAGAAAAATCTCTCATTTTGGGTATATATCTGTTTTCAGTTAACTACTTCCGTTTTCTGCCATAATCTGCTAGCTTTTAAATGTCGAATTATTAAGCCGCCTATCCATCACACGTCATCATCATTTCTAAACCTTTTCACCAGATCTGCTTTTCACACCTGTGGGAGGGGAACGGGTTATTGCGTTGGACGCACCAGTTCTCGTCTGGCCACTGAAGTTAAGCAACGCAACCCCAGCTAGTACTGACATGGGTGGCCGCCTAGAAAAACTGGGCTCAGCTAATATCCAATAATCTTCGCATTAGTGTGGTGTCTGTGCAGTCTCTGCAGGCCCGGCTCGTGAATTTCAGGCACCCTAGGCAAGTGGGCCCATCGTCTCCCCCCCCATTAAATCCAATGAAGTTCGAAACTGTCCGAGCGCCCTTGGCATTTGTCGCATTGCCAAATGCATTGCTATAGCTGTGCAACAGGGCGCCTAAAGAAAGTCAACATATAGAAAGGCCCCACGAATCAGATAAGGTTTGGAACCTCAGGACTATGAACATCTTACATTACGGCTAGACTGCATGGCAGGGAAGTACCTTTGAAATTGGCCGTCCCATTGAAATTTGCCGCCCTAGACAGCCGCCTAGGTTTGCCTGTCCCATGAGCCGCCTGTGAGTCTCTACACTGGAACTATGCAGTGGGCGGGGCTGTTAGAGTGGCAAATTGCGTTGGACACACCAGTTCTCGTCTGATCACTGAAGTTAAGAAACGCAAGCCCAACTAGTACTGACATGGGTGGTCTCTTGGGAAAACTGGGTACCGCTACTACCCGAAAATCGTCGCATTAGTGTGGTGTCTGTGCAGTCTCGGCATTAGAACTACGCAGTGGAGGGGGCTCTAATGACTTTGTAGTTGAAGTGCCCTAAAACATTAACGAAACATCATCGTCATACCCTTATCACGTCTGTGGCAGGGTCCGGTCTGCGGGTTCAAGCCCTCCACCCCCGTCTACCCCCCTCCAGGTCCCCATCCTCCCCACACACTGCCAGATTATTATGGACAACCTGCTCCGACGTCTGGGGGGAGCGGCGAATTGCGTTGGACACACCAGTTCTCGTCTGATCACTGAAGTTAAGCAGCCCAACCCAAACTAGTACTGACATGGGTGGCCGCTTGGGAAAACTGGGTACTGCTAATACCCAAAATTCGTCGCATTTGTGTAGTGTCTGTGCAGTCTCTGCACCAGAACTATGCTGTGGACGGGGCTCTAATGACCTTTGTAGTTGAAGGGCCCTAAAACACCAACAAACAACAAAAAAACAACAATCCGACGTCTGCTTCGGTCTCCCCCTGTCACGGGTGTTTCTCACCACCTGCATTCCTGAGATGGACCTAACGAGCTAACCCTCTCCTCTTCTCATTACGTGTATATATCCACCTCAACCGATTTCCCTCATTTTTTTCGGCGATGCCCACCACTCCCAGACTACCTCTAACATGCTCATCCCTAACTCTATCAGCTCTCGACACCCAACGAAGCAAAAACAGAAAAACCTGTGGAAGAGCTTGGTAACTATTTATTCCATTGGATGGGGAAGGGCCTACGAAATCTATTTGTTCTTTACTTACCTAATGATACAAGACCTTACTTATTGTATGATCATGTCGAGAAGGCAACACCGGTTTTCGTCTGATCATTGAAGTTAAGCAGCGCAACCCCAGATAGTACTGACAAGGGTGGCCGCTTGGGAAAACTGGGTACTGCTAATAACCAAAAATCGTCACATTAGTGTAGTGTCTGTGCAGTCTCTGCATAAGAACTATGCTGTGGACGAGGCTCTAAGGGAGCGGCGAATTGCGTTGGACACACCAGTTCTTTTCTGATCACTGAAGTTAAGGAGCGCAACCCCAGCTAGTACTAACATGGGTGGCCGCTTGGGAAAACTGTGTACTGCTAATACCCAAAAATCGTTGCATTAGTGTAGTGTCTGTGCAGTCTTTGCATCAGAGCTATACTGTGAACGGGGCTCTAATGACCTTTGTAGTTAAAGGGCCCTAAAACACGAACAAACAACAACAACGGGGCTCTAATGACCTAGTAGGTAAAGGGCCCGGATGCTAAAAACATAATTCGCAATTTCAGAACTTTTTCACGGGGTTTCTACTCGGACGTCATCTGCATTCCTATCATGCAGTGCAAACACTAAACACCCACCCAAAAATGGTTAAATGGTTCATGAACGTTTCTTACGTGGAGACAGTAAGGGAGAAAGCTGTTAAAAGCGGTAATGAAATTTTGGAAACGTTTGTCAAGAGTATTTGTTGTTTTTTTGGCGGACACCCAGGTTTAGCGGTAATTTGAGAATGATGGATATGGCAGAGAAGTTTAGAAACGGTATATACAGTACAGTATTTATTTTACGACCCAGCTGTTGTCCTAGGGTCTGGGTGACACAGAATATGAGGTTGTTTGGGCATGTCACGACAAAAACGAAACAGTTGGGGTTTTTCGTTTCGTTGGTGTTTTAGTGCCCTTCAACTACAAGGTCATTAGAGCCCCGTCCACTGCATAGTTCTAATGCAGAGACTCCACAGACACTTCACTAATGCGACGATTTTTGGATACTAGAGGTACCCAGTTTTCCCAAGCGGCCACCCATGTCAGTACTAGCTGGGGTTGAGTTACTTAATTTTAGGGATCAGACGAGAACAGGTGTGCCCAACGCCCTACATACGCTCTCAGGGCCCTTGAAGTACATTGGGCATTACAACCCCGTCGACTGCGTAGTACTAATGCACGGGATGCACTGACACTACGCTGTTACGATGCAGTCGCCCGTGCTAGTACTGGCTGCCGGTTAAAGCTGCAACTTAGCGGCTGTACAGCGTTGGACACACCAGTTTTCGTCTGATCACCGATGTTTGGTAGCACATCCCCAGCTAGGGATTGAAGTTGACGGGTCCTAAAACACCAATGAAACAAACAAAAATCCGTCTGGTGGAAGTTTATTTGTTTGTTGATGTTTTAGGGCCCTTCAACTTCAAGGTCATTAGAGCCGCGTCCACTGCGTAGTTCTAATGCAGAGACTGCATAGACACTACACTAATGCGACGATTTTTGGGTATTAGCGGTACCCAGTTTTCCCAAGCGGCCACCCACGTTAGTACGAGCTGGGGTTGTGCTGCTTAACTTCAGGGATGAAACGAGAACTGGTGTGTCCATTGTTTGTTGGAGTTTAAGGTCCCGTCAACTACGAGGTCATTAGAGACCCGTCCACTGTATAGTTCTAATGCATATGCTGCACAGACACTACACTAATGTGACGATTATTGGATATTAGCAGTACCCAGCTTTCCCGAGCGACCACCCATGTCAGTACTAACTGGGCGTGCGTTGCTTAACTTCAGTGATCAGACGAGAACTGGTGTGTCCAACGCAACTCGCCGCTCCCCTGGTGTGTCCAACGCAATTCGCCGCTCCGAGAGCTGATGTGTCCAACGCAATAAGGTTCTGTCGCGTAACGTTGGTTATTGTAACTTGCTTTTATCGGCCCCTTTCTTACACTGGGGGGAGGGGGTGGTCTACGTCACTTTACCGTACGTCCATTTTTCCCTCTCTTCATCTGTTGCTATTCCTTCTTGGTTCTCTCCCAATTTCAATCTATCCGACCCTGACTCCCTGACTTCAGCGGTAAATGGATTTGTTAACCGGAGAAAGATGATGGTGGAGGAGGGGAATGGTTTGTTGATGGAAATGGTAAATAACTTGTTTATTCGAAATTGCACCTGAAATGTGAAACTTAAAAATCATGAAACATTATTAATGTTTGGTGAAAAGATATCATGGTTTCGCTCGTGTGCCGTCTGAAATTTATTACGCTATAAATGCGGATCTCTTATTTGCGTTTCAAAATTAAAAACCAGTCCAAATAGCACTGTGCATGAAAAGCGGCTTTCAAAGATGAAATGTGGCTTAAAATAACGTTATGCTCATTACACCTACGTTTTGCGTAATTTACCTTAGACAGCTGCCAAAAATTACGCCTTCCTTCAACCAATTTGAAGGAGGATTACTTTATTTAGTGAGTTGCCCAACACCGTTTAGGCCCAGCGAAAAACGAGCGGCAGTCTCCGCAGGTGACGCAGGGACAGGGCCGTAGCGAGAGTGTGGCGAAGAAGGCGGCCGCCACGGGCGCAAATGGGTTTGGGGCGCAAAATGTTTGTTTTTTGTCATTATTGGGTTACGGCCAAACGAAAGTTATGCCTGGTTCCGTATACTCACGCGCTAACGCTATTACCATTGTAACAGACGACACAGCACCAAAAATGGTGACGTCACACTGCTACTTCGGGCGCCACAGAGCAGCTATGCGTGACGGTAGTTGAGTTGACCAGTGGTCAACTCACATAGCGTACCGCACGTCACGCTGCGTTCTGATTGGCTGGCGGTTGAGCTGACTACTTCAAAAATGGCGGAGGATAATGTAAGACATGACGGCGGCGTGCAGTGACTCCAAATAAAGCGCTGCACTTAAGGAATTTTGCTGGCGGTCCTTCATAACACACTAGCACAAAACGTCATCAAGATGTCATCAGTGGCGACGTGATTAGCGTTGAAGCGTGGTGATAAGGAACTAGGCATTAGACACTTGTCACAGGCGCGTCATAGCCCCGTTACGGCACTGCGCTGGGTGACTCATGCCTGCTTCCCTGTATACCCACCCGCGAACACTATTACCATTGAATCAGACGACACAGCGCAAAAGACGTGATGTTACACTGCTACTTAGGGCGCCGCAGAGCAGCTATGCGTGACGGTAGTTGAGTTGACAGGTGGTCAACACACATAGCGTCCCGCAAGTCACGCTGCCTTCTGATTGGCTGGCGGTTGAGCTGTCTGCTTGAAAAATGGCGGAAGATAAGCTAAGACATGAAAGCGGCGTGCCATGACTCCAAATAAAGCGCTACACTTAAGGAGTTGCGCTGGCGCTCCATCATAACGCACTAGCACAAAACGTCATCAAAATGTCATCATTGGCGACGTGATTAGCGTTGAAGTGTGGTGATATGGAACTAGGCATCACTATAAATTTCTGTAGCTCACATGATAATATGTAGTTGCGCATGATAAGTCGCAGGGTAACGTAACTCGGTGCCTGCGCCACGTGACCCTGCGTAGGGCAGTGCCAATGCCACAGTTTCCTGCTTGACGTTGGCGTGACAATAACAAAAAGTGGTTCGAAGCAGAGAAGTTCTCTTGTTATTTGATGCAAGTATTATGAAAAACTGCGATTCAATGTGTGGTGATTGTCTCACCTGGTAGCAGAATTTCGCAGGGCTGCTACACCCTGCGTCACCTTCGCCACGAGCGTCACGCTGCGTCTGATTTTGCGCCTTCCCTTAGGTCTAGCGCAAAATGAGACGCAGTCTCCTCAAGTGAGGCACGTTGACGCCCTGCATCCCAGTTTGCGCTTTGCCTTAGGGTGGTGGACATCGCAGAAAAATTGAGGGAAAATAGGCTGAGTTGGTATGGACACGTCATGAGAAGAGGGGAGGAGGAGCTCTTTAAGTCCTTGCCATGAATGCAGGTGGTCGGTAGCCCCCAGTGCAGGGAGAGACCCAAGCAGACGTGGGAACAGGTTGTCCGTAAGGACATGGCAGTGTGTGGGATGGACGGGTATCTGGTTGGAGATAATTCTAATTCTTATTTACTATACTGCAAGCAACCTTCTCTTTGGCCAATATGGGAGTGGAGGGCTAGAACCCGCAGACTCCACCCTGCCGCAGGCGGGATAAGAGTGTGATGATAATGATGATGATGACGCCTCAGAAAATGGTCCGAATGAACAATGCTGTTTTTCTAAATAAAAACAGAATAACCAAAAATCGGCCATCTACCCTTCCAGGGGCGAAAAGTGCTCAGGGGCGAAATGTCGGAGGCGAAACGTCGGGGGCGAAACTTCCGTAAACCGGAACTGCCCAGACACTACACTAATGCGACGATTTTTGGGTATTTGCATATCAGTGCCCAGTTTTCCCAATTGTTTGTTTGTTGGTGTTTAAGGTCCCGACAACGACAAGGTCATTAGAGCCCCGTCCACTGTGTAGTTCTGATGCAGAACCTGCACAGACACTACACTAATGCGACGAATTTTGGGTATTAGCGGTACCCAGTTTTCCCAAGCGGCCACCCATGTCAGTACTAGCTGGGGTTGGGTAACTTCACTTCAGTGATCAACGGGAGCGGCGAATTGCGTTGGACACACCAGTTCTCGTCTGATCACTGAAGTTAAGCAACGCAACCCCAGCTAGTACTGACATGGGTGGCCGCTTAGGAAAACTGGGTACAGCTAGTATCCAAAAATCGTCACATTAGTGTAGTGTCTGTGCAGTCTCTGCATCAGAACTACACTGTGGACGGGGCTCTAATGACCTTGTAGTTGAAGGGCCCTAAAACACAAACAAACAACAACAAATCAGTGATCAAACGACAACTGGTGTGTCCAACACAATTTACCGCTCCCCTGTTTTAGTCGTAAGGCTTCTTTTCCACGCAGGTGTCATCGTACACACCACACGGGGAGGCGGCTTTTGTCGTTTTTGTTGGCTAATAGACGTCGTAGCGAAATGAAGCTTTTTGAGTTAGTAATGTGAAAAAAACAAGAGAAGGGACTTCGATAAAGACGTCTTAAAATCACAGTAGTTACTAACTGCATTTGAGTACAATAATTTGGCAAATAAGAAAAAAGAAGGATTACTTTTCATTTGCTATTTGGTCCTATAGATATTTGGCAAGAGCGTCATTGACTGACTAGGCTTAAGTACAGTCTTTCTTTTCCACTTCAGAGATCACAGTGAATATAAAAGTTTAAAACGGTTTTTTGAGTGCCAGGTGGCATTTACTTATCAAATGGTTGACTGCTTCCAGGCGCTAAAGACGAGGATTCCTTTTGATATGTTTTGACACATAAATTACTATGCATCCAGACATATAAAAATGACACTAAGGGAATTTAGGGATTTCACTTGTTACTGTCAGCGCACGTGACGTCATGTGGTTTTTTTCGTCTCAAGTGGCGTTGATGGCCCAATAGATCAAGTTATGATCATTGACTCAACTGCTCAGGCTTAAGTCGACGTTGTCAGAATACCGGTCCCCACTTTTCTTTCCATGGTGTTTTAGGGCCCTTCAACTACAAGATCATTAGTGCCCCGTCCATTGCGTAGTTCCAACGCTGAGACTACACACACACTACACTCATGCGATGATTTTTGGCTATTAGTGGTACCCAGTTTTCCCAAGCGGTCCCCCATATTAGTACTAGCTGGGGTTGCGTTGCTTAACTTCTTGTTGCTAAATTTGTTAGGTGTACATCGGTAAATTAATCAGGTGCATATCCCTAAGCACCTGCAACCCTTTTCCCGCCTATAGCAGGGTGGCCGCTTGAGAAAACTGCGTACCGCTAATGCTCAAAAATCGTCGCATAAGGCAAGGCACAAAATGAGACGCAGGGTGTAGCAGCCCTGCGAAATTCTGCCAGCAGGCAATCACCGCACATTGAATCGCAGTTTTTCACCATCCTTGCATCAAATAACAAGAGAACTTCTCTGCTTCGCACCGCTTTTTGTAATTGTCACGCCAACTTCACGCAGGTAACTGCGGCTTTGGCACTGCGCTCCGCCGGGGTACGTGGCGCAGGCACTGAGTCCCGTCACCCTGCCCGCACCTAACGTCACTTAGCCGCAGAAATATATGGTGATTCACCCTGCGTCACCTGCGGGACGGCGTCTCATGTTGCGCTGGACCTTAATGCAGTGTCTGTGCACTCTCTATATTAGAACTACGCAGTGGACTGGGCTCTAATGACTTTGTAGAAGTTGAAGGGCCCTAAAACACCAGCGAAACAAAAACTAATACTAGCTGGAGTGATCAGACGGGAGTTGGTGAGTCCAACGCAATACAGCGCTCCCTCCATTAAAACCGAGGTCCCGTGTGGTGCATTATGACATTTGCAAGTATAAAGAGCCCTCTCCACTAAACAACGGGTAGCAACTCCTAACGCTTTTCCCTCCTGTGGCATGAATCGGGTACCCATGTTGTCCCTCTGAATGGACGCTGGGACGATATATTGGCCATGGTTTTTCCACAGCCGGTTGCCGACCAAAGCTGCATCCCCTATGCTTATTTATCGTCGGTCTACTGTTCGTTGGGGCAAGTCACCTTGCTCCTACACTTGGTAATTTTGCCTCATCAACCCGTTGTCTAATAGAGAGGCTTCTTTTACGTGCAAATGCCATCGTGCAACACACGGGACCTCGGTTTTACTTCTCACCCGAAAGAAAACCTCACTCGGGGCCCCTCTCTCCGAACGTTCCCGAACGTGGTACTCACGGCGCCACCGAGGCGGGTCGTTTCAAATACTCAGGTTCACATCGGTAAGCGGCAAATTGCGTTGGACACACCAGTTCTCGTGTGATCACTGAAGTTAAGCAATGCAACCCTAGCTAGTACTGACATGGGTGGCCGCTTGAAATAACTGAGTAACGCTAGTATCCAAAAATCGTCGCATTAGTGTGGTGTCTGTGCAGCCTCTACATCAGAACTGCACAGTGGACGGGACTCTAATGACGTTGGAGTTCGAGTTGGAATAACTCGGTACCGCTAATACCCCCAAATCGTCGCATTAGTGCATAGGCCTCCAACTTGCAGCCCGCCGGTGGATTTTATCCGGCCTGCGGAAAGATTCCATATAACAGTGTTGAGCCGTCGAGCAAGAACAAATGCCAGTCGCGTCAGTCGGATGTCATTGTTAGTCTCTGTGGAGAATCCTGGATGAGCGGCAAATTGCGTTGGACACACAAGTTCTTGTCTGATCACTGAAGTTAAGCAACGCAACCCCAGCTAGTACTGACATGGGTGGCCCCTTGGGAAAACTGGGTACCGATGATATCCAAAAATCGTCGCATTAGTGTAGTGTCTGTGCATTGTCTGCATAAGAACTAAACAGTGGACGGGGCTCTAGTGACCTTGTAATTGTAGGGTCCTAAAACACCTACAAACAGAATCCTGCATGTGATTTAATACACCATTGCAATATTTACCAATATTTACAATATTTACCATTGCATTAGTAAAAAGGTAAGGGACTGTATGGAAGTAGCCCAAAGAAGGTTAGGCAGGATGGCATTAGGGGGAAATAGGTTCACAGCAGTAGAAGCAATACAAGGGGACATGGGGTGGTCTACATTTGAACAGAGAGAAATGATAAGTAAGTTGCTATACTTATGCAGGATATGGGGGCTAGGGAAGGAGAATCCAGTATGGCAGGTCAATGCATGGGTAAACAACATGAAGGTATTTACCAACTGGGAGAGGAGGGTAAACCAGATGTCAAAGAAGATAGGCATAACACTGCAACCCAGGGAGAGCAAGGAGGGGGCAACAA
>JAAFCE010006949.1:7622436-7644086 GCA_013389805.1 Trigoniulus corallinus
GGGGGGGGGGGGTAGCTGAAGCGAAGACAGGCAAGCGGAGTCCTGTGTGACAGAAGGGAAGTTCTACAAGGCAGCGGTTACGCCAGCTGGGCTGCATGGATCGGAGTGTTGGGCAGTAAGGAAGAGCCATGGGACCGAGATGCGAATGCTGCGGTACATGAGTGGCGTGTCGAGAGCTGATAGAATTAGGAATGCGTATATTAGAGGTAGCCTGGGGGTGCTGGACATTGCAGAAAAACGGGTTTGTTTGTTTGTTGGTGTTTAAGGTCCCGTCAACTACAAGGTCATTAGAGACCCGTCCACTGCATAGTTCTAATGCATAGACTGCACAGACACTACACTAATGTGACGATTATTGGGTATTAGCAGTACCAAGTTTTCCCGAACGACCACGCATGTCAGTACTAGCTGGGCTTGCGTTGCTTAACTTCAGTGATCAGACGAGAACTGATGTGTCCAACGCAATTCGCCGCTCCCGCAGAAAAAACGGGGGAGAATAGGCTGAGGTGGTATGGACACGTCATGAGAAGAGGGGAGGAGGAGCTCGTTAGGTCCTTGCCAGGAATGCACGTGGATGGTATCACCCGGGGCAGGAGGAGACTGAAGCAGACAGAAACAGATGTGGGACTCGAGCGGTTAATTTGCTTTGGACACACCAGTTCTCGTCCGATCACTGAAGTTAAGCAACGCAACCCCAGTTAGTACTGACATGGGTGGCCGCTTGGGAAAACTGGGTGCTGCTAATACACAAAAATCGTCGCATTAGTGTAGTGTCTGTGCAGTCTCTGCATAAGAACTACACTGTGGGCTCTAAATGACCTTGTAGTTGAAAGGTCCTAAAATACAAACAAACAGACGTGGGACCAGGTTGTCCGTAAGTACATGGCAGTGTGTGGGTGGACGGGGACCTGGTGTGAGACAGACGGGAGTGCAGGGCAACAATCCGCAGATCCGACACTGCCACAGGCGAGAACAGAGTATGATGATGATGATGCTACGTTTTGTCTGATCCACTGTACGTTCACATCATCAAAGTTCCCAAATGTAGGAACGCGCACCCTCTCGCCTATTTTTGTGTCTGTAAGTGGTTTAATTGACAGGGCCAGTTTGGTAGCGTGTTTGTGGGTTGTGGGTTTGATCCTGGCAAACTAGGGGCTTCTTTCGGGCGAGAGACAGAGACTGACAGACCCCCAAGTGCCACTGACGTCGGTGAATGAACTTTGCCCCTTTCGTTCCCCAACGAAGTAGGCCGACGTTATACTGTATGTGATAGCTGCGGTTGGTCGGCAGCCGACTGCATAGCATTACCGTCGAGTTGATCAATGGTCAAACGTTTACCTAACCATAGGGGGTTTACCCGACCCTGTCATGAGGTGAGGGGGGAGGGAGTCGAATGAAGATGATGGCGAGCTGATCAGCTCTGAATCTTCACTTTGATGGGCACTTATACGATAGAAAGACAGGAGGTATAATGTAATTAAGGTTGCCCTTTTAGATTTAATGAAGAAGCGTTAGACCCAACTGCATGCCAGTACTATCAATGCTTTAGGGGCAACTGCCATCCTGTCGTCCCTAGGTGCATCCGTCCCCACGAGAGGATTATTTATGTATGCAGGTTTGATCCTTGTAAGAGTTTGTACTGGTTTTTATCAAAAGCAAAAGAAAGACGCTGCGATCTTTAGGGTGTCACCTGCATGCCAAAGGACCTTTTCTTTATGCATCAGGCGTCCCTTGATGGCCGTAAGGAGTACTTTTTTGATGAAATGGAACGTAGGAGTGGATTACTGATGAGGACCCCTTGTGTGTGACGAGCGTGTACTCCAATTAGAGGATGACCGTTCTGGAACAGTTGGTTCCGAGTGGTTTTTGGGTTCGTTGACTGAGTTGACTAATTTTCAATTTGGAGACGAGAGGAAATGGTGCATGCTGTTGTAGTAGTTGGCAGGTGAGCTTGACCTTTTTCTTGATGCGCACCTTTATTGGATACAAATTAGGACCTGATAATTAACCATCGTTGTCAAGATTGGCTCCTGATAATAATTTTGACATTAATTGCCTGAGTTAAGATGTCAAAACCCATCATATTTTGGAATTTATTAATAACAGTTATAAACCATGGCCACTTGTAAATAACTTTGATGAAAGGGGAGGGGGGCTTTCAAAAATGATTGATATGCCTCTGATTTTAAACTGTAGGGCATTGGTCTCAAATTCACTTTATTGGAGGGGCCATATTTACAACAATGAAACTTTCTGCGGGCCGCATGCACTATGACCTAAGTTATGTGTAAACTACCTATATATAATAGGGAGCTTGAGTTACACGTCGGTGTTCAACTTACACCGACGTAAAGCAGACGAATTGCGTACTGCGCAGGTGCACATGCCCCTATTAGGAATGTTGCATCTGCGCAGTATGGAATTCGTCTGCTTTGCGTCGGTGTACGTTGTACGCAACGTGTAACTCAAGCTCCCTAATAAGTGCTGTGTGCATTTTGAAAACGTATGAAATACATACAGTCAGGGTCCGCTCTAGCGCTTATGTCGCCCTGGACAAAAAGACAAGTTGCCGCCCCTTAAGAATATAATACAAGTTCAAGCAGCAGTTTTTCTCACACAGCCAAAATGGCGCCCCGTACTAATGCCCGGGTTACACCCCTCCCCTCTAGAGCCGGCCCTGACAGTAACGTTTTATATAGAATTTAATTGAACAAAACGTTAACCTATACGTTTACTGCCATTTTTCCAATTTGCCTATAATTCCAAAATTCTCTGCGAGCCGCACGAAAGACCATCGTGGGCCGCATATGGCCCGCGGGTCGCGTATTTGAGATGCCTGCTGTAGGGGGTGTCATACGTGTTGTTGAAGGTGCAGTGGTGTTAAAATGTAGGTCAGAATGTGGGATTTAGTCTGCCACCAGGGAGCAGTGGTAGCTTGCTTGACTCACTTTTGGGAGCGGCAAATTGCGTTGGACACACCAGTTCTCGTCTGCGCACTGAAGTTAAGCAACGCAACCCCAGCTAGTACTGACGTGAATGGCTGCTTGGGAAAATTCTCTGCCTTAGAACTACGCAGTGGACGGGGCTCGAATGACTTTGTAGTTGAAGGGACCTAAAGGCACGAACGAACCTGTGGCTCATTTTTTCCTAGTGGCAGGCTGGATCGAAACCGAAGCGAGTGATTTTTTGTCGGACGAGCGAGAAAGAGATCCCAAACACTTCTTCTGGCTTTGTTTGTTGGTGTTTTAGGGCCCTTCAACTACAAAGGTCATTAGAGCCCCGTCCATAGCATAGTTCTTATGCAGAGACTGCACACACATTAGACGATTTTCGTGTATTAGCAGTACCCAGTTTTCCCAAGCGGCCACACATGTTAGTACTAGCTGGGGTTGTGCTGCTTAACTTCAGTGATCAGACGAGAACTGGCGTGTCCAACACAATTTGGCGCTTCCTATCCACGGGGAGCATATGGAGCGTATATTTTAAGTGATGCATGATGATTGCAGTCCAATCAGCAATTGGCTAAACGACTGAAGATAGTATAAATCTAGCTAGCAATTAAAATACTGCACCGTAGATAATGTCCTAAGGGATTCGGAATATTAAAAAATATTTAGGGCGCACTTTTTTTAAGTGTTGCCCAGGATCGATCCTGGCCAACACAGATGTTTTCATTTAAGCGAGAGGAAAGCTCTAAGTGCGCCTTCCCTCGGGTGTTAAGTAGGGAGTGAAGTCAAAGTCACGACTCGTGTACGATGTCACCTGCACCAACCCCGTGCAAAGAAAGGTGTAACAGCTTTCCCTGTCTCTCTCTCTCTCTTTCTGTCTCTCTCTCTTTCTGTCTCTCTCTCTTTCTGTCTCTCTCTCTCTCTTTGTTTTCTCTCTCTCTCTTTCTGTCTCTCTCTCTCTCTTTCTGTCTCTCTCTCTCTTTCTGTCTCTCTCTCTCTTTCTGTCTCTCTCTCTTTCTGTCTCTCTCTCTCTTTCTGTCTCTCTCTGTCTCTTTCTGTCTCTCTCTCTTTCTGTCTCTCTCTCTGTCTCTTTCTGTCTCTCTCTCTCTTTCTGTCTCTCTCTGTCTCTCTCTCTTTCTGTCTCTCTCTCTCTTTCTGTCTCTCTTTCTGTCACTCTTTGTCACTCTCTGTCTCTCTCCCTCTGTCTCTTTCTCCAGGGAGCGGCGAATTGTGTTGGACACACCAGTTCTTGTTCGATCACTAAAGTTAAGCAACACAACCCCAGCTAGTACTGACACGGGTAGCCGCTTGGGAAAACTGGGTACTGCTAATACCCAAAAATCGTCGCATTTGTATAATGTCTATGCAGTCTCTCCACTAGTACTACGCTGAGGACGGGACTCTAATGACCTTGTAGTTGAAGGCAGTGGCGTCACTATGGGGGTGCGGTTGGTGCGGCCGCACCGGGTGACACCACTCGCACCATGAGAAATGGGGTGACACCAAAGCAGAAGAAGGGGCTGTTTTCGGGAGAGGTGGTGACACCATGGTGTCACCGCACCAGGTCACGCTTACCCTAGCGACGCCACTAGTTGAAGGTCCTTAAAACACCAACAAACAAGCTCTCTCCCTCTGGCATAGGTGGAATAAGTGTCCCAAGGAGGGAATTAGACCAACAGCTAATGCCGCTCAGGACTGAATGATTACGTCGGTTGCTGGCTGCTGAAAAGTATTGTTCAACAGTTCGTCCGTGTGTTCCTGGTTTCAACAGGACAATTGGGTACACTGTCATACCGTGGGCGGGAGAACGCTTAGGAATGATGATATTGTTAATCTAACTTAATATAAATACTGTATGTAGTAGATAAAATCGGCATTAAAAATGCCATTAAGTTTTGTTGTTTACTAGAAACATGAATTATTAATTACAACTTCCGTTTGGTGTCTGTAATAATCTTTCATATGGAAAGTTACAATATTTCTTAATCGACTTATTCTAGAGTGAAATATGATTATACAGATATAATTAGATATGACTGGGGGATTGGGGTGGGGGAATGATCGTCTTCAACAGGGTCCTCTCCCATGTGAGGATGTGTACTCTTGTTTACTCTTTGCTTGCAAAAATTAATTAGGCTTAAAGACAATTTGAAGAGGCCTCTCGTGTGTTATCCAGATTTGCCAGATCTCACTAAAATTAACGTACTTTGATATCTTTTTTTAAATTAATTAAGTCAAAGAAAACTGAGACAACCTTCTTATATCTCTGCCTCCCGTAGTATTGAAGCAGCTGTATTGTGTTAGATGCACCAGCTCTCGTGTGATCGTTGAAGTTAAGTAACGCCACCCCATATAGAACTAGCATGGGTGACCGCTTGGGGACACTATGTACTGCTAATACTCAAAAATTGTTGTAACAGCATAGTATCTTTGCAGACTTTGCATTAGGCTATGTCCTAAGTGGCAGCGTCTAACGTGAGTGGGCGTACGTTTAGAGTGTAAGCGCTACCATTCTGTCTATCATTAGTGTCCAGCGTGGCAGCGTGCTTTGAGCTCTGAAAGTGTCAAAAAAACATGGCGGCAACAATGCGGTGTTAAGTACTTATCCATGACTCTGGAAAATAGTGCGGTATTCCATGGCAAGATCATGCTGCATGATGATTTTTTCAGAATTTATGCATTTATTGCAGTTTTATTTGTTGGGTATTGAGTGAATTATGATTTCATCATGAGTGGTATGGCGGTGTCCAGTGTAAATTCGTCTGCTTTGCATAATTTACGTTGCACACCGACGTATCACTCAAAACAAAGATCATAAAAAATTATAAAATATCATAAAAAGTATATAAAAAAATAGATTCACAATTAGATTCGCCACTAGATTCACAGATTACCTACTGTGGTATCCTTGCGATTCAAAATCCCACACGACAGGTAGCTTCAAAACTTCGGCAGTGGAGGTAATGAAGGCAGTCATATTTAAAAATCGTGCCAAGAATCATGAGGAAAGGAAGCCGCGATCAAACTCATTTGATCGCTGCTTCCAACTCGAGGGACTAGGTCGAGCTCCCGCTAGTCGCTTTATGCTACATGCGACCATTTTGGACATCGCCATTGAAAAATATTAGTATGTCCGCTTTGAGTGGTAGCGCACGCATGCCCACTCACGCTAGATGCTGCCACTTAGGACATAGCCTTAGGCTGCTGCAGCCGTGGTGGAGTGGAAAGGAGAGAGGTTAGGATACCAGTGAGGCCCACTATTACAACAAA
Source organism: Trigoniulus corallinus (assembly GCA_013389805.1). Taxonomy (NCBI): domain Eukaryota; kingdom Metazoa; phylum Arthropoda; class Diplopoda; order Spirobolida; family Trigoniulidae; genus Trigoniulus; species Trigoniulus corallinus. The sequence goes on from JAAFCE010006949.1 coordinate 7,628,655, forward strand.
AGGTCACATTTCAATGGAAATGGCCATAGTGAAGAGGGGAGGAAAGAAGATAGGAAAGAGGTGAACAAAAGCAGAGAGGTGGAAACAAAAAAAGTTTGTTTTCACAGCAGGGTGACCATTGTTCAATACCCCTTCTGAAGTTGCACCTCTTTTCACTAAGTGGCGCCAGCAAAAGAAAATGGTTTCCTCATCATCGCTATGCACTGGGGCGGATCTAGGTTGCTTGGGGCCTAGGGCTTATTGAAGTTCAATAATGTCTTGTTGAAAAAATTCAACAAATAATACTATAAATTATTATTATTATTATATTAATATTAACTACTTTTACTGCACATTAAGTGCTCATTGTTAATCAAAAAGTATTAAAAGTTTATAATAATTCAACTTTGGTGGGGCCCAGGGCTTAAGCCCTATTAGTCCCTATAAAGATCCGCCCCTGGCTATGCATTTCTTGGCTTTCATCATTTCATATCGCTCCTCTTTCATCTCCTCTCTTCTCTCTGCTCAACCATAGCCACAGCCTTAGAACTATGCAGTGGATGGGGCTGTAATGACCATTGTAGTTGAAGGACCCTAAAACCAACGAACCAAACCCATCATATTGTCTTCTTGCTGGTTCACTTACGTAATGCCATTGTTAGTGGGCCATCACCATGCACCATGTTTATAACCTCTTTGTAGTTCGGCTTACTTTCTTCCTTAAAAGAAATTTTAAGTCAACTTAATCAGTGAGAAAGAAAGGTTGATCATGAAATAATTACCTGAATAGTATCTGCCTTCAAAATTACTTTCACTGATGATAAAAAATTGTAATTATCTTGAGTGGCCAAGGTACCATAGGTTAGTTAAAGACTTGTAGTTAAAAAAGTGGCATGAGTCACGCAAGCATAAAATAGGTAATAATAGAGAGTTTTGTGTTGCCATCAACCGCTTACTGTAAAGGCACGTTCTCACTAGTCAAGTTTTGTTGACCAATTGTAGTCGTTCAACAAAAGTTGAACGTTACTTGAATCAATTTTCATTCACACATTTCAATAGAAACTGATCAGCAGTTTCGTTGTACAAATGGGGTTTCAGTTACATTACAAATGGGGTCAAAAGGAGTTGTGTGGATAACACTGTATTTTGGTTAACCCCCAATTGGTCCACCCCTCTGATGGGTCCACTTTTGTATATCTACAAGGGCCTTAAACAAAAGACCTATTGTTCACTTGAGGGTAATGGTGAATGACTCACCACTTGAACAAGAAAAGTTTGACTGGGTCAAACTTCTGTTGATCAACTAAAATGTTGATCATCTCGATTGAAACAGAGGTTCCCACTACAGTTTTCATTCAAGTTTTGTTGAACAACTACAATTGATCAACAAAACTTGACTCATGAGAACGTGCCTTAACTCATGTTAGCAGACGAAAATGCATCTGCACATGCATCGCAAAAAGTAAGCGTTTTTTTTCTTCCCCGAGGTACGTGAACAGGGCTTCGTTCACATTGTATTCAAACCAAATATGGGAACTTCCGACGCATCCGCGTGCTGCATTCTTGTATAAAAAATGGCGGCGATTGCTTTGGGGACCTTCACCAGTAGGTGCCGCCACTGTGCGTGCCCCACTATGCGTAACGCAAAACTAAAACTCTCTTTAGGTTTTCTACCGAATTGCAATTTTCCTGTATTCAATACCGTATTTTCTATTCTCGTAACGGGAACACTAAACTCCCAAATAAGTAGGTATAGCACTATTCCAAATTTTTTCCCTCTTATGACAGGGCCGAGTGTGTGCCTATGATAGTCGGGTACTCACTGGCAAACTGCATTGAATATCCCAGTTCTTGTCTGATTACTGAAGTTAAGCAACGCAACCCCAGTTAGTATTGACATGGGTGGCCGCTTGGGAAAACTGAGTATTTGAAGGGCCCTAAAACACAATCAACAACAACCCCCATAATAACTAGAGCAGTGGTGGTGAATCTTTGTTGAAGACTGGTCCTAATCACATGATGAATAAATTATTATTAGGCCTATTAATGATTAAAGTTTATTAATGTAGCAAATACAATACAAACCTTAAAATTATGTGGAAAATAAAAAAAATACTCATTTTATATAATACATCAGTGTGAAATTTGCTGTTGTTTACGAGGCAATCAGGACTAACTTAAATTGGACAAGATTGCGGGTCACAGGTTCGTCACTGCTGAACTACGGAATTACCTGAAATTAATTGAAAAAGTTGTTTATATGCGTGGATAATTTCTCTTATTCCCTGGAGAATGATTGATTTTTGCAATGCCTTCTGCAGTAAAGTGTCTTTATCTCATATTTTGTGACTTTCACTTCTGGAATGGTCCTCAGAGGACCTAATGAGTTGGCGAGTTCAACACAAAGGTTGACCGAATTTCTGTTTTCATTTGCCCCACCCTCTGAAAATCTGTTGTTGTCGTTTGTTGATGCTTTCAAGCCCGCAACAGCTATGGTCATTCGGGCCCAGAAAGACAGCCACGCCATGGTGGGGGTGTAAAGGGCCATCCCACCACTAGTACATTTAAGAGAGGCAAAAAACTATAAAGAATAATAATCAAAATAAAAGACAAGAGCCAAGATGGGCAAAAGATAAAAAGCCAAACCGGACACAGAGATAAAAGGCAACCGGGCCAAAAAACGGGACAGGGATAAAAGGCCAAAGGCCATAAAAAGGACACAAAGAGAAAAGGAAAAGTCAAAGGATTAAGGCACGGTGCACACATGCGATTTTTGCTTGTGCGGGTGCCGCAGGGACATCACAGCAATTCAATGTACACATGCGGTGAAATGTCGCCAGTACACATTTGGCAACTGTCCAGAAGGCATGCCCTTTTTGCCTACCAAATCTCAAAACTATGAAATCGCACAAAGAAACCACGTGGATGTGTGCATCGCTCAATAGACCACGAAGAGGTACAACGTGACCGCATGTGCGACCGTGGCGCCGCGGCAGTTTCGTAGGGAACTGCGGGCATTTCCAGAGGCAACTCCGGTTTTTGGAGCTGCAGCGGCGCCGCAGGTTTGTGTGCTCTCCCCCATTGCAGCTAATGTATCTCATGCCACTATTGTGAGGCTGCAGGAGTAAAAATCGCAAGTGTGCACTAGGCCTAACTCTCTCAGCTCTCGACACGCCACACATGTACCACAGCATGCGCATCTCGGTTACTTGCATTCTATTGACATGGCTCTTCCTCACTGCCCAAAACTCTGAACCATACAGCATAGCTGGCCTAACCACTTCCTTGTAGAACTCCCCTTTTAACTTGATTGGCACTCTACTATCACAGAAGACAACGCTTGCCTGTCTCCTCTTCAGCCACCTCCCATTGATTCTATGGGTCACATTGGAGTCTATCTCCCCACTGCTTTGGAACATTGATCCTAGGTACCTTACCTCTTGCACCTTTTTCACCAGTTTGCCCCTCGAACGTATGTCACCGTTTTTCCCTGTCCTTCCCTGTTGAATGCTAAGCACTCGGCCTTCTTCATGTTTATCTTTAGCCCTCCCTTTTCTATTGCTCCTCTAGTGTCGTTAGGTCCCTTTTCTATCTGTTCCTTGCTATCACGAAGTTACATAAGATCGTCAGCAAATGCCAAGCATGGCCGGCCTAAGGCCCGGTGCACACTTGCGATTTTTACTCGCGTGGCGCCCGCGCGGCCTCGCAATTGCGGCATGAGATACATTAGTTGCAATGAGGGAGTGCACACATACTGTACCTGCGGCGCCGCCACGGCTCCCCCATTGCAACTAATGTATCTCATGCCACAATTGCAAGGCCACATGAGTAAAAATCGCAAGTGTGCCCTGGGCCTAAAATTTGTAACTCGACCTCTAGGGAGGTCGTCCCCAAGGGAAGTGGAGAGCGCTGGACTAACTCTGCAAAATGACTTTAAGGCCCGGTGCACACTTGCAATTTTTACTCGTGCGGCGCCCACAATTGTGGCATGAAATACATTGTGGCGCCGCAGGTATGTGTGCACTCCTTCATTGCAACTAATGTATCTCATGCCGCAATTGTGAGGCCGTGCGAGTAAAAATCGCAAGTGTGCACCGGGCCTAAATGTGAAAACAACCTTTGAAGAAGTTGCTGGCAAAAACTCTCCAGGAAGATATCTGTCAGTCACGTTTCCTGACATTTGCCTGCAAACTGATAACCGAATTTTGAAATGCCAACTGCAAGAGGATACTAATCAAACACATTTGTTACGTTGTTCCCCAATGGAAATCAGATTTGTCAACTGATAAGTAGGCCTACTGTACTATTATTTACCGTTTTGAAAGACATTCTATCCAAATAAACTGTGTTTAAATATCAAGGTTGCTATATTATTTCCAATAAACCTGCTAGTTTTTTTGTCAGATAACTATCCTTGAACTTAAATCGTCGAATGATGAGGGGCTCCACTCAATTCAAGGGCAAGTCATGTCATGAGAAGTGAAAGGAAGCACACCCTTGATAACTACTGAATGATATGCTGTCAGTTTTATGAGAATTGTTTGACATTTTTCTCAACGTCATTTGATATTAACCTACAAGTACCTTTTCCAGTGATTTTATTTCTATTTACGGATATGGTGATGGTCATTCCAGAGTGGAATGTCCTTGAAAGGGCATCAATTGAAAACTGTAATGTGGTTAAATCTTGAGCTACATACACTAGGTACAGTAAAACCCCGCTATAACGATCTCGGATGTAACGAATTCCTGGATGTTACGAATGGTTTCCAAGGTCCCGGCAAAAGGATAGGAGTTTGTGTATTAAAAATATCGGATATAATGAATTGGATATAACGAATTTCCTGGTAATAACGATGAAAAGTTATAAAAGTTTGGATAATTTGGTTGGATATAACGAATGATGGACCTTATAAATAATTTTTATTCATGGATTTAACACAAACTTCCACTCAATGGCCACCACATATTGAATTGAACACCACGTACAGGAATGCCTTGTCATACTTTTAATTTTACTAGGGCAGAATGCACAAATGGCTGATGATATTAGAAACGTTCATTTTCTCATCATCATCATCGCCACCATACTCTTATCCCGCCTGTGGCAGGGTCAGGTATGCAGGTTCTAGCCCTACACACCTGCCTATCTCCCCCATTCATCCCACCATTACCATATGCAGGAATTACCCTCTGCAGGAATTAGATAGACTGGAGAAATACTCTCCCCACTCCTTTACCTCAGAAGTATGAAACAAGACTCTACCTTTTCTATCCTTCACTGGTAAATCTTTAATCGCCCTATCTCTGGTCTTGGCCAGGCTACATTCTTCCTTCATTCCCCCTTTGTCTCTATCATAGAGGACCTCATACTACTGGTGTATGACCAAAGAAATGATCCTCCTATTGTTGTTGTTTGTTGGAGTTTAAGGTCCCGTCAACTACGAGGTCATTAGAGACCCGTCCACTGTATAGTTCTAATGCATAGACTGCACAGACACTACACTAATGCGACGAATATTGGGTATTAGCAGTACCCAGCTTTCCCGAGCGACCACCCATGTCAGTACTAACTGGGCTTGCGTTGCTTAACTTCAGTGATCAGACGAGAACTGGTGTGTCCAACGCAAATCGCCGCTCCCGGGGTTTTTGGGGTTGCAACCCCTCCCATGCATATATAAACTTATATTTGCATAATATATGAGGTTTAGCTCAACCCCCGCGTATTAGCTCACCCTGTAGCACATTTTAGAATCATAGTCTCCTATCTCCATCCACCTATAGAATGCAGCCTTTTATTTTTTGGTGGCTGCCTCTATTGCATTATTCCACCACTATGTCTGCCTGCCCTGGAGTGTACCTTCTACTCTAGCTTCACCTAAAATGGCTTCCCCAAATTTTCTAATTTTTCTGGTGAACCTGACCCATACTGCATCAGCTGTCTCTTCCAAATCCCGGTCTACTTGCCTATCTACTTCCTACATGAATTCCTGTTTCCAACACCTAATAACCTGTGCTCCTCAAGAATTGACTGCCCTTGAATACTTAAAGGCAGTCATTACAGCTAACCAGTAGTCTGGGAGAATACAAACTGTAAGAAAACTAAATAAACAGGCATTAAAATAGTAAGAAAAACATGCAGAAATTTTTCATTGGGGTAAATACGAAGGTAGACAAAGATTAGAAACCAAATGTTTTGCAAAACTACCAAAACCCCAATTTCTTGACATTTGGGGTAGTATCACAGACTACTGGTTAGCTATCTGGGGTTAAAAACAGCTTTCCTGGTTGTAACGAATTCCTGGCTATAACGAATGTGATTGCAATCCCCTACAAATTCGTTATAGCGGGGTTTTACTGTATAAACAGTCTGCGTACACGTAAGGTATGCATACTTTTAAGGTATTCAGGTTCCTTTAAATCATCATCATAGCCTTATCCCGCCTGTGGCAGGGTCGAGTCTGCGGGTTCTAGTCTTCCACTCCCATCTATTTCCCACCACGTCCCTGTCCACCCCACACGTACTGTTATGTCCTTACGAACAACCTGTTCCAACGTTTGCTTTGATCTCCCCCTGCCCCGGCTGCTACCGACCACCTACATTCCTGGGGACAGGGGGTTCATATGTCCCCAGGCGCCAAGCTACAGGGGCGCCAAAATTATTCTTAACGTTACATTATAATAAGTGAACAAGAGTAATACGTAAATCTGTCACAAAATCACTGTAGTGGCAGAGTGGCTGCAGCAGACTTCCATATCCAATGTAATAGAAAAATGTGATTAAAGGGGAAGGGGGCTGGGGCGCCAATTGTATAGTTAGCCCTTGGGCGCAAAATAGTCGAGCTATGCCACTGCTTCATAGCTACGTCAGATGAAAGATTTATATCTATGTTCTCTATGTTACACTAACGGGTTGGTGAGTAAGCCAAGCAGCCGTAACAGGCCGAACCCTTAGGAGGCTATTCGCAGGAGATGAAAAGGCAGGTGCAGAGGATGTAGGAGATGGGAAATTTGCAGCACCCAACGCTTTTCACCAACCACCCGTGTTGGTACTAACGTGGGTTAGCGCTGCTTAACTTCCAGTGATCTCATGGAAACGATGTAAGCATTAATAACTTGTAAGGTATACTTTCCTTTTAAGAACCTCCTGAAATATGTATCCCTGGATGTGATATGGTGATGACAAGTCCTCTGCTCTAGTAAATCCCATAGTTGTTCAATAAGATTTCAGTCTGCAGATTGTAGGGGTGAATGCAATTGTCTTGCGGTGCTTAACTTCAGTGGTCAGGCGAGAACTGGTGTGTCCAACAAAATAAGCTGCTCTCTTCTTGTGGACGAGAGGGAAGTTGTAAGTGTGCATTCCATCAGATGGGACATAAAATTGTGGTCTCCTTTTCCACATAGGACATAAAAGCAACTCCCAACCCTTTTTCTGCCTATGGCAGAGGGGGATACCCATCTTTTCCCCCAGAGTGGAGACAAGCAACGCAACCCCAGCTAGTATTGGTTGTTGTTGTTTGTTGGAGTTTAAGGTCCCATCAACTACAAGGTCATTAGAGACCCGTCCACTGTATAGTTCTAATGCATATACTGCACAGACACTACACCAATGCGACGATTATTGGGTATTAGCAGTACCCAGCTTTCCCAAGCGACCACCCATGTCAGTACTAACGGGGCTTGCGTTTCTTAACTTCAGTGATCAGACGAGAACTGGTGTGTCCAACGCAACTCGCCACTCTAGTATTGGCTTGAGTGACACTGGCTACTGCTAAATCCCAAAAATCGTCATAACAGCGAAGTGTCTCAGTGTCTGTGCAGACTGTGTATTAGAACTACACAGTGGATGGGGCTCTAATGACCTTTGTAGTTGAATGTCCCTAAATCACTAACAAAACAAACAACATCCAAGGTTAAATGCCACCTGTTCGATTAAGTTTGAAACACGATATCTGGTAAATGACGAGTTAAAAATAGGAGTTCTCAATGGAAAACCCTGTACAGTGGTACCCTGCTTAACGAGCGTAATTCGTTCCAGCAATACGTTCGCTATGCAGGGTGTTTGTTGTGTGGAACACAGTTTCCCATAGATTTCTATGTTATATTGTGTAATGCGTTTCGGATTGCCACGAAAAATTATGAAAATTGTTAAGCATTTAAAAGCAAAGTACAGTACTGTATTGTTAATGAGCAAAAACTCTCTTAGCACCCATTTTTCAGGGGTTCATACTTCACAGAAACAAGGAAATGCCCTGCAATGAGAAGGCAGTCAATTACTTGCAGTGTGCGGTTGAACAGTGCTCGTCAGCAAATGCCATGCACTGAGGGGTCCATTCTCCTACTCCAGTCAGTAGCTTGTCTATAACCAGAATGAAAAGGTATTGACTTAGTGCCGAACCTTGGTGCACCCTACACTTCACTGGGGAGCCCCCAGTATTTTCCCCAAGGTGTCCTTACACTAGCTGTGGAGTGGAACCAACATACATATCCTAAACTATTCGAATAAACTCTTTTTCTACCCCCTTATACATAATACCTGTTTTGGAACACGCATAAGCCTTCTCCAAGCTTCTTAGCTTTCTTAGCTGCTCTATACTTTTTTGTCATCTGCCTCAGAACGAAGATTGGTTCCATTGTGCACCTGCCTAGCATGAATCCAAACTGATTTCCATAGACACTAGTTCTATCCTGGAGGCGACATTCTATTACATTACATTGGTATAACTCATTGGCTTAATACCTCTATAGTTACTACAATCTTTGGACATCCTATACCAGTGGTGGTGAACCTTATTTGAAGATGGGTCACAATAACACGAAAAAAACCAGAATTTGCCCATGGGTCAGATGCAAGCACTATTCAATGTAATGAATAAAAATGAGTTATTATTAATAATGAATATAGTTTAGGGAAATAGAGAACATCATCATCACACTTTCATCCCAATTTTATTGCACCTTTAACATCATCTCATTCACACTCGGGTCACTTAAAATTGCATGTGGGTCACAGGTTCGCCACCACGGTCCTATACAGTTCCCAGTTCACTTTACATGTTGAACAAGCGTTCGTTTCTTGACGGTGTTCGTTATAGGGAACATTCATTATACGAGGCGTCCGTTAAGCGTGGTACCACTGTATTTCATCTTCTTTCCCGTCTGCTACCTGTTTTGTATTGACCAGTCTACTCAACCTTTGTTTTGACCTGCCTTTATGCAGTTTGATCACGCATTTTGCTTTGGTCTGGTTCTATCCTGTTGAATCCCGTTTTTGCTTTGCCCTGCTTCCATCCTGTCTGACCCCATTTTCATTGTGGTCTCGTTCGATCTGGTCTAGTGAGTGGCTTATTAGGGATCTTGCAGTTACACGTGACGTGGGCGTTTCCAAGACGAGACGTGAACAACCTTCTCGTCTGTCGATGTCGTCTGCTACACTAAATGGACGGTAAAATCCTAAATAAATGTCCTTGTTTCTTGCAATGACTTGGCTTGTCTGCTATTAGCCAAATGCTTGCACATACGCAAATCACTCTCAAGCGTGCAATCTGGCATCCATTTTTTACATGAAGCAGCAGAGGATAAAAACACCAAAAAATTGAAAATAAAAGTTATGATCCCCAACACCTGTTAATGCAGATATAATTTATGTTAAATACAATGTTTTATGCAATGGAATAATTATATAATGTCATTTTAATGAGATTTTAATCCGTTTTTACTTAATGCTTCTACCATATAGCCAAAATATGTTTTGTCTGGCAGTCACTAGATGGCACACAATAATCAGAAAGGGATAACTGCAATGTTGCCAAATGCAAGCCGAGACGAAACATAAGAGGGTGAATTGAGGCCTGAAATTCGTCTTTCATTATGTCCGTCCCTTCTCAATGCAAGATCCCTATTGTATTGGACACATCAGTTCTCCTCTGATCCCTGAAGTAAAGCAATGAAACCCCAGCTAGTATAAACATGGGTGGCCGCTTGGGAAAGCCAGGCTCTGCTGATATCCAAAAATCGTTGCATTAGTGCAGTGTCGGTGCTGTCTCTGCATTAGAACTACGCAGTGGACGGGGATTTAATGGCCTTTGTAGTTGAAGGGCCCTAAAACAACAACAAAACAAACAAAATCTATCCCGTTCAATCTTGTTTTCGCTCTGTGCTGCTTTTATCCTGCCTGATCCTGTTGTTGCTCTGGTTGTCTATCCCGTGTTCCTGACATTGCGTGCCTCTCTCTGATTGACTTGATCAAATTCTCCTGCTCTGTTGTCCTAAATTATGTCATGAAATGGATACTTAATCTCATGATGATGATGATTAATAGGTGTTGTTGCCTTGAGCTAGACAGGCAGAGTGAAAGTCCTCGGTATCTATTTAGGCGTGAGAAGAGGGGGAGGGGTGTCCTCATGACTCGTTCCAAATTTTTCTTTCATCACTTCATTTAGTTATCTTTACAGTTATTCTTCACAAAGAAGTTATCTGTTGCGAACAAGTGCTAGCACTCCGCTTGCAGCACAGATGGACTGAGTTCAGTTATCACTTTTTGCCAGCTCAGGAAACCTGTGTTATTGTTTGTTTGCCGGTGTTTTAGGGCCCTTCAACTACAAGGTTATTAGAGCCCCGTCCACAGTGTAGTTCTCATGCAGAGATTGCACAGACACTACACTAATGCGACGATTTTTGGGTATTAGCAGTACCCAGTTTTCTCAAGCGGCCACCAATGTTAGTACTAGCTGGGGTTGCATTGCTTAACTTCAGGGATCGGACGAGAACTGGTGTGTCCAACGCAATTCGCCGCTCCCAGGAAACCAGTGATACCATATTTCACTTCTGAATGCTGGTTTAAACTTTAGGTCTAATGATTTCTCTAAGGTAGAAGCCCTTAACGGTAACTCAATTGAAGCTTCATGGTACGCGGCTTCTTCCGGGCGGAGAGGGAAGGCATCTCTTGAACTGATAAGACGGTCTCAAGAGAGTACTACGCCATAGATATGTTAAAATGAATATGAATTTTCTGCTGCAAGGTAAGCTTGGTAAGCCTTGTAAGCTTGACTATCCAATGTTGGGATGTTGCAGGAAAATGCTAGTGGAGGAAGCAGGTGCTGTGGTATTTATGTTTGGGAACGGGGTTATTGCGTTGGACACACCAGTTCTAGTCCGATTACTGATTAAGCAACGTAACCCAAGCTAGTACTAACATGGCTGGCCGCTTGGGATAGCTGGGGGAGCAGCGAGTTGCGTTGGACACACCAGTTCTCGTCTGATCACTGAAGTTAAGCAACGCAAGCCCAGTTAGTACTGACATGGGTGGTCGCTCGGGAAAGCTGGGTACTGCTAATACCCAATAATCGTCGCATTGGTGTAGTGTCTGTGCAGTCTATGCATTGGAACTATGCAGTGGACGGGTCTCTAATGACCTTGTAGTTGACGGGACCTTAAACACCAACAAACAAACAATGGGATAGCTGGGTACCGCTAACACCCAAAAATCGTCGCATTAGTGTAGTATCTGTGCAGTCTCTGCATCAGAACTACACAGTGGACAAGGCTCTAATGACCTTGTAGTTGTAGGACCCTAAAACTTCAACAAACAACAACAACAGTGAAGCAACCAGCCCCAACCCCAGCTAGTACTAACATAGATGTTGCTATTACCGAAAAATCGTAGCATAAATGTAGTGTGTGTGTAGTCTCTGCACTAGGACTACGCAGTGGACGGGGCTGTAATGACCTTGTGTAGGGTGACAGCAGAAGAGTCTTAAATGAGTATATTAATGTTAATGGCGGCCTCTTGAATGAGGTGTGTTTCATGAGAAGAGGAAGGAAGACCTGGATATGTCCGTCTCAGCAATAAAGGCCCTAGAACGCTAAAAAGCAACTCGTAAACCTTTTCCCGCCTATGGCAGGGTCGGGTACCCATTTGTCCCTCTGAATAGACACAGGGCGATATATTGGTCATAGTTTTTTTCTGCAGCCGGTTGCCGGCCAAAGCTGTACCCCTACGCTTAATTGTCGTCGGTCTAGTGTTCGTTGGGGAATGCTACCGACGCCAGGGGACGAGCTCCTACACCTGGAAATTTTGCCTCATCTACCCGTTGCGTAGTAGAGAGAGTTCTTTTACGTGCAAGTGCCATCGTACACCCACACTTATCTCTCGCCCGAAAGAAGCCGACCCAACACGGTCCAGTATCGAACCAAGAACTACTGGCCGAGCGTGCTAATCACTGCGCCACCGCGGCGAAAGGCCCTAGAACGCTGACAGAATGAAATATTAAGCAGTCTCGCTGGGTGCAAATTGGACATTGGAAGAGGGCGTAGAGGGCTGGCTAGGATGTGGATTTCACAGGCGCTCCACCGTTCTGTACAATTCGGAGACAATCCTCAAAAAGTGTTACCCCGCCGTTCTCGAATCCCAGTTGCCCTTGAACTACCGCATAATAATTCCCCGTGATTCCGCTACCGTCAAACCCACCTCGGTGGTGTAGTGGTTCGTGTACTCGTTAACTGCGTCAGTGGTTCTAGTTTCGATACTGGACGGAGGTGGACTTGCTTCTTCCGACGCGAGAGACGTGCCCAGGTGCGCCTTCCCTGGGATGAGAAGTAAATCCGAGGTCCCGTATGGTGTATGATGGCATCTGCACCTAAAAGAACCCTCTCTACTATGTAACAGCTAGCTAGCAACTCCTAACCCTTTTCCCGCCTATGGCAGGGTTGAATATCTATCTTGTCCCTCTTAATGAAGAGGGCGATATATTGGACAGTGTTTTCCTCAGCCGGTTGCCGACCAAAGCTGCAACCCTCATTGGGGTAGTCCACCGACTGAAAAGGGCGAGCTTCTACACCCGGACATTTGACCTCATCTGCCCGTTGCAGAGTAGAGATGGTTCTTTTACCTACAAATCTCATCGTATCCCACACGGGACCTAGGTTTCACTTCTCATCTGAAAGAAGGCGCACTCGGGACCTCTCTCTAATCCTAAAAATGCCAACGCACCTCGGTCTAGTATCGACCATAGAACTAACGACACATTTACCAAGCGTACTACCAACTCCGCCACGGAGGCGGGTCTACTATGCAACAGGTAGATGAGGCAAAATTTCCAGGTGTAGGAGCTCGCCCCCTAACCGGCGTCGGTGGGGTGCCCCAACGAACAGCAGACGGACGTTAAATCAACGTAGGGCTTGCAGCTTTTGTCGGCAACCAGCTGGGGTGCGGTGAATTGCGTTGGACACACCGGTTCTCGTCTGATAACTGAAGTTAAGCAGTGCAACCCCAGCTTGGTACTGACATGGGTGGCCTCTTGGGAAAACTGGGTACTGCTAATACCCAAAAATCGTCGCATTAGTGTAGTGCCTGTGCAGCCTCTGCATAAGAACTGTGCTGTGGACGGGGCTCTGATGACGTTGTAGTTGAAGGGCCCTAAAACACCAACAAACAAAGGGAGCGGCGAGTTTCGTTGGACACACCAGTTCTCGTCTGATCAGTGAAGTTAAGCAACGCATCCCCAGTTAGTACTGACACATGGGTGGCCGCTTGGGAAAACTGGGTACCGCTAGTATCCAAAAATCGTCGCATTAGTGTAGTGTCCGTGCAGCCCCTGCATCAGAGCTACACAATGGACGGGGCTCTAATGATCCTGTAGTTGAAGGGCCCTAAAACACCAACAAACAAACTGCAGCCAGCTGCCGAAAAATACCGTCCAATATATCGCCCAGTGTCCATTGAGAAGGACAAGATAGGTACCTGACCCCAGAGACGGCTTGTGGGGCAGGCAAACCTAGGCGGCTGCCTAGGGCGGCAAATTTCATAGGGGTGGCTGATTTCAGAGGTACTTCCTTGCCATGCAGTCTATCATTCATTTCAAATGTTCATAGTCCTGGGGTTCTCAAATTTCTCTGATTGGTTGGGCCATTTCCAAATGTTGGTATTGGGACAAATGCCAAGCACGAGAGGGACGCTTGGACAATTTAGAACTGTATTAGATTCAATGGGGCGGCGGCGATGGACTCACTTGCCTAGGGCGCCTGAAACTCACGAGCCGACCCTGCCTGGTTGGTTGGTTTGTTGGTGTTTAAGGTCCCGTCAACTACAAGGTCATTAGAGCCCCGTCAACTACAAGGTCATTAGAGATCCGTCCACTGCATAGTTCTAGTGCATAGTCTGCACAGACACTACACTAATGCGACGATTATTGGGTATTAGCAGTACCCAGCTTTCCCGAGCGACCACCCATGTCAGTACTAACTGGGCTTGCGTTGCTTAACTTCAGTGATCAGACGAGAACTGGTGTGTCCAACGCAACTCGCCGCTCCCGGGCCCTGCCATAGGCGGAAAGGGGTTAGGAGTTATATGGCTTGGTTTCTGGTATCAGCAAGATAAATTGTACTCTTATCCTATTAATAGTTGGGGAGAAAGGGTTTCGAATAATGATAATGGACTTAGATTTTCAAAGAAATCGCCTAATTAATATTCACTTGATTTCAATGTAAATATTCCTATGAGAAATGGTAACATGAAACCCGAAATTCAATCGATGTTTAAATTTTCTGAAAACTGCATTTTATTTGAGCTCATTTCTCAAACTCTTTCTCATTACCCATTAAGAAGTTTTACTTGTGGTTTTAGGCGATTAAATGAAACGTCTAAATTCGTATTGATTTATTGCCGCGCATTGCAACTCTGAGGACGAATCACCGAAATTGAGGAAGAAGAAAGTCAGACCGGAAACAAAATTGGATCAGAAGTCTGCGAGTGATATTGGATTACTGTTTCCAATTAGCATAATTTACTAAATACCTTATTTGATATTCGTCTTAACCCCGCCCCAGTGGCACAGTATGTAGCGGGCTGGGTAACTGCGTCAGTGGTTCTAGGTTCGATTTCTCGTAACGTGGGCATTTCGAGACGAAAGACGAGAAGTAAAATGTCTTCTCGTCCTTCCCAGTCGTCTTCAATAAAATAAGGTTGAGAAAATCACAAATAATCGCTCTCCTTTCTCACTTTTATTTATGATTTTCGCGTCCTTATTGTATTGAAGACGACTGGGAAGGCCGAGAAGGCTTTTTACTTCTCGTCTTTCGTCCCGAAACGACCACGTTACGAGAAATTGCAAAATCCTTACTGGACAAGGTGGGTTCGCTTCTTTCGGGCGAGAGAGAGAGGTGCGCCGATTAGTTTGTTGTGTTTTAAGGCCCTTCAACTACAAGGTCATTAGAGCCCCGTCCACCGCATAGTTCTAATGCAAAGACTGCACAGACACTACACCAATGCGACGATTCTTTGGTATTAGCAGTACCCAGCTTTCCCAGGCTGCCACCCATGCCAGTACTAACTGGTGTTGCGTTGCTTAACTCAGTGCAGAGATGCGCCGAGGGAACTTTCTTTTCGTTGAGAAGTAAGCCCGAGGTCCCGTGTGGTGTACGATGGCGTTTGCACGTAAAAGAACCCTCTCTACT
>JAAFCE010006949.1:7660884-7692214 GCA_013389805.1 Trigoniulus corallinus
GTTGCGTTGGACACACCAGTTCTCGTCTGATCACTGAAGTTAAGCAAGGCAAGCCCAGTTAGTACTGACATGGGTGATCGCTCGGGAAAGCTGCGTACTGCTAATACCCAATAATTGTCGCATTAGTGTAGTGTCTGTGCAGTCCCTGCATTAGAACTGCACAGTGGACGGGTCTCTAATGACCTCGTAGTTGACGGGACCTTAAACTCCAACAAACAAACAAACAACAACGATTTTTGGGTATTAGCAGTACCCAGTTTTCCCAAGCGGCCACCTATGTCAGTACTAGCTGGATTTGTGTTCCTTTCATCACTCCATGGGGTGTACAGCCCTCACGTGCGTCCCAGCAATCCATCCCCTGTCGATTCCATAAGAGAACGACCTCCCCTTCTTTCCGCCCTCCTTACACAACGGGAGCGGTGGAGCGGCAAATTGCGATGGACACACCACTTCTAGTCTGATCACTGAAGTTAAGCAGCGCAACCCCAGTTTGTACTGCCATGGGTGGCTGCTTGGGAAAACTGGGTACCGCTAGTATCCAAAAATCGTCGCATTAGTGTAGTGCCTGCGCAGCCTCTTCATCCGAACTACGCAGTGGACGGGGCTCTAATGATCTTGTAGTTGAAGAGGCCTAAAACACCAACAAAACAAAAACACAACTGGTGCGGTTTGGACACCCCAGTTCTCGTCTCATCCCTGAAGTTCAGCAACGAAACTCCAGCTAGTAGTAACATGGGTGGCCGCTTGGGAACACTGGGTACTACAAATACCCAAAATCGTCGCATTAGTGTAGCGTCGGTGTAGTCTCTTCACTAGAACTATGCTGTGGACGGAGCTCTAATGACCTTGCAGTTGAAGGGCCCTAAAATACCAACGTAAAAAAACCCAGGTAGTAGCAACATGGGTGGCCGCTTGGGCTCTATTCCGGGTGGCAAAATTTCACAATAAATAATAATATCTTGTAATTTGAGGTAAACGTCTGAACCATTTCTTTTCATATTTTTGTCGCATCTACCTTGAGCTTGTGACTAATGACCTTATAGTTGAAGGGCCCTAAAACACCAACAAAACAGACACACCAGTTCTCGTCTGATCACTGAAGTTAAGCTGCAAAACCCCAGCTAGTACTGACATGGGCGGCCGCTTGAGAAAACTGGGTACTGCTAATACCCAACCATCATCGCATTAGTGTAGTGTCTGTGCAGTCTCTGCATAAGGACTACCCAATGGACGGGGCTCTTATGACCTTGTAGTTGAAGGGCCATAAAACGCCAACCAAAACAAAACACGAATAGTGGCTAATGTCAGATTAGTGACGTGAAAAACGGGGACCCCTACAGGATATGCAGCGGCTTATTGTGTAGGGCACACCAGTTCTCACCTGATTACTGAAGTTTTAAGCAACTCAACGCTAGCTAGTACTGACATGGGTGGCCGCTTGGGAAAACTGGGTTCTGCTAATACCCAAAAATCGCCACATTAGTGTCTGTGCAGTCTCTGCATTAGAACTACCCAGTGGACGGGGCTCTATTGACCTTGTAGTTGAAGGGCCCTAAAACGCCTACAACAAACTACAGGATATGATAGTAGGTGGGTTTGTTGGTGTTTAAGGTCCCGTCAACTACAAGGTCATTAGAGACCCGTCCACTGCATAGTTCTAATGCATAGACTGCACAGACACTACACTAATGCGACGATTGTTGGGCATTAGCAGTACCGAGCTTTCCCGAGCGGCCACCCATGTCAGTACTAACTGGGCCTGCGGTGCTTAACTTTAGTGATCAGACGAGAACTGGTGTGTCCAACGCAACTCGCCGCTCCCCTATAGTAGGTGGGGTGAGCGAGTACCTTGTGGGAGATAAGCGGGAGTGGACGGCTAAACCCGACAGGCCGAACCCTGCAACAGGCGGGATAAATGTATGATGATGATTAAGTTATAGGATTGAGAATGGCAACCGCTGAAAATCTCACTGGGGAGGGCAAAGCTTTGAGACCTAGTTCCTAGGGGCGGGTGGGGGGCTGTGGCTGTTTTTTCGATGCTAGAGGGAGGGGGTAGCTAGATAACTTCATCTCTAATAGGTATCCGAGTGGAGATTATCAACCACCCATAGATAAATGTGGAAGCCCTACACTTCCGCTCCCAGTTCATTGTTATTCCTACTTTTAATATATGAATGAGCTTCACTTTTTTCTGAATTAAAATGTTGGTTCGATTCTTCCCCAATTTAGTATTCCACTTGAATGGTTCACTCGTAAAATGGAATTATGAAGGATGGGGTATTTGAAACATGCACATTCCAATTAGAAACTTATCAGATATTTGATATGTGTAATTACAGGCTTCTATTAAAAAAACATTCATCTTGAAATGACTTTTTTTTCGGATAAGAAGCGCCTGCCATTTGCTTTCTTTGCCCTCCTCTCTTTCCCTAGAAGTTCAAATGGGTGGCGATTTCTTGAATTCAGAGTTAGGTTGAAGGCTTTCTATTTTTTTTGGTTCCTCTTTATTTAAAGAGAAATTCAGTGGTGCGTTACTAACACCCTCTAAAAATCTGAAATGCATTCTTTGAATACCATACATACAAGAAATTACTGAATAGAGGACAAGAAAATTTTCAATTAAAATATTAGGTTGGGTAGCAAGTTATTTACCATCACATCCTGAAGGGTCGCTACTGCTGTCGCTGCATTATTAAACACAATTATTCTTTTATATTCGAAAATATATTTTCTGCCTGAAAATAAACTGTTTCTTTCCTTCTAATTAAATAAGGAACCCGAACAGCGGCTCTAAGACCTTTTAATCATTTGTTTTCGCATTTTTTCGAAACTTAGGCAACACAAAAGTAGTACTTAAAATAGTGTGACTGTCGCTCGATAGGGGCAGCACCGTCGCTGCCGTGCATTTTCTACGACCAATTTATCATCATCATCATCTTACCCTCGTCCCGCTTGCGGCAGGGTCGGGTCTGCGGGTTCTCGCTCTCCACTGCCGTCTGTCTCCCACCAGCAGGGCCGGCCATCCGGGGGGGGGTTTGTTTGTTTGTTGGTGTTTTAGGGCCCTTCAACTACAAGGTCATTAGAACCCCGTCCGCAGCATAGTCCTTATGCAGAGACTGCGCAGACACTACACAAATGCGACGATTTTTGGGTATTAGCGGTACCCAGTTTTCCTAAGCGGCCACCCATGTTAGTACTAGCTGGGGTTGCGCTGCTTAACTTCAATGATCAGACGAGAACTGGTGTGTCCAACGCAATTCGCCGCTCCCATCCGGGGGGTGCCGAGGGTGCATTGCACCCGGGCCCCACGATTGAGGGGGTGCCCATCATCAGTACCCACCAGGGCCCAGAGCATTGCAGATATTAAAAATTTAATACGTCATTGTAGGGGCAACGTCCATCATGCGACCCTACCTATGCAACATAACCTAAACGTAACCTAACAACCCTGCCATTGAACTACACCAGGGTTGTACAATCTTTCTGGTGTTTTGGGTCACTCGGCTGCTCCATGAACTGATTGCCAGCCACAGGCTGTCAAAACCAAAACGGGTGAAGATAGCGTTAGGTGCTACATAGCAGGTGCCACATTAAAAGCCTCAATGGGCCACAGGTTGGAAAACCCAGAATTAGAGGTTAGGAATCAAGAATTACTAATGCTATTTTTTGGGGGTTCTTAAACCCAAAATACCTCCTAAGGGTTCGTCCTGTTATGGCTGCCTGGCTTAATCACCAACCCACAAACTAATCCAGTAATATAATGACACAGGTGCAACTGAAAATGTTCCGAGGTGTGGACGTCCACATAAGCTTTCAGACCAACTCATAAATGCAATGGCGACATATTAGGACACATGGCATCATCCAAAAATGTAATACCTTCCAAAATTAGGAAGGATCTCAGAATGGGATAGGAGGGCATCCAAGAGGAGTTCATTTACTCTGAATCCTTTTATATTTACTTTTGGAAAAATATTTTGGGGCCCCAAAAGGATTTTTGCACCTAGGCCCCTTTATAGAGAAGGCCGGTCCTGCCCACCCGGTCCCCTTCCACCCTGTGCACTGCCATATCCTTACGGGACAACCTGCTCCCACGTCAACTTCAGTCTCCCCCCTGGGCCCGGTGCTTCCGACCACCTGTATTCCTGGTATGGTCCTAACGAGCTGCTCGTCCACTCTTCAGAGGCCCCGATTTTCAGAGGTCCGGCAGAGGCCCCGAGTGCGCCTTCTTTTGCATGAGAAGTAAAACCGAGGCCCCGTGTGGTGTACGATGGCATTTGCACGTAATAGAACCCTCTCTACTATGTAACGGGTAGGTGAAGCAAAAATGTTTAGGTGCTGGAACTCGCCCCCCCCCCTGGCGTCGTTGGAATGCCCAGCTCAAACGAACAATATATCGACGGACGATAAATAAACGTGAGGGTTGTAGCTTTCATCGGCAACCGGCAGTCCAATATATCGCCCTTGTGTCCATTCAGAGGGACAAGATGGGTACCCGACCCTGCCATAGTCGGGAAAAGGGTTAGGAGTTGCAGATTACTTTGGCTTTGTATAGTGTAGGTTACCCTATATAAGTACATGCCACGTGCCCACAGAATTGTTCTGCGGGCCATAGGTTCGCCACCCCTGGCTTAATTTGTTAGAAATAGCGGTACCCAGTTTTCCCAAGCGGCCACTCATGTCAATACTAACTGGGGTTGCGTTGCTTAATTTCAGTGATCAGACGAGAACTGGAGTGTCCAACACAGTGTAGCTCCTCCCCAAAATTCTGGGAGCGTCGAGTTGCGTTGGACACACCAGTTCTCGTCTGATCACTGAAGTTAAGCAACGCAACCCCAGCTAGTACTGACATGGGTGATCGCTCAGGAAAGCTGGGTACTGCTAATACCCAAAAATCGTCGCATTAGTGTAGTGTCTGTGCAGTCTATGCATTAGAACTACGCAGTGGACGGGTCTCTAATGACCTTGTAGTTGATAAGACCTAAAACACCAACAAACAAACAAACCCAAAATTCTCAGGTGTAGGAGCTCAGTAAAGTACCCCAAAGAAGAGTAGATGAAAACACCCTCTGGCTGCAGAAAAACGCCCTCCAATATACTGTATCACCCTTGTGTCCACTCAGAGCGAGGGAGTGGCGTTTTGCGTTGGACACACCAGTTCTCGTCTGATTACTGAAGTTAAGCAACGCAACCCCAGCTAGTACTAACAGGGGTGGCCGCTTGGGAAACCTGGGTACCGCTAATACCCAAAAATCGTCGCATCAGT
Organism: Trigoniulus corallinus; assembly: GCA_013389805.1. Lineage (NCBI taxonomy): Eukaryota > Metazoa > Arthropoda > Diplopoda > Spirobolida > Trigoniulidae > Trigoniulus > Trigoniulus corallinus. Next base: position 7,666,151 of record JAAFCE010006949.1, read on the forward strand.
GTGGTGGCTGTGCAGTCGTTGCATTAGAACTACGCCGTGGATGAACGGCGAGTTGCGTTGGGCACACCAGTTCTCGTCTGATCACTGAAGTTAAGCAACGCAAGCCCAGTTAGTACTGACATGGGTGGTTGCTCGGGAAAGCTGGGTACTGCTAATACCCAATAATCCTCACATTGGTGTAGTGTCTGTGCAGTCTGTGCATTAGAACTACGCAGTGGACGGGTCTCTAATGACCTTGTAGTTGATGGGACCTTAAACTCCAACAAACAATCAAACAAACGCAGTGGACTGGGCTCTAAAGACCTTGTAGTTGAAGGGCACTAAAACTCCAACGAACCAAACGAACAGATCCATTCATAGCGACAAGATGGATACCCGATCCTGCCATAGGCGGGAAAAGGTTTGGAAGGTTTTTGCTGCTAATAATCTTGTTTTTTTACTTAACAGGGGTGCCATTTGAGGAATGAGCGGTAGCAGGCTGCTGCTGTAACATGGTGGTCACCAAGAAGACCAAAGGTAGTTTCTTTCACACCGCGTCACTCCCTGCTGCTCTTCTGTCAGAAGCAGACCTTAAAACTTGAAGAAATCCTAACTGGAACTCTGTGGGTGACTCCTGTCCTCTTTATCCAAGTTGAAGAACTGCCAAAGTCAGCAGCCCACTCATGCTTTTGGGGAGTCTTTTTGGCTGATATTTGAATGGAAAGTTTAGAAGACCATCTGGACTACCAGTCGATAGGACACAATTGGTTGACTCTTTAAGTAAGTTCATTGGTGTGGAGAGATAAAAATTTAAATAGACTCTGAATGACCATTTCTTTAGATTGAATGGCAACCGGAAATGGATTTTCAAATATTTAATCAAATTATTTCCTTTCCAAAAAAAGAAACCTCTCTTCCCTCTCCCACTTTCCCCAAAATTGAATAGCAAACTGCGAGCTGGTGGGCAGACTGGCGCCATATACTCCCCAGGATTCTGATACATAAGTTGACAATACATTGCCTTCTTTCCTGTAACATTGACTCCGGGCTTTCCCCCGCCTGGAAAACTTCCTACGGCCACCTTTGGGGCAGTTGCATCATTTTGACCTTGCAATGTGACCACAAAGTTCCAGAAGGGCAGATTATTCCGCAAAATGAAAACTTTCTGTATGTTAGTGGTCTATTAAATACTACAAAACTAGGCTCGGCTCGTTAATTTTAGGCGCCCAAGGCTAGGTGATCCATCTCCCCCGTCAAGGCAGCGGCGATTTGCGTTGGACACACCAGTTCTCGTCCGTTCACTGAAGTTAATCACCGCAACCCCAGTTAGTACAGACATGGGTGGTCACTTGGGAAATCTGGGTACCGCTGATACCCCAAAATCGTCCCATTAGTATAGTGTCTGTGCAGTCTCTGCATTAGAACTAGACTATGGACGGGGCACTAATGACCTTGTAGTTGAAGGGCCCTAAAACACCAACAAATCCCCGGTCTAATTGAATGCAGTTCGAAATTGTTCGAGAGTCCCTCACGCCCTTTCATTTGGCCCATTGCCAATGTATTGCTATGGCTTTGTAATAGGGCGCCCCGAGAAAGCCAACATTTAGAAATGGTCCCACCAATCAGGGAAGTTTGGGAACCCCAGGACTATGAGCATTTGAAATGACGGCTAGATTGAATGGCAGGGAAGTACCTCTGAAATTTCCGCCCTAGGCAGCCGCCTAAGTTTGTCTGTCCCATGAGCTGCTTGTGTACAAAACCCGCCTCGGTGGCACAGCAGGTAGCATGTCCGATTACTGCGTAAGGCCGCTCGCACACACAGCCACTTGTGGCGGCTACTAGTGGCGACCACACGTTGCGGACTTCGTTTCTAATTGGAATCAAATAGGCTCGGCGCAGACACAGCGTTTGCAGTAGCGCTACTGAGCCACGAGCTGCGGCAGTCGCCGTATCTCGCTACTTGTCGCCGGTGGCGGCGTTTTTCCTATTACCTCAAGCACAAGATCTCGTTGCTGCCGCCTGTGGCAGCCACTGGTGGCCGTGTACAGCGACTAGTGATCGCCACTAGTGGCTGCTGCAAGTGGCTGTGTGGGCGACCGGCCTTAGTGGTTCCAGGTTCGATGTTGGATCGAGATGGGTTGGCTTCTGCTGGGCGAGAAAGAGAAGGTTCCTAAGGCCGGTCGCACACACAGCCACTTGCAGCAGCCACTAGCGGCGATCATTAGTCGCTGTACACGGCCACCAGTGGCTGCCACAGGCGGCAGCAACGAGATCTCGTGCTTGCGGTAATAGGAAAAACGCCGCCACTGGCGACAAGTAGCGAGATACGGCGACTGCTGCAGCTTGTGGCTCAGTAGCGCTACTGCAAACGCCGTGTCTGCGCTGAGCCTATTTGATTCCAATTAGAAACGCAGTCCACAACGTGTGGTCGCCACTAGCAGCCGCCACAAGTGGCTGTGTGTGCGAGCGGCCTAATGCGCCTTCCGCCGGATGGGAAGTAAGATTTCATAGAAAAAGACCATAGGAAAAGCAACGCAAGACAAAAGAGAGCGACAAATTGCTTTGGACACACCAGTTCTCGTCTGATCACTGAAGTTCAGCAACGCCACCCCAGGCTTGCCGCAACGCGAGCTTCTACACCTGGAAATTTTTGCCTCATCTACCCGTTGCGTAGTAGAGAGGGTTCTTTTACGTGCAAGTGCCATCGTATACCCACACGGGACCATGGTTTTACTTCTCATCCGAAAGAAGGCACACTCGCGGCCTCTCTCTCGCCCGAAAGAAGCCGACCCACCTCGGTCCAGTATCGAACCTAGAACTACTGACGCAGTTGCCGAGTGTCGCTGTGCCCTTAATAGTCATTACTGGTACTTTTCGAACATTCCTCAATTTGACTTTCTGGCTTCAGTGGCTCTCACTTGAATCCACTAATCGAGACGTTGAGGGATTAGCGGATTGTTAAATATTTGGATGATGGAGCGGCGGCACTAGGGTGGTCGGTGAAGCTACCACCGCTTCCTGTTCCACCATGAATTTCTGATGTGATTTGTCCTAAATAAACCTTTTAAAGTAAATATAGTGTGTGCGCAACAGATGTTGTTTTGAAATTCCCAGTCAGTTAATATTAAGATTAGGAAGGCAAGAATTCAATTGGGAAATTATCCAAAGAAACCCCTAAAAGAAATCGTGCTGGAACCCTCTCAAGTGGAGGATGTGGGCGTGATTTTTGCATGGAGTGCCACCTGAGGGGAGCGATCTTGTAGAAACCTCAGTCCATTCTTTACAGCAGGGGTCACCGAAGTTTTGCGATTGGCGGCGCCTTTTCTGAATGTTAGCTTGTCCACGGCGCCCTGTTGACTTCTTTCACGCACTGCTGACATTTTTTGGTTCCCCCCACCCCCACCCGTCCTCATCATCTCTTTATACCGCCTGTGGCAGGGTCGGGTCTGCAGGTTCTGGCCCTCCATTCCCATCCCCGTCCACCCCACACAATCTAAGATTAGCCCCTATTCTTGATTACACTGCTCAGAGGCGTCAGGGAGCGGCGAATTGCATTGGACACACCAGTTCTCGGCCGATCACTGAAGTTAAGCAGCGCAACCCCAGCTAGTACTGACATGGGTGGCCGCTTGGGAAAACTGGATACTGCTAATACCCAAAAAATCGTCACATTAGTGTAGTGTCTGTGCTCTCTGCATAAGAACTATGCTGTGAACGGGGCTGTAATGACCTTTGTAGTTGAAGGGCCCTAAAACACCAACAAACAACAACAACAATCAGAGGCGACTGGAACCCGCAGGAATATTGGACGGGTTGTCTGTGGGGGATGCCGGCCTACCTCAACCGTACTCATGTTTGCAATATTTCGCGGTGCCCCTGTGGCTGTATTGCGTTGGATACGCCAGTTCTCTTCTGATCACTGGGGTTAAGCAACGCAACCCCAGCTACTACTGACATGGGTAGCCGCTTGGGAAAACTGAGTACCGCTAATACCCAAAAATCGTTGCATTAGCGTAATGTCTGTGCAGGCTGTGCTTCAGAACTCCAATGGCTTCAGGTCTCCAATGGCCTTGTTGTTGAAGGGCCCTAAAACGCCAACAAACCAAACCGAAACCAGTTAGTACTAGCATGGGTGACCTCTTGGGAATACTGGATACCGCTAATACCCAAAAAACGTCGCATTAGTGTGGTGTCTGTGCAGTCTCTGCATTAGAACTACGCAGTGGACGGGCCTCTAAAGACCTTGTAGTTGCAGGGCCCTAAAATACCAAATAAACCAAAAAGGGCTCCCTCCCCCTGTGAAGGAGGAAGTCTCACACTGTGGTTGGGAACCCCTGTACTTGAGGCTTCAAGCGAAGATTGTAGTGCACCAAAGTTCAGCACCTAGTCCTTAGCTTCTCCTGGTTATGGACAGGGTACTGCCCCAATTCATATTTGGAATATTTCGCGGCTCCCACTTTGGGAGTCCCTGCTTTACAGAGTTGCTGAAACGTTTCATGGTCTGGTTACAATCAGGTTAAGTTTAGTCAAATTACAGTCAGGTTTAGGCTGGCCTCCGTGGCCCGAAGGTGGCCTGCTGGACAGTGAGTTGCAGGTTCAAAACCTGGCCGAGGCATTTGGTTTCTTTCGGACGAGAAAAATGCGCCTTCCGTTAGATGGGAAGTATATATGGCGTCGTGTGGTGTGGACGATGTGACCACTGCAAGGAAAAGAACCCTTTCTACCTGCAATGGGTGTAGATCGACAACATTCCCAAATCTAGGAACCAGTGGCGTCACTAGGGGGTGCGGGCCGTACCGGGTGACACCACTCGCACCATGAGAAATGGGATGACACCAAAGCAGAAGAAGCGGCTTTTTTCGGGAGAAGGGGGCGACACCATGGTGTAACCGCACCGGGTGACGCCAACCCTAGCGACGCCACTGGTAGGAACCGTCCCCCAATCACTGTAAAAGAACCTTTTTCTGCCTGCAACTTGTAGATCGCCAGCGCACCTGTCAGTTACGCTTTAGTTCGGGAAGGGGGCAAATGTAGACAGAGGGAACAATTGAGGTCATAACAGAGTGGCGAATTGCGTTGGACACACCAGTTCTTGTCTGATCCCTGAAACCCTGCTTTGCGCAATAACAATTAATTTTCTTCCTCTGATGCCCTCTCTTCCAATCCCCTGCCTCGGTGGCGCAATAGATAGTGCGCTCGACTTACTGAGCCAGTGGTTCTGGGTTCGATACTGGATCGCGGTGGGTTGTTTCTTTCGAGCGAGAGAGAAATCTTGGCATTTGCACGTCAAAGAACCCTCTCTACGGATAGATAAGGCAACATTTCCAGAGGTAACAGCTCTCACCCTGGCGTCGGTGGTGTGCCCCAGTGACCAGTAGCAACAAAAGCAAGTCAGAAACCATTTTCCCACCAACGCAGGGCCGGATACCCCTATTGACCCTATGAATGGACATTGGGTTATATATATTGGGCGGTAATTTTCCGCAGCCGGTCTACTGTTCGTTGGGGACTTCCACCGACATCCGAGGGCGAGCTCTCCTACACCTGGAAATTTTGCCTCATCTACCCGTTGCATAGTAGAGAGGGTTCTTTAACGTCCAAATACCATCGTACACCACATGGGACCTCGGTTTTACTTCTCATCCGAAGGAAGGCGCACTCGGGGCATCTCTCTCGCCCGAAGGAAGCCCGGTCCAGTATCGAACCTAGAACGCTACCCACTGCGCCATCGAAGCGGGATGGGAGCGGCAAATTGCGTTGGACACACCAGTTCTTGTTTGATCACTGAAGTTAAGCAGCGCAATCCCTGTTAGTACTGACATGCGTGGCCGCTTGGGAAAACTGGGTACCGCTAGTATCCCAAAATCGTGGCATTAGGGTAGTGTCTGTGCAGTCCCTGCATCAGAACTACACCGTGGACGGGGCTCTAATGACCTTGTAGTTGACGGGCCCTAAAACACCAACAAACAAACAACGAAGTGGGATTTCTCAGCAAACAGTAGACCGACGATAAGTAAGCGTCAGGGTTGCAGGTTTGATCGGCAGCTGTCTGCAGAATGTCTTGTGTCCATTCAGAGGGACGAAATGGGTACTCGACCCTGCCATAGGCTGGAAAAGGGTTAGGATTTGCTTTGATGCCCTCTCACTGGTTAGCTTACTTGACTCCATTAGTCCAAGGTTGTAGGATCGATCCTAAGATAGAATGATCCATGACCTGTCGAGAGAGATAGCGAGAGGGAAGCCGGAAGTGAACCTTCTGACAGGTGGCAGGCAAAGCCATGGCTTCGTCTGTGCATCACCACTACAAGAAATTGATTCCCCTCGCCCCGGCGCTCTCCGATTACCATCACGATTACGTAGCTTAGATCATGGGTGGTGATATTAGATCGGAGCCGGCTGCGTTCGTTGTCGTTTGTTGGTGTTTTAGGGCCGCTCACTACAAGGTCATTAGACCCCCGTCCACAGTATAGTTCTTATGCAGAGACTGCACAGACATTACACTAATAAGGCGATTTTTGGGTATCAGCAGTACCCAGTTTTCCAAAGCGAGTACGAGTCCACTGCGACTTTGCAATACAAAATGAATTTCTGATGGCCCATGTGGAAATTTCCAAGTTTTTCTCATAACCAACCCACCTTCCTGGCCCTTATCAGATCTGTCCTTTTCTTCTGATATGCTCACACCCCGAGGTTGGATGAAAGCTTTGTAGGACCTTCCTCAAAACGTATTAATAAGCTCCCAGAATGTTTGCAAACAACAAAAGTCCTGTTATACAATTTTCTTAAGAATGTGAGTGTGTGTGTGTGGGGGGGAGGCTGTCTGAGGTTGGAGGTCCTTACCCAGGGCGATCTGAAAAGGAACGGCTCATTGCGTTGGACACAACAGTTCTCGTTTGATCACTGAAGTTAAGCAACACAACCCCAGCTAGTACTGACATGGGTGGTCGCTTGGGAAAACTGGTTACCGCTAGTATCCAAAAATCGTCGCATTACTGTAGTGTCTGTGCAGTCTCTGCATCAGAACTATACTGTGGATGGGGCTCTAATGACCTTGTAGTTGAGGGGCCCTAAAACAACAACAAACAAACAAACCCAAAACTCGTCGCATTAATGTAGGGTCTTCGCAGTCTCCGCATTAGAACTACGCAGTGGACGGGGCTCTAACGACCTTGTAGTTGAATGGTCCTAAAACACCAACAAACCAAAAAAAGCTAGCTGAAAGCTTTGTAGGCCTATAAGCCCCCCCCCCCCCCCTCCCAGAATGTTGGCAAAAGAAAAAGTCCTGTTATACCAATTTCATAAAGGGTTTCAGAAGGGCTGAAACCCCAACGTGTGAGCCTGTCCTGCCCCAGTGTCCATTCTACATCATGTTTCACTTCCAATAATTTGAATACACCCGCCGCGGTGGCGTAGTGGTTAGCACGCTCGGCAACTGTGCCATTAGTTCTACGTTCCATGCTGGACTAAGGCGGGTTGGCTTCTTTCGAGAGAGAGAGGGAGAGGCCGCGAGTGTGCCTTCTTTCGGATGAGTAGTAAAACCGAGGTCCCGTGTTGGTGTACCATGGCTCTTGCACGTAAAAGCAGTGGCGTCACTAGGGTTGGCGTCACCCGGTGCGAATACACCATGGTGTCACCTCCCCCTCTCCCGAAAAAAGCCGCTTCTTCTCCTTTGGTGTCACTCCATTTCTCATGATGCGGGTGGTGTCACCCGGTGCGGCCCGCACCCTCCGCACCCCCTGAGTGACTCCATTGCGTAAAAGAACCCTCGCTACTATGCAAAGCAAAATGCAACTCCTAACCCTTTGCCCGCCTATGGCAGGGTCGGGTACCCATTTGTCCCTCTGAATGGACACAGGGCGATATATTGGTCACAGTTGTTTCTCCAGCCGGTTGCCGGCCAAAGCTGCACCCCTACGCTTATTTATCGTCGGTGTAGTGTTCGTTGGGGAATGCTACCGACGCCAGGGGGCGAGCTCCTACCCGTTACTTAGTAGAGAGGGTTCTTTTACGTGCAAGTGCCATCGTACACCCACACGGGACCTCGGTTTTACTTCTCATCCGAAAGAAGGCACACTCGCGGCCTCTCTCTCTCTCTCGCCGGAACGAAGCCGACCCATCTCGGTCCAGTATCGAACCTAGAACTACTAGCACAGTTGCCGAGCGTGCTAACCACTACGCCACCGCGGCAGGTAACCCTCTCTCTACTATGCAACGGCTGCAGAAAAACTATGACCAATATATCGCCCTTGTGTCCATTCAGTGGGATAAGATGGGTACCCGACCCTGCCATAGGCGTGAAACGGGTTAGGAGTTGCTTTTTTAGAGTTACTTCCAATAATATGATTCAGTTTCATTTTTTGCAGAGTGCACCTCAACTATTTAGTAGATCAGTCGCAGTTCCAAGATGTCTTCCACTCCGCCGTATCCAGAAACCTATGAATCCGTCATCGAATCTGCGGAATCCAGATCCTTGGCCGAACTGATTGTAGTCGGCTTGATATTATCATGCATCATCTTCTTCTCCATTTCCGGCAATCTCTTGGTATGTGTGGCCATTTATACGGATCGAAGTTTACGAAAACTTGGCAATCTCTTCCTGGTATCTTTAGCCATAGCCGATCTCCTGGTAGCATCTCTGGTCATGGTATTCGCCGTGTGCAACGACTTATTGGGCTATTGGATGTTCGGAAGTGATTTTTGTGACGTGTGGGTGGCTTTTGATATCCTCTGTTGTACAGCTTCCATTCTCAACCTGTGCGCCATAAGCCTTGACCGTTATCTTCACATTCGCGATCCTATGCAATATGCTCGTTGGATGACCAAGAACGTGGTTTTATGCAGCATTTTTATGATCTGGATCGTATCGGGCTTGGTATCTTTCTTACCAATCTTTTTGGGACTTCATCGACCGGAAAATGTGGTACTTACCGATCCACCAACCTGCGCCATGGATCTGTCTCCAGTGTACGCCGTGGTGTCATCCAGTATCAGTTTCTTCATGCCTTGCATTGTCATGATTGCCCTCTACAGCCGGCTCTATATGTACGCCAGGATGCACGTGCGCCATATTAAGGCCATGACCAAACCTTTGCATCATCATAATTACGAAGAGGACGAACGCAATTCTTCGCCAGGACCTAGTCGTCTGAATCCTTATTCGGTGGTGTCTCAACCTCCGCCTCAGTCTCATATCTCTGACCATAAGGCTGCTGTCACGTTGGGGTTCATCATGGGCATTTTTCTCTTTTGTTGGGTGCCCTTCTTTATCATTAATATCACTAGTGCATTTTGCAAGACGTGTATCAGTGAGTTGTGTTTCAAGATTCTGACCTGGTTCGGTTATGCCAATTCGGCCTTGAACCCAGTCATTTACAGCATATTTAATCATGATTTTCGTAGGGCATTTCGTCGTATTTTGACCGGTTATGGACACACGGCTTGTTGTTGTATCAATCTGAGGTCGCGTAGTGTGGTAACTGCTAACAGGCAGAATGCTGCTGGTAATGGCAGACGAGCACCTTATACGCACACCAATGGAATGGATGGACATAGTAGTTCTTGTGGTGAACAAGACAGTACAATTTAAGATATTATTATTGTTGTGTTGTTTGTTTTCTTTTTTGCAGATAATAAAAACACTCGCCCTCCTCTTGCCCCCCTCCCCTACCCCTTCCACGCCATTTCAGACCAAAAATTGGCTTATGGTCACTTGAGGGGGAGGAGGCAAATGTAAGTAGACAGAAATTCAGTCAACCTTCACGTTTTCAAAACCGTCAACTAATCAAGTCCCTTCAGGACATCAGAGAAGGGCAGGTCCAAATTCATGACACCTCACCTTATGGTTCCACACACCATTGCGTCATAAGGCAAGCTGCCTGTCCAAAAACATTTGAACCATTCCAGAATAGAATTGTGACTAAAACCTAGCTCATGATTTGTAACCTTTTCTTTTCAGTGCACCAACCATTTGTCACAAACCTAGCAAAATTTCAGCCTAGCAAAGTTTGAACACGATCAAAGACACAGGGCGTAGAAACTGATGCCAAATATTGGGGCCATGCAAAAAATGCTGGAGTCTTCACCACTTAATAAAAGCCTAGCCAAGCCGATATGAACCTAACTTAGCCTAACCAACCCAGCCCTAACCTCACTTAACCAAACCTAAGTCAGAATTAGGAAAATTCAAGGGATTGACCTTTTGGTGGGAGCGACTGTATTGCGTTGCACACACCAGTTCTCGTCTGATCACTGAAGTTAAGCAACGCAACCCTCAGCTAGTACGAACGTGCAGGACCGGCCTTAGGGGTGGGCAGTACTGGTAGCCACCCGGGGCTTCCCAATGAATAGGGGCAATTTTAACTTCTGTGGAATATAATTTGTTATTGATACTTGCAGAACTTCCACTCTTGATACACTATGCTATGCCTTTCTTAGGACGGTGGACGACTGGATCTCCCAAATTCTACTTGCTCAGGGCCTCCCACTTCGTATGACCGGCGCTGCTAAAATGGGTGTCCGCTTGGGAAAACTGGATACCGCTAATACCCAAAAATCGTCGCATCAGCGTAGTATCTGTGCAGTCTCTGCATTAGAACTACTCAGTGCACGGGGCTCTAATGACCATTGTAGTTGAAGGGCCCTTAGACATCAGTGAAACGAAAATATATATATCGCCTGTGTCCCCCCAGTGGGACAAAAGTGGGTACCCGACCGTACCATAGGCGGGAAAAAGGTTAGTTCAGTTGAAGAGGGTTTTTTTCCGTGTAGTAGTGACATCGTACACACTACACGGAGCCACGGCTTTTCTTCCCGTCCGACGGAAGGCGCATAAAATACCCTGGGAGCGGCGAATTGCGTTGGACACACCAGTTCTCGTCTGATCACTGAAGTTAAGCAGCGCAACCCCAGCTAGTACTGACATGGGTGGCCGCTTGGGAAAACTGGGTACTGCTAATACCCAAAAATCGTCGCATTTGTGTAGTGTCTGTGCAGTCTCTGCATACGAACTATGCGGTGGACGGGGCTCTAATGACCTTTGTAGTTGAAGGACCCTAAACACCAACAAACAACAACAACGAAATACGTTAACCCACCTCGTTTCACTGTCGAACCTGGAACCACTGTTTGTAGTAGTTGAGCACGCTACACCTACCGCGGCGGCCCTATCCGCCTTATTCAAATATAGGCCTATTAATTGAAAACTGTGTATTGAAAAGATGAAGACCTTTGGAGTTCAATCCTGACCAAGGCAGGTGGTTTCATTCAGGTAATGTCCCGGTTTATGCCACCAGCAGTCAGCCCGATGAGCATAGGTTACAGCTTGGGAACACTGGGTACTGCCAATATCCAAAATCGTCGTAACAGTGTAGTGTCTGTGCAGACTGCATTTGAACTACGCAGTGGGCGGGGATCTAATGACCGTTGTAGTTGAAGGGCCCTAAAACACAAACAAAACAAAGACATTTTACACAATACTCATATTTTATGGATTGCCCTCATCAGATGACTTGAAATGTCCACACTTTACTCCTAAACGTAGCGTTTATATACACTGTAGGTGGCCTACAGAGGCCGCCTGCCTGAGCCAGTGTGGCCCAGGGATTACCCTGGGGCTTAATATCTGGAATATTTCAGATATGACAGCCTCTTCAGGGTATGTTGGGTTTTGTGGACGATATCATGATACTGTACTTGTCTTGGCACTAGATATTGACCCAATATAATTCAAATGTGACAGCAGGATACACTGGGTTGGTTTTGGGTGTCGGAACCCGTTCTTGTTCTTGCAGTTCGCAGGACAGAGATCATAATCCTGACAATGAGAACCAACCCCACCATACTAGCGCTACAGGTTGGGGAAGAAGTGATTGACACCAGACCGACTGCAAGCTGCAGATAAGGCCGCAAAGGGCGTACATGTTCCGAGAAGACTGATGGCCAGTGTCGGTAAATAAAACAGAGATCTGGGCGCAGGCTTCGGACAAGGAGATCTACCCGAGACGGCTGGCACAGGTGCAAAGACAAGAGGCCTCTCAGAAACCGCACAGCCTCCAATCCAGCAGTCTTACTGATTGCAGCCGCCATCCCAGTCACCTTCCTCGCTAGAAAGCACCCAGTGATCTACCCTAGGAAAACAGAGGTCCGTAAGAGGAGAGCGACTGTGGATGAGAGGAGCCGCACGTTCGACACCAGGTCAACAACCTGGGAACAGGAGCACACTGAGGGATGAACTGCAAGGCTCATCCGGGACGTTTGGGAGAATGTGCGGGGAAATTCAGTACTACGTCACCCAATTCTTGAGTGGACATGGGTCCTCCGCACCTACCTGCACAGATTGGGAAGAGCGGACTTTTCAGAGTGCATCTTCTGCTGGGGGAAGGCTGATGACACCCGTGACACATTCTTTACCAGTAATAAATGGGCCGCCTATCGAGTAGCCCTGGAAGGGAAGTTAGGTTGCCCTGCCCCTGAGTTATTATGGACACCATGTTGAGAAGCGAGAATTCCTGGAATGCGATGTCAAACTACGTAGAGGGCATGTTACGTGGAAAGAAGACGGAGTTAGATCAAGGTGCTAATAACCTGTGAAGCGCTAAGGGCACAACAAAAGACCTAGCCTCAAGTAATGTTTACCTGTTCCTGGGGGCTAGTGTCCATAGGACAATGGTAAGTGTTTTTGTCAGTAGTCTGGCATCAGGAGTCCTGGTACTTATTCATTGTAATTGCTAAGGTCAACTGAGTTTCTGTCTATATACATTTGCTTCCCCTCCCTGAAGTGACCTTCAGCCCAGAAATTACTGTAAAATGATTTCAGTTTTAATTCCCCTTACCCCAAAACCAATTGGTATGGTATTTTGACCAAAAAATTGACATATAAGTGTGAAGTAGATGTTGATATGTAAAATATGAAACTTAATATTGCAGTTTGTCCACCACCATCTCTCCTCTGTTCCTGTTGTTCCTCTTCCTCCGTCAACACGTTCCCACAACCAGGGTCGGCTCAGATGTCGGGACCGAGACTCTACACTTTCAGATTTCTAAACAAAAATTTGATAATTTTACAAATATTTTTTGGAGCCCCACTTTCCAAGGCCCCACAAAATCTCCAGCCGGCCCTGCTTACAATACCTACCTGCATTAGAGTTGTGCAACGAGTCTCGAGAAAGCGAACATGTTTGGGCTCGCTCACTCGGGGTGTAACAAACGAGCGAATTAGCATAGTGTTTTTAAGTAAACGAGCCGAGAGTGAATTTTGGCTCACATTGTGGGCGAGAATGCGAGCGAGAGTCAGTAACTAAATATGTTTAATTCAGTCATACTTTTATAATTATTTTGTTTTTCTCAATAAATTCAATACGAGAGCAGCCGAGCCCGAGACTCGATTTTTGTTAATTGGTAATAAGGGTCGAACGAGACTCGTTCACAAAAATGTCCTCGAGCGAGAGTATTCCTGATACCCCTACTACGCTATGAGCGAGCGAGCTTTGAGCATACGTTTATTTTGAAATATGCACAACTCTAAGCTGCATGGTCATGGGCGTCCATAGAGGGGAGGCAAACGGGACACTTGCTCCTTCCTTGCTCTCTTCAAAACAGGATGTGGAATAGAAATTGAGTCATTGGATGCCCAAGTTGTCCGATTCCTGGAATATTGCCCCCTTCGCTCCCTCATCAGGAACATTGTCTCCAAGTTTTGGCCCCCTCTCTGGAACATTTTCGGCGGACGTCCATGCACACACCCTCCAAAATGTATGATGTGTCAATGTTATGGTTAAATGGATAAATCTCTCTGCCTCTCCCTCTTAATGGAGATGGACATTTTTTAAGCAAATGCCAAATTTGAACTAGTGTAGCCAAAGACACATGTTCTCCTTGTTAATGTTCTAAGTGCAAAATGTTCATTTGTGATTAGTGAAAGAAGCCAACACAAACATAGTTTTCTCCCCTTTCTTTCCGAATGTTCGTCGCTTATTTTGCAGCAGAACTTTGCAAGAAGAATTAGTCCAACTTTCAAAAAAAAAAATAAATAAAAAAGTTTTTGTTGAAAAAAAAACAAATTTAAATGTTTGTATGTTAGTTATCTGTTCACGAACACAATGACAGAGGAAACAAAGCCAGATATTCGCCAAAGAAATTCAAATAAACACTCTGGTTGCAAATGTTTGCAAACATTTGTTAAAGGTGGTCTCTTTGCCAACTGTACAAATGTTTCTACGTTTGCAAACACGATGTGATGTAAACATCACGCATGCAAAAGAGGTTCAAAATCTCGGTTAGTCGCTCAACAATTAAGCAAAATGTTTGTGGCTAATGCTGAAAAAAACGTTTGCAAACACTGCATTTTTGCTGTTATGAAAAGAGGGTTTCTGAGCATGTTTGGTGAAGACATCATTTGATACCCTCAATATGAATATTAAAGAGTTGCTCTCACAAACTGAAAACAAAAGCTGATTGTTTGTCAGATGGAGAAGGTGATGGTGCCAGCCATGTTGAAAAATGTTTGCAACAAATGCTAGCAAAAACATTGTTTGTCTTCACTGTGTCCGTCTAACAAAACGTTTATTTGAACTGCTTTTGGTTTACAAATGCCCTTTGGTTCATGCAGGCGTTCTGTTCTCCCCCTCCCCACCAGCCTCGAATCGTGGTTGAAAAACATCTTCGAGAATTCATGTTTGAAAACATTTTGGGTTTTTGTTGGAGAATCCGTCAACACTTTAAAGAGTGGTTTTGTTGTTGTTTTATAGCCAGTATCCAACCTCAAGAAAGTAATGCACACGTTAGTTGTAAACATGTCAACCAACATGTTTTAAACATTTCCAAACCATCTTAAAGACCTTCCGCCACCCTAGATGCCCGATATCACATTGGTCTCTTGATAGCCTGGCTCCACATACCAAAGGCTGGACTGTCCTTGAGAATTAGAAATTGGTAGCGATCCCCAGTGCATCCTCTCCCACATCCACACCTGGCAGCCCCAATCAAAACCCCTGATGAGAGCACCCAAATGGAATGCTGAAAGGATGGACGACCCATAGTTTAAGGATGTCATTATCAGTTGTGTGTGGAGGAACTCATCACCTCAGGAATGAGGGTAATCAGTAGGGCCTGTGCAGCCCTTCAACTCCAAATTCCGAGCTTACCATGGAAAGTGGATCCAAGAGATTGCAGGCCTGTGTTGGTGCAGCTCAGGTAATTGGTGCAGCGTGCCGGAGTGTGCTGAGCACAAAGCTGCTAAAAGGAGTTCAGACACTCCATCAACTCCAGCAAGGCTCGCTTCTGTGGTACCCTGACAGAGGAGATGAGTACCGAACTGTGGGGCGTGGGCCGACAAGATTGTAACGCAGACTGGGACCTTGAGGGCACAGTGTATCAGAGGACATTGTGCATACCCTCTTCCCTGACCGTCCTCTGAGAACCAAGGATCCCACTGATGGAGAGGGAGAGGTCCTACTCTTCTCAGTGCAGAAGCTGCAGAGGGCAGTGACATTCTTAGCGAGCAGGAAAGCGCCATGATCTGACGGCTGGACTGTCGGGAGATTTGCGGAGGACCACCCTGCAGTGGTCCTCAGGGAAAGACTGCTAACTGGAATCACGAAGGCTGGCGACCTCCTCCTAAGACGGTATGTATTCACGGTGAGGTGTTTGGCAGCAGTCCTATTCCATGAGGTCATTGATGTGGTCAGGGAATTAGAAAACCACATCCACTCCTCCCATCATGTGATCTTCCTGGCCACTCTGGATTTCAGAAAGGCTTTCAACTCTGCAGGTGATGTGCAGTACTCGGTGCACCAGAAAACGCGTTCCAAGTGCGAAAGTGCCTGCTGTGGATGCAGGAGGAGCACGTGAAGGACCACATCTTCCATTATAACACTGCAAATTGCCCATGAAGGGCGACTTTCACGACCGGTGTAGCCCAGGGATCTATCCTGGTACCTGATCTCCCGAATGTTTTCATATGACAGCCTAACAGCCAAACTCATTGGCCGGGTTTGCAGATGGCGTCGGGAGCGGCTGTATTGCGTTGGATACAACAGTTCCCGTCTGATCACTGAAGTTAAGCAACGCAACCCCAGCTAGTACTAACATGGGTGGCCGCTTGGGAAAACTGGGTACCGCTAATACCCAAAAATCGTCGCATTAGTGTAGTGTCTGTGCAGTCTCTGCATTAGAACTACGCAGTGGACGGGGCTCTAATGACCGTTGTACTTGAAAGGGCCCTAAAACATCAACAAAACAACCAACCAAGCAGATGACGCTGTGGCACTTTTCTTAGCACCAGACGTCAACTTGACTCTGCTCAAGCTTAACAGCACTTCGCATGGTTGGCTCCTGGATGTCAGAGCACGGCCTCTCTCTTTCAGAGAAGGATCCCACCATACTACCACTATGGGTTGGGGAAGAAGTGATTAGGATGAGACCGGTTGTCAAGTACCTGGGTATGATGATCGACAGCAAGTTGTTCAGGAAACAAGTTTGACGGACCACAGGTAACGCTGCAAACGGTGTAAATGCTCAGAGCAGACTACAGGCCAATGTCGGTTCATCAAAGTCCAGCTAGCAAAGACTGCTGATGACTTCAGTCTGTCCTATTGTATAGAGCAGAGATCTTAGCGCAGGATCGTCTACTGGAGACTGCTACCACAGGTGCAGAGACGGAGTGCCTTCGGGGTCTTCTCGACATATGGCGTGGACTCTGAGTCAGCGGCCCTGTTATTGCCCTGTTACTCCTCCCTGGGGAACGCCAAACGAGCTACCACGAGAAAGTGGAAGTCGGAAGAGAGCGACTGTGGGAGGGACGAGAGGGAGGGGCCATACAAGCGATCTGGGACCAGGAGCACAGAGGGAGATGGACTGAAAGACTCATTTGGGACGTTAGGCCATGGGTAGTCACGAGGCATGGCAGAATTGGGTGACCTGTCTTCCAATTTCGCCGTGGATGCTTAACATGGATGCTTCCGCACATACTCTGCACGGGGCAGGAAGAGTGAACTCACCGGAGTGCATGTCTTGCCCGGGGACGGATGATGACGTCCATCACACATTCTTTACTTTTCCAGATGATCCGCACATTGGCCCCTGAGACTGTTGACGACACTATGCTCAGGACCGAGGACTCCTGGAAGGCGGTGTCACGCCACGTGCTATAGACGGTTAACTATGTGAAAACAAGAGTGAGCTAGATCGAGGAGCGATCGACGCTCAGCCTGTTAACCAGTGAAGCCCTAAGGACCGGTTGTCCGGCATCAGAGATCAGACACTGGATGCAGTTCACCTACCCCAAAAATCTTTCATAAATAGTTCATAATATCGCTCATCTTTTATTGGCTGTTGTTCTTTTTTCAGTGACAGTCGCCCTGTGTTTGTAGCTTTTCCCGGGGCATAATTTTCTGAACCTGATTTATCTTATTCAGCAAGGGGTTAGACAAGGGACACGGTCAGGGTAGCCCTACTCAATGTCAATCTAAGGGCCCATCAATACCAACATTCAACAAAGTACACCTGGAGTGCATCATTAAGTTAAGCATCACATTTGTTTTCCAGGACAGAATAGGTGTAGTGAAATCTTGCAAGCTGCCACATGACAACAGGAAGGACTATAGCATCGGACCGGAAGTCAATTTCAGCTTCATAAGTAGGCCTACCTCTTTATTGCTTTAATTTTTTCGTTTATATCTGGGATTCATATGCGAAAGATAATGTTATTAAGTAATTTTTTCGTTATAGTTATTATATAATTGTGCGCCTCTGGCATCTTGGAATTCCTCGCCTGCAGCAGAAGAGACCGTCGTTAAAAGGTCAAAAGGTCAGTTGTAGAGAACCTGGTTACTACTGTAGACTATATTTGAAATGACAATGTTCAGCCCTGCGTTTATTAAATCGGGATTGGGGCATTAGGTCGATGTCTCACCGCTGATGTCCACGAGTCCGTCAGGCAGCTGCGTCCACTCCTGCAACAAATCAGTTCTTTGTTCCTGGATGATTCTGGGAGGTGGTTGCCCTCCTAGGTGCATTCGAGACATGTTCGGTAGAATTTCGGTCTGGAGATCAGACTGACCAATCCATCCACTTAATATCCTCGGGAGCGGCAAATTGCGTTGAACACACCAGTTCTCGTCTGACCACTGAAGTTAAGCAACGCAACCCCAGTTAGTACTGACATGGGTGGCCGCTTGGGAAAGCTGGGTACCGCTAGTATCCAAAAATCGTCGCATTAGTGTACTGTCTGTGCAGTCCCTGCATCAGAACTACGCAGTGGACGGGGCTCTAATGACCTTGTAGTTGAAGGACCTAAAACACCAACAAACAAACAAACAGTGGAGTGGAGGGC
Source organism: Trigoniulus corallinus (assembly GCA_013389805.1). Classification (NCBI taxonomy): domain Eukaryota; kingdom Metazoa; phylum Arthropoda; class Diplopoda; order Spirobolida; family Trigoniulidae; genus Trigoniulus; species Trigoniulus corallinus. Next base: position 7,684,458 of record JAAFCE010006949.1, read on the forward strand.
GGCCCACACCATGACACTCCCACTACCATAATTGTCCCTTCCCTTGTTATTGAAGGCATGATGGTTGGTCCAGGTTTAATCCAGATCAAGGTTCTTCTAGAATCTATATCTAAACTGAATCTTCACTAGTCACTGAAGCGAACGTGGGCCCACTGAAGTGCTCTTTTTGTGACGGAGTGAGTGGGATGCAAGCAGCAGGTCTTCTGGCGTAAGGCCCTCTTTGACCTAGCCTTTGGGAAACAGTAACCCTTGAAACTACAGTTCCAGTGGCAGCAGAAAGCGCACGAGAGAGCTGTGTGGCTGTAGTAGTCCTTTGGCGCCTTGCTGAAAGTGCCTAATACCGGCCCTATTGGCTGTTTTGGCTTCTGGACGCCCTTGCTTAGGTCTTCTGGATATGGATCCAGTGTCACATTGAGGTGACACCACTCGCACCATGACAAAAGGGTGACACCAAAACAGAAGCAAGAGCAGAGCAGGCAGAGCGGCTTGTTTTAGGAGGGAGAGGATGACACCATGGCGTCACCGCACTGGGTAACGTCAACCATGGGTAGCACGCTCGGTCGATACTTGACCGACTGGCCCAGGGCGCGCCTTCATTCGGATGACCGAGGTAAAACCGAGGCCCTGTATGGTGTACGATGGCATTTGCACGTCACAGAACCCTCTATACCAGTGGTGGCGAACCTTTTATTGAAGATGGGTCACTATAACATGAAAACAAACCAGAAAGGTGTCCACGGGTCAGGTGCAAGCACTATTTAATTTTATGAATAAAAAATTATTATTAATAATGAATAAATTAGTTTATTAAAGTAGCAAATAGTGAACATCATTCTAATACCCTTATCCCGTCTGTGGCAAGATCGTGTCTGTGGGTTCTAGTCCACCATGTTCCCGTCCACCCCACACACTATGAGACGATAAACTAGATGTGATTCATGTTCGGGTCACTTAAAATTGCACGGTGGGCCACTTTGTAACCCGGGGTGCACAGGTTCGCCACCACTGCTCTATACCAGTGGTTCTCAATCTTTTTGAAGTCAGGGAACACTAAACTGTGACATTTTCTAGCACGGAACACTTACAGTTCAACATAAACTTTAAAGCAGGTTCTAGACTTTCTACACTTGGTACTTACTACATCATTACCATACCCTTATCCCGCCTGTGGCAGGGTCGGGTCTGCGGGTTCTAGCTCTCCACTCCCGTCTATCTCTCCCCCAGTTCTCCGTCCACCCCAACAATATCACATCCTTACGGACAACCTGTTCCCACATCTGCTTTGGTCTCCCTCTGCCCCTGGTGCTACCGACCACCTGCATTCCTGGAATTAACCTAACGCGCTCCTCTTCCTCTCTTCTCATGATGTGTCCATACCACCTCAGCCTATTCTCCTTCATTTTTTCGGCGATGTCCACCACCTCAGCCTATTCTCCTTCATTTTTTCGGCGATGTCCACCACCCCAGGCTACCTCTAATATCCTCATTCCTAGTTCTGTCAGCTCTCGACACGCCACACGTGTGCCACAGCATTCGCATCTCGGCTACTCACATTCTATTTACGTAGCTCTTCCTCACTGTCCAGCACTCTGATCCATATAGCATAGCTGGCCTAGCCACTGGCCTGTAGAACTTCCCTTTCAACTAGATTGGGATCCTCCTATCACACAGGACTCTGCTTGCCTGTCTCCACTTCAGTGACCCCCCTCCCCCAGTGATTCTGTGGGTCACATCAGAGTATCTCTCCATTGCTTTATTTGTGCATTATTTTTTTTGAGGAACACGCTTTGAGAACCACTGCTCTATACTATGCAACGGGTAGACGAGGCAAAATTTCCAGGTGTAGGAGCCCCGAAAGCGAACAGTAGACCGAAGATAAATAAGCATTGGGGGTTGTAGCTTTGGTCGGCAATCGGCTGCGGAAAAACAATGACCAATATAGCGCCCTTGTGTCCATTCAGAGGGACAATATGGGTACTCGACCCTGCCGTAGGCGGGAAAAGGGTTAGGAGTTGCATTTTTGCCTTTGTTCTCTTAATTTTGAACACCAGTGTACTTCTACTGAATTGAAATTTTGGCATGTGGTTTTTTAATAATGAAACAGATGTATTAAAATATTACTATAAAATTGTTTTTACTTGATATTTTATATGATTTAGCCACAGTTGAAAATTTGTAGGGTGTGGAAATACTTTTCTTACTGATTGCATAATGATGACCATTGCAGGTGAGAAATTCCGTTCTGAGAAGAGAAGCTGTATAATGATCTCTACAGTTTGTGGAATTGGGGGCTGTTTTTTCCGGATAAAGTGCACAACTTCCAGGTAATTCTGGTAGTATCAAATCACATCCAATCTAAGCTTGAAAACTGATATTGTCAATCAAAAAATTATGAAATCGGTGTAATATTTGTCTGTTTATCATTACAGAAAATCCATTGCAAACAAAGGTGATGGTTACAAGACACCGTAGAAAATTAGTTGCAAATGGCGGTTGTGTGTTTTCAAGTTTTTGTGCAGAGCACAATTTTAAAATAAAACATCAACTTTGTTCAATGAAAATAACTGTTTGATAGTTTTTCGTAAGTGAACCTGCTAATAATTTCGTTAGTGTGTATTATTTCAGTTCCAGATGGCCAAAGACTCGAAATTAGTTGCCGTCATTTGTACCATTCAATCATCCCACTGCTGTTACTGTGCATTAGAAATGTTGAATTACTTTTACGAAATTGATTCTATTTACCGGTACTTGGTACCATTTTAAGCATTTTCTTAGCCTATACCAGAAATATAATCATGGTTAATTGAAGGCCGAGAAAAACTCAAATGCGCAGTAAAACAAATAATCTCAATAGAAAGTTGAAATTGAATATACTGTTCAAAACAAAAGCTTGATGTTCTTCGAATGACTGAGAACTGATTTGCAACTATCCACTCAAGCAAAGAAGACCTCACATTTTATTCAACACTACGTCTATAAATCATTTTCAGCAGACTGATACAAAGGTAAGATTTACTATATTTATACTCATTTAAATGCAAATATTAGAAAGAGATCCTCTTATTTGCAATATGTCCCAATCATTATAGTGTAATGATTACTATAAAAAGCATTCAACTTTCTACTCGTTTATTCATCATCATCATACCCTTATCCCGTCTGTGGCAGAGTTAGACCTGCGAGCCCGCTGGACATGCTCTGACTCAAGTGTTTTTCAACCAGGGTTCCGTGAGGTCCGCCCAAGGGTTCCGCCAATGGCAAGGTAAAATATAAAAACAACAATGAAAACACAAGAAACGAGAACGACTTTTGTCTGTCGAAGATGAACTTCGGGTGTCTCTGTCAAACATTAGGCCACGAATTCAACTCCTTATGCTAACGCACACACACCTGTATCAATTAATGTCTTTCTTCTGTCACTGTATGGGGTTCCGCGAAAGGTTTAAATGTTCCAAAGGGTTCCGCAGGAAGTTTAAATGCTCCAAAGGGTTCCGTTCCAATAAAAAGGTTGAAAAACACTGCTCTGACTGGGGGCACCCCAGCCAAGCGTCTGGAACCCGCAGGAAAAATTGACTAAGTTGTCTGTGGAGGAATGCCAGCCTTCCCCACGGTTCCAACACAGAAAACGGAAACTTTCTACTCGTTTATTATAATAAGTTATTTTAGGGAGGTAGAATGGAGGCGAAGGACTGGTACGTCGTTATTTTCTTGTCAATGTATATAATTACGAACATAGTCTGATTTCAGTTATACAGTATATATGACGTCGGTTATTTTTCCTATGGGAACTAAATTCTGCAGAAGATACCACTGTGGACCCGCCTCCGGGTCCCAGAAGGTACCTTGCGCGATTCCAGGTTCGATGCTGGAATCCGTTGGCTTAAGTGACCGTATTGCGTTGGACACACCAGTTCTAGCATGAGTGACCCAGTGCTTGGGAACACTGGAAGCTGCTAATACCCAGTGTTCCCAAGTTAGAACTACACAGCGGACGAGGCTCTAATAACTGTTGTAGTTGATGTGCTCTAAAACACCAATGAAACAAAAGAAATGGACGCCTATTTCCCAACCTTTTTTTGGCCATTTCCCACCTAGGCTCCTCTAAAATCCAGATACCCCATGATAACATATACAGCAGATCATCATCATACCCTTATCCTGCCTGCAGCAGGGTCTGGTCTGTGGGTTCACTGAACATGCTCTGACTGGGGGCACCCCAGCCAGGCGAACGTGTCCCAGTTGACAAAGGTGGGTACCCGACCTTGTCATAGGCAGCACCAGGGGTAGGGGAAGACCATAGCAGACCTGGGAGTAGGTTTTACGTAAGGATATGGTAGTGTGGAGGTGGACGGGGACCTAGCGGGAGTGGAGGGTCAGAACCCACAGGGTATGATGATGATGATGTGGTGTGTATTTACTACAACTGGCAACTAATATAAGGAATGGTGATGATTAAAGGCAGCTACACACTACCCAACTTGTTAGGACAACCCGCCCAACGAACCCAACAGATTGTGTAGTCTGTAGGTTTGTTATGCGACCATATCGATGGTCGGGCAGGCTGGACAGATGAAACCATCCAACCTCTGACTCGCCACCCTTTCACCCAACACATTGTATAGTCTGTAGCGCGGTTGGACCAACCGGCCAACAGTAGAACCTTCATTCTTTGTTTAGCTACCTCCCAGTGGGTAGCGTGCTCGGGAATGCGTCAGTGGTTCTAGATTTGATAAGAGACCAAGGTGGGTTGGCTTCTTTTGGCCGAGAGAGAGAGGCCCCGAGTGCACCTTCCATCGGATGAGAAGTAAAACCGAGGCCTCGTGTGGTGCATGATGGCATTTGCACGTAAAAGAACCCCTCACCCTACTATGTAACGGGTAGATGAGGCAAAATTTTCAGGTGTAGAAGCTCGCCCCCACCCCTGGCGATGGTGGAATTCCCCAAAAACGAACAGTAGACCGATGATAAATAAGCATAGGGGTTATAGCTTTGGTCGGCAACCGGCTGCGGAAAATCACTGTTCAGTATATCACCTTTGTGACCATTCAGACGGAGATGAGTACCCGACCCTGCCAAAGGCGGGAAAAGGGATAGGAGCTGCTTACAGTGGACATACCGTATGCTGTTCTGAAACGTGTAATGGCGTCAGGACGATTGCTAATGCAATGCCAATTTTTGCCGCATGTTTCTTGGTCAGAGACGGGTGACTTAACTTGATAGTCAAGTGAAGGTTGTATGGGGGCCATATTGGGCAATCCATTGGGGGTCTGGAGCAGCCCTGCTCTAGTGTATCAGCCGCTTTGGTGTACATTGAGTTGAGGGGAGATTATTTATGTGCCAAAAAGTTGCTGTTAGTAGAATAATGATTTTAATCACTAATATTTCGGTTGATATTATCAGTCTGATGTCCCCAGGGGCGGATCCAGAGAAGGATCAGGGGGGAGCACTTCAAAAAAAGTGCGCCCCAAATATTTTCAAATAATCAAAATCCGTTAGTATAAATCTAGCTAGCAATTACAATAGGTCCTCTATTGCCCCTTAGACAATGTCCTATCTTCATTGGTTTAGCCAACTGCAGATTGGACTGGCAGTATAGAAATGGGAACAATAGCAAATGCAAAAATGCCTCATTGGTTACAAAGTTGAATCGTGCATCAGTTGAAACATGAGCCACATTGAACCACTGAGGTTGGGGAGGAGGGGGGACAATTGCTGCGTTGCTCCCCCCCCCCCCTGGATGTCCCTAAGGTCATTTAGAAAAGGCATCTAAATTTTTATTTACTGTATGGTAATATGGTAACTGAAAATTTACTTTTCAATATTGAAGGATGCCTTTGATGATCTTTTGATGTGGGTAATGCATTTACAATGGCACCCTTCGTAAGTTTGGCAAAATGGGATATATTTGAATACATTTATTCTTTCTATGTACTTAGTAAAAAATGGAATTTTGTAAGTATTCCAGCCATCTTGCTGGGTATCCTGTGGGCTATGTGAAGCATGATCCCAAGATGCCATTCCTCTGTCGTTCTTGCTGCCTGTAATAGATAATATTTTTGACATTTATAATGAAATCTCACTGTGCAACCAACTACTGAACGGCCCCATCCTGTGCAGATCACACGTCTCCTGGATATCAACATTACTAACCCTTTTCCTCACCAATGGCAAGAGCGACGAATTGCAATTGCGTTGGACACACCAGTTCTCGTGTGATCACTGAAGTTAAGCAGCACAACCCCAGCTAGTACTGACATGGGTGACCGCTTGGGAAAACTGGGTACCGTTAATATCCAAAAATCGTCGCATTAGTCTGTGCAGCCTCTGCATAAGAACTATGATGTGGACGGGGCTCTAATGACCTTGTAGTTGAAGGGCCGTAAAACACCAACCAATAAACAACCAATGGCAAGGTCGGACATCCATTTGCTTGTTTGTCTGTTGGTGTTTTAGGGCCCTTCAACTACAAGGTCATTAGAGCCCCGTCCACAGTGTATTTCTGATGCAGAGACTGCGCAGACACTACACTAATGGGACGATTTTTGGATACTAGAGGTACCCAGTTTTCCCAAGCGGCCACCCATGTCAGTACTAGCTGGGGTTGCGTTGCTTAACTTCAGTGATCAGACGATAACTGGTGTGTCCAACGCAATTCGCCGCTACCGCCCATTTGCTGTATGTCTCATTAGAACCCATGAGCTATTAGTTGCACGGTATTTTTACGTAACCAACTGCTGACCTACTACTTAAACTCCTATGCACATTTATCGTCGGCGTGTTTTTTTTTTACCTTTGGAGCACATTTTTCTCATAGATGCCCAAAAATTTCAAATTATAGTCATTTCGGAGGGGTTGCAATTTTTAATAGACGGAAACTCATATGGGATTATGAAGCTGGTTTTGTGAGGCTATCAGTAGCGGTCCCAGAATATTTGCAAAAAAAAGCAATAGAGTTTTTTCATTAGGAAACGGCCTCTCTGAGAGCGGGACATTGGGCAGAGACTCAAAAGCCTGAGCCGACCAACACGTAACATTAATTCTTAAGGTGACAAGGCAGTTAGAACCCCTTCAGGGTGGCAAATACGAGGGCTACTTCTTTTTTCAAGGTCCGTTCGGTTGCAAAATGGAAACCACAGTGAAAATCCAAAGTGCTTTATTTGGAACATGTAGGTACATATTCCAGCTATTTCTCTAGATAATCACCTTGCCGACTGAGACATTTGTCCTAGCGTAGTAGCAACGTCCCTATACCCTTGTCACTGAAGGTAGCCGCCAGTCCTTTCAGCCAATTCTGTACACTGGTCGAGTGCCAAATTGCGTTGGACACACCAGTTCTCGTCTGATCACTGAAGTTAAGCAACGCAACCCCAGCTAGTATTGACATGGGTGGCCGCTTGGGAAAGCTGGGTACCGCTAGTATCCAAAAATCGTCACATTAGTGTAGTGTCTGTGCAGTCTCTGCATCAGAACTACACTGTGGACGGGGCTCTAATCACCTAAGGGCCCTAAAACACCAACAAACAATGTACACTGGTCTGCAGCTCGTCTGAGTCAAACTTCTGTCCTCCTAGCCAGTGTTTCAGCACCCACCATACAGCCTGGGCTTGACACCCTCCGACTTCCATCTGTTTGCTAACATTAAACGCTGGCTAGGAAGACAGAAGTTTGACACAAACGCAGTGGCGTCGCTAGGGTTGGTGTCAACCGGTGTGGTGGCACCATGGTGTCACCCCCCCCCCCCTCTCCCGAAAAAAGCC
>JAAFCE010006949.1:7692614-7717153 GCA_013389805.1 Trigoniulus corallinus
GACGAGAACTGGTGTGTCCAACGCAACTCGCCGCTCCCCCCTTTTCTCGTGGTGCGAGTGGTGTCACCCCCGCACCGCCTAGTGACGCCACTGCTCAAACGAGCTGCAGACCAGTGTACAGAGTTGGCGGAAAGGACTGGCGGCTACTTTCAATGACAAGGGCATATTGTTTGTTGGTGTTTAAGGTCCCATCAACTACAAGGTCGTTAGAGACCCGTCCACTGTGTAGTTCTATTGCATAGACTGCACAGACACTACACTAATGCGACGATTATTGGGTATTAGCAGTACCCAGTTTTCCCGAGCGACCACCCATGTCAGTACTAGCTGGGCTTGCGTTGCTTAACTTCAGTGATCAGACGACAAGGGTATAGGAAGGTTGCTACCACGCTAGGACAAATGTCTCAGTCGGAGAGGTGACTATCTAGAGAAATAGCTCAAATGTGTACCTACATTTTCCAAATAAAGCATTTTGGATTTTCACTGGGGTTTTCATTTTGCAACCGATCGGACCTTGAAAAATAAATTGCCCTCGTAGAAGCTAATTGAGATAAGTGACAAAACGCACCCTCCTGTCGCGTCGATGGAAAAAAGTGCCCTTTGAAGAAAAACAGGTTGATGATATGTATTATTAAAAGGGTTGTAGCATTATGTTGGCAGTCGGCTGTGTAATGCCTGGTTCCGTATACCCACGCGCTAACGCTATTACCGTTGAATCAGACGACACAGCACAAAAAATGGTGACGTCACACTGCTGCTTGGGGTGTCAGAGCAGCTATGCGTGACGGTAGTTGAGTTGACCAGTGGTCAACTCACATAGCGTCCCGCACGTCACGCTGCGTTCTGATTGGCTGGCGGTTGAGCTGTCTGCTTAAAAAATGGCGGAGGATATACTGAGATATGACGGCGGCGTGTGGTGACTCCAAATAAAGCGCTGCACTTAAGTAATTGCGCTGGCGGTCCTTCATAACGCACTAGCACAAAACGTCATCAAAATTTCATCTGTGGCGACGTGATTAGCGTTGAAGTGTGGTGGTACGAAACTAGGCATAAGAATACCGTTCAATAGATCGCCCGTGTGTCCATTCAGAAGGACAAAGATGGGTAGCCGGCCCCACTATAGGTGGAAAAAGGGTTAGCGATTATGATGAAGTAAATTGTCAAAGCAGTCATGTCATTGCCTTAATAACTGAAATTTTCAATTTTAAAAAGTAGTGGCTTACCTGGAATTGTGTTATCAAGGAAGCATCCTATCACACCGCCAAGTAACATACTTGAGGAAAGTAGAACAAAGATGATATCGTCAAATATTTGGTTCCCTATATATAAAATAAGTTAGTGATTCTAGAGAACAAGTAGAGAAGGGCTTCCGTGATATTAGAGGGGCGATAAAAAAAAAGGAAGGGCTAAAGATAAACATGAAGAAGACAGAGTAATTAGCTTTCATTTGGGAAGGACAGCAAAGTATTGGTGAAGTGCTCTCTAGGGACGAACTCATGACGATGTCACTTAGGATCAACGTTTCAAAGTAATGTGGAGATACTCGAATGTGACCCACAGAATCAATGGAGGATGGTTGAAGTGGAGACAGGCAAGCGGAGTCCTGTGTGATAGGAGGGTCCCAATCAAGTTGAAAGGGAAGTTTTACAGAGCAGTGGATAGATCCGTTATGCTAAACGGATCGGAGTTTTGGGCGGTGAGGAAGAGCCGCATAAATAGAATACAAGTAGCCGAAATGCGAATGCTGCGGTACATGAGTGGGGTGCTATGTTATGATATACTGTACTAACGGGTTGGGGAGTAAGCCAAGCAGCCATAACAGGCCGAACCCTTAATAGGCTACTCGCGGGAAATGAGGAAGTAGGTGTATAGGATGTAGGAGAGGGAAATTTGCAGCACCCAACGTTCTTTACCAACCACCCATGTTGGTACTAACGTGGGCGTGCGTTGCTTAACTTCAGTGATCTCACGAGCAAGAACTGGTGTGTCTAACGCAACTTGGCTGCACTGGTCGTTGTTGTTGTTTTTTGGTGTTTTAGGGCCCTTCAACAACAAGGGGCAAAAAGTACCCAGTGTTCCCAAGCGCTTACCCATGCTATTACTAGCTGGAGTTGCGTTGCTTAACTTCAGTTGTTTGTTTGTTGGTATTTTAGGGCCCTTCAACTACAAGGTCATTAGAGTCCCATCCACAGCATAGTTCTGATGCAGAGACTGCACAGACACTACACTAATGCGACGATTTTTGGATACTAGCGGTACCCAGTTTTCCCACGCGGCCACCCATGTCAGTACTAGCTGGGGTTGCGTTGCTTAACTTCAGAAAAGAGAGGAGGAGAGGAGCAGGACATTAGGTCCATTTCAGAAATGCAGGTGTTTGGAAGAACCCGGGGTAGGGGGAGACCGAAGCAGACGTTGGTGCAGGTTGTCCGTAAGGATATGGTAGTGTGTGGGGAGGACGGGGACCTTGTGGGAGATAGATGGGAGTGGAGGGTTAGAACCCGCAGATCCGACCTTGCCACAAGCGGGATATGGGTATGAGGATGAAGTTGCCACTTAAGTCCCAAATACATGAAGTGTTGTGGCCATATCTCCTTGTGTACAGTATTAATTATTTCTTACTCTTACCTGTATGTAATTGTGATCTGTGTTGTGAAACCCATTTTGGTATCGCTAAGCCACAAAATAGTGAAAATCCACAGATTAATATGTTACGGGGGCTGTTCATATTAACAAGTTGTAGACTTGACAATCCAATCCCTGCCATCATTGAAAATGTTACAAAAAATACACCACCAACAATGGGTGATGGAAGTGTAACGAAAACTGCTCCGATTTTTGTCAGCAGTCCAATGATAATCATGAGAACTGCAGCATACTGAATGACTTTTCGATTTCCTACCTGCAACAGAAATTGTTTTTAATAGCAACAATTTTCCCATTTTAGGGCCCTTCCCCAACAATGGTCGTTAAAGTTTACTTTGTACAGTATATCCAGGTCTAGGAAGCAAGCTGATTTTACGTATTAAGCCTGGTATACACGTAACGTTTTCTCGTAGGGGCAGAGTCTGGAGCGGGGAGTATGGAGGGAAGTGGCGGCAGAGTATGGAGGGAAGGGCGGCAAAGAAAACGCTGATGGTGTATGGGAACAAGCTTAACATAGAGAGGGAGATAATCTATGACAATACGTGGGAGAGCTCACTTCTGTTTCGGGCAAGAGCTGGGTCACTGGAGACGAAACAGAGGATGGCAAAGATCACAGGTGGAGAGGTGGGCTGTGGATTGTGTGGGGATCGAGTGGAGGATGTCAGGCATGTGATCCTGGCCTGTCCAGCGCTGGGCCACTGCAGGATGAGTTGGGGAACCCCCACCTTGGAAGAGGTTCTGGGGTTGATGGGTTCTGGTGTGGAGCGGCTGGAGTGGGTGCGAAAGGCAAAGGTACTCCTAGGGTGCTGGTGGAGATCTAGGTATATGGGCCTGGCATGAAAAATCTCGCTAGCAAGGTATCCGTCACAAAGGATTACACATTCATTCATTCATTCATGGAACTCGTAAGTCTTGCATGATCATGCAAGATTTGACAAACAAGTTGGACGTCTTGCATGAACTGAAGAGGTTGGACAAACCTCTCAAAAGACTGATGGGTTTGTTTGTTTGTTGGAGTTTAAGGTCCCGTCAACTACGAGGTCATTAGAGACCCGTCCACTGTATAGTTCTGATGCAGAGACTGCACAGACACTACACTAATGCGACGATTATTGGGTATTAGCAGTACCCAGCTTTCCCGAGCGACCACCCATGTCAGTACTAACTGGGCTTGCGTTGCTTAGCTTCAGTGATCAGACGAGAACTGGTGTGTCCAACGCAACTCGCCGCTCCCAAGGCTGATGGGCAAGAGCTTTGTGTACAAGCAAGATGGTCAAACTTTGCTTCCCTGTCGTCTGCTTTTGGCAACGCTGTAGGTTACAAATGATATTTTTTGCGTTTAGGGGTGAAAGAAAATGGCGGCATACATCGGGCACCGATCTCGTTGAGTTCATGGAGCTTTACCAAACTTATCTTTCCTCTGGAAAGTAAAATTAACGAAATTTTTTTACTGCAACAGAGGCAAGAAAAACCGGGGCATACACTCACGGGGGCTGATAGCTAGCCTCATGGCAGTGTCTTGCTTCTCTATTTTTTGAGTTTAAAGCGTTAACAATTTACAGTACTTGTCTGCATTCATACGCAAACAATCTTCTGATTTCTGCTGTAGTTCTTGGAGAATATTCGCGGGAGAGTGTCCCTCTCTTCAGTAACAACTCCCGGGACCACTGTGAACGACGCGACGTACAAAATTTGTTTTTTTTAATTTTTGGGCACATAGAGCGATTATTGTCAGTCTTTCCTCCGCGGTGATTTCAGAACAACTGAGCTAAAGTGTGGGCAAAAGTTTGAGTGAAAGTTTGAGCTGTGTAGCCGCATGATTTGTGCCAGTTGGTCAGTCTTTGCAGATCGTGCAAGACTGACGAGAAAACATTACGTGTATACCAGGCTTTACATAGGTGGTGTGAGAGTTGAGACCCATAAGCACCTTGGAATTATTCTACACAGTCAGGGCGCCTGGAAGGATGTTTGGTTAGAAGGATCCTGGGGTACAGCTGTATTTGCTGGATTAATTTCATGGGTTGAGGAGTATGCCAAGAAGCCATAACAGGCTCAACCCTTAGGAGGCTGCTCGCGGGAGATGAGGAGGTAGGTGTAGAAGACGTCAGAGAGGGGAAATTTGCAGCAGCCAACGTTCTTTACCAACCACCCATGTTGGTACTAACGTGGGCTTGCATTGCTTAATTTCAGTGATCTCACGAGAACTGGTGTGTCCAACGCAACTTGGCTGCACAAAGGAACACAAAGGAAGTAAAAGGTGCGGCCAATGCGGTAACTGGTACGGCCAATTGTGGAGTACTGTAGTTCAATTTGGTTTCCCTTTAGGAATGATTTATCCTGAAAAATTGAAATGATCCAAAGGAGGGCAGCAAGAATTGCGCTACATCGTTTCTATCGTAGAGAGAGTGTGACACATCTAATTCTAATTCTAGTTCACTGCAAGTCGCCACTATGGCCAATTTGGCAGTGGAGAGACTAACTCTCATCGCTACGTAACCCAGAAATCCTCTAAGACCCCAAGCTATAGTTGTGCCCCCCACTACAAAATTTGCAAAGGTGGCCTGTCCATTCAGTAAGTTCTCTACTCTATTTTCCCCAAGAGTATTCCATTGTCGAATGGTCCTTGGCAAGAAAGACCAGTAATATGAGTCTGTCTTAGCCCTTAGTTCCTTCAATTTATATGAATGATGCTTTCTCCCCTTATACCCAGCCTGGGACAAACTTCCAGCCAGAGGTCCATTGCACCCCATCAGCAACAGTCTTGTGAAAAGACCAATACTATGAGATAATCGCCTCTGGCTCAGCTATATCACTGCTCTACACCTATCTCCTCATGTTCTGCAAGCAGCCTCCTAAGGGTTAAGCCTGTTAAGGCTTCTTGGCTTACTCCCTAATCCGCTAGTATAACATAACACTGAAGTTAAGCAACGCAACTCCAGTTAGTACTAACATGGGTGGGTCGCTTGGGAACACTGGGTACCATTAATACTCAAAAATCACTTTTAGCAGCATAGTGTCTGTACAGTTTCTGCAATAGAACTATGCAGTGGACGGCGCTCTAATGACCACCGTAGTTAAAGGGCCCAAAAACACCAACAAATCAATCAATGGGCACGGACAGACTTATATTACTGGTCTTTTTTCCCCAAGGGCCATTCGGCTTTCTGAGGAGAGGTACCATTATAGCAGGTAGGTAATCCATGGCAGAGTAGATGCTATGCTTTAAGTTCCTTGGGAATTATTCTCTTCACTGCCAATTTGGCCTAACAGGGCTGCTTGAAGTGTATTCAATTCGAATTAGAGCCCTGTTCACTGCGGAGTTCCAATGCAGTCTGCAGACACTACGCTGTTACGACCGGTGAGTTGCTTAACTTCAGTAATCAGATGAGAACTTGTGTGTTCAACGCAATACAGCCGCTCCAGTTGGTTTCGAGTGGTGCCAATTAATCGCGCAGGGCATTTATTGGAATCTTAGAACTGATCAGTAAAAATGATTATAAGGAAGTAATGTGTATATAACTCACCCTTGTAATGGCCATAGCACCAACATTTTCTCCATATGATGTGCTTCCAACACCAGTTCCAAACCATCCTGATAGCATGCTTCCCAATCCATCAGTGAGTATTCCTCTGTTTATTGCATGTGTGGGAGGTGGAACAGCCCCACTTAATCTTGCACAGGTGTAATAATTCCCCACGGATTCAATAATTGTTGCAATGACTCCAGCAATTAGTCCAATCACTCCAGCTAGAGTTGCTCTTGGCTCGCCCCACTGTCCTAAATGTTACAAAGTTTAGCAATTTAATTTTAGAAATTATTTAATATCTATCATCGACCCGCCGCGGTGGCGTAGTGGTTAGCACGCTCGGCAACTACGCCAGTAGTTCTAGGTTCGATACTGGACCGTGTTGGGTCGGCTTCTTTCGGGCGAGAGAGAAGCCGCGAGTGTGCCTTCTTTCGGATGAGAAGTAAAACCGAGGTCCCGTGTGGGTGTACGATGGCACTTGCACGTAAAAGAACCCTCTCTACTACGCAACGAGTAGATGAGGCAAAATTTCAAGGTGTAGGAGCTCGCCCCCTGGCGTCGGTAGCATTCCGCAACGAACACTAGACCGACGATAAATAAGCGTAGGGGTGCAGCTTTGGCCGGCAACCGGCTGCAGAAAAAACTATGACCAATATATCACCCTGTGTCCATTCAGAGGGACAAATGGGTACCCGACCCTGCTATAGGCGGGAAACGGGTTCGGAGTTACTTGCTTATTTAATATCTATCATCATTTTCTTATCCGACCTGTGGCAGGGTCGGGTCTGCGCGTTTTGGCCCTCCACTCCTTCCTATCACCCACTAGGTCTCCATACGCATTCATGTGCAGCCAAGTTGCGTTGGACACACCAGTTCTTGTGAGATTATTGAAGTTTAAGCAGCCCAAGCCCACGTTAGTACCAACATGGGTGGCTGGTAAAGAACGTTGGGTGCTGCAAATTTACCCTCTCCTACGTTCTCTACACCTACCTCCTCATCTCCCACGAGCAGCCTCCTAAGGGTTCGTCCTGTTATGGCTGCTAGGCTTACTCCCAATCCATGAATTTAATCCAGTAATACCCCTTCGTACCAACTACTTCCACGTAACCGAATCAACTTTGACTCCCCTCTTCAAAAGGCCCATACAACCCTATTCTATGTCATCTTTTTCACAATGCCCCCCCCCCCATCCCGTTTTTAATTCTAACTGCTCTCGATGCCTCTCATATGCTGCAGCATTGCACATTCTATTTTCATGGCTGTCCTGCACTGCCCCCAACACTGGTTCATATAGCATAGCCGGCTAAACCACAGCCCTGTAGAACTTGCTCTTTAATTTTATTGGGGCACTCCTATCATACGGGATTCCACTGAACTGTCTCCAATTCATCCACCCTACATTGATCCTATGGGTTACATCCCAATCAATTTCTCTCTGAATGGACCTCTGTGTCCCTCTGAATGGACACAAGGGTGATCTATTCGACGGTGTTTTTTTTTCCGCAACTGGTTGCTGATCAAAGCTGCAACTCCTATGCTTATTTATCGTCGGTCTACTGTTCGTTAAGGCACTCCATGGAAGCCAGCGGGCGAGCTCCTACACCTGGGAATTTTGCCCCCGACGTACTCAAGCAAGAACGCTGCCACTGCATAGTGGAGATGGTTCTTTGACGTGCAAATGCCGTCGTACACCACACGTGACTTCGGTTCTACTTCTCATCCGAAGGAAGGTGCACTCGGGGCATCTCTCTCGCCAGAAAGAAGCCAACACACCTCGATCTAGTATCGAACCTGGACTCACCGGCGCAGTAAATTGAGAACGCTGTCTATTGCGTCACCGAGGCGGGTCTGAAAATAATGCACAACGATGATAGTATCATATCATATATGGGCATGAGCCTGACTTCTGTTGCATTGTAGTTATTGTGTGAAAGGTCAGACACCATGCAATATTATAACCAACAAAGCATTAATATACCTGCCAAAAATTTCTATTGTGGTTGTGTAATTCGGTGATGGAACAGTGGGGTAGGCCGGCGTCCCCCCACAGATAATTCAGCCAATATTTCCTGCAATTTCCAGACACCTGGCTGGGGTGCTCCCAGTCAGAGCAGATTCAGTGGACCCGCAGACCCAACCCTGCCTTAGGCGGGATAAGGGGATGATGATGATAGTATTGATACAGTCAAACTCGGATATAACACACACCTTCGGGACTGCTCGTGTCTGTTTGTTATAACCGAGTGTGCGTTATAACAGAAACAATGCTAAATGATGCCCAAGCTATGTTAACTGAACAAAAATATGCTAATTTCAAGATGTATTCAAAAACACGACCTAGACTTGTATACTTCAAGACACACTTGCAGTCAGCTGCAATTTTGCCAGATTCCACACTGCTGAGAATTTCATCCTTTTATCATCATCATCATCATCTCACCCTTCTCTCGCCTGAGGCAGGGTCGGGTCTGTGGGTTCTAATCCTCCACCCCCGCCTATCCCCCACCAAGTCCCCTTCCACCCAACATGCCACCATGTCCCTTTGCACCACCTGCAATCACGCCCGTTTTGGTCTTCCTCTACCTCTGGTACCCCAAACTACCTGCAGTCCCACAATGGACCAAATAAGCTCCTCCTCTCCCCTCCTCATCACATGTCCATACCACCTCAAACGCTTCTCTCTTCTTTTCCGCAATATCTGCCACCCCAAGGGAAAATCGTTTCTATTTCTGTCAGATCATGACACCCCACACATGTAGCATAACATTCGCATCTGAGCCGCTTGCATTTGCCTTTCATGGGTTTTCCTAGCAGCCCAACACTCCGAGCCATACAGCATAGTGGGCCTAGCGACGTTCTGTAAACTTTGCCCTTCAACTTTATTGGGACCCAGTGGTCACACAGGACCCCCAATTGCCTGTCTCCACTTCAGCCATCCTGCATTAATCCTATGGGCCACGTCAGAATCGATTTCCCCATTGCTCTGGAAAACTGATCCTAGATAGCAAAACTCTTGCACCATATAGCGTTACTTAAGCTGTGGGGTATGTCATCTAGTTTCATGTTATAGCTGTTTGTTATATCCGAGGTCTCTTACACGTTGAAAGTGCTGTAGGGACCAAACCAGTTGGGTGTTATATGTAATATCCGAGTGTGTTATAGCCAATCAATTTCTATATACTTATGCATTAGCGCTGGCTGGGACTTTCCCTTGTGTGTGTTATAAGCCAAAAAGTGTTATAACCAGGGTGTGTTATAGCGAGGTTTGACTGTAGTATCATATATATCTTACCAGGATAGGGGACTCGAAACCACGGCACTTTTTCAAATGTTGAAAAGTCTCCCATTATTGATTGTGGCACCACATTCGTTTTTGATAGTAGCAGGGTCACTAACCACATAAGGATGATTGCTGACAGTACCTGAAATTACATTATTTTTTATTAATCACCTGTAATTGTATGTGAGGGTTGCACTCTAATATGATTGGCATGCACATTGTATTTGTTGTTCTTGTTCTGTCACCGGACAGGTCATCTTGGGAAATTGAAATGATACAAAGGAGGGCTGCAAGAATTGTGCTGCAACGCTTCTCTCATAGGTTGAGTGTCTCAGGCATGATCAAGGAATTAGGGTGGGACTCACTGCATCAGAGGCGGGTATCTGACAGCATTAAGCTTTTTCACAGACTGCTGAAATTAGGGTATGAGGGTACTCTGGGGGTGGGGGGCAGCTTATCCCTGGCAGAATTTAGGGGGAGAAAGGATCATTCTTTTAAACTGAAGGAGGTTGGGGCACGAACAGACTCGTATTACTGGTCTTTTCTTCCAAGGGTCATTCGACAATGGCATTCTCTCAGTTAGGATAATGTGAGGAAGTTTCTGCAAGAAGGTGCCATTATAGCAGGTATGCAATATTTGGCTGAATAGATGTTACGCTTCAGGTTCCTTGGGGTGCAGTGGGTTATAAATTAGGAATGAGAGTCATTCTCTCCATTGTCAGTTTGACCTACCAGGGCTGCTTGCAGTGTATTAATTTAGAATTGCACGCCTTTCATTCGGTGGCATGGTGCTATCATTTGTTCCCCCCCCCTCCCCCAAATATGCCGTTGTTAGTGTGCGCGAAAATTGCAAATTTTTAAAAGTGTACCGTGCCAGAAAAGAAGGTAGAGAATCACAGATCTAGAAGCTTACGAATTGACCACTGAAGCATTTTTAATACTAAATATTTTGTGTTTGGTAAATATGGTGAGGTGGTATGGACATGCAATGAGTAGAGGGGAGGAGGAGCTCGTTAGGCCCATCATGGGAATGCAGGTAGTTGGAAGCAGGATGTCCGTAAGAATATTGTAGTGTTTGGGGTGGAGGAGGCAGGGGTGAATCCATGAGTGTGCAATGCACCAATTGCTCCCCCCCTCAGTGGGAGCGGCGAATTGCGTTGGACGCACCAGTTCTCGTCTGATCACTGAAGTTAAGCAGCGCAACCCCAGCTAGTACTGACATGGGTGGCCGCTTGGGAAAACTGGGTACCGCTAGTATCCAAAAATCGTAGCATTAGTGTAGTGTCTGTGCAGTTTCTGCATCAGAACTACACAGTGGACGGGGCTCTAATGACCTTTTAGTTGAAGGGCCCTAAAACACCAACAAACAAATCCCCCCTCAGTGCCTCAATGGGGCGCAACTAATGAGGCATTTTTGCATTGCTATCCTCATTTCTATACTTCCAGTCCAATCTGCAGTTGGCTAAACCACTGAAGATGGGACATTGTCTAAGGGGCAGTAGAGGACCTGTTGTAATTGCTAGCTAGAGTATTACTAAGGGATTCTGAATATTTAAAAATAGCTGGGGCGCACTTTTGTTGAAGTGCTCCCCCCTTGATCCACTCCTCGATCCGCCCCTGGGACGAGGACCTGATGGAGTATAAGAAGAGTGGATAGTTAAACCCGCAGACGCCATCCCCGCCCCAGGCGGGATAAGGGTATAACGATGTTGAGCAAGATTAACATGATCACAAAACTGTTACTTCACAGTTTCACTTGTTTACTATATTTACATCTATAAGGCCGCTCGCACACACAGCCACTTGTGGCGGCTGCTAGTGGCGACCACACGTTGTGGACTGCGTTTCTAATTGGAATCAAATAGGCTCAGCGCAGACACGGCGTTTGCAGTAGCGCTACTGAGCCACAAGCTGCGGCAGTCGCCGTATCTCGCTACTCGTCGCCAGTGGCGGCGTTTTTCCTATTACCGCAAGCACGAGATCTCGTTGCTGCCGCCTGTGGCAGCCACTGGTGGCCGTGTACAGCGACTAATGATCGCCACTAGTGGCTGTGTGTGCGACCGGCCTAATACTTACTGGAACCAGTGCAAAGAACTTTATATAAATCAGAGTGCATCCTTTAGACTTCACGTACGCTGGAATTGGGATGGATATAGATCTCATATATTGTGAAAATATAATAATAAGGGCTGATGTTCTGCAAATGTAAAAAAAGCACTTTTTATATCAAAGGCGATTAACATTTCTAATCATTATACCATGTGATCAAATTTGACCCGGACTGGTCCATTTAAACCACCCCTAGTAAACTGAATGGGTAAATTTTTTTCTCTATGTTAGTACAACCTTCTTTTGACATTTGTAAGAAGTTTGAGCAGGATTCATGAATTTGTGTGTGTTTGGCAGCCATTTGTTTATGGTGCAAAAAGTTTGTCAGGCGATTTTTTTTGCATGGCCTCAATCGACCCATGGCGTGTTCCCCAGAGCGGATATTTGAGTTTTGGAAATAGGAAAAGTCACAGGGAGCCAAATCTGGCAAATATGGTGGTTGAGCTGTGATTTTAGGATGATTGCTTGAAATTTTGTGTTTCCAATAGAATTCCTGATGATTGAATGAAAAGTCAAACTCTTTTTTCAATTTTGTTCCATTGTAAAAAAATCGCCAGACAAAGTTTTTGCACTGCAAACAAATGGCTGCCAAATACACACTAATTCATGAATCCTGCTCAAACTTCCTACGAATGTCAAAGAAGGTTGTACTAACCTAGAGAAAAAAAATTTACCCATTCAGTTTACTAGGGGTGGTTTAAATGGACAAGTCTGGGTCAAATTTGATCACATGGTATAATGCTACTGAACATTCTGAGGCAGGTTCTCAGTTGAAGGCAACAGGGAACATGAAGTAACAATTTCAAAATTATTATTTTATTTGCTAAATTGCTAATCACGTTGGGAATGTTGTCCTCTTATGACATGGGAGGGGCTGTATTACGTTGGACACACCAGTTCCCGTCTGATCACTAAAGATAAGCAACGCAAGCCCAGTTAGTACTGACATGGGTGGTCGTTTGGGAAAGCTGGGTAGTGCTAATACCCAATAATCGCCGCATTAGTGTAGTGTCTGTGCATTATATGCATTTGAACTATGCAGTGGTCGGGTCTCTAATGACCTTGTAGTTGACGGGACCTTAAACACCAACAGGCAACAACAACAACTGAAGTTAAGCAACGCAATCCCAGCTAGTACTAACATGGGTGACGACTCGGGAAAACTGGGTACCGCTAGTATCCAAAAATCGTCGCATTAGTGTAGTGTCTGCGAAGTCTTTGCATCAGAACTACACTGTGGACGGGGCTCTAATGACCTTGTAGTTGAAGGGCCCTAAAACACCAACAAACAACAATGGACACACTAGTTCTCGTCTGATCACTGAAGTTTTTGCTTTGTTGGTGTTTTATTGCCCTTCAACTACAGTGGTCATTAGAGCCCCGTCCATTGCACAGTTCCAATGCAGTCTGCACAGACACTATGCTGCTAAGACGACTTTTGGGTATTAGCAGTTACCCAATGCCAGTACTAAATGAACTTCCGTTGCTTAACTTCAGAGATCAGATGAGAACTGGAGTGTCCAATGCAACACAGCCAGTCCTACGCCCCGCTTGCAATGCCAAATTGAGTAAGTTGCTCATTAATTCAGCATGCCATGACTTGTGGCATGCAACTTGAGGTCAAGATTATTACCTCAAAATTCTGAGTTAGGCATATATTTACTGTAGCCATCTGTGGAAAAACACCGTCCAATACATCACCCGTGTGTCCATGTAGAAGGACAAGATGGGTACCCCACCTTGCCATAGACGGGAAGAGGGTTGGAAGTTGCTTCTCTTGCATATATCTGTTGTGTAGGCCCACTAGCATGGCTGTTGTTTTGGTGCCAGACTTGGCATTCAATTTCTGTCAGTTATGCCTTGTTCTGTATCACCACACCAACGCTAATCACGTCGTCACTGATGACATTTTGATGACGTTTTATGCTAGTGCGTTATGAAGGAGCGCCAGCGCAATTCCTTAAGTGTAGCACTTTATTTGGAGTCATGGCACGCCGCCGTCATGTCTTAGTTTATCTTCCGCCATTTTTAAAGCAGACAGCTCAACTGCCAGGCAATCATAACGCAGTGTGACTTGTAGGACGCTATGTGAGTTGACCATCTGTCAACTCGACTACCGTCATGCATAGCTGCTCTGCGGCGCCCCAAGTAGCATTGTGACGTCACCATTTTTTGTGCTGTGTCATCTGATTCAGTGGTAATAGCGTTAGCGCGTGGGTATATGGAACCACTGCCTTCTTAACATCCTGCCTGCTCAATCAGTCACTTGACGTGGTTTTTGATTATGACACTACAAGGCGGTAGAGGGCGCCACTTACGTATACTACTGATATATGCTTTATGGTGTATTTCAATAGCATATTCTGAATATATTCAGTGATTTTTGTTGAATTTCAGTAATCATCATCATCACACCCTTGTTCCGCCCATGGCGGGGTCGGGTTCTATTTCTAGCTGAATACACTGCAAGCAGCCTTGATAGGCCAAATTGGCAGTGGAGAGAATATCTCTCATTCCTAAAAAATTCACTCATTTTAAAACCCCAAGGAACCTGAAGCATAGCATCTATACTGCCATATATCGCCTGCCCTCTATAATGGCGCCCTCTTCCAGAAAGTTCTTCACCTTATCCTCATCAAGAGCATTCCATTGCGGAATGACCCTTGGAAAAAAAGACCAGTAATATGAGTCTGTTCGGGCCCTGATCTCCATCAGTTTGAACAGATGATCGTTTCTCCCCCTATAATCTGCAAAGGATAACCTGCTATCTAAATGACCCTCATAACCTATTTTCAACAGTCTGCTAAACAGCTTAATGCTAATTAGGGTGGGACTCACTCTGTTGAGTGAGTCCCACCCTAATTCTCTAATCATGCCTGTTACACTCAATCTGCAAGAGAACCTACTTAGCACAACTCTTGCTGCCCTCCTTTGGACCATCTGATCCTCCACTCCTGTCTATCCCCAACCTGGCTCTCATCTACCCCACATGCCACCATGTCCCTCTGTACCACCTGCTCCCACGTCCACTTGGGTCTCCCCCTACTCCTGATGCCACCCACCACTTGTTGCCCCATAATATACCGCATGAGCTCCTCCTCCCCCCTTTGCATCACATGTGCATACCACCTCAACCTATATTCTCTCATCTTCTCTGCAATGTCTCCCACCTCCAAGCTGCCTCTAACATACTCGTTATGGACTCTGTCAGCACGTGACACCCCACTCATGAAATGCAGCATTCGCATCTCAGCCACTTGCATTCTCCTCTCATGGTCCTTCCTTACTGCCCAGCACTCAGATCCATACAGCATGGCGGGCTAACTACAGTTTTGTAAACCCTATCCCTCACCTTTATTGGAACTCTGTGGTCACACAGCACCCCACTTGCCTGTCTCCACTTTAGCCATCCATCATTGATTCTGTGGGTAACATCAGAGTTGATTTCCCCATTGCTCTGAATCACTGATCCTAGATACCCAAACTCTTTCACTGCTGGTAGCGCCTCATTTCCACAACGAACTACACCCCCTTGGTCCTGGGCCACTCCAATTGAAAGCTTAGTACTCTGTTTTCTTCATGTTAACCTTCAGGCCCCCCTTTGCCATTGCTGTTGTAATGTCCTGCAAGCCCTGTTGAACCTCCTCTTGGGTTGTTTTTGTTATTTGTTGGTGTTTTAGGGCCCTTCAACTACAAAGGTCATTAGAGCCCCCTCCACAGCATAGTTCTGATGCAGAGATTGCACAGACAGTATACTAATGTGACGATTTTTGGGTATTAGCAGTACCCAGTTTTCCCAAGCAGCCACCCATGTCAGTACTAGCTGGGGTTGCGCTGTTTAACTTCAGTGATCAGACGAGAACTGGTGTGTCCAACGCAATTCGCCACTCCCACCTCCTATTGGGACTCCTCTAACCTTCCTACATCATCAGCAACTACCAAGCACTGGGGGACCCATTCCCCTATTCCTGTCAGCAAGTCATCCATTGCCAATGCAGAGATAAGGGCTGATCCTTGATGAAGCCCTCCCTTCATCTTGAAGCCACCAGTATTCCCCCATGCCATCCTCACCCTAGTGGTGGAACCCTCATACATATCCTGTATTATTCTGATATGCCCTTCATCCACTCCCTTTCTTCTTAGAACATTCCATAATTGGTTGTGTACTGTGATTTTGGAACAAGTTCCATGTAATAAGACGGGAGGAGGAGCTCATCAGGTTCATTTCAGGAATGCAAGTGGTTGGAAGCACCTGGGTCATCTTAGGATCATTTAGGATTCTTATGGTACACACCGACTTGGAATCAGAATTGATTCAGGCTAGAACCCACAGACCCAATAATGATAATACCATATGATGATAATGATTTAAAATTAATTTTTTCAACATTTTAAAAACATTAAACTAAGTCATTTTCTTGTATTATTGCTTGCTTGTAGCATTTCTATTATCCTACGTAAGTAGCGCCACCACTGGTGATCGGCCACACTAGCTTGTCCAGCGAATCCTTTGTTAAATTTTTCTTTGACCAGGCAGGATGTTAAGGAGGCAGTGATGGAACCAGGCATTAGAAACATGATGCATAAAACGCATCTGAGTGCAGTGCACGTACTGTATACATATTAGTGGTTTCATAATTAAGAATGAGAGCCATTTGTCCTATCAGGGCTGCTTGCAGTGTATACAATTAGAAGTAATCCAAGGCTCCTAAAATACCAGCAAAGCCAAAAACAAAATTGAAGAGTCCTAAAACACCAATGAAACAACAAAAAACATTTTAGAAATGAATCAGAAGCATAATTACCCAAAGGCTATTCCCCATTGTTGGCTTGCTAATTGAACTGCATCTGATAACAAACTTAGACCTATTAAAGTTATTGTTGGCACAACAGTTAGTGGAGATATTATTTTCACAAGTGTTCCTATTAGTCCTGTCAATCCTAGTATCACAGCAAACAGTGATGCAACAATAATGCAGCCTTGTACCTGTAAAATAGTACAAGACTTATCATACTCTCACTTTTACCTGCCTGTCATATACTGTATACCAGTGGTTGGCAAACTCATCAGTCAAAAGAGCCAAATATCAACAATACAGTGATTGAGATTTCTTTTGCGAGCCAAATTTCTTAAACTACCGTAAAATCTCACGTAGTGCCCGCGGATTATACGCGAAACATAGGGTCATTCAGTGCAGACTATATGCGAGGGCGGACTATATATGGGTGCGGACTATAAATGAAACCCAGGGTTCTCAATGAAAACTGCTCTTCATTTTCTGAACATTTTATTACACTTAACAACACGATTTTACACAGTACGTTCTTATTTATATGATAATGCAATATAAAATCTTTCACATTTCAATTTCATCGTCAGGGCAATCGGACATTTCATGTTCAAACTCATTTGATCCCATTACCCCTACAAGTTGCGCCACTGGCTACAGTAGGAATTTGAAAGTGCGGACTATACATGAGTGCGGACTATATTTGAAACATACCCATCGCTAATGCGGACTATATTTGAGATGTGGACTATATTTGAGATGCGGACTATATTTGAGGTGCGGACTATATTTGAGGTGTGGACTTTACGTGAGATTTTACAGTATCTTATGATCAGTGCTTTTGATCTTATTTATTGATAAAAATTAATTTTTTGGAAATGGTTGGTTAGAAAAATACAAGTAACTTTGTGCTTCAGGAAGATACTTTTGTCTCCCACGTGCGATTTGTGGAGTGCGACAGGCACTGTCCACTTTACACAATGAGACTGTTGACTAAATGACTCACTCAACTCGTGCATAAGGCCATTCGTCCACTGCCACAACGCAACTGCAACTCGACTGAAAAATAATGGAATTTTAGTTCGTTTTTAGTTTCATGCTAGTCTGACTCATGGACTTCTCCCCAGACTACTTCTCCCACCAATGAAGCTGCAACGCAATGTAAAGGCAAGTGGTTGAAAACGAGTTGTGTCACAACTGAGCATGTCCGATTCGTTGCAACTGTCAAGCAATTTGCACAATGCTCTCTTCATCTGAACTACTCGGTTGCATCTGTGGACGAAAGTGACATTGCAATTAACGTTAGTTGCATTGCATTTCAGTTGTGTTGCAGTTGCGTTGCGGCAGTGGACGAAGGGCCTTAGTCAACTCTGCCTCCCCAGCGCCACATACCGCCTGTGCCACGTCTTCTGTCACCCGAAGGACACTGCTGCGCATGCCTGTGCACCAATACAGTCATTTGTGGAAGAGCCACATTTAAAGGGGTAAAGAGCCACATGCGGCTCGTGAGCCGCAGTTCGCCGACCACTGCTGTATACTGTTGAAACCTCCTGTATATATTTTCGTCATCATCATACCCTTATCCCACCAGTGGTACGGTTGGGTCTACGGGTTCTACCCTCCACTCTCGCCTATATCCCACCAGGGCTTCGTCCCCCCACACATACTGCTTGAAAAGAAATATACATTTTAATTAGCAGACATTATTTGCCGGCTGTGTTAAAATACCGCCCAACAGATCGCCCGTGTGCACTTCTGAGGGGAGGAGGATCAAAGATGGGCACCCGACTCTGCCATAGACGGAAAAAGGGTTAATAGTTGCCAAAAGAGGAAATTATTTACATGGTCTAAGACTAATTACCAGTTGCATTCGTTTAACCCAAAGGGGTTCACTGCCATTTTCTGCTGTCATCAGTGTGGCATTACTACCTGCATTTCTATCTGAAATAGCAATTTATTTCATATTAATTATTTTCATAGAAAACGTACTGGTCTTTCAAAATGCATTGTGTATTAGTAATGATTATTTCTAGTATAATTTGGAGTTAATTATTAATGATAATCTTCTATTAGAGCAGCCCATAGAAAAGGAAGGCCTAAAGATAAACATGAAGAGACAGAGTGTTTAGCTTTTAATCGGCAAGGACTGGAAAATAATGGTGAGGTCCCTCTGGGGGCGAACTGATAACAAAGGTGCAAGAGGTCACATGCATCTCAAATACGCGGCCCGCGGGCCATATGCGGTCCACGATGGTCTTTCGTGCGGCCCACAGAGAATTTTGAGAATTATAGGCAAATTGGAAAAGTGACAGTAAATGTATAGGTTAACGTTTTGTTGAATTAAATTCTATATAAAATGTTACTGTCAGGGCCGGCACTACGGGGTGTAACCCAGGCATTAGTCTGGGGCGCCATTTTGGCTGTGTGAGAAAAACTGCTGCTTGAACTTTTATTATATTCTTAAGGGGCGGCAACTTGTCTCTCTGTCCAGGGCGACGTAAGTGCTAGAACGGACCCTGACTGTATGTATTTCATACGTTTTAAAAATGCACACAGCACTTATTATATATATAGGTAGTTTACACATAACTTAGGTCATAGTGCATGCGGCCCTGTTGTAAAGATGGCCCTCCAATAAAGTGAATTTGAGACCACTGAGGTAAAGTAATTAGGATCAATGTCCCAGAGCAATGGGGAGATAACCTCGGGTGTGGCCCATTGAATCAATGGGGGATGGTTGAAGTGCAGTCAAGGGCGGATCCAGAGGCTGGCTCAGGGGGGATGATTATGATTCTGGGGGGGGGTGATTATGATTCTGAAGCAAATTGTAAGTTTCAGCCAGTCCGAATTCCCAAAGTAGCCAGCCGAAGGCCCCGATCACCCCCCAACCCCCCATGGATCCGCCACTGAGTGGAGTCCTGTGTGATAGGAGGGTCCCAATGAAGTTGAAATGGGAGTTTTATGGGGTAGTGGTTATGCCAGCTATGCTATATGGCAGCCGTGGCCAACTTTTGTGTACATAACATCTACTTTTTATCTTAAAAATGTGTCGCAATCGACATTTTATCTTAAAACTGTGTTGTGATCGGCTTGTTGTCATAGGCATAAGCTAAGTGCGGAGGAGGAGATCTTTGATACTGGACCCCTGTAGGTCCAGTAGCGAACCTAGAACCACTGACGTAGTTACTGAGAATGCTACCCACTACATCACCAAGTCGGGTCTTAAGTCAACACATCACGAGTGATCGACCAAAATTGGCTTTCCGATCGACTTGTTGGGCACCTCTGCTATATGGTGTAGTGTTGAGCAGTGAGGAAGAGCCACGTCAATAGAATGGAAGTAGCCAAAATGCAAATGCTGCGGTACATGACTGGGGTGTCGAGACCTGACAGAATTAGGAACAAGCATATTAGCTGCAGCTTAGGGGTGGAAGACATCTCGAAAAAAATGAAAGAGAGTAGACTGACGTGGAATGGACATGGTATGAGTAGGGGAGAGGAGGAGGTCGTTAGGTCCATTACAGGAATTCTAATTCTAATTAGAATTAGAATTCCTGTAATGGAATGCAGGTGGTTGGAAGCACCTGGGGCAGGGGAGACCAAAGCAGACGTGTGACTGGGTTGTTCTTTAGGATATAGTAGTGTGTGGGATGGACAAGGATCTGGTGGGAGATAGGCGGTATTGGAAGGTTAGAACCCATAGACCCGATCCTGCTACAGGTGGGATAAGGGTAGGATGATGATGGTTATTGACGATAATCTTTGACTCTTACCAATGCTTGGACATTTATTTTCATCTAGGCTTAACATGCTAAATATTGGAATTAAGAATGAAAAACTTCCTCCTTGAACAATAGGAAGCCTTAAAGAATATCAACAGAGATATTAATATGTCAGACATCATAATAACGTATTCAAATTCAATGCAATATGTGTTAACTGCGTTGCTTCACCACATTTATAGTTAAAGGTGGTTACCAGAGCACAAATACAAACAACTGTTTCTGGGTAGAGGAAGATATCAGCATGAAAAAAACTAGATTTATTAACTGTTACCTTATTCCAAATGTTGTTTGCAAAAGAGTAATGATCCCAGAACTGAAAAGAATTGTTGATACCAAATGAGCTCGAATTGGGTCCCCTTCCTCAATGCATAAGTATGGGCTCAGAACATATGGTATGGAAAGTGTTGAGCTTAACATAGTGAGGTATTGCTGTAATCAAACAAAGAATTTAATGATCATCATTTTTATTCATCAAGCTGTTATTCATTACTGTATTTGTTTTGAGCGCCCAAGAAGGAACCACCTGTAAAACCTAAAAGAGGTGCAGTCATTATTATAAATAATTCAATGACACCCTTTATGATCTGATATGGATTTATCGCGAGGTTGTCACCACACTTTAATGCTAATCCCGTCGACACTGATGACATTTTGTGATAGCGCTTTGTGAAGGAGCGCCAGTGCAATTCCTTGAGTGTAGTGCTTTATTTGGAGTCACGTCATGCTGCCATCATGTCTCAGTTTATCATCTGCCATTTTTCAAGCAGACAGCTCAACCGCCAGCCAATCAGAACGCAGCATGACTTGTGGGACGCTATGTGAGTTGACCACCTGTCAAATAAAATACCGTCATGCATAGCTGCTCTGCGGCGCCCCAAGTAGCAGCGTGACGTCACCATTTTTTGTGCTGTGTTGTCTGATTCAATAGCATTAGCGCATGGGTATATGGGACCAGGCATTAGGCCTCAACACTTAGCAGCCTTCAAAACTTATGCCTAGTTCCATGACACATGACATGAGAGAGAATAGTGTGTGAGCTGACGACAAAATTATGATGTCAATCACAGGCACTAGGCGAAATTGCGCCTGTTGTAGATCCATGGCAGGCAAGAAATCATGCAAAGTGTAAATGTTTCCAAAAATGCCTGTGAGGTGGCGCCCACAGCACAAAAATCCAACAGCCAATAAAATTTAAATAGCTTACGTTGTTCGAAAAGCAATAGCCAATGAAATGCATGTGACAGTTGCAAGCAAGAAATGCCTGTTAAACCACTTAAGGCTTATTTTTAAACTATTACAAATATACACGGTGGACACAGTGTATGCCATTGCAGAAACATTTAATGAATATTCCTCAAAATTCCTTTAAATTTTTTAAAGAATATTCCATAGAACAAACATTTAAAGAATATTCTTCATTTTCTTTAAATGTTTGTCTATGTTCTCAAAAAATTTCAATGAATGTCACTAAAAATTTAAAATATTACAGAGAAATAAAACTGTCGATAGTTAGGTGGTCCACCGTGTATAGGCTAAAAAAAACATCTGAGGTGGATGATAGAAAAGTATAGAGCGCAAAGAAAGACCTCCATGCCACCTTTATTGCCTTGGAGAATAATTATGACAGTGTTCCATGGCTGGTAATTTTGTAGGTGATACCATGATGGTCCCATAGGTAGGGTAAGAACACCTTGGGGAAACACTGGAGGCTTCCCAGTGATGGTTGGGGTGCATCAAGGTTCAGCACAAAGTCCATACCTGTTCATTCTGGTTATGGACGAACTGCTGACAGAAATAGGAAATAGGCCCCCCAGTGCATGGAATATGCTTACAATATTGGACTCTCGCTCACACTCTCTTAAGCTGCCCGCCCACTACTCTGACGTGACGTGTTAACACATCAGGTCAGATATGTAACATGACATATGCCTTGTATACATTGCTCTGATGCATGCTGTAAAAAAAAGCCCACGGATGTCCACTGTAAAACATCAAGGTCAAGTCAGGTCAGAAAAAAGAACCTTCAAGACCTTCAATTAAAGTATCTGATGCCTTAATACATCTGATGA
Source organism: Trigoniulus corallinus (assembly GCA_013389805.1). Lineage (NCBI taxonomy): Eukaryota > Metazoa > Arthropoda > Diplopoda > Spirobolida > Trigoniulidae > Trigoniulus > Trigoniulus corallinus. Next base: position 7,714,818 of record JAAFCE010006949.1, read on the forward strand.
AAATCTAAAAATGTAGATCTTCTGATGCGTGTTACAGCACTTCACACATTCACACACCTTAACACGCCTCATCAGAGCAATGGGCACATTACCATTCAAAATAAGGCTAGAGGTTTTTAACAACACGTGTTGTGGCATGTTAACACGTCATGTCAGAGTAGTGTTTATGCAGCTTTACTCGCACATGTAGACACACACACTCACTCCAGTACTGAACTTTGAAAACAAAATATTTTAGTATACCTGTAGTCCTAATATTATACATAAATACCATGGCGGGTTATCATCAACCTTGTAAATTAGGTTATCCTCATCATGCGTTTCTTCCTTTGATGACTTTTTCCTTTCATTCTCCTATAACACAAACAATTTACTGATTTAATGTTTATGCAAGTGTACTCAGAGGCGGATTACCGCACAGGTGCATGAGGTGCGCGCCTCTGGGACCTCATAAATCAAGAGGGCCTCAAAATTAATAATTCACAATTCTTTCATAATACAAATAATTAATTAGCAGCAAAGCAACTCCCGTCCCCTTTTCCCACAATTACAGGGTCGGGTATCCGTCTTGTTCCTCTGAATGGACACAAGGGCAATCTATTGGCATCAATCTGTTTTTGCACAGCCGGTTCCTGACCAAAGCTGCAACCCCTTGGCCTAATATATGGTTGGTCTACTGTTTGTTGCAGCACTCCACTGATGCACAGTGGGGCAAGAGACCACAAAACCTGGCAGAAATTCAAAAAATGAAAGTGTCCAAGAGATAAAACCTCGGGTGGTACTGGACCCTGGATACCCTCCTGCACCATGCCCTAGCTAATTTAGAGGTGTCTGCACAGTTTTGTGCAACATAACAAGCCACATTTGAACATCTATTTTGTAGTTAAGATTACTTGGTCTGATTACAGTTATTTTCAGTCATAAAAGTGTCATAATTTACTTATCTAGCTTCAAAAATGGGAATTTTTTTCTATGGGGTCTTCATCTTCATGTATGTAGCTATATTTAACTCGGAAAATTAATATTTCAGTGCAAGGAATTTATATAAATAAGCTTCAAAGTAGGGTGAGGTGAAATGTTGGATTTTCACACCTGAAATTGGAAATACATCTAGTTAATAATAAATCGCGCAATATCCAGCCTGGTTTCTTGCTTTTTTCATTGAAATACTCATTCCAAATTACAATTCAGGTGATACCTTCTGCCCGTTTTTGCCCCATTTCAAAATGCAGAAGGTTATCTAGAAACAATTTAACCCTTATCTTGCATCACAAAGCCTTGCATTTTCTGGATTTTCTCTTGTGGACCTTATTAGCTTCTTGCTTTTTGGCATACAGCCATTTCCTGGAGAGATTGTTTATTCCATTGTGTAGGTTTATTTACAAAAATCGCAATCAAATTAGGTAGTATGCTTGATTTACTGCGCCAGTGATTCCAGGTTCAATACTGAATCGAGGTGGGTTGGCTTCTTTCACACGATTTACGGTTCTTCAACAACAATGTTCATTAGAGCCCTGTTGAGTGCTTAGTTCTAATGCAGTCTACACAGACACTACACTGTTATGACGATATAGGTACAGTATTATCAGTATCAAGTGTTCCCAAGCGGTCACCCATGTTAGCACTAACTGGGGTTGCAACACAAGGGATGGTGTGTTCAATGCAATACACCCACACAAAAACCCCGAGTGTGCCTTCCTTCAGATGAGAGGTAAAACCAAGGTCCCGCTTGGTGTACGATGGCATTGGCACATAAAAGAACACTATTATGCAACAGGTAGATAAGGTGAAATTTCCGGGTGTAGAAGTTCGCCCCCTGGAATCGGCAGATAAATAAGCAGTGCAGTTGCAGTTTTACTCATGCAGCCGGCTGCAAAATCACTGTCCAATATATCACCTTTGTGTCCATTCAGAAGGACAAGATGGGTACACAAGTCCCTGCCATAGGCAAGAATAGAGTTAGGAGTAGCTTTCATAAGTCTACCAAATGCCCTTAAAAGAAATGTGCAACCTTGAACATTCGTTGAATAATACTAGAATTGATGCCAGTTTTGATGGTCTCCTGCCCCACTGTGCGACGCCTGGGGGCGACCTCCTACACCTGGAATTTTGGCCTCATCTACCTGTTGCATAGTAGGGAGGGTTCTTTTACATGCAAATGCCATCGTGCACCACATGGGAACTAATTTTTACTTCTCATCTGAAAGAAGGAGCACTAGGGGTCTCTCTCCTCTCTCTCAACCCTCTTTCCTCTCTCCCTTCTCTCTCTCTCTCCTCTCTTTCCTCTCTCTCTCCTCTCTTTCCTCTCTCTCTCTCCTCTCTTTCCTCTCTCTCTC
>JAAFCE010006949.1:7717253-7731123 GCA_013389805.1 Trigoniulus corallinus
CTCTTCTCTCTCTTTCCTCTCTCTTCTCTCTTTCCTCTCTCTTCTCTTCCTTCTCTCTCTCCTCTCTTTCCTCTCTCTTCTCTCTCCCTTCTCTCTTCTCTCTCTTTCCTCTATCTTCTCTCTTTCCTCTCTCTTCTCTCTTTCCTCTCTCTCTCTTCTCTCTCTTTACTCTCTCTTCTCTTCTCTCTCCTCTCTCTTTACTCTCTCTTCTCTCTCTATATCTTCTCTCTCCTCTCTCTCTATATCTTCTCTCTCCCTTCTCTCTCTTCTCTCCCTCTCCTCTTTCTCCAAAAAGAAGCCAACGCAACTCGAACTAGTATCGAACCGAGAACTACTGATGCAGTTACCGAGCGTGCTACCCACTGTGCTACAGAGGAGGGCTGTAGGGCCTTAAAATACCAACGAAACAAAATTTAAAATTACAGAATGAAAATTGTCTTACTTGGCGCTGACTTTCTGTATCCTCGGTTTCATTTATGACATCCACTGAAGTTTCCATTGCAGTTTCACTTACAGAAGTTTTGAAATCCTTAAACACTATTTCATAAACGCTGCACGCCTCACATTAGAGGCGATACTTCTACTTCCGTGACTTATAAATGGTATTAGTGATAATTAAAATTTCGACATTTTGGCAACGCGAAAAATAGTATCCTGGAACCACGTTCAAAAGAATTTGTAGACTAATTAGGTTGCTTTGAAATATACTAAATTAGCTCTAGCATAAATAAATACTCTTTTACAGTAGAACTCCAATTATCCGAATCAATTGGGACCGGACACCATTCGGATAATTGGATTTTTTCCGAAAGAAAGGGTCTAATTTAATTTATCACTGTTTGTATGTTGAAAATGGGAGAAAAAACTATTTTTAAATGAAAAGAGCTTTTAATTAATTAAATGAAAAGACAACACTTACATATTAAGCATACTTCAAAGGGCTGTACATTCGTACAGTATGTACGTGTACCATACTGTAAATGAAAATCATTGCTTGCTGAACATCTCGGTCAAAGTAAGCTGTTTGACTGTCAGTATCCGTTTTCGGGCAGCCAAATCGCGCTTTATTTTGCAAATCGCAGTACATTCCCTCTTAATTTTTTTTTCTGAAATTCTGAAAGCAATTCGGAAATCAGCGATTCGGATAGTCGGAGTTCGGAAAATTGCAGTTCTACTGTACTTTGCATTTACATCAGACATCTTTTCTTACATACAGTTGATTTTGGTGTCACTGCTTAGCGTACTTAATTTCGTGAATCCATGGTTTCAGGAACGCTATTGGCAGTCATCTCGTTTCGTTCGTGCTTTAGGGCCCTTCAGTTACAAAGGGCATTAGAACCCCGTCCACTGTGTCGATCTCTTTCAGAGTGTGCAAAGACACAACTGTTCAACGAATTTTGGGTATTAGCAGTACCCAGTATTCCCAAGCAGTGACCCATTCTAGTACTAGTTGGGTTGGGGGAGCGGCAAATTGCGTTGGACACACCAGTTCTCGTTTGATCGCTGAAGTTAAGCAACGCAACCCCAGCTATTCCTGACATGGGTGGCAGCTTGGGAAAACTGGGTACCGCTAGTATCCAAAATTCGTTGCATTAGTGTAGTGTCTGTGCAGTCTCTGCGTCAGAACTACACAGTGGACAGGGCTCTAATAACCTTGTAGTTGAAGGGCCCTAAAACACCAACAAACAACAACAACTAGTTGGGTTGTTTGTTTTTTGTTTCGTTGGTGTTTTAGGGCTCTTCAACTACAAGGTCATAAGAGCCCGTCCACTGTGTCGATCGCTTTCAGAGTGTGCAAAGACACCGCTGTTCGACGATTTTTGGGTACCCAGTGTTCCCAAGCGGTCACCCATGCTAGTAGCTGGGATTGCGTTGCTTTAGCTTAGCATTCAAACTACAACTGGTAGGTCCAACCTAGTACAGTCGCTCAGGCAGTAAAAAGCGAGATGACAGCTTCTGTCAGATTTTTAAATAATGGAGAGCACGTGTATACCATACAGGGTGATCACAATGTCTTGCCCTGATAAAAAAAATAGAATTAAAGAAAGGTATGCCAGGTAGGTGCATACAGTTCTTTTACTATGATCGTCAGTTTAAAAAGTTTTTTTTCCACCTACGTACGCTAAGAGCCAAAAGAAACCCCTTTCGTTGTGTGGTTTCATGTGAGTAAATCACCAAATAGTGCCGAGAAGATTTAGAAATGTGTATGGACGTGACCCTCCTGACGTTAAGAGCGTCAAGCATTGGTATGAGAGGTTTTTAGAGACAGGCAGCGTTGCTGATCATCGTAGAAGTAGCAGGCCTAATGTGAGTGCCGGCACAGTGGAAGCTATTTGTGATGCTTTTCAACATTTCCCAACCAATGGTTTCAAAGGGGTGGTCCTACAGGATTAGCCCTCACGTCCTTCAGACCTTAACACCCCTTAGACTTTTCCCTGTGGGAATATGTAAAGGATAGCGTATTTGTTAGAGCAGTCGCTGACATAAAGACGTTAAAGGCTCGGCCACACAGAACGCGATCTGTCGCGGCAGGCAGCGATCTCGGACCGCAGAGGGAGAGTGATTTATTTGCAATGCAGTATAGCAGGCGTGGCAAACAAGTCGATCGCAACGCCAATTTTGGTCGATAGCTTATGGCATAGTGGGTAGCATGCTCAGTAACTGCGTCAGTGGTTCTGGGTTTGATACTGGACCGAGGCGGGTACAATATCGAACTTCCCCCTCCCCGCTTAGCCTACACCTATAACAAGTCGATTGCTACATATTTTTGAGATACAAAGTCGATCGCGGAACATTTTTAACATAAAAAGCCGATCTTATGCACACAAAAATTGGCCGGGATCCGGAACGTTCGCCCCCGATATTTCGCCCCTGGGTACTTTTCGCCCCCACACATTTCGCCCCCCGAACATTTCGCCCCTCGGATGTTTCGCCCCTGGGAGGGCAAATGGCCGTCTTTTTGTTATTTTTTGTTATTCCGTTTTAGGTAAGGTAAAAATCAAGGGCTAGTGCCAACTGACCCTTGAGTCAATGCCAGCCCTTGATTTTTAACTTATTTTGGCCAGGTTTTTTTTTGTTGTTTTTTTGTTATTCTGTTATTACCTAGAAAAACAGCATTGTTCGTTCGGACCTTTTTCTGAGTGTTTCAAGAAATAGGTAAGGTGAAAATTCAGCAATTTCGGCAAGAATGCTCTGCATTGTGGAGGACATGAACGATAGAAATTTAATAGACTTTCTGAAAGGCATAGCCTAAATATCTGGAAATTCACTTTACCATCTAATAAAAGAAATGATATTAATTTAAAAAAAAACCACTAGTGCCCTACAAATCGATGTGTTTTCGGCTATATCTTTGCCGACTCCGTTTTTAAAATTCGGACATAAGGTAGCGACACGCGCATGCGCCAAATTTTACATTGGTAGTTTTAAGCATCGACGCTGCCGCTATTTTTTTAAGTACAATTTAGCAGACGAACATCACTTAAAAGACTTTGACGACGTAAATTTTACGTTTTAATTTTGCGTTTACGTCGTTTACCAGCCATTTACCTTCCCAGGGGCGAAACATCCGAGGGGCGAAATGTTTGGGGGCGAAACGTCTGAGGGGTGAAATGTGTGGGGGCAAAAGCTCCGGGGGCGAAAAGTACCCAGGGGCGAAACTTCCATAAACCAAATTGGCCACCCGTGCAATACAGGACAGTCACACAGAAGGTGATCTGTCACAGCGATCTATTTTGGATTGCAACAGGCAGTGAACCAAATGCACAAAATTACAATTTTATCACGCGATCAAATTGTCATTTGACAAAAAGTGAGATGAGAAAATTCAAATGGGGACTTTTAAAAGGATCGCTGATTAAGATATCGCATCCTACGTGGCATCTTTATATCGCAGACCGTCACGACGGTCGCGTAATTTCTCCCCACTGTGACAGATCACGTTCTGTGTGGCCAAGCCTTCAAGGAAAGACTAAGTGATACAATGTCGCCATTAACAGAAGACATGCTAGCAAATAATTTGGGAGAACATTAATATCATCTTGATATTCTTTAATTAAGCTAGGAAAGGTGCAAATGTTGAAGTTTATTCATGCTGCAAAAATATTTTTTTGAACTGGTGACCATATTAAAAAAAACCGTATGCATCTATCTGGCGCAATTTTATGGCATAGTGGTTAGCACGCTCGGCAACTGTGTCAGTAGTTCTAAGTTCGATACTAGACCGAGGTGGGTTGGCTTCTATCAGGCGAGAGAGAGGCTGCCAGTGCGCCTTCTTTTGGATGAGAAGTAAAACCGAGGTCCCGTGTGGGTGTACGATGTCACTTGCACGTAAAAGAACCCTCTCTACTATGCAACGGGTAGATGAGGCAAAATTTCCAGGAGTAGAAGCTAGCCCCCTGGCGTCGGTGGATTCCCCAAAAATGAACAGTAGACTGACGATCAACATAGGGGTTGCAGCCTTGGCCGGCAACCGGCTGCAGAAATAAAGCCATTAGTAATATATCGCCGTTGTGTCCATTCAGAGAGAAAAGATGGGTACCCGACCCTGCCATAGGCGGGAAAAGCGTTAGGAGTTGCTTTTGAGTTGTTGCTTTATCAGGGCAAGACTTTGTGATCACCCTATATTACCATGGCACGGAATAGAATCCTTTACTACATCATCTACTGCAGGGGTGGCCAACAAGTCAATCGCGATCGACCGGTTGATCGCAAAACAAATTTTGGTCGATCACTCGCGATATGTTGACCTAAGACCCGCCTCGCTGAGGTAGTGCCTCAGTGTTTCTAGGTCTCCGTCAGTGGTTCTACGTTCGATACTGGACCAAGGTGGGCCCAGTATCAGGGATCCCGACAATTGGGTGAATGCGACAATTCGGTGAATACGACAATTAGGTGAAAATCTTGTTTTTAATTTGCGTTTTTCCCCACGTAATCCTACTACACCGCAAAGCACAGCTGTCATGTGGAGCCGCACTGCTACAAGTAGCTTTACCACGGTTTACAGTTCCGTCACAGATGTCGGGTGTGCTCCATGGGCGCACCAACTTCACCATGGGCACAACACAGCTTGGCAGGTAACGTTCGCTGTACCCAAATCCGTCCATCCGATTGCCAGATGGTGTAGCGGGACTCATCACTCCTTTCAACCATTCACCATTGATCCATTATCCAATGTCGTCGCTCTTTGCACCATTGCAATCTCCTCGCTGAGTTGTTGGTACTGATGTGAGGCTTGTGGGCTGCCGCTCTGCCATAAAAACCCATTGCATGCAGTTCCCTGCGAACAGTCAGGGTGCTCATAGTTGTTCCCGTCGACTCTATGAATGATCTTGTCAGTTCATCAAGCGATGTGTGACGGTTTGCAGTGCCAACTTTATGAAGAGCTGTTGGGAGCGGCAAGTTGCGTTGGACACACCAGTTCTCGTCTGATCACTGAAGTTAAGCAACGCAAGCCCAGTTAGTACTGAAATGGGTGGTCACTTGGGAAAGCTGGGTACTGCTAATACCCAACAATCGTCGCATTGGTGTAGTGTCTGTGCAGCATATGCATTAGAACTATGCAGTGGACGGGTCTCTAATGACCTTGTAGTTAACGAGACCTTAAACACCAACAAACATGAAGAGCTGTTTGGTCTCAAGCGACATGATCTTGGGTTTCCCATTCCTAGGTGGAACACCTGTGGTGCCTTTCTCTTTCCAGGTCCGGATGACGTTGTGAACAGTCGATTTTGGGATGTTTAGGAGGATTGACGTCTCCCTAACTGTTTTGCCTGCAAGATGGCACCCGACAATTGTACCTCTTTGGAAGTCTGAAAGCTCTTTTCTTTGAGACATTCTTTCAGCATTCACGGAAGCATCACCTCATAATAGTGTACTCTCTGTTATATAGTGCTGAGTTATATAGTCCTATGATATTTCAAAGGAATGTCACATTTAATGCAAATAACGGTTGTCCCATGACTTTTGATAGGGTAGTGTATATGTGCAATAGGCCCTACTAAATGCAATGATATTATCGGAAAATAATTATCTAACATGTGAAAATGTTAAATCGACCGGGACAAATGACTGTCGGACAGGGACACAACCTCAAAACCAGTACATGCCCTGGTGTAGCGGGATATATATATACAGTAGAACCTCTGTAAATTGACCACCCAAGGGCGGAAGAAAAGTTATCAACATAGGGAGGTGGTCAACTTATGGAGAACTAGGTGTACTGTACTGATACATGGGTATTATTGCTTTTATTGGATACAACTGTATGAAATGCTACATAATCAAAACTATTACTGCTAGTGGATCGGCATAGCTAGCCCCCAATGCCATTGATCTGGTAGTTGGGGGTTATGCCCCTCCCCCTCCCAGCTGTTAGCTGCATCAGATTCATTAGAGGTTTACACTTCATTGCTTATTTCAACAATACTTTCAAAGGCTACTACTTGAAATTCTTACGTGGAAGATGGGCCAAAATGTTGTCTGTTGGATTGTGATAAATCCAACTTTCCTAAAACATGTCAACATTGTTTCTGTTTGAAGTTTTTCCAAACAGAATTATCCAAAGGACAGGACCCAGAGCATTAATGGATGCAGCAAATGAAGCTGCTTCCACAGGTTGGTGACACATGTTTTACCAATAACCCACTCCAGGAGCTGGGCTTAGTAAAACACTTTGAATGATTTGATAACACCGTGGTCAAGAGGTTGGATCCTTGAGGTTGCATTTGGAAGAAGAAAGTTAAGTGTCAAATTTGTCAAATGACTGACTTGCAGTTCAGCAGGGCAGTTGTCTACTGTTAGTAGGATAGATCATTTCTTCTCCATTTCTTGATCCACACCCCTTACCTGTTCTTCAAACAGGGCAGCAGTCATCCATGCACATTTGTTTGATCTCCATGTTACAGGGCGGTCTTCAGTTTCTTAAATGCGCGTGAATTTGCTGACTTACCAATCACTAATTTCTTTAGCTTTCCCCAAGAAGAGCTAGTGCTAAGCAATCCAGTGAAATGTTCCTTGGATACTCTTTCAATCTTGTATTTGTCACCCTTGACAAGGCTCTTGTCAGGCACAAGGAATGACAAGTGGTCAACTTATGGAGGTTAAATCAATATTATGTGTCACAGTCATAGTGGTCAACATACAACTGACAGAGGTGGTCAACATGGGGAGGTTGGTCATCCATTAATTAATGTGGTGCACATCCAATCTGTGAAAATTTGGTCAACTTAGGGAGGTGGTCAACTTTGGAGGTTCTACTGTATATACAGTATGTGATTAATATGTGAATATATATGTGATAAATGTGATATACATATAGTGGGATACTATTAGGGTTACTACACGGGTTACTGTATATGTCCGGGAGCGGCGAGTTGCGTTGGACACACCAGTTCTCGTCTGATCACTGAAGTTAAGCAACGCAAGCCCAGTTAGTACTGACATGGGTGGTCGCTCGGGAAAGCTGGGTACTGCTAATACCCAATAATCGTCGCATTGGTGTAGTGTCTGTGCAGTCTATGCATTAGAACTACGCAGTGGACGGGTATCTAATGACCTCGTAGTTGACGGGACCTTAAACACCAACAAACAAACAACTGCATATGTCCGGCTACACCAGCGCTTGTCCTGGATTGTGTGTTGTAAATCTACTTGTAGTAGCGCAGCTCCGCATGGCAGCTGTGCTTTGTGGTGTAGTAGGATTACGTGGGGCAAAAAGCAAATTAAAAATACATGTTTTTCACCCAATTGTCGTATTCACCGAATTGTCGTTCACCCAATTGTCGTACACCCCAGTATCGAACCTCCCCTCCCCGCTATGACTACGCCTATGACAACAAGTCGATCGCCACACATTTTTAAGATAAAAAGTAGATCTTATGTACACAAAAGTTGGCCACCCCTGATCTACTGTATGACAGGTGCGTGAGGATAATAGGCCTAGGTGAAATTCACAAGGGGGGTGTAACATTAGGTCGGCAGACGAGGCGACTGCGGCAAAATATCGTCCAATAGATCACTCATTTGCTTTCGTAATTCCAAGGGGACAAAGAGAGGACCCGGGCTATCATACGCGTTGCAAGCAATTTCACTACAAATGAGTCGTGGTGAGAAGTGTGTCATTTCTTTTAATTAGTAAGTATCATTGCCAGGTGTAATTAATTCTGGCAATGTTTAATTGGCCAGTAAGTGATAATCCTGGCCTTCGTAGTCAAGGGGATCCTGACAGTTGGTAGGAACACAATGTCAATTCGTAAGACATCAACTGGTAGAATTTGTGGGCGTGCGTTATACGTTGGGTATTAAAATGAATCATTAAATAAAACCGTCTTACCCATTTCATCATGGAATTTCAGTACCTAAAATTCTAACAAAGTTATTCCAAATTTTAATTGTGTGCTATACGCCGGTACCCTTATCCCGCCCGTGGCAAGGTCGGGTCTGTGGCTTTTTGGCTTTTGCCTTTATTTATTCTTCCCTTATTTATTTGGCTTTTCCCCCCGTTTATTTTTTGTTACTTTTATTGGGCTTTTGCCCTTATTTATTGTCATCATGGTGGGATGGCCCTTTACACCCCCACCATGATGATTGTCTTTCTGGGCCCTAATGGCCATTGAAGTCGATGGGACCTAAAAGACAAACAACAACAACCAGGTCCCCGTCCACCCACACACTACCATATCCATATGTCTCCCCCTGCCCCAAGTGCTCCCAACCATCTGCATTCCTGTACTGGACGTACCGAGCTCTGCCCCTGTATTATGGAGTACGGATGGTAGTGAGCCATGCTGGAAGTGACAGGGATTAAGCTGTAAAGGAAGTGGGTGGCAGTCTCTATAGTGATAACGGCATATTTAGTGCACTGGGGCAACAAGCAGGCCCGTCCTCGTCATTCCAGCACAGAGATACTGTATGTGCTGCTGTGGGAAATGAAGCCAACGCTTTGTTAAGCTGCTGCAGTTGAGCTTTAGGCGTGATACGCATAAAGCCCGGCGCGCACATCCGGTTTCAAACGTACGGGTGCTGCAGCAACACCACAGCGATGCCTGTTTTTTTCGTTTCATTGGTGTTTTGGGGGCCTTAAACTACAAGGTCATTAGAGCCCCGTCCACCGCGTAGTTGTAATTCACAGACTGAACAGACACTACACTAATGTGACGTTTTTTGGGTATTAGCTGTACCCTGTTTTCCGAAGCGGCCACCCATGTCAGTACTAGCTGGGGTTGGGCTGCTTAACTTCAGTGATCAGACGAGAACTGGTGTGTCCAACGCAATACAGCCGCTGTGTGGCAACAGGTGAGACAAGATACCGGTAAAACAGTACAATTAAATAAGCAAGGAATCTTCCCTTGAAAATTTAATAAAAATTTTCAGAATTGTTATCCAGGAATGATTTTTAATAAATGCTTCTTATTGTAAATCAAATAAATACGGAAATGACATCATACTGATTAAGGATGCTACATACTAAATGTAGAAAGGCCGCTGCACCTTATCTTCTTTCGGGTTACAACTAGTCAGGTGATCTTCGACCATTTGCATGCTGAGGACCCAAAGTTTTTCGGCTAATTTTTGATCCTGACAAGCCTTTGATGGTTGACAGCGACAACAATTGTTGAAATACAGGCCTCCAATTCCTTCTAATTCCGGAGCGACAGCACAATAAACACCTGTCGATGAAGCTTGTTGCTGTGAACATGGAGAGAAAAAATTAACAGTCACAGGTCGGTGGACTTTTAACGACATCTGACATTTGAAAGGTACATGTTTTTGTGTCCTTTAGGGTAACAATTCTAGTGGTCAAGACAAAAACGGACATGCTGTAAAAAAACAAGCTACATACTCAAGTTGCTGGGAGTGACAAATTGCGCTGGACACACCAGTTCTCGTCTGATCACTGCAGTTAAGCAACGCAACCCCAAATAGTACTGACATGGGTGGCCGTTTGGGAAAACTGGGTACTGCTAATTACAAAAATCGTCGCATTAGGCAAGGCGCAAAATGAGACGCAGGGTGACGCAGGTGGCGAAGGTGAGGCAGGGCGTAGAGCAGCCCTGAGAAATTCTGCTAGCAGGCAATCACCGCAAATTGAATCGCAGTTTTTCACCATACTGGTTTGAAATTTGCATCAAATAACAAGAGAACTTCTCTGCTTCGCAACGCTTTTTGTTATTGTCGCGCCAACTTCACGCAGGAAACTGCGGCATTGGCACTGCGTCCCGCAAGGTCACGTGGCGCAGGCACTGGGTCACGTCACCCTGCGACTTAACATGCGCAACTACATACTATCATGTGAGCCACAGAAATTTATAGTGAGTCACCCTGCGTCACCTGCGGAGACTGCGTCTCATTTTGCGCTGGGCCTTAGTGTAGTATCTACGCAGTCTCTGCATTAGAACTACGCACTGGACGGGGCTCTTATGACCTTGTAGTTGATAATCATGATTGGGAAACTGGATTAGTCTGTGGGTTGGGGAGTAAGCCAGGCAGCCATAACAGGACAATCCCTTATTAGGCTGCCCGCAGGAGGTTGAGGAGGTAGGTGAAAGCACAAAGGAGAGGATTAATTCGCAGCACCCAACGTTCTTTACCAACCACCCAAGTTGGTACTGACGTGGGCTTGCGCTGCTTAGCTTCAGTGATCTCACAGGAACTGGTGTGTCCAGGGGCTGGCCCTAAAACACCAACAAACAAACTCAAATTGATGTGGTACCAAAGGTGTTCAGAGTGGAAATGAACTGAATCAATAGGTTCAAAGCAAATTCCGTGAGTTTCAAACCAGGGTTTTACAGCACTGCTCAATTAAGGCGCTTTATTACCCCGAGTGGGTTGCACTATGTCAATACTGTACCTAAAAGACCCCATTCGACTTGCAACGAGCAGATCGACAAAATTTCCACGTGATGGAGAGCTCGTCCTTCCGGGCGCCAATGGAGAAATAGTGCCCCAATGAACAGAAATTGGCCGAAATAAATAAGCATAGGGGTTGCAGCATGAGGTTGGTAGTCGGCTGCGTGAAATACTGCCCAAAAGTTCGTTCACGGGACCTTCAACTACAAGGTCATTAGAGCCCTGTCCACTGCGTGGTTCTAGTGCAGAGACTGCACATACACTACACTAATGCGACGATTATTGGGTATCAGCAGTACCCAGTGTCCCCAAGCGGTCACCCATCCCAGTATTAGCTGGAGTTGCGTTGCTTAACATCAGTGATCAGACGAGAACTGGTGTGTCCAACGCAATACCGCCATTCTCGGCAACCTACCCAGCCATAGGCGAGAGAAGGATGAGGGATGATCATGCAGGGATGGTCTTTGGGGCCCAATGCCAAGAAACACATTTACATTTATATCAACTTTGCAGAAATTCTAATGAAGTACTCACCAGTGATTTCGTAAACGGCCTTGCAACAGCGTAAAGAATGCGATAAACGAACCAGTTGCGAGCAAGAGACGAGCTGACCATATTTCCTGGATGGACAGCATTACTGACCACTCCATGACCACACAACCTTCTATTTAATTCGTTTGAAAATAGCACATTACATAATTTGGAATTATTGTAAGCTATCATGGCAATGTAGTCAGACGAAGTTTTTGGTGACAGCTTTTCTTGGGAAATGTTGTCAGCAGTTATATAAGAAAACCTAAATAGAAAGAAAAAAATTAAATTAGTTGTGTGTCTCAATCCGGCCTCGGTGGCTCAATGGGTAGTGCGGTCGGTAACGGCGTCAGTGGTTCTAGGTGCGATACTGGACCGAGGTGTGGGAGTGGCTTATTGCGTTGGACACACCAGTTCTTGTCTGATTCCTAAAGTTAAGCGACGCAACCCCAGCTAGTACTAACATGGGTGGCTGCTTGGGAAAATTGGGCCCTGCTAATACCCAATAATCGTCGCATTAGTGTAGTGTCTGTGCAGTCTGCATTAGAGCTACGCAGTGGACGGGACTCTAATAATCTTGTAGTTGAAGGGCCCCTGGGAGCGGCGACTTGCGTTGGACACACCAGTTCTCGTCTGATCACTGAAGTTAAGCAACGCAAGCCCAGTTAGTACTGACATGGGTGGTCGCTCGGGAAAGCTGGGTACTGCTTATACCCAATAATCGTCGCATTAGTGTAGTGTCTGTGCAGTATATGCATTAGAACTATACAGTGGACGGGTCTCTAATGACCTTGTAGTTGACGGGACCTTAAACACCAACAAACAACAACATTGAAGGGCCCTAAAACGCCAACGAAGAAAAAGGACCGAAATGGGTTGGCTTCTTTAGCGGAGCGAGGCCTCCAGTTCGCTTTCCTTCGGAGAAGAGGTAAAATCGTGGTCCCGTGTGGTATACGATGGCATTTGCGCGTAAAGGAACCCACTCTGCTAAGCAACGGCTAGATGAGGCCAAACTTCCAGGTGTAGGAGCTCGCCCCCCTGGCATCCGTGGAGTGCCGCAACGAACAGTAGTCTGACGATAAATAAGCATAGGGGGTTGCAGCTTTGGTGGGCAACCGGCTGTAGAAAAACATTGTCCATTATATCAACCTTGTAACCATTGAAAGGGACAAGATGGGTACCCGACCCTGCCATAGGCGGGGAAAGGGTTAGGAGTTGCGACGATAGGATTGCTGACGTGATATTTTCAGGTTTTTTTTTTTGGTGTTTTAGGGCACTTCAACTACGAAGGTCATTAGAGACCCGTCCACTGCAGGGAGCGGCGAATTGCGTTGGACACACCAGTTCTCGTCTGATCATGGGTGCTGCTTGGGAAAACTGGGTACTGCTAATACCCAAAAATCGTTGCATTAGTGTAGTGTCTGTGCAGTTTCTGCATACGAACTATGCTGTGGACGGGGCTCGAATGACCTTTGTAGTTGAAGGGCCCTAAAACACCAACAAACAACAACAACCCGTCCACTGCATAGTTGTAATGCAGAGACTGCATGGGCACGATTTTTGGGTATTAGCAGCACCCAAGCCGCCACTCACGTTAGTACTAGCTGGGGTTGCGTTGCTTAATTTCAAAGATCAGAAGAGAACTAGTATGTCCAGTTGTTATTGTTGTTTGTTGGTGTTTTAGGGCCCTTCGCCTACAAGGTCATTAGAGCCCCGTCCACAGCATAGTTCTTATGCAGACTGCACAGACACTACACTAATGCGACGATTTTTGGGTATTAGCAGTACCCAGTTTTCCCAAGCGGCCACCCATGTCAGTACTAGCTGGGGTTGCGTCGCTTAACTTCAGTGATCAGACGAGAACTGGTGTGTCCAGCGCAATAAGCTGCTCCCTATATTTTCTGAAAGATGACCTTATGCATGTTACTGTTACAGAAAGTCACTGGAAACCCTTTTTTACTCACTTACCTGTGTGACTCCGAAGATAACATCACCACACGAGATGGAGCTGAAGCAATGAGAACATCTTGCAGTAATTGGACGAGAAGGAAGTGGCCCAAGTAATTCACTTGAAATGTCCACTCGTAATTGTCTTCGGTTAAAGAAAACGGCAAGGCAAAGACTGCGGCATTTAAGATTAAAATATTGAGACACCTGAAAGGTAAGTTTTAACACTGTCATCTCCATAGAAAAGTTGAGAGGGGCTTTGATGGGATCAGTAACTACGTAGGAGGCCTATAGTCGAAAATGTTTTGAGGCCCTGACATGCTTACTTGTAGGTTTTCTTAAACGTTTCTGCACATTCAGCAACACTTCTTAAACTTGACAAATCCAAATGAATGACATCCAAACGACTTTGAGGCTAAACAACAACAAAAATTGACTTTTTAAAATGCATAACAAAAGATGTATTTATTTATACCAGTGGTCCTCAACCTTTTATTTGCCACGGACTCTAAATATTTAATGTTGAATTGGACACCCCCCCCCC
>JAAFCE010006949.1:7736630-7764801 GCA_013389805.1 Trigoniulus corallinus
ACCGTATTATAATATATTATTTTTTAGAAGTCGAGTTTTGTTTTTGCTTTTAGCCAGCGAGAGAAGCGCTGTAAGCTTTTCCCGTTATCGAGAAAGTTTCAGATGATTCCAGAAAGGTTGCGTTACTATAGTAACCTTGCTAGTGACGTCATGTGCTGTGACGTATTAGCAAACCGTTTTTTTTTTCTTTTGCAAAATTCAATCATGGCTTCTTATCGTTACGAAAATTTTCACGAAACCAAGCTGTTGTTGAAAGAATATACTGATTTGAAACGTAAGTAGGTAGAAGTAACAATTCAGTTTCTTGTTAGAAAGTAAGATATTCGATTTGAAATATTCATATTGAATAGTTATCGTAAGTTATATTGATTATAGTTGGTGTTGGGTGGAAGTGGAATTCTTCTGAAATGACTCATTTCAAAATGGTCTTGGATGTGCCTCATGTGAAATGCATATGGTTGCTTATTTTTTTTTTGAAATGTTTCTTCTTAGGACTGATTGATGCTCATAGAAAGTTTCATTCATCGCCACCCGGCCCTAATAAACACTCATCTTATAGTCAGAACTTGAAATTAAGTAGCAAGCCGTCCAAATACAAGACTCCTGTTAAGACTATTTCGAAGTATAAATTTAGCAGAATTGGATTGGTGCCGTCGAAATTGGCAAACGATGTCAATAAATTTACTGCTGTCCGACAAAGATATTCTTTAAATAGGGTATTGAATCAGAATGATGTCACCAACCAGGTAGGGTTGGGTTCCAACGTGGTGCTCAGCAAACCTCAACAGGTGTCCTTGAAGGAAACCATGCAATCTTCTCAGCCTGTACCGAAAGATAATCACCAAGCTACTACTACTACTACTGTAATAAGTAATACTGATACTGTTACGAATAGTAGCCGCAATTTGAAAGCAGAAGAACCGTCGTGTAGTAAATCGAGCATAGTTTCTTCCACTAACCTACTGTTACCGTTTCCAACTGTAGGTGAAAAGAAACTTAGTTCAAAATACAAACTAGTCAAACTAAATAACAATTATGTCAGCCCACCTAAAGTATGCTCTAAAAAGACAAAACTTGGTTCCAAATATTCGTGGTCTTTGAATCAGAAATGTGTAGATAACTCAAGAATTTCAAGTTCATCGTTGTTGAATTTTAAAAATCGTGATCCAAGGCCTAACGTACTCGAAACCAAATATAAATTATCCAAAATAAAAGTTAATGGTAGTAATAACTTAATTAAGAAGACCCCAAAGTTAATACGACGTGTGAATAAATACTCTGTGAAGTACACGTCAGTTCCCGTAAAGCAAAAATTTAAGTCTAGTCCTTATGTAAATAGGTATAGATCTAATATTAGTTTAATAAAAGCAGACCGTCGAAACTTTCATCAAAAATGCAGTGATTATTCTTCAGTTATTAGTAGAAATATCAGGCAAGTACAAGTTAACATTTTATATAGAACCTTGCTAATGCTGTTTATTAGATTCTTTATACGAATTTTGTTAATGGCATTTGTTTCGTAGCAAGCATAGGAAATCGGAGTTGGTAGTAATTGGTGGAATTTTCTACAAGGCGTCGAAGAACAAATTATCAAGAACTGAACGTACCAAAGCTGAGAAATTTGTCAATGTGTCCGCCGTTCGAAAGAAGCAATCCACTGGTAAGCTTATCCTGAAACTCATTCATTGTATGCATTCAGTTCTGAAATGATTATTAATAGGTGATTCTGGGAATAAACTGAAAATTGTGACTGTGAGGGGTGTGAAATTTACCATGGATTTGAATCGCAAAGTGTTGAAAAGGTTACCGTTATCCGAAGATAAGGCAACGCTGGACAAGGGACAGAAGCTAGACGGTGAGATATTTGTGTCACATTAATCAAGGTTGTGGTTTCATTACATGGAAGGGTATAAACCCACCAGGTACAGTGACAAAGATGTGAGAGGTTAAGAAAGACAAGCCTCATGGACAGGGGAGCGGCGAATTGCGTTGGACACACTAGTTCTCGTCTGATCACTGAGGTTAAGCAGCGCAACCCCAGCAAGTACTGACATGGGTAGCCGCTTGGGAAAACTGGGTACTGCTAATACCCAAAAATCGTCGCATTAGTGTAGTGTCTGTGCAGTCTCTACATAAGAACTATGCTGTGGACGGGGTTCTAATGACCTTGTAGTTGAAGGGTCCTAAAACACCAACAAACAACAAATTCATGGACAGGCTGGTCTACTTCGTTTTTTCTTATGAAAGATACTTTCACATCAATTATTTTTAGTAATATTAATATCACTTAGAAAATTTTAGCTTTACGTTAAATGATTGGTAGCTCTAAGACTTTTCAATGACACATAAAGATGATCCCTTCATTGAAGTTTTATTAACATGTTTTATAAAATTCTTCAGAATGACTTCAAAGTAAGTCTTATGTCTTTTCCTTGAAGTGTGGAATCATTGCTTGTTTAGGTAACAGTAAAAAGGGGCCACTCTCTCATGGTCCTACAAGGATTGATATTGGTGGCGAAACTTATATTCAAACTAGGCCTGGTGTCTTGATACGATCAACTGTCACCCACACAAGAACAACCGCCAGGTAATTATGTTTTTCTGTTTGTGTTTTTTTTATATACCGATGTATTTGCAGTTTTGTGATTCAACTTTCTCTGCAGTCGAATTCTGACTCGAAGCATTTATCGATTAAAAGTTGCCAAGAGTAAATCGGAACAATACTGCTTGTTCTACAACAAGTTTGGGAAATGTAGTAATAAGGAAACGGGAAAATGCCCATATATTCATGATCCGGATAAAATAGCCGTATGCAAGAGGTCCAAATTTCGATTTCGTGGTTATTAAGTTGTTAGGCATTTTTGCGGATTAGTTGTTAATGTTCATTTTATTTCTGACAGGTTCCTGCGGGGTGAATGCACCATTCAAGATTGTCCTTTTTCCCATAAAATATGTCGGACTAAAATGCCCGTGTGTACTTTTTTCCTCCATGGGCGATGTAGTAGTGACTCCTGCAATTATAGGCATGTTAATGTGAATCCAAATGCTGATATCTGTCTGGATTTTGCGAAAGGATATTGCTCTTTGGGTGAACAGGTAAGGTGCTATAATTAGCCATTAAGTTTGGTGAAATTGAAATTCATAATTTTAAAGACCAAGTAGTTTTGGATTGCCCCGAGATCATTTTGAGGTGAAATGTCATCTAGCATCACTTCTGAACCAGGATAAAATCTTTAGGAAGGATAGCACAGTAGCAATCCATTAGTTTGCCAGCCTGTGAGAAGTTATTGGGCAACCTTGACTGTGTTCTCTCCTTCATTGCCCAAATCCTCTGAGCAGACGACGAGTTGGCTTATTTATTGAATAATGTCTTGGTGTCACAGGATTGACGTGTAGTCTACTGACCAAGAGTTTTGTTTGCAGTGAAAGAAGTCGTCACATGCTAGTTTCTTTTTCTCTACTTGGCATAATCACCTATTTTCTGTCTCTGTTGGTGACGTTTACTTTTGTGGGGATCGATTTTGTAGTGTAAAAAGTGGCACGTGACTGTCTGCCAGCAATTTGAGCAGAGTGGGCATTGCGAACGTGGTGAGAAATGTCCTTTGATTCACAAAAGAAGAATTCAATTGAAGTCCCAGTCACGACTCAATGGTAGTGCGGTGTCGCCCTGCAAGAGGTGATGTGATTAATGAGCACGAAGTCGTTTTGGCCGACAGCAACTGGTAGTCTCACAGTTGTGTAAAATTCTTTAGGTCGCCAGACACTGCACCACGTGAAGAGGAAAGCGTAAATCCGTCCTGTTTACCATCTTTCATTGCAATATCATCTACGTCCGACTGCCTGGAGCCGACAAAAAGCGAAATGAAAGGTAATACGAGAGATGTCTAATTAAAATATCTTACAAGAAATTTTGAGTTAATATGTTGTTCTAGGGACTAACAATACTCTGCAAATTAAACCTGATTTTAAAAAGCAACCATAGAACCTATTTGGTGTTTTGCATTTGAAAATTGGTAAGTGCAATTATTATCAAAGCTGATTTCATCTTTCGTTTTTCTTTCACAACTATTTTTCTAAATTTCAACCAAATATTTTATTATAAACTGTTATGTTTTGGGAAGGTAATAGACGCTTGTATATAATGTTTAATTATTTACAATAAAGATACATTTCTTTATATTGCTGTGACGTAGCTATGAAGTTAAATTGCGCTAGTCTCTGGATAAGATCTGCTTCCAAAAATTGTGCTGCCAACTCGGACATTAGTGCTACCTTCCATGATCTACAAGTATTTGAGAACTCCATTAATAGTAAGAAATTACAAGGAAGTGCAAGAAATGAATTGTTATCGTACAGCTTGTTCAAAGTCTGCAGACATCCCCATGCTTAATTCATAGTCGCACGGATTGAGATTCAGTTCTCTACACGTCTCTTCTCTGCATTTCCTAAGGAGCTAGAGCAAGATAGAAAACACCATTTTCAAAGTCTTAGAACATCTTTTTTTTCCCCCAGGAGAATTATGTAGCTGGTAAGTTGTACTCACTAAAAAATCTGGATTTGGTCCTTGAGTGAAGTCATGAAATGCTGCTCCAATTGTCATTAGTCCACAGAATTGTAGACGAGAACAATTTGTCTGGATATACTCGACCAACTTAGGTACGTCTTGCGGTTCGATTCCATTCTTAGCTGAAATGTTTCAGTAGCATCATCTTGGTATTACTCTCAAAACTAATGGTCTGTATTCTTATTTCGCAAGATGGAACAACTGATCTCGGTTTTTATATTTCAAGATAGGAACGGAACATGTGTGCTTGTACTTGTGCATAGCCTCCAAACGAAATTCTAGGGACATTGTTGGAGGCATTGTTGGCACATCAACCACTTTCGATGTTTGTCGACATACTTTCAAAGAGGAAATTCCTTCTTAACTATGCCTAAGGTCCTACATGACTGCACAAGTTGCATTTTCATGTGGAAAAAAACCCGTTCCATCCGAAATGAGACGTGGCAAAATTCCGAGGACATCCCTCGTAAAAATAGTCAAAACTAATTCATAACAACCCGTCAGCATCACATCCTCACTAATCTTTTTCCTGCCTACGGTTAAGTCGGTTGCCCAATTTTGCCCCCTTTGGGACATGAGAGAGCAGCGAATTGCGTTGGACACACCAGTTCTCGTCCTATCACTGAAGTTAAGCAGCGCAACCCCAGCTAGTACTGACATGGGTGGCCGCTTGGGAAAACTGGGTACTGCTAATACCCAAAAATCGTCGCATTAGTGTAGTGTCTGTGCAGTCTCTACATAAGAACTATGCTGTGGACGGGGTTCTAATGACCTTGTAGTTGAAGGGCCCTAAAACACAAACAACAACTTGGGACATGAGATTTATTGAACGGTATTTATATGCAGCCGGCTATCAACCTAGTAATACAACTGCAATGCTTATTTATTTCGTTTCGTTGGTGTTTTAGGGCCCTTCAAACACAAGGTCATTTGAACCCCGTCCATTACATAGTTCTAGTACAGAGTGCACAGACGCTACACTAATGCAACGAGTATTGGGTGTTAGCGGTACCCAGTTTTCCCGAGCGGCCACCCATGTTAGTAATTGCTGGGGTTGCGTTGCTTAACTTCAGTGATAAGACGCGAACTGGTGTGTCCAATGCAATAAGCCGCTCCCTACCACCTCTGCACCACTGAGGAGTAGATGAGGAATTCTGAAGTTCAATTGGCACAATGAGGTTGACTAGAGCCCAAAAGTGAGAAGATTCAAATTCTGAAGATAGCAAAATGGAAGTTCTGGAGTGACAAGTTGGGAATTTAAAAAGTATACTCACTTTCTTCATTGCTGGTGTTGACTTGAACAAGTACTTTCAGTGGGTTTGTCCTGTTGACCTTTTCTAAAGATGAGTTCAATGCAGCTGCTAATTTGTCGGAGTCCACCGTTTCCACCATATATAAATTTGGAATCGCTACCAATATAAACAAAGCATTCATTTACAAAGTTATCAGTTGTAGGATGTTCCTCATCAATTAACATTTCGCTAGCAGAATTATCTAGAGGTTATAAGGAAAATCAATTAACAGACTGCTGAATTCTTTCTTTAGGCCACATCAAAGAATTCTTAAGTGGACTGCTCTTATGAACTACAACTGACCACATCATTTTTACAAAAGTGAAGTACTGTTGCAAGTATATAACTTTTAGCGTTATGATACTTAATACTGGGGGTCAAATGATTGTTGGCCTAATTACACTATTAGAGCCTGGTGCAAGTTATATGTTGTTGTTGTTTGTTGGAGTTTAAGGTCCCGTCAACTACAAGGTCATTAGAGACCCGTCCTCTGTATAGTTCTAATGCATATACTGCACAGACACTACACTAATGCGACGATTATTGGGTATTAGCAGTACCCAGCTTTCCCGAGCGACCACCCATGTCAGTACTAACTGGGCTTGCGTTAACTTCAGTGATCAGACGAGAACTGGTGTGTCCAACGCAACTCGCCGCTCATGCAAAGTTATAGCACTTTGTGTTACAAGATACAGGATTACTGGATTAGTTTCATGGGTTTGGGAGTAAGCCAGGCAGTCATAACAGGACGAACCCTTAGGAGGCTGTCCGCGGGAGATGAGGAGGTAGGTGAAAGGACGAAGGAGAGGGTTTATTTGCAACACCCAATGTTCTTTAACAACCACCCATGTTGGTATTGACGTGGGCTTGCGCTGCTTAAATTCAGTGATCTCACGGGAGCTGAATTTATCAGCATAGACAAGGAACATTTAGAGAACCTACCAGCCACTTTGTTAACTTTATTTCTCTGTAAATTCCCAATGAAGTGCCAGTTGATTTCTTTACATTTTTCCAAAATCTGTAAAAATAATAATTTAAAGTTGAGCGAGATACCATGCACACACAAATCAGGAACAAGAAGGGTATTCTTCATCTAGGACGGTTATGGGTCAGCAAACTTTTGAGACAGGTCCCCCCCTCACCGTGCTAAGTAAATTGCATTAGTGGTTCTAGATTCGATACTGGACCGAGGTGGGTTAGCTACTTTTGGGTGTGAGAGAGGCCCCGAGTGCGCCTTCCTTCAGATATGAAGTAAAACCGAGGTTCCATATGGTGTGCAATAGCATTTACAAGTAAAAGAACCCTCTCTACTATGCAACGGGTGGATGAGGCAAAATTCCCAGGTGTAGGAGCTCGCCCACCCCCTGGCGTCGCCGGAGTGCCCCAACAAAGAGTAGACCAACAATTAATAAGCATAGGGGTTGCAGCTTTGGTTGGCAACCGGCCGCAGAAAAATATCATCTAACGTATCACACGTTTGTCCATTCAGAGGAACAAGATAGGTACCCGACCCTGCCATGGAAAAACTGTTCTCATTGTTTTTAATCAGTGTGAGTGATGAGCTTGCATTCCCTTAGAAAGTTTCTATATGTCTGGTTTGTAACTAGTAGTTTTCAATTTAAGGCATGATGATTCCTCAATTTACATTAAATGAAATTCATGACAGAAAACGATTTCAAATATTGAAAATGTGTGCCTCAGAGCCTCATGCAGATAACCAAAGAGCCACAATTTGCTGACCCCTGATGTAGGTTAAAAATTGGATGTCATATTGATGTACCTCTGAATCGGTCGCTTTTTCTAACAGCTCTTTAATCTAACAGAAAATACAAAAATTGTTAAAAGAAACTAAAGACAAATACAGTAAAGTCAAGAAAGGATCACTTACATAATTCTCGCCAAAATGTCTCTGTCCACAGTTGTAAGCCTCTATAATATCTTCTTTTGGCTTAGTTTTACTGACTGCAACCAGTCGCGGTTGGAACTTCGTAAACTCCTGAAAAAATACATCAAAAAATTAGCTGTATTTTGATTTTTGGTTGGTTGATTTTATGGCATGCCAATTTTATGTCGGTCTTTCTACTGTTGAACCTGGAATGGAACCACTTGAATGATCAAGTTCATTCATTCTGCTAGATGCTGGCTTCTTGACTACGATTCGAGAAGCCTTCGCTAGTCTCTTATCATCAGTCAGAAAGATGAAATGTTAATTACTGTCGAGTTAACTCGAATATGAAATTAATCTTTATTTTTAAACTATAACGACGACAAATACGGTATATAACACGGTAACTTTCTGCCCTTTCCTCTCAAATGGGGAAAGGCACCGTGGCTGGAGGGTAACTAGGGGTACTCTGACTTCCCTCAAGTTTCGTGATAAATTCACAAGATTTTTATAATTTTATAAACCTCACACTATCTTATGACTTTCAAAATTACTCACGGGAGGTCTTTTGCTAATAGCAATCTGTATTTTATCATTGACACTCCGCAAAGCTTTTCCAATGGAAGACTGCATTTCCGCCATGCCGCCGGAATGTAAGCCGTCACAGAAGCCATATTATCGATTTGTACCTAGGCCTAGGCCAACTACTTTGAACTTTTGTAGCGAAACTGTTCTAAGCTACTTGACTTCTATTCCAAACAATGATGGTGCTTTGGATCCGCTCGATAGCTACTTCTGGAATCAAGTACGAATTCTTGCAGCTTTGAGCGCTGCTAGAACTTTTCCTTGGTTCGAGAGTTTCTCTTTCGAATTTCGTTTGATTTCTGTTGGTTTGGAAGATGTCTCGTTATTCAAGACCGCCAAATACTTCACTTTATGTTAGGAACGTTCCTGAGGGAAGCAGGTATTGTATGCGTTAGATAAATAAGAATATTAGTTAAGTTTATATCTAGTAGAAATTAGTTTGAATCTGAAGAAAATTAGGTATTTTAACCACGTTCTTAAAGCTGAAAAATGCGTTGATCGTTAAGCCTCGCTTTTGTTCGCCAAATGTCTGCATCGTTGTAGAAAATCGATTTTGGGCGGGGAAATTCTTCAAATTGCTGTTTTATCTCATTATTAGAATTTCTAAAATGAGTTTCTATTCGGATTTGGTAAATGTTTCTTCTCCTAAAATCTTCTTATGATCTATATTGCTTTTTTTTTACAAAACTGGTGTAACTTGGCAACAAACGTCTATAACTGTTATAGGCGAAATGAAAACTAGCATGATTTTTTTTCATGTTTATCAACTTTAATTATTTGCATATCGCAATTTCTACTTAAAGTATTGGGGCTCGTATTCATGAGCACGGCGATTGTACAGATTCTGTCGAAAAAATAGAAATTGGAAACTTATCGTCTGACATTCTGGGGGGAATATGTAACAACTTGAGAATTGTAATATTTTTATTTTGGTTTTAACTTGTACAGTATTTTTAAACGGCCAAGCTCCAGAATTTCAGAAAACATTGCCAACTGTAATGTTATTCGGATATGCATATGATGTCTACCGGCACAGGCGGATTCTACATTTGGCAGGCGAGGTACCGTACTGAAATTTCTTCAGAGGTATTTATGCACAGCGTACGAAACTTGAATAACCTGGGGCTTCTTTCAGTATTCATATTGCATCGACTCCTCATGGTGTCGCATTCCAGCAATGTTGTCTATTTGTTACTGGACTTCTTTCATCCAAAACCTTTGAGTTGGTGTCCGATTCTTTGATTTATTCTTTGGGTTGGGGATTAAGCCAAGCAGCCATAACAGGTCGAACTCTTAGGAGGCTGCTCGCGGGTGAGGAGGAGGTAGGTTTATTTTAAAGGACATAGGACAGGGAATTTACAGAACCCAACGTTCTTTACCAACCACCCAAGTTGGTACTAACGTGGGCTTGCGCTGTTTAACTTCAGTGATCTCACGAGAACTGGTGTATCCAATGCAACAATGATAACGTTAAAGTACGTAAAAAAATCATTACTGTAGCCCAGCAGTTATCCCTTACTTCGTAGGTCAAGGAAGCTCAGTTTTCCCTTATTTTCACAGCCACTCTCATAATCCGGGTTCAGTGCGTAGAGGTCCAGTATTTCTTTATGAAAAGAAGCTTTGGAGGAGAATCTGCGACCATTATGGACTGTGCTTGATAGTTTTCAAAATGAAGTTTAAACCTACGTTCTAATAAGGATAGTGTTGATTTTATTGTCCCTTCCCGTGTTGCTTGTATGGGGTCTTCACTGCTTAATAATAATAACTTCACAAACGGGTAGGGGAGTAAACTAAGCAGCCATAACAGGCCGAACCCTTAGGAGGCTGCTCGCGGGAGATGAGAAGGTAGTTGTAGACTGTAGAGCAGTGTTTTTCAACCAGGGTTTCGTGAGGTCCGCCCAAGGGTTCCGCCAATGGCAAGGTAAAATATAAACATGATGAAAACACAAGAAACGAGAACGACTTTTGTCTGTCAAAGATGAACTTCGGGTGTGTCTCTCAAACATTAGGCCACGAATTCAACTGCTTATGCTAACACACACACACGCACACCTGTATCAATTAATTTTCTGTCACTGTATGGCAATGGTCTTCAAACTTTGTCGACTCACGGAAATCTTAGAACTATAAGATGTTATGGGGAGCCGCCGCCCCCCACCTTTAGAAAAGTATATCTTGCCGCGGCTAACGATTTTTCATTTTGACTCGCGGAACCTGCAGAGATGTATTGTGGAACCCTGGGGTTCCGCGGAACACATTTGAAGACCGCTGCTCTATGGGGTTCCGCGAGAAGTCTAAATGCTCCAAAGGGTTCCGTCTCAATAAAACGGTTGAAAAACACTGCTGTAGAGGGTGTAGGAGAGGGGAAATTTGCAGCACCCAACGTTCTCTACCAACCTCCTATGTTGGTTCTAACGTGGGTTTGCGTTGCTTAACCCTCAAGTAGTCGCGTGCAATCTCAGAACAAAAGTACTCGCGTGGTGTATTTTGTACACCACAATAGAAATGTCCCATATGGGTAGATATAAAGGCAATCACGGCCTCTTCAATGAATATGCAAGACACAATTAAAGAATTTTTTCACCATCATCATTATCCTACCCTTATCCCGCCTGTGGCAGGGTCGGGTCTGGAGATTCTAGCCCTTCTCTCACAGGGTCGCCAGGGTTGCTCAGACAGGGTAACCGTCAGAGCCTTGACCACCGAGTACCAGCACCAAGGGCAGCCCATGTAACCCTTAGGGGTGAAAACGCCCCCTCTAGCTTATTGATGAGAAAGGGTAGCCTTCAGACCACACGTTTTCCACTGGAGGCTCATGGCAAAGGTGGCGTGTGGGGGAGTTAGGGTCAAAACGCTACCTCAAGACGTGTCGGAGCTTTCCTCACCCCGGGGGGCCCTGAGACGTGGCAGGAGATCCGCTTACCCTGGGGGCTTGGGTCTTCATGCACAGCAAACAAATGGGTAGCCAGTCATCTCCAAGAGGATCCTACGTTTTCTATGTTACACCAACGGGTTGGGGAGTAGGCCAAGCAGCCATAACAGGCTGAACCTTTGGGAGACTGCTTGCGAGAGATGAGGAGGTAGGTGTAGAGGATATAGAAGAGGGCAAATTTGCAGCACCCAACGTTCTCTACTAACCGCCCAAGTTGGTACTTATGTGAGTTTGCATTGCTTAACTTCAGTGATCTCACGAGAACTGGTGTGTCCAATGCAATTTGGCTGCACACAATGCTACATTAGGCATTGCTACATGGGCGCTCAATGCTACATTATTTTTCAGGTTAAAATATTATTCAAAATACTATGGCAAAGAAAGAAATTATGAGGAAAACATAAATAAAAGTCACGATGATTATATGTATGTGACTGCTCGCATGGTGTACTGCATACACCAAAATGGACCTTGCTGTCAGAGTATCGCCTGTCGTCAATGCCAGGTTGCCCTGTATTGGGAAAAAATGCATCACTGCATGCATAGGATACATGGCAGGAATTGGTGGTCTATCATCTGATCCACCCAAATACAAGAAATAACTGATTGGTGTAGGAAATACACCAGTGCGACTACTTAAGAGTTAAGAGAGTCAGAGGGTCAGGAGGTTACTTGCGGGAGATGAGGAGGTAGATGTAAACTGTAGGAGAGGGGAAATTTGCAGCACCCAACGTTCTCTACCAGTCACCCATGTTGGTACTAACATGGGTTTGTGTTGCTTAACTTCAGTGTTCTCACGAGAGCTGGTGTGTCCAATGCAACTAGACCGCTCGTTGCGCTTAAACGTTGACGGTATCTTAACGCTAACTCCCGATTAGACGATACTGGTGTGTAGCGTAACTTATCAGTGTCGTCCCTATGACAACCATTTGCAGAAATAACTTGGCATCCACATTAGCTTGGGGCCCCGGGCTAGTGCCCAGCAGGCGCATGCGTTAATATACATTTAGTTATTGGTGTCCCAGATGAAACGTTTAGCATTCAAAAAGAATTTGAAGGTGAGTTGGTAGACATCATGGCCTATTGAATAACATTTACTCTTCATGTCGTTAGTTATTGCAGACTTCCGAGGTAACCTTCGAGAAGTGCAATTTCAGTTTCTGGGAAAGATTTGAGATTGCCTTGCCTCTGGTATTTGAGAGAACGATGGTCGTTGTTGGGATATGATCGATCATGGGAGTGACATGACTCAAAATGTTCAACGTGTTGAAATGTACCAAAAATTGGAGTACTTTCTTAGTCAGGGGTCCCCAAGCATCTTTGATCTTGTCAAAATTCATCGACTGGGTGATCTCTTCACTTTCAGGCCTTATGCTAAAACCAGGACAACTTAACCTGGCTCTAGAGCACATACAGTGGTACCCCGCTTAACAAACGCAATTCGTTCCACAGCCCCCTCACATAATCAGTTCGGTGTGTGCACATCGATGTGTTCAGTTTGGTGTGAAGGAATGAATTGCCCACACACGATCAGTTTGGTGTGTCATGTACTTATGTTCCTTTTCGTTAAATGTTATGTGACGTTATTTGATTGTCTACATCAACCAGTAATTCTACCGTTACCATGGTGCAATTTTATGAAAATGACGTTTATCCATGTTTGGGCATGCACAGAACAAAAGAAAAGTGAACTGGTGTGAGCAACCCCACACATGCTCACTTCGGACTGACGTCAGTCCGAACTGACACACCGATGTGATAAAATTTCTTCACACCGTCAGTTAAAATTTTTGGTGTGAGCAAAAACTTTTTTTTGCACACACATGTCAGTTTGGTGTGTGGGGGCTTTATGCAGGGAATTCGTTGTGTGGAACAAAATTTCCAATAGACTTCTGTGTTAGTGTGTAATGTGTTCCGGGTTACTGCGAAAAATTACGAAAATTGTTAAAAAGTTAAAAACAAAGTACAATACTGTACTATAATGTTAATGAGCGAAAACCTTCTTAGGACCCATTTTTCGGGGCTTCACACTTCACAGAAACAAATGTCCTGCATGGAAAAGGCAGTCAATTCCAGTACATGCAGTGTACGGTTGAGCAGTGCTCGTCGGCAAATGCCATGCACTGAGGCCCATTCTCCTACTCCTGTCAGCAGCTCGTCCATAACCAGAATGAACTGGTATGGACTTGGTGCATCACAACCTTCACTGGGAAGCCCCCTGTATTTCCCCAAGGTGTCGTCCTTACCCTGGCTATGGAATGGAACGGTTTGATCATGCATACCCTTATTCTACCCTCTCCCCTTTTGCATAATACCTCCCAAACTATCTGTCGTGGAACACTGTCATAAGCCTTCTCCAATACTATAAAGATGTGATAGAGATCTTTCTTTGCTGCCCTATACTTTTCTATCATCTGCCTCAGAATGAAGGTTGGTTCCATTGTGGACCTACCTGGCATGCGCCCAAACTGATTTCCATGGACACTCGTTCTATCCCAGAGGCGACATTCTATTATGACATCTCCCAGAGCTTCATGGAAGGACTGATTGGCTTAATACCTCTATGGTTACTACAATCTTGGACATATCAGTGCTGGATTTAGATATTGAAAGGCCCTGGGCCAATTCAATTTTGAGGCTCTTTCAAGCCCTTATTCTTAAGTTTTAAAGCCCTCTAAATGTTGAGACTCTAGACCAGTGGTGGCGACCTTGTTTTGAAGATGGGTCACAATAACATGGAAAAAACAAAAAGTTGTTTGTGGGTCAGGTGCAAGCACTATTCAATTTTATGCACTACCTCCCACCAGGTTCCCGTCCACCCCACACACTACCATATCCTTCTCGACAACCTGCTCCTACGTCTACTTTGGTCTCCCCCTGCCTTGGGTACACATAACGAACTCCTCCTCCACTCTTCTCATTATGTGTCCATAGCATCTCAACCTACTGCCCCTTATTTTTCTGCGATGTCCCCCATGACGATAAACTAGATATCACGTTCGGGTCACTTAAAATTGCTCGGTGGGTCACTTCTTGACTCGTTGGTCGCAGGTTCGCCACCACTGCTCTAGACTAGTGGTCTTCAAACTTTGTCGACTCACGGAACCCTTGGAACTATAAGATGTTTTGGGGGGAACCCCATCCCACCTTTTGAAAAGTATATCTTGCCGCTGCTAACGAATTTTCATTTTGACTCGCGGAACCCCAGGGTTCCGCACAGTTTGAAGACCGCTGCTCTAGACTTTAGCCTACTGGTAAATCCTGCACTGCATCCTATTCATTTCCCAGTTCACTTTATATATGTGAAACTCCCGCACTTTCTTGACGGTGTTCGTTATACGAGGCGTTCGTTAAGCGGGGAACCACTGTCTCCATTTAGTGGTACACGAGCATTTTGGCTACCAGATGACTTTTGTAATTGTAGAAGTTGAATCCTTGCTCCAATATTTATCGAACCTCTCTGCAGTGGTGCAGTCCTAAATTAAATAGTGTCGGAGTGCTATTTCAATTGATTGTACTCCCTTTCTCCTCTGTCCATGTGATCCAAGAGTTGGGAATCCCTGATCTAGAAGAAGAAAATGCCTAATTTTAGTTGAGATCTCTGTTTCAGATGCTTTAAACATGTTTTTCTTTGCATTCCATTATTTCTGTTATGATTTAATTGTGGTTTTTTTTAATTATTGTTCACCCCACTGCAGATTCTTCCTATGATTATCCCCGTAATTGTTTTTTTTTGTCACAATGCTCTTGATATGCATTCTTTTTTGGAGAGGCACTAAAATCCTTAGCTCCTTTTTAATCTTTTGTCTAGACAAGAGGAACTGAGGGGTTTATTTGGTAAATATGGTCCTGTAAGTGATGTGTACATCCCCGTGGATTACTACAACCGTCGACCGAGGGGCTTTGCCTACATTCAATATCCTTTGGTGTGTTGCAGTGCAGTTTTGGTGTATTTTTTTAATTATTTGATTGCAATTGTCATCTTGGAGGATGAGATTGCTGTTGGTTGTGTGTTCTATATTGACCTGTTTCTTTCTGGATTGCACTTTACAATGATCCTTGTCGATGCGCCCGTCTGGTAAGAAACTGAAGCCTTGTTCAGTTGACAGCGTTGAACCCTGAACCTAGTTCTGTTTCGTACGTGGAACAAATACGAAATTTATTTTGATTTTATTTCATTCCTACCTGATCAATTTCATCCTAAGATTTTAATGTGTGCTGGCATCAGTTTTTGTTACTACTGTAATCGTGTTTGATTTTGGACTTGTAATGCAGGGGTGTCAAACTCACTTCAGTCACTTGATTTGCTCCCCTATAAAGAGATATTTTTGATAATAGGTTGACATTCATCACTAAAGTTTAGACAGCTGTCTAATGCTGTGGTTCTCAAAGCGTGTTCTGCAGAACACTGGCGTTGCGCGAAAAAATTTAATGCACAAATAAAGCAATGGAGTGAAACTCTGATGTGACCCGCAGAATCAATGGGGGAGGGGGTCACTGTAGTGGAGACAGGCAAGCGGAGTCCTGTGTGATAGGAGCATCCCAATCTAGTTGAAAGGGAAGTTCTACAGGACAGTGGTTAGACCAGCTATGCTATATGAATTAGAGTGCTGGGCAATGAGGACGAGCTACGTAATTAGAATGCGAGTAGGCGAGATGCGAATGCTGTGGCACATGTGTGGCGTGTCGAGAGCTGACAGAATTAGGAATGAGCACATTAGAGGTTAGCCTGGGGTGGTGGGCATCGCCGAAAAAGTGAGGGAGAATAGGTTGAGGTGGTATGGACACGTCATGCGAAGACGGGAAGAGGAGCTCGTTAGGTTATTTCTAGGAATGCAGGTGGTCGGTAGCACCAGGGGCAGGGGGAGACCGAAGCAGATGTGGGAACAGGTTGTCCGTAAGGATGTGACATTGTGTGGGATGGACGGGGAACTGGGGGAGAGATAGACGAGAGTGGAGGGGCTAGGACCCGACCCTGCCACAGTCTGGATAAGGGTATGATGATGTAGTAAATACCAAGTGTAGAAGGTGTACATCCTGCTTTAAAGTTTATGTTGAATTGCAAGTGTTCCGTGCTAGGAAAATGTCAGTTTAGTGTTCGCCGACTTCAAAAAGATTGAGAACCACTGGTGTAATGCACATTTTTGCCAGCTTTTCACAGCAATCGTTGTGGATCACAAAAGGTAAACGTCTTTGGTCGGTCGTCAGTTTGACACTCCTGCTCTTTAACTCATCATATGATCAGATTTAGTAGTGTAGGACTCAGTTAAATGTATATTCCCAGTTCTTTCCAGTGGTAAGTTGCATCTAAATTTAGTAATAGTGATCAACCAGTCAGTGTTAATGAGGAAGAAGCCATTCAATGTTGCGAAAATGCGGTAGTTCGTCAGCTGTGAACATGTTCATTGGAAAAGCCGTCCCAGCAACCTTAATTTGTTAGGAAATATTGCCAAATACTTAACATCGTATAGTTATCGTTAATTATGCTAAGTTTTGAAGCGCTGCTTTAATTACATTTTGTTGTCTTATTATAAATTTAGGGCAACTAGGTTTTATATTTTAGACCTGGACTTTTACCTGAAATAGGAAGTCATTGTGCAATTGGTCGAAGGAAGGACGCCTCTGTCAAAATGAACGCCACACTTCATAAAATCCTACTCCCACTGATTTCTCTGTTATTAGAAAGCCCCAAAACTGTAAATCTTAATCCCTTCAACTGAGCCACACGTTATTTCCAAAATTACATAGGGAGCATTTTTAATATAGCTCCTCCAAAATTTAGCACTTTTTTTTTGTCTTGGTGTTCGTTCAAAACGAAGGTTCTAGTTTTTTTTCGTCAGTGTCGTCCTTTCTACATTCCAATGAAACTCACTTGTGCTGATTATCACGTCTTGTTTGGTTTTAGTTAGGCCCACTCTCCACTGCTGCGCCAGTTAACGTTGCGCGACACCCTTTTATTTGAACTGCACCTCTTCAATGGGGCGATTGTCTTGGGACTGACCACGTTGCTAGAGAGCTGTGATCTATTAGTAATAAAAAGAAAAGGGGGTCATCAGATGGTTCATTCTCACCTTTAATAATGTTTATTTTCATTTGGTTTTATGTAGAGTTCAAAGACAAGCTACCAAGTAAAAGTTGTTAACAGCCTCTGTTAAGCAAGGGGGTCACGATGTGAAAATAAAAGCACAGACAAATCAAAGGGTTGAACAAAGCAAAGAGAGAAAGACATTGGAATGAAAGTCCACACTAGAGCAACCATGAGTTCTCAAGGGGTTATTCTTCAACAAGTTCACAAGTGAGGGTCTATCTCAAGGCCTGCAAGTGTGCACACCTTATAAAAATGTCTTCTCACTCGTCAAAATTGGCAGTGCAACAATGTGTAAATACAGACTGCTAGGAGACGTTCAAGTACAAGGTTTCCAGTCTTGAAAGATCAAGTAGAAAAATGATATAATATCCTATTGGCTTGAATGACGACACTTGGTCGTTCTCCTGGAAGCGTATAGTAGTAGCTCCTAGCTTTTTACAAATAATGTACGTAGATGTGTATGTTTGGTGTGACAACTTTAACGAACAAAAATAAGGGAGGTTGGGGGGTTTTTTGGTTTAAAGGGGATTTTGCTGGAGAATGACTAGGGCACGGGTTTTAGAGAACTTCTGAAAAAAAGAAAACATTGATTTGTGTGCACCTTGTATTGGGGAATCATTGTGGGCAACAGAAACGTTTAATTAGCTTTCTGGACTATAAAGCACCATGGCAGAGGCAAAGTCAACTTGATGTCTTTCATTGTGCATCGTTTTAAATTGTATTTGAATGCAAAGGTATTCTTTAGGTAAAGTACATCTCACTTGAAGGTGGTTTGTCACGTAAGGTAATGTAAATGCAAACTAAAAGTCAATCCTTAACTGTCAATGCACATTCGAAGATGTGCGCGATGCTGAAGATGCGATGTACAACCTCGATCGGACGTGGTTTCATGGACGAGAACTGGAAATTCAGTTCGCACAAGGTGATCGCAAAAGTAGGTATCAAGTGCTGTTTTAACTACTGTTTGTGTTTTGGTTGTGGAAAGTGAATGAGTTCTGGGTTTTTCTCGTTCAGCGCCAAATGAGATGAGGTCAAAGGAGAGATCTAGTCGACGCAGATCATCGCCTCACTACAGCAGTAGATATGACGATCGGAGACGGCGCTCAAGAAGTCATTCTCCGAGGTATGTTTTTGAACTATTAACCTCTTTGGCCACTTGCCTACCTGCCAAAAATCGTCGCAACAGAGTGGTGTTTGTGCGGATTCTGCATCAGACCTACGCAGTGGACGGGGCTCTAATGACCCTGAAAGACCAACGAAACGAAAAAGACCTTTCGGTGGAGGTAAGATGCCTCGACAAAGAACATAGGCTGTCAGGACCCTTCCAGCATTTCGCTGGTGTTCCCGATTTGAGTAGGACACGAGTACTCCGACCTTGCAACAGGCAAGGGAAGCTTGGCATAATGAAAAGGTTTCTTTTTCGACTACTTTTAGACCGAATATGTGTGTGAGATCACCAAACTACCAGCTGTATGAGCTTGTCTCATGATGTCGGACGGGCTCTCCACAAGTTGAGATTACAAACCTTTGTCGTTATTGAGGCAGTTTTGACTAATCTTCCTAAACGAGTTGTGGAACTTCTGTTCTCGAACATATCGATTTCTGAACAGTTTTTAGGACTGCATAGGTGCTATCGTAGTTGGGAAGGGGGAAGCTAGAATCATCATGGGGTTTGATTGGAGAATACATATTAAAGTAGCTGCCAACTTTTTTCACACCTATGGCAGGGTCGGCTTGTTCCATGTTCCTCGCTCCTCTGTTTCAGTAAGGTACTGTATCAGTATCTAAGCTCGATACTGGGCCTAGGTGGGTTGGCTTCTTACATGCGAGAGTGAGGCCTCGAGTGCGCCTTCTCTTGGATGAGAAGTACAACTGAGATCCCGTGTGGTATACTATATCCTTTGCATGTAAAGGAGCCCTCTCTACAATGCAATGAGTAGATGGGGCAACATTTTGAGATGTAGGAGGAGCCCCCCCTCATAGTCGGTGGAATTCCCCAACTAATAGTTAACAGACGATAAATAAGCATAGGGGTTGCAGCTGTGGTCTGCAACGGGATGCGGAAAACCAATGCCCAATATATCATTCTTGTGTCCATTGAGGGATAAGATGGGTACCCGACCCTGCCATAGGCGGGGTAAGGGCTAGGAGTTACTATTAGTTGCATAGTAGAAGAGGGTTCTTCTTACTGCGAGATATATCGTGCACTCCGCACGGTTTTACCTTCCATATCGGAGGAGGTGCACTCAGGGCGCCTCAATTGAAGTAGCGGAGCCCGCAAATTCGCCTTCTTCGAGGCGTGTCGCGGACTTGAATTGCGATCGCTGTTGTATTTGAAGATTGGAGAACTAATGATAGTTATTTCTTGATATTTGTAGGAGACGCCGGCATCGGTCCTACAGTAGATCAAGATCTCGTTCCAGGTCGCATTCTCGTGGAAGGAGGCATAGTCCATCGCCGAGGTCTGTATTAGTAATTTGAGTACTTTTCGTCTTAGCCTGGTTTACACGTAACATTTTTTTCGTTAGTCTTGCATGATCACGCCAGATTTGACAAACAAAACGTTACGTGTAGACAGCAAGTTGGGAGTCTTGCACGGACTGAAGAGGTTGGACAAACCTCTCAAAAGAGTAGAGGGAGCGGCGAGTTGCGTTGGACACACCAGTTCTCGTCTGATCACTGAAGTTAAGCAACGCAAGCCCAGTTAGTACTGACATGGGTGGTCGCTGGGAAAGCTGGGTACTGCTAATACCCAATAATCGTCACATTAGTGTAGTGTCTGTGCAGTCTATACATCAGACCTATGCAGTGGACGGGTCTCTTAATGACCTTGTAGTTGACGGGACCTTAAACACCAACAATCAATCAAAAGAGTAGAGCTTTGTGTAAAGTCCTTTTCTGTCATTTGCTTTCGGCGACCCTGTAACTCAGAGCTCTACCGAATGTTATCTTGAACTTGTCAAGTAAAATCAAAGGATTTTTACTGTAACATAAAAAACCAAGGATACACTCACGAGGGCTGACAGCCATCCTCATGGCAGCATCTTGCTTTTCTATTTTTGGGGTTACCAGCGTTAACAAATAATGTATGTAGATCCATATGCAAACAATTGCGCCAATCTTGTGGTTCAAGGAGAACATTCACGAGGGAGAATGTAC
This sequence comes from Trigoniulus corallinus, assembly GCA_013389805.1. Classification (NCBI taxonomy): domain Eukaryota; kingdom Metazoa; phylum Arthropoda; class Diplopoda; order Spirobolida; family Trigoniulidae; genus Trigoniulus; species Trigoniulus corallinus. Next base: position 7,757,136 of record JAAFCE010006949.1, read on the forward strand.
CTCTGTTCAGTAACCACTAGCGGGACCACTGACGTGCGGTTCTTCCTCCATGGTGGTTTCAGGACCATTGCTCAAAAGTTTGAGCTCTTCAGTCCCACGATTTGTCAGACTTTTTGGGCACTCTTTGCAGATCGTGCAAGACTAATGGCAAAACATTACGTGAATCTATGTTGAGGTTCTTTTCCTTTTCTTAGACATAGGTCCCGTTCACGTTCCAGATCGCCCTCTAAAGGGCGAAGGACTTCTGTGAAAGATAGATCGCACGACAGAGACAGTTCTGCTAGAGATAGTGGACGCGAGTCGGACAAGAAGAGCAAGAGCCATTCTCCGTGATGCCAAGTTATTCGTGGTGATAGTTCATCAAGCTGGCAATTGAACGTAATTTATCTCATTTTAACTGTAGACACTCCTTTCTTTCTACCATCTTTGGACTGTCTTATTTTTTGTCTTCTTTTTGGCCGGATAAATGTTTTTATTCATTCTTGTCAGACAAAATTCTTAGTTTGTCAATTTCCGTTTTTTTTACTACTGTTAATGATTTGACCATATGTTCACTTCCGCTTTTGCGTAGTTGATACAGCAGATAATCACTTGTGCATTATTTTCAGTTATTATACTCTGATATAATAAATGTTCTCATTGTCACTAGTTTGAACAATTTAACCATCATGGTTTAGGACGGCGATTCTCAACCACTGTGCCACAACACTTCAGTGTGCCGCGAGATTCATGGAATGTGCCGCCACTGCGAATGCTCATACATAAGTGACGTCAGACAAGTAGTTCAATCGGTTCTGCCTTCTGAGGAGGGACTGACTGAACCAATGAACATGAAAATTACTGTTTACACTACTGACTAACAAAGTGATGCTTGATGTGTGTATAGGGCTAAGTTACAAGTAACTTCTAACCCTCTTCCCGTCTGTCAGGGTCGGGTACCCATCTTGTCCCTCTGAGTGGACACAAGGGCGATATATTGGGCAGTGTTTTCCTATAGCCGGTTGCCGACTACAGCTGCAACCCCTAAGGTATTTTGTCTTTCTGCTGTTCGTTGGGACATTGCTCTAAAGCCAAGGGGCGAACTTTCATGTGCAGATGCCATTGTACACCACACGGGACCTCTGTTTCACTTCTCATCCGGATAGTAGCAGCGAAGTGCGTTGGACACACCAGTTCTCGTCTGATCACTGAAGTTAAGCAGCGCAACCCCAGCTAGTACTGATATGGGTGGCCGCTTGGAAAAACTGTGTACTGCTAATACCCAAAAATCGTCACATTAGTGTAGTGTCTGTTCGGTCTCTGCATAAGAACTATGCTGTGGACGGGGCTCTAATGACCTTTGTAGTTGAAGAGCCCTAAAACACCAACAAACAACTCAACCGGATAAAGGCGCACTCTAGGCCTCTCTCCCTCTCGTCCGAAAAGACTACTTTCCATTCAGGCGAGTTTTTGCCTAGGGTTAGGTTCGTAACAGCGTAGTGTCAGTGCAGGCTGCATTAGAACTGATGCAAGGGACGGGGGTGTAATGACCTGTGTAGCTGAAGGGCCCTAAAACCTGTGTTTATTTATCGTTGCTCTGCTGTTCTTTGGGGCACTCCACTGACGCCAGGGTGGGAGGCGAGGTCCTACACCTGGAAATTGTGCCTCATCTACCCGGTGTTGCATAGTAGCGAGGGTTCTTCTGCGTGCGAATGCTATCGTACAGGACACTAGACCCAGGTTTTACTTCTCATACGAGGGAAGGCACACACGGAGCACATCTCGTCCGAAGCCAGGTGTGCACCCAAGTTGCCTTGGACACACCAGCAAGGGTGGTTGGTAATGAACGTTGGATGCTGCATATTTCCCCTCTCCATCATCTTCATCGCCCGTGAGCAGCCATCTAAGGGTTCGTCCTGTTATGGCTGCTTGGCTTACTCCCCAACCCATGAAACTAATCCATTGAAAGAAGGCAATTCACGTCTATCCAGTGTCGAATCCAGAACCAGTGGCGCTGTTAACAGAGCACGCAACCTACTGCGCCTGCGGGGCAGAATGAATTTACTCAAAAACGATTCTTTGCAGCTTCCATAACCAACAGGAGACCGAAACGTTTGCCGAAAGTATTTTTGCTCGTGTGTACTTGATGTCTCCCCTAACGTCTCCCTGAATAAAATTCCAAAGCTTGAATTAGAAGAATGTTTGTCAGGAGGCGGAACAATGAACTTTTGACTAAAACGGCACGTAGTTTTTCACATTTCTCCTTCACTTGTTTATAACTAACCTAACAATTACCAGAATGCCGACAGATCGACTTCCAAAAAGGTGAATTTGATCCCAGAAATAAACGTTTGTTGGTGCCAGCAGATTGCTCTACTAACTGCGCATTGTATTAATGACAGATTCTCCAGGCAAGTCTACTATTAAAAAATTAGGGTCGTTGTATTCCCTCTTCTAAACGTTTGAAAAATGGCGCATTTAACCTACATTGTCATGGAGTTTATTTACAGGTTTTGGCAATGGTTTCCACTCTGTGGGGAGCGGCGAATAGCGTTGGACACACCAGTTTTCGTCTGATCACTCAAGTTACCGTAAGCAGCGCAACCCCAGCTAGTACTGACATGGGTGGCCGCTTGCGAAACCTGGGTACTACTAATGCTCAGAAATCGTCGCATTAGTGTAGTGTCTGTGCAGCCTCTGCATCAGAACTACACTGTGGACGGGGCTCTAAGTGATCTTGTAGTGGAAGGGCCCTAAAACACCAACAAACAAACAAAGACGCAACCCCAGTTATTACTGACATGGGTGGCTGCTTGGGAAAACTGGGTACCTCTAGTATCCAAAAATCGTCGCATCAGTGTAGCGTCTGTGCAGCCCCTGCGTTACAACTACGCAGTGGACGGGGCTCTAATGACCTTTGTAGTTCAAGGGCCCTAAAACATCAACAAACAATCCACGCTGCGTTTTCATGGTAGTTGAGTGGTTAGCGTTCCCGACTTCGACGGTCCATGGCTGCAAGATCGATCCTGACAGTCAATCATCGTTATAGCACCTTTGGTGGGTTTGAACCGGCGGGTTCTGGTTCTCCACTCCCGCCTGTCTCCCACTAGGTCCCTGCCCAGGCTTGTCCCTTTCTAAATGTTGAGACAGCTGACTGGTGGTGCCCCAGCTAGGCCTCGTGAACCTGCAGAGAATCACTGATAGCAGCCGGTGGTGGAGTGTGTCCAACTGCATTGTTGGGCTTTTAATTCGCGGAACCCGGCCCTGTTGTTTGGTCCGCGGAAGTTATTTTAGTTTTTGCTCCTCGACGCATACAAGGACTGGTCGGTTAGGCAACCAACTCCTGAATGAGCTGTTAGGACTCTCCTATCCACCACCTGGGTACGCGCCAAGTTGCAGTTCACTCGGAGTTCAATGGACTAAAATATGCATGTAGTTCTGGGTTTCCAGCATTAGGAGGACATTCATTCTCTGGCGTTAGTGGAGGCCAGGTGATCCAATGAAGAAAATACGGCTGACAATCAAGAAGCGCAGGGATTCCATGGACAGACTTGAGGTGGCAAGTGCCCGCGTGTTGCATAAGGGAGTTCTCACTGTAGATGTGATCAGCCTTTCGTGGGTGGAGAGGAGCGAAAGAAAAATAGCTCCCGTGGTCCAGGTACTTGTGGTGAGTACCTCGAATTAAAATCCCGATATGACAAAAACGTTTAATTCAAAATAGTAAAATTTATAAGGCAGGGGTTCAGATCCCCATCACCGGCGGTTGTCAGGGGTGAGTAGGCCCAGTGCCCACATCATCATGCAACCGCAATGCCATGGGGTTAAAGCACTTGGGTGAGGTAAGCCGTTCTCCCCCTGTCAAATTTTCTTACAGCGTCCAAATGTTTGGCTGGGGAGCCCTAGCAGGGGAATTACTGTAGTTAGCATTTTGTATGAAGGGATGTGATAGTGTGTGGGGTGGATGAGGACCTGGTGGGCTATGGACGGCACCGGATGTGTGGTTGGTGTTTTAGGGCCCTTCAACTACCCTGGATCTCTGCGTAGTTCCTATACAGAGTCTGCATAGACACTACACTGTTAAGACGATTTGGTATTAGCAGTACCCAGTGTTCTCCAGCGGTCAACCATGTCAGTATTATCTAGGGTTGCGTTGCTTAACTTCAGTAATCAGACCAGAACTGGTGTGTCCAATGCAGTACAGGCGCTCGCCCGGGAGTGGAGAGCTGGAGCCGACCCTGCCACGGACGGGATAAGGAGGGCGAATTGCGTTGGACACCAGTTGTCGTCTGATCACTGAAGTTAAGCAGCGCAACCCCAGTTAGTACTGACATTGGTGGCCGCTGGGGAAAACTGGGTACTGCTAATACTCAAAAATCGTCGCATTAGTGGAATGTGTCTGTGCAGTCTCTGCATAAGAACTATGCTGTGGAAGGGGCTCTAATGACCTTGTAGTTGAAGGGCCCTAAAAACACCTACAAACGGACGGGATAGGGGTACGATGGCGGATGTGTGTAAAAAAATACCGTCGAACCGATCGATGGGGTGTATCACTAGACATTTGACCTTTCTATATTGTTGATGTTTTAGGGCTTTTAAACTACAAAGGTCATTAGAGCCCCGTCCACGGCAAAGTTATTATGCAGAGACTGCACAAACACTACCAATGCGACGATTCTTGGGTACTAGCAGTCCCCAGTTTTCCCAAGCAGCCACCCATGTCAGTACTAGCTGTGGTTGCGTTGCTTAACTTCGGTGATCAGACGAGAACTGGTGTGTCCAACGCAAACCTTTCTGTAGGGGGAGTTAGTGATTATTGGGGATTTCACTGCCGTTTTTAAGCGCATGCGAGTAGCTTACAGAACTTTTCTGTTATTGTTTTGAAAATTTGCGTCACGTTGACCTCGTTTTTAAGTCTGATCGGTTGAAAACAACTACGTGACTGACAACACGAGATAAATTTAAAAAAAAAAACTGATGTCCTAATTGGGGTTATTTTTAATCATGTTATCGACACAATTCATGAGTCAGCCACGCAGAACCGTATTCCAACAACGAGTTATGCCTTAACAGTGGACTTGTAACAGGATTTTCTATGTTAACGTAGTAATGTTTGTGGCCCACGATAACCTCGTCCTTTTTTAAACTGTTTTTCGTTGATAATCTGGTTTCTTAAAGTGTCGACCTCTCTGCTCAAGGCTTTTTACTGACGACGCCAGAAGTGGGAGGGGGCAGTGTAAAGGCGACTTTTGAACACCTGGGAATACTGACAAACCAGTTGGTGCACAGAGGGTTGTTTAGGTTCGTAAGTGACGTCGTGAAACAGCACTTTGATTCTGTTTGTTTCGTTGGTGTTTTAGGGCCCTTCAATAACAGTGGTCATTAGACTCATCATCATATCACTCTTCTCCCGCCTGAGGCAGGGCCGGGTCTGCGGGTTCTCATCCTCCACTCCCGCCTATCCCCCACCAATGAGGCCGCAGGGTGACGCAGCCCTGCGAAATTCTACTAGCAGGCAATCACTGTTACGTTGAAAGCCATTTTAGTTGACGCAAATTGCAAACCAGTATGTTGAAAAACTGCGATTCAATGTGTGGTGATTGTCTGCTAGCAGAATTTCGCAGGGCTGCGTTACGCTGCGTCACCCTGCGGCCTCATTTTGCGCCTTGCCTAAATGTTGAGGCCATACTCTTCAGCCTAATTAGCCTAACGGTAAGGCAAGGCGCAAAATGAGACGCAGGGTGTAGCAGCCCTGCGAAATTCTGCTAGCAGGCAATCACCGCACATTGAATCGCAGTTTTTCACCCTACTTGCATCAAATAACAAGAGAGCACCGCTTTTTGTTATTGTCACGCCAACTTCACGCAGGAAACTGCGGCATTGGCACTGCGCTCCGCAGGGTCCCGTAGCGCAGGCACTCAGTCACGTCACCCTTCGACTTAACATGCGCAACTACATACTATCATGTGAGCCGCATAAATTTATGATGAGTAACCCTGCGGTGACTGCGTCTCATTTTGCGCTGGGCCTAAGGCAAGGCGCAAAATGAGGCCGCAGGGTGACGCAGCCCTGCGAAATTCTGCTAGCAGGCAATCACTGTTACGTTGAAAACCATTTTAGTTGACGCAAATTGCAAACCAGTATGTTGAAAAACTGCGATTCAATGGGTGGTGATTGCCTGCTAGCAGAATTTCGCAGGGCTGCGCTACGCTGCGTCACCCTGCGGCCTCATTTTGCGCCTCTCCTAAATCCGGCACTGCCTGCATGAGATGAGATACGAACCCCTCAATAAGTTTGGACGCATGCGCAGAACGGTCTGTGAGGTTTTTCTCGCGAGATTCCCGTCATTGTTCTAAGCGACGTTTAAAAAATCCATCGTAGCCGAATTTGCTGTCCGAAATTCATTTTCACTAAAATTGCGATGAATGTTCCGACGCATCACATCGATTGTGATCATTCTTATATCCCTCCTGCTATTAAAAAGCATGGCTATACATTTATTGATTTGATATCCCTTCGTCCAAGTTTGTCTTTAGCAAAATACGACGAAAATGACTACGCATTTAGTATTCTACAACGCCATCTTGCCCACGAAGACTCCAGTTCTGAATTTTATTATTGGAAATGGCTCGATAATCCTTATTGTTTACGCCTTTATGATAGGTTCACTGAGGGTAAATATGAATATTTCGTTACCGATGCTGTGTCACAAGGTAATGTTATTTCGTTTCTTGTCAAATACGACACCAATGGTGGAACCCAACGAGAAGCATTTATGCGAGAAGCTACTTACCATGTCCTGAAAGCTTTAAGTTATATTCATAATGAAGGTCTCGTACATCTGAATGTGGAATGGCGTAATGTTTGGATTGACAGGAATTTTCATTTCTACCTTGGAGGATTCGAAAATTTGATACCTACTGAACGATATTGCGAAGCTACTTATGGATATCAGGCTTATAAACCACCAGAAGCTCTTAATGGATTCGAAACGAATCGATCAACCATTCAAGCAGCCGATATGTGGGCCCTCGGTATTGGACTTCATGAGGTATTCACCGCTCAGTGGATTGGACAAAGAAATTACCGAGTCCGTGCTAATGAAATTGGATCCAATCGCCTGCTGTTGAATATACAAGAAAATATACCATTAGTTTGGGAAAGGTTACGATCAGAATGCTCCCAAGTGTCCGCTTGCAATTTCGTTCAAAGTCTACTTACACTCTCGCCAGCTGACAGACTAACTTCAGATGAAGCCCTGGACACGGAATGGATCAGGCAACGTGAGGTATGACAACAGATATTTCTTGTTTCCAGTTTCTCAGCCCTGCAGACGAGCTGCCAACTCCTGTGGATCATGTCGCCCGCCTCGCTGCTTCTGAAGTATCGTGAATCTTTGGATACAGGCTCAATCCTAGTGGAGGTGGGTCACTTCTTTCGTGCGAAAGAAGAGCTCCCCCCATGCGCCTTTCGTCGGATGGGTGCTGGGAGCGGCAAGTTACGTTGGATTCACCAGTTCCCGTCTGATCACTGAAGTTAAGCAACGCAACCCCACTTCGTACTGACATGGGTGGCCGCTTGGGAAAACTGGGTACCGCTAGTATCCAAAAGTCGTCGTATTAGGCAAGGCGCAAAATGAGGCCGCAGGGTGAGGCAGCGTAACGCAGCCCTGCGAAATTCTGCTAGCAGG
>JAAFCE010006949.1:7765201-7775828 GCA_013389805.1 Trigoniulus corallinus
TGTTGACGCAAATTGCAAACCAGTATGTTGAAAAACTGCGATTCAATGTGTGGTGATTACCTGCTAGCAGAATTTCGCAGGGCTGCGTTACGCTGCCTCACCCTGCGGCCTTATTTTGCGCCTTGCCTAAGTGTAGTGTCTGTGCAGTCCCTGCATCAGAACTACACCGTGGACGGGGCTCTAATGACCTTGTAGCTGAAGGGCCCTAAAACACTAACAAGCAACAACAACGGATGGGTGCTGAAGTCGTGGACCCATGTGCTCTGTAGTATGTCTCTACTTCAGGGAAAGCATCCCTTTCTGCATCATCATCATCATCATCTCAACCTTATCCCGCCTGCGGCAGGGTCGGGTTTACGGGTTTTTTATCCTCCACTCCTGCCACCCCGCACGACTCAATGTCTCTTTGCACCATCTGCTCCCACGTGACCTGCACGATGACCTGCTCCCCTACTCCTGGTGCCCCCAATCACCTGTAGTCCCATAAAGGACCTAATAAGTTCCTCCTCCCCCTCCTCATCACGTGCCCGTACCACCTCAGTCGATTTTCTCTCATCATTTCTGCGGTTTCCCACCCGCAAGCTACCTCTAATGTAATGGACTAATCATTTCGGATTCTGTCGGCTCGTGACACCCCACTCATATAGCGCAGGATATGCCCCCCCCCCCATTGCTCTGCAATACAGATCCTAAATAACGAAACTCCTGCACCACTGGTAACACCTCACGCCCACAACGAATCTTACCCCCTTGTCCCTGGCCACTCCAATTTGAAGACTAGGTACTCCGTCTTCATCATGTTCACCTTTAGGCCCCATCTTTCCATTGCTGTTTTAATGTCTTGTAGGCCCTTTTGTGCTTCTTTGGACTCCGAAAGCCTTCCCACATCATCAGCAAATACCACTCACTGAGGGGCCTTTTCCCCTATTCCAGTCAGCAATTCATTCATTACTAGAGTGAATAGATATGGGCTAAGTGCACTGCTAAGTGCTGACCCTTGATGCACATGGATGGTCCTTGATTACTCAGGTGTCCCAACAGGGCAAATAGGGATACCCGATCTTGCCATTGGTGGGCAACTTCTAACCCTTTTTCCCGCCTATGGCAGGATCGGGTACCTATCTTGTCTCTCTGAATGGGAGCGGTTTATTGCGTTGGACACACCAGTTCTCGTCTGATCACTGAAGTTAAGTAACCCAATCTTAGCTAGTACTGACATGGGTGGTCGCTTGGGAAAACGGGGTACTGCTAATACCCAAATATCGTCGCATTAGTGCAGTGACTGTGCAGTTTGTGCATTAGAACGATGCAGTGTACGGGTCTCTAATGACCTTGTAGTTGAAGGGCCGTAAATCACCATTAAACAAGCAATCCCTCTGAATGGACACAAGGGCGATATATTAGACTGTTTTTCCCCAGCCGGTTTCTGATGAAAGCTGCCCTGCCATTGGCGGGAAAACGGATTAATAATGGTGATGTTGAATTACTGGGATCCGGAACATTCGCCTCCGACATTTCGCCCTCGACCTTTCGCCGCTGAGTACTTTTCGCCCCCACACATTTGGGCCCCTGGGAGGGCAATGAAATTTTAGTTTATTTTTGCATATAAGAAATATGCGGTAATTTCGGCGAGAATTCTACACATTGTGGAGGACATCAAAAGGCATAGCATACAATTTTGAATTTTAGTTTATGTTTGTGTCTTTTTTATTTTTTAAAAATTATTATTATATTAAACAGAGAAAAAAGAAATAAATGTCTGGTTGTGGTGGACATCGCCAAAAATAATGGTGAATTCCCTCGTTAGGTCCATTCCAGGAATGCAGGTGGTCGGTAGCACCCCGGGCAGGGGGAGACCGAAGCAGATGTGGAAACAGGTTGCCCGTAAGGACATGGCAGTGTGTGGGGTGGACGGGGGACCTGGTTGGAGATAATTCTAATATACTATACTGCAAGCAGCCTTTTCTTTGGCCAATATGGGAGTGGAGGGCTGGGACTCGCTTACCCAACCCTGCCACAGGCGGGATAAGAGTGTGATGATAATGATGATGATGACGACGACTCAGAAAAAGGTCCGAATGAGCAATGCTGTTTTTCTAAATAAAAACAGAATAACCAAAAGAACGGCCATCTACCCTCTCAGGGGCGAAACATTCGTAAACCGAATTATTTTCTTTTGTAAACTATGCAGTTCTATTGAGGTCATGATGGGTTATTGCCTTGCCTTTCTAGAAACCTGATCATGAGCCCCACGCTGAAGAAGGAGAATTGGAGTTGCCACTTCCATGTCTACTTCACCCTCAGAAAGGTGGAAAACGTTCCTACATCAGTTACATTACTTTATTACACAGCTACAGATATTTGCAGACCATTTATCGAGGTTCCTATGGCGCCGCGGTGTTTCAGGCAGAGAACGTAATCAACAACAGCAAAGTGGCCATCAAAATGAGGCTTAACAGTTACAGTCTGCGGGGCGAGAGGTTTCACTGGCAAATTATGGACCATCCCAGTATCATGTGTCTGAGGGACACGTTTCACGACGAAAACTACGTTTTTTTCGTCATGGATTACATGCCTCACCGCGACGTCATTTCCTATTTGACTAAACATAATATGCATTATAGAAAGAGGGAATGCATGATGCAGAAGTGGACATCTCAAGTTCTGCACGGCCTTGTTTACCTGCACACGATGGGATTTGCTTTACTCAACTTCACCTGGCATCAGATCCTTTTGGACTCCAATCTGGATGCCAAGATTGGAAATGTGTCGCACGTGCGATCCAGCCAAGGATCAGGACCGTTGAAATTTGGCTACCTGATGAATCGGGCACCGGAAACTCTGTATATGTCCAGCTTGTCACGTGTCTACGTCGACAGAGTGGACATGTGGGCCTTGGGAGCGTCTCTGCTCAAGATTCTTGCCAAGAAGTACATTGCTGGACATGCCTTCAACAGCAACAGCAATAGCAATCACCATCAGGATCTTCGAAAGACCTACAATCGGATCCTGGACAATCTGGTTGCTCTTCCAAAAGTATTGAAAAGAACTCGGATGAGTGAAGCAGTGCAGGATTTCATCCTGAAGCTATTACGATTGAAACCCCAGTTACGTTTGACGTCTGAACAGGCCCTTCAGCATTCCTGGATTGCGAATTCTACTAGCGAACCCGAAGTGGTTACTACCGGAGTAAGTCACGTGCCATCCACGTCATCAGCTCAGAAATTGTTGAAGAAATTTCGGAAGCGCAAAGGGAAACCGGACTCTAAGAGTGAGGCGATTCAAACTTGGGCAGTAGACGTCCCACTTCAACCAACGTCTCCTGAGGTCCAAGCTAAGGACGCTAAGGAGGAAGCTTTACGTATGCGAAGGGCCCATTACTGTGAATGCAAACGAATTTTTCAGTCTGATTCTGAAGAAGAAGAACCTCCTCCAGCACCGGAACCAGAGGTATCTGAAGCCGATTCGGACGTATCTTGGGACCTGAGTAAAAAGGAAAAAGAAGAAAGCGCGAAGAAACCCGAACCGGAACTGCCGGTTGAAACCACTTTGCAAGTTGAAACTTTAAGACCTGAAACTAGAGAGAGCCAAACTACTGTTGATCCTCAAATACAAACTGAGGCCAAGGCTGTGCAGGAAGGAATGGCAACTGCACTGTTAACTTATATGCAGGGACAAGAAGGTCAAGGAGGCAGTAAATGAAAAAAGAGGTTTTGGATTCAAATTCCATTCTTATTGTTCCCTATCGTTTCAGACGCTCTGAATGGGTTTTCAATTTTTTGGCGGATTTACCATTTCAGAATCTAGTTATCACATTTCTTGTCATAAACAGTTAAGTCATTAAAATATGAAACCGTTTTGGCGCCAATGGCGGGGTGGTTTACCCATTCGACCCATTGGAACTGAGAACACACAGGCACCCTGCTGAACGGTGGTTTTTCTGCAGCCGACTACCCTCCTCGGTGGCGCAGAGATATCGTGCTTGACTACTACCGACGCCTGTGGACGAGCTCCTACACCTAGAAACTTTCCCACCCTGGGTCACGGGGCAGGAGAAGACCAAAGCCGGTTGTACATGAAGGTGTGGTAGCGTGTGGGGTGGTCAGCGCAGCGCCTGCTCTAGCACTTATGCCGCCCCGGACAAAAAGACAAATTGCCGCCGATTGAAGCAGCGCTCTGTTCTCACACTTACAGTCAAAATGCCCGGGTTGCCCCCCCCTTAGAGTGGGCCCTGGTCGGGAACCTGGTGGGAGATAGGCGTGTGTGGAGGGCTAGAACTTGCAGACCGGACCCTGGCACAGGAGGGATAAGGATATGGTGATGATGATACACTTCTCTTCATGTATATCTCGATTCCTCATTCACTGAAGTTAAGCAGCGCAACCCCAGCTAGTACTAACATGTGTGGCCGCTTGGGAAAACTTGGGAGATGGTTTAGGGCAGTAGTCGGCAAACTGCAGCCCTTTGGCCCCTTGAATGAGGCCCTTCCACAAATGACTGTTGGTGTGCAGGCATTCATAGTAGTCTGGTTTGGGTGATGGAAGATGTGGCACTGGGGAGCCACAGTTGACTAATGCCTAGTTCCGTATCACTACACTTCAATGCTAATCACGTCGCCACTGATGACATTTTGTGCTAGTGCTTTATGAAGGAGTGCCAGCGCAATTCACTAAGGGTAGCGCTTTATTTGGAGTCATGGCACACCACTGTCATGTCTTAGTTTATCCTCTGCCATTTTTCAAGCAGACAGCTCAACTGCCAGCCAATCAGAACGCAGCATGACTTGTGGGACCCTATGTGAGTTGACCACCTGTCAACTCAACTACCGTCACGCATAGCTGCTCTGTGGCGCCCCCAAGTAGCAGTGTGACGTCACCATTTTTTGTGCTGTGTCGTCTGATTAAACGGTAATAGCATTAAGGCCGCTTCACAATAGCAAGCTTTGTGTTCCCATTACGGGAATACAAAATACGGTATTCAATATGGGAAAAGTGGAATACAGTAGAAAACCTAAAAAGAGTTATAGTTTTGCATTTCACATAGTGGGGCAAGCACAGTGGCGGCACCTACTGGTGAAGGTCCCCAAATCCATCGCCACCAATTTTTTATACAAGAATGTGGCTTGCACATGCACGAGAAATTCCCGTATATCTGGTTTGTGTATAATGTGAACGAAGCCCTGTTCACGTAGCTATGGGAAGAAGAAAATGCTAACTTTTTGCAATGCATGCACAGATGCATTTTCGTCTGCTAACATGCGTTATGGTAAGTGGTTGACAGCAACACCAAACTCCCTAATAGCAACGGGAATGCAAACAGCAACAGATGGGAAAGTTCACCAAATTTCACCTTTCCTGTTAAACGTAAGCCGTTTGACCAATGGCAGCACCCCTCCATCACATGACGTACCCGTCGCCCCTTCGCTCTGCACAAAACACGTTTACTGTTGCCATTCCCGTTGCTATTGTGAAGCAGCCTTTAGCATGTTGGTATACAGAACCAGGCGTAAGGCCCTTCATCCACTGCTGCAACGGAACTGCGACTCAACTGAAATACAATGCAACTCAAGTTAATTGAAATGTCACTTTTGTCCACAGATGCAACTCTTTGGCAATAGTTTCACTTACGATGCAGAGTAGTTCAGCTGAAGAGAGCATTGTGCGAATGGTGCAAATTGCTTAACAGTTGCAATGAAACTGACATGCGCAGTTGTGACGTAATCATTTGCCTTTATTACATTGCATTGCAGTTTCATTGGTGGGAGAAGTCCATATCGTTAACATACGTCAGACTAGCATGCGACTGAAAAAAAACTAAAATGCGATTATTTTTCAGTAGAGTTACAGTTGCATTGTGGCAGTGGAGGAAGGAGCTTATGCACGAGTTGAGAGCAGTCTCATTGTGTAAAGTGGTCAGTGGGGACAGGGGTGGCAAAATTATTTTCTTGAAGCACAAGGTTACCTGTATTTTTCTAACCAGCCATTTCCAAAAATTTAATTTTTATCAATAAATAAGGTCATTATTGGAGGGGGTATGGACACGTCATGAGAAGAGGGGAGGAGGAGCTCATTAGATCCTAGCCAGGAATGCAGGTGGTCGGTAGCACCCGGGACAGGAGGAGACCAAAGCAGACGTGGGAACAGGTTTCTGTAAAGACATGGCAGTGAGTGAGGTGGACGTGGACCTGGTGGCAGACGGACGGGAGTGGAGGGCTAGAACCCACAGACCTGACCCTGCCACAAGCTGAATAAGGGTATGATGATGATAATGAAATAAGATCATTATTAAGTTAATAAATGGTGTTACTACTGTGCCTAGGTAGTTAAAGTTTAAGAAATTTGGCTCTCAAAAGAAGTCTCAATCATTGTATTATTAGAGAGTTAGTGGTGAACGTCGATGATAACAATACGAAAGATATGAGGACAAATCAGGCAACACTGCATGCTCACGAAAAGCAGACCAGCAATTGAGCTTGAGCATTTGCCTCATTTGACCTCGTATCGTCATCGTCGACGTTCACCACTAACTCTCTATTGATATTTGGCTCTTTTAACTGATGAGTTTGCTGACCACTGGTTTAGTTGCCAAGTTGCATTGGACACACCAGTTCTTGTGAGATCACTGAAATTAAGCAATGCAAACCCACATTAGTACCAACACTGGTGGCTGCCTGGTAGTGAACGTTGGGTGCTGCAAATTTCCCCTCTCCTACATCCTCTGCACCTATCACCTCCTCCCCCATGAGCAGCCTCCAAAGGGTTCAGCCTGTTACGGATGCTTGGTTTACTCCCCAATCCGTTAACGTAACATACTGTAGGTTTGTTTGTTGTTGTTGTTTTAGGGCCTTCAACTACAAGGTCATTAGAGCCCGATCCACAGCATAGTTCTTATGCAGAGACTGCACAAACACTACACTAATGCGACGATTTTTGGGTATTAGCAGTACCCAGTTTTGCCAAGCAATCACCCATGTCAGTACTAGATTCTGGATTCATTTAATGGGTTGGGGAGTTAGCCAAGCAGCCATAATAGAACGAACCCTTAGGAGACTGCTCATGGGAGATGAGGAGGTAGGTAGTGGACATAGGAGAGGGGAAATTTGCAGCACCCAACGTTCTTTACCAACCACCCATGTTGGTACTAACATGGGCTTGCGCTGCTTGACTTCAGTGATCTCACGAGAACTGGTGTGTCCAACACAGTTCGCCACTGCCACTGGTTTAGGGGTAGGGGAATCTAATAGAAAAGATGAGAATAGATTGAGATGGTACAGGTTGGCATGTACACTGTAGATTTTTTTTATCTAGATTTGCTCTAGCTAGAGCGCTCTCCATTAAATCTACAAGTGTAAACACTTCTAGAGAGTGGTCTAGCTAGAAACCAGTCTACTCTACCATAGAGCACTTATTGTCCAGGGAGAGCATAGTGTAAACAGTGCTGAGAGACAGAAAAAATTTACTCTAGGTCTATTTGTCTAACCAAATAGACTGCCATTCTCTTCATAGAGCTCCATGGTATTGATGTAGTGTTGTATGAAGAAAATGTCAAGGGGAAAAAATTTCTAGACCAAAGAGAAGACATAATTATTAACATTTAACATTTTGGGACTTTTGCTATAAATAACTACAGTGAAACTCGCTTAACACAAAACTGACGGGACCAAAATATTTTTTCGTGTTAAAAGAATTTCATGCTAAGCGATTCATGCAGAAAACCCATCACTGTTTTGTATGTCGTCATATTTTATTAGTTGGATTTATTGTTAAAAGTTACACTTGTAATTTTTAGTAATATACCCAACAAAGCATTAATTTACCTGCCAAAGTTTCTATTTTGGTTATATAATGCGATGTTGGAACAAATGGGGTAGGCCATCATCCCCCACAGACAACCCGGCCAATATTCCTTTGGGTTCCAGATGCCTGGCTGGGGTGCCCCCAGTCCAGGGCATGTTCAGTGGGCCCACAGATCTGACCATGCTGCAGGTGGGATGAGGGTGTGATGATGTTTCCTAAAAGTTACATTTGTGGGCATCATATTAGATTCAATATTTTCTATTTAAATAATGATGTAGGCTACAAATGCATAATTTAAAAAAAAAGCCTAAAAGAATTATTGTTTTTGGGATAAAATGTGCTTTATTTTTCAGTGTCTCTTTGAGCATAACTTGTCAATAAAAAGGCCCCCCCTCCCCATAGTTTGAAAGGTTTGTCAATGGCATGCCTCTACCATCCTGAACCCAGGCTGTAATCTAGCAACAGTGGCAACCATTATTTATTTGTTTAGTTTAACGAAAACTCCGGTATATGTTGTATATCCAGTATTTTGGTAGCTGAGAAGGAAAATAATTTCGTGTTAAGCGAATTTTCTTTCGTGTTGAAAGGAAAAAATGTATGGAATTACAGAGTATTTTGTCCGGACCGCAGTGTTGTTTCGTGTTAAGCGTTTTCGTGTTAAACGGATTTCACTGTATATTTATTATTTCAATGCATCTGAAATTTTATATTCCTTTTCAAAAATGCTGCCCCCAAAATGGTCCTCCCCACCCTTGCTACACCAATTATTAATTGATGGATGTACTTTACCCTAGGAGCATAGCTCTAGGGCTTATGCCACTCAGGGCAGTTATCAGATCTAATCTATGTAGCTTCCACATGGTTAGGTGTAAATACACTGTAGAGAAGTCTTTCTAGAGATTCTCTATAAGTATCCTAAACTGCCCTATGTAGAAAGAAAGTCTGTGGTAGTGTTAACACCTTAGTAGACTTCTTGCTGTAGAGCAGCTTTTTCTCTACAGTGTACATGCACCTTAATGCAGAGTCTGCACAAACCCTACACTGTTACTACGATTTGGGGTTTAGCAGTACAAAGCATTGCCAGGTGGCCACCCATGTTAGTACTAGCTGGGGTGGCGTTGCTGAACTTCAGTGATCAGATTAGAACTGGTGCATCCAACGCAATACAGCTGCTCCCCTCCTGGTGGAAGACTTAGTTACTCCTCCGGCCGTCATACAGGAAGTAAAAGTCGTGACTCTGTGCATGGGTGTGCTATGACCCTCACCGTGCACGAACCTTGAACACCCACCCCTCTAGGTTACAATCAGGAGTTGACATTGAATGAAGAAGGTAATGATAATTCTTTTGTAAATGTTGAAGTTCTCTACCTCTCTGCCACATCCGCCCACAACTTGACCAGTTGGGTAACCGTCGCCTCCCTTTCACCCCCGCTCCAACTCTTGCCTCCTACTAGCAGGTGGCGGAAGTTGGGGGTGGAAGCAGATTTGGAATGAGTCAGAGGTAGCATGTCGAGTTCGATTTCTGCCCTTTCTCTTCTGTGAACTTCTGGCTTTGCCCGGTGTCCTAAAGGTTATACAGTAAGTGCTGCTTCAGTCTATAACATCTTTCAATTCCGACCGGCGCCGACGTGTTGATTTTTTTGTCAATTTCCAGGTTTGGCCTCGGGCCTGACTCAAATCGCACCGGAAAAGTAATGCAATTACGACTTTTATCCTTTCATTAGAAACATAACCGGGACTGAAGTAGTGCTGGCCATTCCAACTTAACAATGATTCACTTCCTGTTTTCTCCCCTTAGGTATTTCCTTCCCGAGTTTCATTGTCCGGTTTCCTCTGCCTATGGCAGGTTCTGGTACTTCTTAGTCCAGTTGGTATCCGGGACACACTTCCTTACGTCATCGGAAGCCGAAGTAGAGGGGCGTTTTACCTGGCGCAGTGGATGGCATGCTCGGTAACTGCGCCTGTGGTTCTAGGTTCTATACTGGACCGAGGTGGATTGGCTTCTTTCGGGCAGGAGAGAGGCCCTGAGTGCGCCTTCCTTCGAATGAGAAGTAAAATAGAGGTCGCGTGTGGTGTACGATGGATCACCCTTGTGTCCATTCAGAGGGACATGATGGGTACTCGACCCTGCCATAGGAGTAAAAGCGTTAGAAGTTGCTTGCTTTGAAGGGACAACTTGTTTTACTTACCTCAAGGGGCGAACTCTTACACCTGGCTTTTTCGACAATCCATGTGTATAATTTAATCCATCGTACATACCACACGGGGCTACTGCTTTACTTCCCATCCGACGGAAAGCGTTTTTCGGCCTTTCTTCTCTCTTGCTGCAAGGTCAGGATCGAGTCTACAACTGCTATGAACGCAGTGGTGCAGTTTTTAGGGTATTGGCTTTCGTCAGTTCATGGTTTCAGGGCCTTTCTGGCTGTTTTGTTTCGTTGGTGTTTTAGAGCCCTTCAACTACAAGGTCATCAGAGCCCCGTCTACTGCGTAGTTCCAATGCAGAATCTGCACAGACACTGCTGTTTCGACGATTTCGGTATTTAGCAGTACCCAGTTTTCCCACGTAGCCACCCATGTTAGTACTAGCTGGGGTTATGCTGCTTAACTTCAGTGATCAGACGAGAACTGGTGTGTCCAACGCAATAAGCCGCTCCCTGTCTTTCTGGCGAGGGGAAAACTTCCCCTCCCCCAGTAGTGTGTGTTTGTTGTTGTTTTAGGGCCCTTTAACTACAAAGGTGATTAGATCCCCCATCCAGAGCATAGTTCTTACGCAGAAACTGCACAGACACTACACTAATGCGACGATTTTTTGGGTATTAGCAGTACCTAGT
>JAAFCE010006949.1:7775928-7793356 GCA_013389805.1 Trigoniulus corallinus
GCACAGACACTACACTAATGCGACGATTTTTTGGGTATTAGCAGTACCCAGTTTTCCCAAGCGGCCACCCATGTCAGTATTAGCTGGGGTTGCGCTGCTTAACTTCAGTGATCAGGCGAGAACAGGTGTGTCTAAGGCTTGAGCCATGGTGGAGAGGAGCGAAGTAAAGATAGCAATTAGAATCGCTATCTAAACAAACGGTCACATTGCAATGGATGTGACCATGTGGAGTGGGGAGGAAAGAAGTGAAAAAAAGCGGAGAGGTGTTTTCCATTCCAGCGCGTTTTCCATTGCTGAATTTGGCGCGTATTCCTTTTGTAATACAGTGAAACCTCTCTAATTGGTACACCTGCGGGACGTAGCCAAAGTGTACCCATCAGAGGGGTGTACCCATAAGAGGGGTATGAGTATATAAATTAATCAAAACAATATATTGTTTTATATTGTGTTTTTTTAACTGCAAAAATGCATTGTATAATATAATATTTCACAAAAAGCGACCTTATTTGCTGCCTGTGGCAGGGTCGGGTACCCATCTTGCCCGTCTGAATAGATGCAAGGGTGATCTTTTGGACTGCGTTTTTCCACAGCCAGATGCACACTAAAGCTACAACCCCTGTGCATATTTATTATAGGTCTACTGTTCTTTGAGGTATTCCACCGATGCCAAGTGGCAAGCTCCTACACCTGGAAATGTTGCTTCACCTATCCGTTGCATAGTAGAAAGTTCTTTTATGTATAAATGCCATTGAACGCCACATGGGACTATGGTTTTACTTGTAATCCACAGGAAGGCACACTCAGGGCATCTCTCTTGCAGAAAAGAAGGCAACCCGCCTTGGTCCAGTATTGAACCTAGAACCACTGCTGCAGTTACCAAGCACCCTGCCCACTGCGTCACCAAGGCAGGATGTACCCATTACAGAGGGGGTTTTCTGAAAATGGTGACATGTATTAGGTGTACCATTAGAGGGGTGTAGCCATTACAGAGATGGTTTTCTGAAAAGTGGTGACATGTATGAGGTGTACCCATTAGAGAGGTGTACCGTTAAGAGGGGTAGTAATAGCATTAACCCTATGGGCGAAAAATCGGTGCCTGAAAAATCTGTACCGATATATAGATTTATTTTCTAGTACAGTGGAACCCTGTTATGTCGATGGCATAGGGGTTTGCTAAAAAGCATCGAGATAACCAATGATCGAGATAACCAAACACCAATATGGCGGCAATGGTGTGGGTAAATAATGGAGAATGTGCAATGCACATGAGTTTATACATACAACACATCTGCAGTGAACTACTACACCCCCTATTGTAGGCCATCATTATCTTCATCTCACCCTTCTCCCGCCTGCGGCAGGGTCGGGTCTGCAGGTTCTAGTCCTCCACTCCCGCCTATCTCCCACCAAGTCCCCTTCCACCCTGCATGCCACCATGTCCCTTTCCACCACCTGCTCACAAGCACCCCCTATTGTAGGTGCAATAATGTTAATGGTTAACCTTCCATCGACAAGGTGACGATTTCTGGCACATGCTACAAGGTGGGGTCTGAGATGACCCCAAAAATACTTTTTGATTTTCAAGGCTTAAATGTTCAAATTAAGGGCATAAAGTTTTATAAATGAAAATAATTTGGAAACATGCTGTAAAAATTCTATATTACCCCAAGAAAACAAGACATCATCATCACCATACCCTTATCCCACCTATGATAGGGTCGGATCTGCAGGGTCTAGTCCTCCACTCCTGCCTATCTCCCACCAGGTCCCCATCTACCCCATACACTACCATATCCTTATGGACATCCTGCTCCCATTTCTGCCTTAGTAACCAGTGTTTCTGACCAGCCAACCATGTTGGTACTAACTTGGGTTGCATTGCTTAACCTGAAATAAAATATGCTAATTACTCAGGAGACCTGCCAACTTCCCTAGATAGGTAAAGAAAACACCAAGGAACAGGTACTCAAAGGCTGGTTAAGATTGGAGAAAGTGGTACCTGTGTAGACACAACTTTGCAGGTCTGGGGTCTGACGAGACCCCCACCTTGTGGACGGAAGATTAATACTGTATTCAAAAGCCAGCAGTCAAGGGGATTCTGGGATCGACATAACCAAAGTTGAGTGGCAAATTTGACCCTTTTTGTGCTCGAGATATTGAGCGTTTATATAGCGAGATATAGGCGTTTGACTACGCCTATGACAACATGTCGATCGTGACACGTTTTTTAGGATAAAAAGTCGATCGCGACACGTTTTTTAGGATAAAAAGTCGATCGCGACACGTTTTTAGGATAAAATGTCAATCTTGTGTACAAAAAGGTTGGCCACCCCTGCTGTATATCATCCTTCTTTCCATCCTATGTTATTCTATCGGGTTGGGGAGTAAGCCAAGCAGCCATAACAGACTGAACCTTTAGGAGGCTGCTCGTGGGTGAGGGGGGAGTGGGTGTAGGGGATCAGGAGAGGGGAAATTTGCAGCACCCAAGATTCTCTACCAACCATCCGTGTTGGTACTAACGTAGGTTTGCGTTGCTTAACTTCAGTGATCTCACGAGAACTGGTGTGTCCAACGCAACTTGGCCGCATTGAGAGGGCCAAGATGGGCGCCCGACCCTGTCGCTGGCGGGAAATGGGTTAGGAGTTGCTTTTGTTGGTTACCCTAGGGACTAATAACTTTGTTTTACATACAGTACTGTATATTCAAAAACGTGCGTTTAAGGATTAAATAAGTAAAGGGGTTTAAGCATTATTTTGGCAGCCGGCTGCGTAAAATTCCTTGCAAAGGAAGTCACTTGTGTATATCAGTGGGACAAAAGTGAGCACCCGACCCTGCCATTTGTGGTAAGAGGTTTAGCAGTGATGTTGGTGAATGATAAGCAATGCGTTTTAGCAATAGGTTGGCAACCGGGGGAGCGGCGAGTTCCGTTGGACACACCAGTTCTCGTCTGATCACTGAAGTTAAGCAACGCAAGCCCAGTTAGTACTGACATGGGTGGTCGCTCGGGAAAGCTGGGTACTGCTAATACCCAATGATCGTCGCATTGGTGTAGTGTCTGTGCAGTCTATGCATTGGAACTATGCAGTGGACGGGTCTCTAATGACCTTGTAGTTGACGGGACCTAAAACACCAACAAACAAACAAGCAACCGACTGCTTAGAAATACCGGAAAGTGGAAAGAAAGTTTTACCCATCCCTGATCTAGGGCGTAACAGAATACGACGATACGTACCAGACCAAATTACATCGGGGTCATAGATCAGTACACACTAGGTTGTGTAATCGTAAATTAGGGCGTAGAAGGGAAAAAGTCACACTGTAACGACAACATGACTAATTGATATGTGACGTCAGAATCCAGAACATTCGATACCATGACATCGGAGGACGAGCAACCCGCCTATGCCAAGGTCACGTGCCCATTGTTGTTCCATTGGGACACATGAGTGACCACCGACCTAATGCTGCAACCATGGAGTCACTGCCGCAGTAGCCGCTTCCCCGCCACCATAGCTTGTGTCATAATCTACCCGCCTTATGGCCCAGTGCCTTGGACCTACAAGGAGCGGCGAATTGCTTTAGACACAGCAGTTCTCGTCTGATCACTGAAGTTAAGCAGCGCAACCTCTGCCAGTACTGACATGGGTGGCCGCTTGGGAAAACTGGGTACTGCTAATACCCAAAGATCGTTGCATTAGTGTAGTGTCTGTGCAGTCTCTGCATCAGAACTATGTTGTAGACGGGGCTCTAATGACCTTTGTAGTTGAAGGGCCTTAAAACACCAACAAAATCCACAACACACACACTAGGACCTGCAAAGCAACTCTTAACCCCTTTTCCCGCCTGTGGAAGGGTCGCGTACCCAACTTGTCCCTCTGAGTGCACACAAGGGTGATAGGTACAACGGTATTCTTCCGCCGCCGGCTGCCGACCAAAGTTGCAACCCCTATGCTTATTCATCGACGCCCTACTGTTCGGTGAGGCCAGGAGACGAGCTCGACGCCACAGGGTGAGCTCCTACTCCTGAGAATTTGGCCTCATCTACCAGTTCCTTATTAGAGAATAGTGCCGTCTGAACGCATTGGTTCGCGGGACCCCATGCTAATCCGTGGATGTCATGTGACCATTTTTATTTTATCTCTGTGTGCGGCCTGTCGCCCATATGGCCCAGGGGCCCATAAGGCTGTCAAGACGGCACTGTTATAGAGGGTTTTTTTACGTGCAGTGGTGACATCATACATCATACTTCTCACCCGACGGAAGGCGCACTCGGGGTCCCTCGCTCTCTCTCTCTTTCTCTCGTCCGAAAGACGCCAACCTTCACCGGTACAGTATCGTACCTGGAACCACTGACGCAGTAAACCGAGCACGCTATCGTCTGCCTCACTGAGGGGGATTGTCTACATGCGTCGCGGTTGTCGGAGGCGTCGCTAGGGTTAGCGTCACCCAGTGCGGGGACGTCATGGTGTCACCCCCCTCCCACCTACCTCCGAAAAGCCGTTCTGCCTACTCTGTTCCTTGTTCTGTTTTGGTGTCAGCCCCTTTGTCATGGTGCGAGCACCCCTCTAGTGACGCCACTGCCCGTTGTAAATAACGGCTGCTTACGCTATTGTAAGGATAAGGTAGTGTGTGGGGTGGACGGGGTCCTGGTGGGAGAGAGGTGGGAGTGGAGGGCTAGACTGTGCAGACTCAATCCTACCACAGGCGGGGCCGGGTTCTTAAATATTACGATAGGTGGCGCGCTCGTCACCGATTGCATTGCCGTAACTACCATTGGAACCGCTATTTTATACGAAGTAGAAAACAAAGCTACTCCTAACCCCGTTTCCGCCTATGGCAGGGTCAAGTACCCATCTTGTCCCTATGAATGGACACAAGGGCGATCTATTGGACAGCCGGTTGCAGACCAAAGCTGCAACCCCCTATGCTTATTTATCGTCGGTCTACTGTTCGTTGGGGCACTCCTACACCTGAAAATGTTGCTTCGTCACCCCGTAATAGTAGACCCTCCGCGGCGCAGTGGGTAACGTGGTCGGTAACTGCGTCAGTAGTTCTAGGTTCGATACTGGACCGAGGTGTGTTGGCTTCATTCGGGCAAGAGAGAGAGAGTGGCCCCGAGAGTGCCTTCTTGCGGATGAGAAGTAAAATCGAGGTCTTGTGCGGTGGCATTTGCACGTCAGAGAACTATCTCTACTATGCAACGGGCCAGGGCCGGTCCTATGGGTTCGGCCGCCCGCGTGCAGTTATGTGGAGACCGCCCTGCCCCCCTCATAATATTTTCACTTAATTTTCTAATGTCTGCAAGTTAACATTGATTGGCCGCCCGCGTTCTTTGCACACTTTGAACCTATGGACGGACCGGCCCTGCAACGGGCCACCCTCTGGTGTCGAGCTCTTTCCCTGGCGTGGATGGAGTGCCCCAACGAACAGTAGGCCGACGATAAATACGCATAGAGGTTGCAGCTCTGGCCGGCAACCAGCTGAGGAAGAACATTGTCCAGTTGTTGTTGTTTTAGGGCCCTTCAACTACAAAGGTCACTAGAGCCCCGTCCACAGCATAGTTCTGATGCACAGACTGCACAGACACTACAATAATGCGACGATTTTTGGTTATTAGCAGTACCCAGTTTTCCCAAGCGGCCACCCATGTCAGTACTAACTGGGGTTGGGCCGTTTAACTTCAGTGATCAGACGAGAACTGGTGTGTCCAACGCAATAAGCCGCTGCCAACACTGTCCAATAGATCGCTCTTCTGTCCATTCAGAGGGACAAGTGGGTACCCGACCCTGCCATAGGCAGGAAAAGGGTTAGGGGTAGCTCTTCCTACTCGTTACATAGTAAAGAGGGTGCTTTTACGTGCAAATGACATTGTGCACCACATGGATCCTCGGTTTTACTTTTCATCCGAAAGATGGCGCACTCGGTGCCTCTCTCTTTCGCCAGTCCAGTACGAACCTAGAACTCATGACGCAGTTACTCAGCGTGTTACCCACTGCGCCACACAAGCGAGTCTTCGAAATAGAAAACAAAGAAAACGACAAAAAGTTTGCATCCAACAACATACGGACATTTTTAGGTATCTGGCGTGATGCCTGTTATTTTTCTTTTTATTAGATTCACGGTCTACACAAATACCATCTAGGCCTACGACTACTTACATAAAGATGCTATTTTAAGTCTACGAATGTTATCCTACATTGTGATAAGTAAAATTCCTGCGTTGTTTTCTATCAATGCCGTCGTTGTTGAAAAAAAGACCAGATTAAGAGGTACAGTTGTTTTATCAAATCAATATTTTCGAAATCGTAGTATCCGTCAGCAGCCATTTTTCAGATCGCCTTCAGCTTTGTTTGTAAACAAGTGACGTCATCGGTGGCGTGGTCGATTCTAACCAATCACGACACGTTCCTGTCTGTCTTCTTCCCACCTCCCAAACCCTTTTATCCTTGTACTCTCTATCCACAGTCTAGAAGTATTCCATTTTTAATCTTTGTTTTTAATAGATTGTCATTTAATTTGAAATCTGTGCGAATAAACACAAGTTTCAGATTATGATATCTAATATTTGGTGTACTTTTGAGCAGATTCTAAATTTGGTGAAGTGGGTAATATTGTTATTTTGTTTGTCATGAACCATTCGAACCTAACCACTTCGATGTAGAGAGTAGCGTGTAACTGTTTCTTCGGAAGTTTCTTTGTTTTACGGTGACGAATATTCTGCCAGAAAATACTACACAGAAAAGTTGGAAATAAAAACAAAATCCACGTGAATTTGATACAAGTAGAGTAGTACGAAGGGGAAGAAATGAACTGGTCTATATTTTACGTGACAGGCAACAAAGTATCAAGATAATGATCACGTGACGTCGCGCCATATCGACTGTAGGTGACTTTCAAACTCCTTTTATTTGATAATTCCACCTTCATCTGCCGCGATATTTTGTAAAACCGCGTGCAAAACATGGTATAAACACAAGAAATGATGAGTTTCTAAAGATTACGAGTTGTATTTTAATAATCTCTCCTTCATGTAAGTTAGACGTTCATTTCACACCATGCTTCATTTTTCATTACAGTTTCGGAGAGTAAACAACGCACGATTACCATCCGCGTGAATTTCAAATATTTCTCTTGCGTGCTTATGACCCGCCGCGGTGGCGTAGTGGTTAGCACGCTCGACAACTGCGTCAGTAGTTCTAGGTTCGATACTGGACCGTTGTGGGTCGGCTGCTTTCGGGCGAGAGAGAAGCCGCGAGTGTGCCTTCTTTCGGATGAGAAGTAAAACCGAGGTCCCGTGTGGGTGTACGATGGCACTTGCACGTAAAAGAACCCTCTCTACTACGCAACGGGTAGATGAGGCAAAATTTCCAGGTGTAGGAGCTCGCCCCCTGGCGTCGGTAGCATTCCCCAACGAACACTAGACCGACGATAACTAAGCGTAGGGGTGCAGCTTTGGCCGGCAACCGGCTGCAGAAAAATCTATGACCAATATATCGCCCTGTGTCCATTCAGAGGGACAAATGGGTACCTGACCCTACCATAGGCGGGAAAAGGGTTAGGAGTTGCTTTAGTTGCGTGCTTATGACCCACCTCGGTGGTGCCGGGGATAACGTGCTCGATTATTGTGGCAGTGGTTCTAGGTTAGATGGTGAGCGGCGAATTGCGTTGGACACACCAGTTCTCGTCTGACCACTGAAATTAAGCAGCGCAACCCCAGCTGGTACTTATATGGGTGGCCGTTTGGGGAAACTGGGTACTACTAATACCCGAAAATCGTTGCATTAGTGTAGTGTCTGTGCAGTTTCTGCCTAAGAACTATGCTGTGGACGGGGCTGTAATGACCTTTGTAGTTGAAGGGCCCTAAAACACCAATAAACAAACATCCCAAGCGGTCACCCATGCTAGTACTATTACGTTAACTTCTGTGATCTGTCGAGAACTGGTGTGACCAACATAATACAGCCGTTATATTGAGAGGGAGAAAGATGGGTAGTCGACCCTGCCATAGGCGGGAAGAAGGTTAGTAGGTGCTTGCGTTTTAGACATTGCAATACCAAATAGTCTCCAGTAGCACTGTTGGCAGTAACAACACAACGGTGGACTGTGGAATGTCGCTAGTTAGCGACGTAAGGCCGCAGGCCCATAACTCTTAGGCAAGGCGCAAAATGAGGCCGCAGTGTGACGCAGCCCTGCGAAATTCTGCTAGCAGGCAATCACTGTTACGTTGAAAGCCATTTTAGTTGACGCAAATTGCAAACCAGTATGTTGAAAAACTGTTATTCAATGGGTGGTGATTGCCTGCTAGCAGAATTTCGCAGGGCTGCGTTACGCTGCGTCACCCTGCGGCCCCATTTTGCGCCTTGCCTTAAGTTATTAAACACCCAGGTGTCAATTCCGGTTTGTTTTTTGGAGTTTAAGGTCCCGTCAACTACGAGGTCATTAGAGACCCGTCCACTGTGTAGGTCCGATACATATACCGCACGGACACCACACCAATGCGACGATTATTGGGTATTAGCAGTACCCAGCTTTCCCGAGCGACCACCCATGTCAGTACTAACTGGGCTTGCGTTGCTTAACTTCAGTGATCAGACGAGAACTGGTTGTCCAACAAAACTCGCCGCTCCCTGTCAATTCCGGAAACAATGTCGTTACTGATACTGGAAGGGGGGCGGAGGTGGACAGCTAAAACCAGGGAACTTCTCCAATAGCCACATTTCACATAGAAAGTGTTTTTTTGGCATACAGGTAACATTACAGTTTTACTTTCCATGCGACGATAGAAGGTACACACTGGCCTTTTCTGTGTGTTTTTTTTTTGAAAGAATGCACCTGTGTCTACTTGGTTAGAACCTGCAACCATGGATTCGCAAGGCAAACACGCTACCACACACAGCTAGGAAGGTTATGTATACAAAAATGTAACGAATCCAATTTTAAAAACGCTATGTGCTGGGAATTTCAGATAGGAACGCGGAAGGAGAAACTAAACTGACAGTTTGTTGTGTATGGAGGGGTGTTGATCCCTCCTCGGTGGCACAGTGGGTTGCGAGCTCGGTAACTGCGTCAGTGGTTCTAAGTTCGATACTGGACCGAGGTAGGGTTGACTTCTTTCGGGCTTGAGAGATATG
Organism: Trigoniulus corallinus; assembly: GCA_013389805.1. Taxonomy (NCBI): domain Eukaryota; kingdom Metazoa; phylum Arthropoda; class Diplopoda; order Spirobolida; family Trigoniulidae; genus Trigoniulus; species Trigoniulus corallinus. The sequence continues at coordinate 7,785,060 of JAAFCE010006949.1, forward strand.
CCCCGAATTCATCTTCCTTCGGATGAAAAGTAAAACCGAGGTCCCTCGTGGTGTACGTTGGCATTTACACGTAAAAGAATCCTCTCCACTATTCGACGGGTTGATGAGGCAAAATTCCCAGGTGTAGGAACTCGCTCCTAAACCTAAAGAAGCCAGCCCACCGTGGTCCACTATCGAACCTAGAACCACATGCATCGTGGGCGGAATTCCCCAACGAACATTAGATTTATAATCATTAAACATAAGGGTTGAAGATTTGGACGGCAACAGGCTGCGGCAAAACACTGTCCAACTATCCCTTTGTGTTCATTCAGAGGGACAACGTGAGTACCTTACCCTGCCATAGCCGGAAAATGGTTAGGAGTTGCCAATTACTTGCCCCTCTACCCTCCCGCGGTGGCGCGGACCTGTGTCAGTGGTCCTAGGTTCAATCCTAAACCACCGTAGAGCGGCGAATTGCGTTGGACACACCAGTTCTCGTCTGATCCCTGAAGTTAAGCAGCGCAACCCCAGCTAGTACTGACATGGGTGGCCGCTTGGGAAAACTGGGTACCGCTAGTATACAAAAATCGTCGCATTAGGGTAGTGTCTGTGCAGTTTCTGCATCAGAACTACACAGTGGACGGGGCTCTAATGACCTTGTAGTTGAAGGGCCCTAAAACACCAACACACAACATAGGCGGTAAAGGTGTTAGGAGTGTCTTTGTGTGGGGGGGGGGGGGGGGGGCTGGTTGGCCACCACAGGGGGTTGAAAACACCGGTTCGCGTCTGATAAATGAAGTTAAGCAACGCAACCCCAGCAAGTACCAGCGCCTGCTATAGCACTATGCCGCCCCGGACAAAAGGGCAAATTGCCGTCCCTTGAAGCACTTGAAGCTGTTCTCACACTTACAGCCAAAATGGCGCCCCGGACAAATGTCCGGTTTGTTTGTTGGTGTTTTAGGACCCTTCAACGACCAGGTCATTAGAGCCCTGTCCACAGCATACTTCTTATGCAGAGATTGCACAGACACTACACTAATGCGACAATGTTTGGATACTAGCGGTAGGCCTACCCAGTTTTCCCAAGTGGCCACCCGTGTCAGTACTAACGGGGGTTGCGTTGCTTAACTTCAGTGATCAGACGAGAACTGGTGTGTCCAACGCAATTTGCCGCTCGCTGACGAATTCCCGGGTTGTCCTCCTTTAGAGCGGACCCTGCCAGTACTGACATTGGTGGCCGCTTGGGAAAACTGGGTACTGCTAATACCCAAAAATCGTCGTATAAGTGTAGTGTCTGTGCAGTCTCTGCATTAGAACTATGCAGTGGACGGGGCTCTAATTACCTTGTAGCTGAAGGGCTCTAAAACACAAACAAGGGGGTGTTGCACAACAGGAGAATTGAACTCGTGTCGACTGGTAGTCTGGCATACGACGCTGGTTGAGTTCATACGATATTTTTGTAATACCGTTGCGCGCTAGGCGGCGCTGCCAGCCATCATCCCAATGCTGTAGTCGAGTAACAACAACAACAACAATTCATTAGTTGGCGCGTCTGCGGAATGTAGTGCTGTTGCTTTCTGCTATCGCTGTTACCATTTCGTTGTGAAAGTTCCATTTGTACGAACGCTAATTGCAAATTTTACCTGAGAGTTATTTGGAAGTCGAGATTCAATAGACGGAAGTGTTTTTTGTTGCCTTTTCCCCCTTCTGATCTTGTCAATTTCGAGATAATTTGATGTAAAGTTCGAAAAGCATTTGTTGTAAGGAGAGAAAAAAATATCCCTAGTTTGTTGTTGTTAAGAGGTAAGGAACGAAGGAACATTTCTGCCGTCGGAACTCTTCGCGAACGCCGCCGCCGCCGTTTGTCTTAGCTTCGGCCATGGAGAACGTGATGATGTTCAATGGCAACGATGGTGTCTTTCGAGTGGATGGCGGCGATGACGACGAAAGATTGTCGTCGAGTGACATCGAAGACCCAACTAGCAATGGCGACGTGGTTGCCGAAGATGGAATTACAACAATTGCCGAAAATCGACCTGTAGTCGATGGACGCATTAAGAAAAAAGCCAAAAGGCCTTCTCAATACGCTTTTCGAGAAGGTGCTGCTAGTAGCAATGGTGCACCAGCTTCAACTACCAACTTGAATAGGTTATTGAAGAACAGTCGCAAATCCCGAAATGGATTCGGTCGTGGATTGCCGAAAAAAGGTAAGTAATTAAAATTTCATATCCGAAATTTCACCTGACATTGATGTCAAAACACCAACTTGAATACTGTCGTCCTATCGACGTTTTCAAATTTGGACTCAGTTCCCATGTATTATGCGTCCTTTGTTGCGTCTTGTGTTCGTTGTTGTTTATTTTGCTCACGAACTTGAACTACGCAGCAGAAAACTGAAGAAAAAAACAACAAAGTCGTCAAAGAAGACTGAAAGTAAAATTTATTTCTTTAAATTTGGTTGGTTTAAAACAAATAGTTTGAATTCCGTTTGGTTTCGAAGCGCTTTTTTTGTGTTGGAAAAGATGCTAGAGCAAAGCTGATAAGCAGTTGATTATTTTGAAGGTTGACGATGCCCGTGAAAATGTTCAAGGTCCATTTCAGCTAAGTTGGAAAACGTCATCCACGTGGTTGCTCTCTATGCGAATGCTCGATTGATTTTGCTCAACTGAAGTGGAACGGCGAATGTGAACGAATATTGATTGGATTAACCCTCCTTCCTCATCCTCCTGCAATTTAATTGCTCGTTCTTTGACGTTCAGCGATTCTCAAATTCGTTCGTTCGCGTTGACTGTAGGTGTATTGGGTGGCGAGCAGTTTGTTCGAAAGGTACAAGGACGTGCTTGCAAGCTCTCGTCAGCCATTCTTTCTCTCCAATAAAAATTTGATCCCAATGTTTGACATTCCGTGACACATGCTCGAAGGGTTCACAAGTTTGAACCTTATGCTGAACAACTGCTTGTAGTTTGAATCGAGCGAATGTGACTGAGGATGTGTGTGGTTCGTGGTAAGATGAGTAGGCGTCCTTCACCAACTGGGCAAAACGTTCGCGAATGCCACCGAAACGTTCGTGGAGGCGTCACCTGACCATTAACAAATAGCTTTCGAATAGGTTTGTCTAATGTTTGTTGAGCATTCCCAGTACAGGTCAACAAAATGCTTTTCCGAATGTGTTTGTATTTGTGTTCCAATGGTTGTGGTGAGAACGTCAAAGAATGTTTACTGATTTGAGATTGTGAGCGCGCAACATCCAGCTACAGTGCATTCGCCTCGAAATGTTCGCAAACTCGAAAGTACAGTCTGTGAAAGGTTGTGGTATTCTAATACAGAGAGGGTAACAACACACTTAACGGTTAAAAGAACGTTAACTAATGTTTGCAAGCAGCGTTTGATGTTTTGTTTTGATGGGTACAGGGTACAGGAAATGGTGGCACCGTGCCTCGTCACTGAGCTGTGATACCTGATCCCTGGCAGTTCCCTTTCAGCGGAAGTTGGGGAGAGGGGAGAACGGAACGAGTGTCTCTCCCAAGTGACTCACTTTCTGCAGTTGGAAGAGCACGAAAATCAGCCAGGTAACGTTCCCAGGTGTTGTTGGCGTCTGTTCCTTGACGCCGATGATTGCGTAATATTTACCTTGTGCGTTTGCTGCCTGGGGAAGAATAACAACATACCCTGGGGTGTGTGTGGTGGGGGGAGAGGATTAAGTTAGGTGAAAGTGCATTTCAGGGATGTACAATAGAGATTGACCCGTAAAGGTAGTTTTTAACAAGTAAACAGCTCTTAGGCCGAATGCGACCCACTCAAGAGTTCGGGGACGTTCATGTGGCCCACCAGAGGATCACCAGTGTTCATACACAGGGCAAAATAATCTTGAACGCGACACTGTTCATATAACCCCTTGGAGGCCTTGTAGCCCGCCAGAGGATTGAGGTGTCCATATAACCCCTGGAGGCCTTGGGGACGTTCATGTAGTCCTTCAGAGGATTGAGAGGTGTCTATATAACCCTTTCGAAACGTTCATGTGGCCCGCCAGAGGACTGAGATGTCCATATAACCCCTTGGGGACGTTCATGTGGCCCGCCAGAGGACTGAGAGGTGTCCCTATAGCCCCTTAGAGGCCCTGAGGACGTTCACGTGGTGCGTTCGCTGTATTGGGAATGTTTATGTTGCCCGTCCGCTTTATTGGGGACGTTCATGTGACTCGCTGTAGGCCCTGGGGACGTTCATGTGACTCGCTGTAGGCCCGGGGACGTTCATGTGACTCGCTGTAGGCCCCGGGGACGTTCATGTGACTCGCTGTAGGCCCTGGGGACGTTCTTGTGGTCAGAAAGGTGATGTAGAGACGCTCATGCGGCCCGTTAATGTGGCCCGTCAGAGGTTTTTCTTGTGGTCCGCACAGCGAAATATTTGTCCACCCCGCCTTAGAAAGTGGATCGCTTTGCTAGAGCCCGGGGTGGAAAAGGAAGAGGACAGGACGTCTTTGGAAATCAACTGTGCGTTGCTAAGTTGTTGAAGTCTCTGACTTCCTCCTTGTTTATTCCGCGCCTTTTTAGAATTGCATGAGGTTAGTTGGGAGTCTGGAGGGGCTGCCAATCAGGTTGGCTACAATTCAAGAGGCTCCGCGCAGGGATGCATGTGTTCGTCACGGGCCTGAGGTGGCGAGCGTAGGAAGTTGTGGAAAAAACTGAAAAAGTTGGCTCGAAGATGATGATTGTGATTGAATTTGGAGGAAAGTGAAGTTCGTCTTTGGGTTTGCAGGTTCGTCACGTGGTTCGTCGAGAAACTACGCATTCGATATTGTGATGATGATCGTTCGTGTTGTCAACGATGTAGTTTGTTATCTCGTGTCTTTTTAGCTGGAAAGTTAACACGCTCACATCACGAACGCGTTCAGTTCCCCTCGGAATGCTCGTTGATGCTCCAAGTTGTTCTTCCGCCTCTGACGGGTTTTAGGTGGTAATTTGCACAACCGCGGGACTATTGGCTACCGACCTAATGCTACAACCCCTTTGCTGTTATTTATCGTCGGCCCGTTTTCCTTCTTTGGGACACTTCTCCAGCGACGCAGAGAGGGTGGTGTTTTTAGGGCCCTTCAACTACAAGGTCATTAGAGCCCAGAGAGGGGGACGCGGGTTCCTGCACCTGGGTGGTTTCCCTATGGATGCAGAAAGGGTTCTTTGACGTGCGAGTGACGTCCAACGAGCACCACGAGGTGACGGCCCGCTTTGGAACACTGGATACTGGTGATATCCAAAAAGTCGTCCTAACAACGTAGTGTTTGTGCAGACTGCACTAGAACTACGCAGTGAACGGGGCTCGCACCGAAATGACCATTGGAGTTGAAAGGCCCTGAAACACCAGTGAAGCAAAAGCGAGGCCACGGTTTTACTTATCGTTCGACGGAAGGCGCACTGGGGGACTCTCTAACGTCTGAAAGCAGATGCGTTGCAGGATCGAAAGGACCGGCTTTATTGCGTTGGACACACCAGTTCTCGTCTAATCACTGAAATTAAGCAACGCAACCCCAGCTAGTACTGACATGGGTGGCCGCTTGGGAAAACTGGGTACTGCTAATACGCAAAAGTCGTCGCATTAGTGTATTGTCTGTGCAGTCTCTGCATTAGAACTACCCAGTGTACTGGGCTCTAATGACCTTGTAGTTGAAGGGCCCTAAAACACTAACGAACCAAAGCTGCTTGGGAATACACTGGGTACCGTTAATGCCTAAAAATCGTCGTAGCGGCATGGTGCGTGTGCAGACTCTGCATTAGAACTGTGCAGTGGACCATGCTCATTGGCGATCTCTGCGGACGGTGCAGTTGACCATTGTAGTTGAAGGAGCCCTAAAACACCAACAAATCAAAAGAGCGGCGAAGTGCGTTGGACGCACCACTTCCCGTCTGATCCCGGAAGTTAAGCAGCACAACCCCAGCTAGTACTGACAGGGGTGGCCGCTTGGGAAGACTGGGTGCTACTAATACCCAAAAATCGTCGCATTAGTGTAGTGTCTGTGCAGTCTCTGCATAAGAACTTTGCTGTGGACGGGGCTCTAATGACCTTGTAGTTGAAGGGCCCTAAAACACCCAACAACCACCAAATCAATGAAATCCGAGATGGAACCTAGAACCTATATCTGCATCTCACTTGGCGATGCTTCACAGTTTATTTTGTTGGCGATGGTGTGTCGCCTACAGGTCCCCAGCGGAAATGAATATTTTCGGTGAGTGGAAATGAGAATGCTTGAAACTATTTTTCGGGTGTTTGACTTAACGAAAATGTTCCCCTGACGCCGGTGCGAAATGTATCCAAGAGAAAGGGTTGTTGATTTGGTTTTTGTTGTTGTTGTTGTTGCTGTAAATAGTAGCTGCGGAAAAGCATTGCGTGTTTCCCCCCACTCCTTTCATTTCAGTGAATGTCAAAGTGGAGGACATGTGGCGGAGGGTCGGCAGTTGGAAAGGGTTGGTGCACCTGATAGTTTTGTACTTTATGCGTTTGTCCTCCATACCTCTTTTGATCCTTATTTTTCTTGCCTCTTTTCGTGCGTTTCTCCCCCTCTCCTGACCTCTGTAAGCACTTACCTCTGCCAGATTATGGCGGTTTTAATGTTGTTATTGTCACGTTTGGAAAAAAAAATAACGCGGTCGGAACCATTTTGCTCCGGTACACGTTAACAATAACTGGTAAAATGTGGCTGCTGATATCGGACAGTCAAATGCTTTAATAGAATTCTTCGAATCCTTAACTAAGAACAAATGTACCCCCTTTTTTTGTAGACACGTCTTGGTAGCATGCTCCACTGCTGCGTCAGTGGTCCCAGGCTCGATACGTACGGGATCCAGGTAGGTTGATTTCTTTCGGGTGAAGTGAGACAGGCCTCGCGTACTCCTTCCAGCTGTTGGAAAGTAAAGCCGTGCCCCCATGTGGTGTGGAGCGGCGAATTGCGTTGGACACACCAGTTCTCGTCTGATCACTGAAGTTAAGCAGCGCAACCCCAGCTAGTACTGACAGGGGTGGCCGCTTGGGAAGACTGGGTGCTACTAATACCAAAAAATCGTCGAATTAGTGTAGTGTCTGTGCAGTCTCTGCATCAGAACTATGCTGTGGATGGGGCTCTAATGACCTTTGTAGTTGAAGGGCCCCAGGGAGCGGCGAGTTGCGTTGGACACACCAGTTCTCGTCTGATCACTGAAGTTAAGCAACGCAAGCCCAGTTAGTACTGACATGGGTGGTCGCTCGGGAAAGCTGGGTACTGCTAATACCCAATAATCGTCGCATTAGTGTAGTGTCTGTGCAGTGTATGCATTAGAACTATACAGTGGACGGGTCTCTAATGACCTTGTAGTTGACGGGACCCTAAACTCCAACAAACAAACAAAAATTGAAGGGCCCTAAAACACCAATAAACAACAACCCGTGGGGTGTGTGCGATTTCTCCAGTAAGTACAGCAACTCCTAACCATTTCCCCGCCTATGGCCGGGCTGGGTACTCATCTTGTCCCTTTGAGTGAGGGAGCGGTTTATTGCTTTGGACACACCAGTTCTCGTCTGATCACTGAAGTTAACGTAACCCCAGCTAATGCTAACGTGGGTGGCCGCTTGGGAAAACTGGGTACTGCTAATACCCAAGGAGGAAGCCTAGCAGCCATAACAGGACGAACCCTTAGGAGGCTGCTCGCGGGAGATGAGAAGGTAGGTGTAGAGGAAGTAGGAGAGGGGAAGTTTGCAGCACCCAACGTTCTTTTCCAACCACCCATGTTGTACTAACGTGGGCTTGCGCTGCTTAACTTCAGTAATTCACGAGAACCGGTGTGTCCAACGCAAGAATGCAAATGCCACCGTACACCGCACGGGGCTTGTCATCCGAAAGAAGGGCAGGAGCTTCTAATGTGCCTTTCATCGGATGGCGCAATGACCCTGTGCACCTCATTGTTACCAAACTCGCACGCAAGTCCCGGATTAGCAAATTCCGCCGCGTGCGGCCCGCGTTTTTCTCACCGCAAGGGCTTCTTTTAATTGACGGTTGGCCAAATCAAGCGTGTTAGTGACTGCGTCGTAGGTGAGCATCAGGGCTTTCGTAGGCCTGTGTGGTACTGTGGGACGGGAGCTAACCTGAAGTATTATTATTTCCCTGCCCGTTTTCCGTCTCTCCCGTTTCTGTACAATGATCCGGTGCTGAGAGGCTGACATTTACTAGGTGTCGTATGTAACAGGACATCCTGAGCCTCACGGATGAAGATAGGCAAGGAAGGAGTTCAACTGGTAACATTAGTTAGCCCTGCAGTATTTCAGAAATTTTTGTCCCAACAGGCGCCAGCAAA
>JAAFCE010006949.1:7803146-7815656 GCA_013389805.1 Trigoniulus corallinus
CCCCCCCCGTTTTATCACCTGTCCAAAAATGCCAAAGGCGACTTCCTGTCACCCCTTTTTATTGACATGCTGAGCGTCTAGGAAAGTTGCACATGTGGTACTTGTTCCTGATTCTGTTTCCTAAATAGTGGTGGATTCGACTAGTCGGTTCATTCTGTCCTACACCCTGAGCCCTTTGGGCGTGCACGGGAGAGGGATGGAGCTAACTGGTCCTTTACCCCCTTTCGGTATTGAACTAATTACTGGGGAGGATCAATCACTTTAATACTGATACGCGCACAATCAGTCGACCTTGGGCCTCTTCCGGTTGCGGCCGATGTTGGATGATGGTCTACTAACGGTCTAATGACCTTTGTAGTTGAAGGGCCGTTCAACCTGGGGTCCGCAAGAAATTGTTACCGGTCCGCGAAATGCTTTCACCGGACTGTACTGCTAAACGACGTGTATGGGCAACCCCAGGCCTTCAACTTTCTGGAATCCGGGGTCCGGTTGTTGTTGTTTGTTGGTGTTTAAGGTCCCGTCAACTACAAGGTCATTAGAGACCCGTCCACTGTGTAGTTCTGATGCAGAGACTGCACAAACACTACACTAATGCGACGATTTTTGGGTATTAGCAGTACCCAGTTTTCCCGAGTGACCACCCACGTCAGTACTAGCTGGAGTTGCGCTGCTTAACTTCAGTGATCAGACGAGAACTGGTGTGTCCGACGCAACTCGCCGCTCCCTTCCGGGGTCCTGATCTGCTATAGTCAGTGATCGGAGCGAAGCCACTAACCTACTACTCGTATTAAGTCACCATTGCGATAAACCATTCCTTAGTTGGGCCCTTTCTCCCAGAACCAGTGACCTCCGAACTAGGAAACGTTGCCCATGTCTGTGCTACCGGTCTGTGGGATGTGATGCCAGTGGGCGAAGTTGTTCTATTTTTGCCGGGCCGTGATTGGAAAAACGTTGAGGAACACTGTCCTAAAACACCAACGAAACGAAAAAAGGGGGAGGGGTGTTTAGCCCGATGTTATGTTGTCTGTCTCGCTGTTTCGTTGGTCGTTTAGGGCCCTTAAACTACAAGGTCAGTGCTTCCAGGTTCGATACTGGATCGAGTTGGGTTGGCTTCTTTCGGGCGAGAGGCCGCGTAAAACAGAGGTCCGGTGTTGGTGTACGACGTCACTTGCACGTAAAAGAACCCTCTCTACCACGCAACCGGTAGATGAGGCAAAATTTCCAGGGGTGGGGGCTCGCCCCCCCCCCCCCCTCTGGAATTCCCCAAAACAATGCACAGTAGAACGACGATAAATAAGCATAGGGGTTGCAGCTTCCCGTGGTGCAGCCAAGTTGCGTTGGACACACCAGTTCCCGTGAGATCACTGAAGTTAAGCAGCGCAAGCCCACGTTAATACCAACATGGGTGGATGGTAAGGAACGTTGGGTGTTGCAAATTAGCCCTCTTCTTCGTCCTTTCACCTATCCCATCTCCCGCGGGCAACCTCCTAAAGCCCGCTTCACAATAACATCGGGAACGAGAACGGCAACGGCCGGGAAAGTTGAAAAAAATTCAACTTTCCCCGTTAAACGTAAGCCGTTTGACCAATAGGAGCGCACCTCCGCCACATGACGTACCCGTCGCCCCTCCCCTCTGCACAAAATACGTTTTACGTTGCCGTTCCCGTTGCTGTTGTGAAGCCCGCTTAAGGGTTCGACCTGTCATGGCTGCCTGGCTTACTCCCAAACCCTTGAAAGTAATCCAGATCGTCCTTGTGTCCATTCAGAGGGACAAGATGGGTACCCGACCCTGCCTTAGGCGGGAAAAGGGTTAGGAGTTGCTTTTTGCGTGTGGTGTACGAAACGAAACTTCGCTGGGTTCGTCCCGTTATGGTGTATTGGCCTATTCCCCTTGTTTGTTTGTTGGTGTTTTAGGGCCCTTCAACTACAAGGTCATTAGAGCCCCGTCCACTGCGTAGTTCTCATGCAGAGACTGCACAGACACTACCCTAATGCGACGATTTTTGGATACTAGCGGTATCCAGTTTTCCCAAGCGGCCACCCACTTCAGTACTGGTTGGAGTTGCGCTGCTTAACTTCAGTGATCAGACGAGAACTGTTGTGTCCAACGCAATTCGCCGCTCCCGCCTATTCCCCAACCCAGTGACAACGAAGCAGCCAAATACTATGCATTTTTTGATTGTTGATGTTTTAGGGCCCTTCAACTAAAAGGTCATTAGATCCCTCCCCCCACTGATGTGACAATTTTTTTGGGTAATTTAGCGGTACCAAATTTTCCCAAGCGTCCCCCCCCGCGCCGTTTTGTACTGGGATTGCGTTGCTTGACTTCAGTGATCAGACGGCGAGCGGCAAATTGCTTTGGACACACCAGTTGTCGTCTAATCACTGAAGTTAAGCAACGCAAACCCAGTTAGTACTGACATGGGTAGCAGCTTGGGAAAACTTGAGTACCGCTAGTATCCAAAAATCGTCGCATTAGTGTAGTGTCTGTGCAGTGCCTGCATCAGAACTACACTGTGGACGGGGCTCTAATGACCTTGTAGTTGAAGGGCCCTAAAACACCAAGAAACAAACAAGTGATCAGACGAGTCCAGGTGTGTCCATCTCAGTAAACCGCTCCCGCGCTACTGTTTGGCCCTTTCCGAACTCGGGGGTTATCCATGACATCCTGCCTTTAGGCCGGAAATGCATTAGTGCAGAAGAAGCCAAGCCTGTCGGAATAGCGTTCGTTTCACTTTGAGGTTAACCTTCACCTTGAAAAATATTCATATTGGACTTGCAGTTGCCAACCTCTTTGTGCTGCGAACGAAAACAGCACAAGCTGCGTTATCGTCGCATTATTATTGCTGTGTATTTCATTATCTCCTTTCTTGGTTTTTCACTGCCCTTTCATTAATCTCCAATTCAACTCCTAACCCCTTTTCCTGCCTATGGCAGGCTCGGGTACCCATCTTGTCCCTCTGAATGGACACAAGGGTGATCTATTGGACAGTGTTTTTTCCGCAGCTGGTTGCCGACCAAAGCTGCAACCCCTATACTTACAGACGAGAAATAATGGTTGGGGCATTTCCCCGGCGCCGAGGGCGGGGGCGCGCTCCTACACCTGGAAATTGGGCCTCATCTACCCGTTGCATAGTTGAGAAGGTACTTTGACGTGCAAATGGCATCGTACACCCACACGGGACCTCGGTTTTACTTCTCATCCGAAAGAAGACTCACTCGGGGCCGAACGAAGCCAAACCCACCTCTGTCCTGTATCGAACCTAGAGCTACGGACGCAGTTACCGAGCGTGCTACCCACTACAGACCCACTACTAACCCTTTCCCGATTAGGGCTGGGTCGGTTACCCATCTTTGTCCCGTAGACTGGACGGGGACGGCTGTATTGCATTGAGCACCTGTTCTCGTTCGATTGGGAACTTTGTGTACAGCTAATACCCCAAAATCGTCCTAACAGCATAGAGTCGGTGCAGGTGTAGTGGACGGGTTGTTGTTTGTTGGTGTTTTAGGGCCCTTCAACTAAAAGGTCATTAGAGCCCCGTCCGCAGCATAGTTCTTATGCAGAGACTGCACAGACACTACACTAATGCGACGCTGTTTGGGTGTTAGCGGTACCCAGTTTTCCCAAGCGGCCACTCATGTCAGTACTAGCTGGGGTTGCGTCGTTTAACTTCTGTGATCGGGCGAAAACTGGTTTCCAACGCAATTCGCCGCGGTAGTGTGACGGGGCTCGAATGACCGTTGTAGTTGTCGGGCCCTAAAACACCAACGAATCAATCAATGAAATCAGAATGGGTACATGGGCGATTTATTGAACTGTATTTTTCCGCCCCAGGGTGGGGACCAAGCTGCGACCTCTATGCTTATTTATCGTCTTGGTATTCCACCGACGCCAGGGGGAGCGGGCGTGCTCCTACACCTGGGGAATTTTGTCTCATCCAGCCGTTGCTTAGCAGAGAGGATTTTTTTAAAAATGAAATTGATGCCAGGAGACCAGCTCCCGGAGGTGGTGATAGGCGGGAGTGGAGGTCTAGAATCCGCAGACCCGACCCTGCCTTAGGCGGGATAAGGGTTGAAGATGTAGTTAGGGTCCTTTTACGTGCAGGTGACAGGACCATGGCTTTGCGTCCGACGGAAAGCACGCAGCTCGACTGAACCACAACCACATCCAGGACTGAACCTGTAATCACTGACGGCAGTAGTGCAGCACTCTACCCGGGTTTCTCACTGTTACTGTCCGGCCTTTGTCTGTTTGTGGCGTACTTGGTTGAACGGAAGTTGACCCGTGGGAGTGTTGTATGTGCTTGACGCTTGTGGGCTGTTCAACAGACAGGGTTCTGTCGCCAACACGTCGGTACATTACCTTTACTAGAAGAGGTGTAAAGGCTGACGTTAACTAGGGCTGGTATTTACAGTTCCAGCTTTCCAAAGGCGGGATGAAAGTGTACGGATTAGGACCTCTCCTTGAGGCATCCCTGAATAGGGCTGTCCTTTATGGCACACACCGGGGCAGATGTTCATTCTAATATCTTAGACTGATAGCGTCATAACCTTGGGTGTTATTACCACTCTTGTACTGGAATCGAAATTAACTAGCGTTAAAAAGGATGAAGCGGAAGTCGTATTGTTGGAAGCCTTTGGAGCATGACCCCTTTCCTCACACCTGTTCTCCTTGTCTTAACGGTCACAGACAATTCACTGATTTGATAGGGCCGTCATCGTTATTCCAAAACCCCTTTTCCGTGTGTGGAAGGGTCGAATGCCCAATTTTCCCATCGAAACTGGGAACACAAAATTGAACGGCCGAAATCCCTTTCCCCTACCTCCATACCGGGAAAGGATAGGGGCCGATCTACACTCCTGTTAACTAGTTAACATCCCGTCGGATGGGAAAGTAAAGCCGTGGCTCTATGGGTAGGAAGTCGCACCCCTGTGGCGTCGGTGGAGTGGCCCGAAGATAAATAAGCGTAGGTGTTGTCATATTAGTTCGGCAGCCGGCTGCGAAAAACTACCACCCGGGAGCGGCTTTATTGCTTTGGACACGCCACTGATGACTGAAGTTCAGCAACGCAACCCCAGGGTGGCCAACATGGGTGACCGCTTGGGAAAACTGGGTACTCTTAATACCCAGAAATCGTCGCATTAATGTAGTGTCTGTGCAGCCTCTGCCTTAGAAGTACTAAGTGGACGGGGCTCTAATGATCTTTGTAGTTGAAGAGCCCTAAAACGCCAGTGAACCGGGAAAAAGCATCTCGCCCCAATGTCACTTGTTTGTTGGTGTTTTAGGGCCCTTCAACTAAAAGGTCATTGGAGCCCCGTCCACAGCATAGTTCTTATGCAGAGACTGTACAGACAGTACACTAATGCGATGATTTCTGGGTATTGAGTACCCAGTTTTCTCAAGCGGCCACCCATGTCAGTACTAGCTGGGGTTGCGCTGCTTAACTTCAGTGATTAGACGAGAACTTGTGTGCCAACGCAATTCGCCGCTCCCCCCATGTGTCACCCAGTGGGACAAAACTGGGTACTCAACCCTACTATAGGCAGGAAGAGGGTTATTTGGGTTGAAGAGAGGGAGCGGCGAATTGCGTTGGACACACCAGGTCTCGTCTGATCACTGAAGTTAAGCAGCGCAACCCCAGCTAGTACTGACATGGGTGACCGCTTGGGAAAACTGGGTAGTTGCTAATCCCCAAAAATCGTCGCATTAGTGTAGTGTCCTGTGCAGTCTCTGCACAAGAACTATGCTGTGTACGGGGCTTTAATGACCTTGTAGTTGAAGGGCCCTAAAACACCAACAAACAACAACAATGGGTTGAAGACGTCATGTCGGCCTGCTTTCGATGCTGTGGTTAACCCTCAGTTGGATCGGAAAGAAAGTATGTAGTAATATGTGAACGGCCCCTCGTCCATGCTTCGGATGTCGGTTGAAGAGCATTTGAAAGTGCGTTGCCATAGCAACGTAGGGAACCCATTAATCGAAGACAAGAATGAGGACTGGTGCTGCGAAGAGGTGACCTTGAAATCGACAGTTGTGTTTTTTTTTTTTTTTTTGCCTGTCGTGGAGTGCGAGTCAAAACATGTGCCTGTCTCTTGTAAGTCCTGTGTTTTTGTTTTTTTTTATCTGTCCTATCTGATTGCCGTCCGTAATGTACGCTTGGATGACCCTCGTGTTCACAAATTGGTTACAAATGCTCGTTATACCAAATGAAACAGCCTTTGGCAGCCAACCTGGAGGTTGGTCGGCTTGCCCTAACCCACTCTTCAGTGCACCTTCTTCCATTCCCATTGTTCAGAGAGAAATCCTTCTTACACCGCCATCTATCGATAGCGTCATAAAAGTAGGGTGTACTGTTGTTTTTTCCAATTGTGTTTTTGAACTGTTTTTCGACAGATTGCACTTCGCCCCTCATCCCTTTGTTGGTGTTTTAGGGCCCTTCAACTAAAAGGTTATCAGAGCCCTGTCCACAGCATAGTTCTTATGCAGAGACTGCACAGACACTACACTAATGCGACGATTTTTGGGTATTAGCAGCAGCGCCCGCTCTAGCACTTACGCCGGCCCCGGACAAAAGAACAAATTGCCGCCCCTTGAAGAAGCCAGTGGCGTGACTAGGGGGGTGCGGGCCGCACCGAGTGAAATGGGATGACACCAAAGCAGAAGAAGCGGATTTTTTTCCGCACCGGGTGACCCGAACCCCAGCGACGCCACTGGAAGGAGCACTCCTTTCTCACACAGCCAAAATGGCCCCCCGGATAAATGCCATGTCAGTACTAGCTGGGGTTCCGCTGCTTAACTTACCCCTCGTCCGTCTTGGTGGCGTGTGATGTTGCGTGCTGGGTTACTGCGTCAGTAGGTTCGATACTGGATCGGCGACGAGGGAGCAGCGAATTGCGTTGGACACACCAGGTCTCGTCTGATCACTGAAGTTAAGCAGCGCAACCCCAGCTAGTACTGACATGGGTTGGCCGCTTGGGAAAACTGCGTACTGCTAATACCCAAGAATCGTCGCATAAGTGTAGTGTCTGTGCAGTCTCTGCATTAGAACTATGCTGTGGACGGGGCTCTAATGACCTTGTAGTTGAAGGGCCCTGGGGAGCGGCGAGTTGCGTTGGACACACCAGTTCTCGTCTGATCACTGAAGTTAAGCAACGCAAGCCCAGTTAGTACTGACATGGGTGGTCGCTCGGGAAAGCTGGGTACTGCTAATACCCAATAATCGTCGCATTAGTGTAGTGTATGTGCAGTCTCTGCATTAGAACTTTACAGTGGACGGGACTTTAATGACCTCGTAGTTGACGGGACCCTAAACTCCAACAAACAACAACAATTGAAGGGCCCTAAAACACCAACAACCAGGAAAAAACCTGGATCGACGAGGGTTGGCTTCCTTCGGGTGAGAGAGAGACGGGCCCCAAGTGCGCATTCCGTCGAGTGAGAAGTAAAACTGTGGTCCCGTGTGGTGTTCGATGCCCATGGGAAAGATCCCCATCTGACTATGCAGGTTTCAGGTTGGATCCTCAACCGCTTCTGTGGCTCAAAAAGGTAGCGTGCTCGAGTACTGCGTCAGTGCTTCGAGGTTCGATACTGGATCGATTTTGTTGTTGTTTTTGGAGTTTAAGGTCCTGTCAACTACAAGGTCATTAGAGACCCGCCCACTGTATAGTTCTAATGTATATACTGCACAGACACTACACTAATGCGACGATTATTGGATATTAGCAGTACCCAGCTTTCCCGAGCGACCACCCATGTCAGTACTAACTGGGCTTGCGTTGCTTAACTTCAGTGATCAGACGAGAACTGGAGTGTCCAACGCAACTCACCGCTCCCTACTGGATCGAGGTGGGTTGACTTCTTTCGGGCGGCAGAGCGGCATTATGGGCTCTAGGACAAAGCAGTGTGCTGAGAACCCTACGACAACCATTCGCGAGAATAATATGTAAATGGTCACTTGACATTCACAGATTAGCGTTGGGCCCCGGGCTAGTGCCCAGCGGGCCCATGCGTTAAGACGGCACTGGGGTGAGGCCGCAAGTGCGTCTTCCGTTTAATGGGAATTAAAGCCGTGTACGATGTCACTTATTAAACGTGGAAGACCTCTGGAACCCTCTCTATAAGGCAAAATTCCCAGGTGTTGGACCTCGGTGGAGTACCCCAAGGAACAGTTGGCAGACGGCGATAAATACGTATAGGGGGTTTCACCTTTGGTCGGCGACCGGCTGCGTCAAAAAAACCTTCCTTGTGTTCATTCAGAGGGACAAAAAAGGGGCACCCGAACCTGCCATTCTTAGTGGCACTCCACCAATGCCAGGGGGCGGGTGGGGTGTATTGCGTTTGACGCACCAGTTGTCGTCTGATCACTAAAGTTAAGCAACGGAACCCTAGCTAGTACTAGTATGGGTGACCGCTTGGGAACGTTGGGTACTGCTAATACCCGAAAGTCATCGTAACAGCGTAGTGTTTGCGCAGTCTCTGCATTAGAAGTACGCAGGGGACGGGGCTCTAATGACCGTTGTAATTGAAGAGCCCTAAAACTCCAACGAAACGAAAACGACGCCGGGGGGGGGGGGGGGGGGGGGGGCGCGGGGCGCGAACTGCTACGCCTGAGAATTTTGCCGAATAACGTTTTCCATGTAATTAAGGCCGCTGGCACGACGACTTGTGTGTATCAGCGGTACCCAGTTTCCCAAGCGGTCACCCATGTTAGTACTAACTGGGGCTGCGCTGCTTAATTTCAGTGGCCAGACGAGAACTGGTGCGCCCATTGCAATGAGCCGCATGTCAAAAATTCCGCTTTAGGGGTTAACCAGTAGCGGGATTCTCGGGCTCGATCCTGCAGCATAGCAACTCTGTTTACACATTCCGTCGGAGAGGATCCCACGGCGTGGCCCCATGTGGGGTGCACGGTGCCAACGTTACCAATAAGAACCTCTTTCTAAACGGGATATTGTTTTTGGCAATATTTCCTGGTGTAGAGTTCTTCTCACCCCACCTGGCGTGCAGTGGACAAAAATGGAGGAAGCGGCTGTATTGTGTGGGACACACCAGTTCTCGTCTTATCACTGAAGTTAAGCGACGCCACTCCAGTTAGTACAGCATGGGTGACCGCTTGGGAACACTGGGTATTGCTAATACCCGAAAAACGTCGTAACAGCTTATAGGGTCGGTGCAGACTCTGCATTAGGGCGAGGCAGTTGACGTGGCTCTAAAGCTGGGTTTACACTGCGCGCAACATACTCGCCGCAACTGTTTCAGCAGGCTTGCGGCAATCTCGCCAATTCTCGCCCTCCCTGTTTACATTGAGCGAAACATTGCGCGAAGCAAGCATGCAAAACGTATTTATAGTAACACTACACGAAGTGGGAGTGGCCTCACCCTTTGATGCGCGTCCAAAACCCGACAGTGCAGTGGCTCACCACGAGGCTGCCTCGCGCAGCAAATTTCGAGGCGAGTCCCCGTTTACCCTGCGAGAGTCTTTCCTCATGAAACAGTTGCGCGAGTATGTTGCGCGCAGTGTAAACCCAGCTTTATGACCATTGAAGTTGATGGGCCCTAAAACACCAACGAAGCGAAAGAGACAGAAATGAGCATTTGACCCTGCCATAGACCCGCTAATAAGCTGTGTTCGGGACGTAGGGTGGAACATTGTTTGCGAATGTTCTCAACATGTATGTTGTTGAAATCGTCAACAAGAAGCAGATTATTCTGGTACAGTAGTAAACAAAACAAACGACAGTATACCTTGACCCAACGGTGTTGTTGGTGAAGTGAGTTCGGTTTTATTTTGGAGAGGGGGTGCAAAGCGGTTCCTTCGGCTGTTTCGCGCTTTTTTTCTTTCTTTTTTTGGAGGTTGCGCGACATGTTGCTTGGAATATTGACTGCTACTACTTTGTGTAGGGATTTATATTTTTGGCATGTTTGTGTTTTGGTGCATGTAGACGCTTTTGACTTGTTGGCTGCCACCCTGGGAGGAGGAACGAGGACCTCCACCCTCCTCCTCTGTTACGTTCCTGACAGAATTGGTTGTTTACAGTTAACCAAGTTTACAAATTTGTTTTGGTTGCAAGCTGCTTTAGGGGTGTGTGTGCATGTGCGCGCGCACGGTAGGTAGCATTCAGCCATCTTTATACACTGCAGCCCATTTCCTCTAATTTCCCCCCTCCCCTGTCTTTTTTTTTTCGTCCCATCATGTGTGTGCGTGGCTGTTTACCAAAACCGTGTTTTTTATTGTTGCTTTGAAAGTTGTATTTTTTTTTTATATATTTTTCGGGAGGTCAACTAAAGAATAACCGAAAATAGGACGATAAGTGTGTCTGAATGATATCAAAAATTGATACACGGTTGAAAAACATGCGATGATGTAATTTGTGAACCTCCTCTTGTGTCGGTTGAAAAATCTGGCAATATAATAATTGGGCAGAATGTTTACCTGACGGTAAATTTGGTAAATATTAATTAATATTAATGTGACCCAAATACGCCAAACTTTTGGCCCCGTTTAGAGCCCGCTTCCCCCCTCCTCAACCGTAAGTGGAAGGCGGCAAAACTGTGTTTGTGGCTGTTGTCGAGTTTAGGGTTCGCAACTTGAATGATTGGCCACCGTGTTACGGCGCAAGGTTACCAGTTGAGACGTTGCCGTAATCGGCATTCTAACCTTCCCCCTTACTCGCCTATGGCAGGGTTGGGTACGTTGGGTACCCTATTGTTCCTGTTGTTGTTTGTTGGTGTTTTAGGGCCCTTCAAGAGCGGCGAGTTGCGTTGGACACACCAGTTCTCGCCTGATCACTGAAGTTAAGCAACGCAAGCCCAGTTAGTACTGACATGGGTGGTCGCTCGGGAAAGCTGGGTACTGCTAATACCCAATAATCGTCGCATTAGTGTAGCGTCTGTGCAGTCTCTGCATCAGAACTATACAGTGGACGGGTCTCTAATGACCTTGTAGTTGACGGGACCTTAAACTCCAACAAACAACAACAACAATTAGGGCCCTTCAACTATAAAAGTCATTAGAGCACCGTCCACAGCATAGTTCTTAATGCACAGGCTGCACAGACACTACACTACTGCGACGATTTTTGGGTATTAGCAGTACCCAGGTTTCCCAAGCGGCCACCCATGTCAATACTAGCTGGGGTTGCGCTGCTTAACTTCAGTGATCAGACGAGAACTGGTGTATCCAACGCAATTCGCCGCTCCCCCTATTGTTCCGCAGAGCCCGTTAACACAGGCGGAATTCTTGGACGGGATTTGACGCAGCTGGCTGCCGAACTCTCTCCCGCCCATGATGGGACCGGATGCCTTTTTTTCCGCACTGGACTACGTCAGCGATCTGTTGGACGGCGCCTAAACGCTGCCGGCTCCCTACTGCTAATACGAAAAAGCGTCTGTGCAGGCTCTGCGTTCGAACCACGCAGTGGACGGGGCTCTAATGACCATTGTAGTTGAAGGGCCCTAAAACACCAGCTAAAGAAAACAAAAGCAGGTGGCTACCATCTAATGTTGTAACCCTTCGTTGGCGCGCCTTTCCTTCACTAAGTCCTCCACTAGGCTCGGGTTCGAACCTGGTTCAATCGAGTGGTGAAACGTTAGTGAGACGTCAAGCTGCTACCCCCACCATGCCATCTGCACGTAATTGAACCCTTTCTACAACGACAGGAGGCAGATCACCAAACTTTGTGCAAGGGACCTCTGCAGTGCGGAAGAGCTGGTGTCCAATCACATTTCCGCGTGCGGTTGCGGGTTGCAGCGTGAGGTTGGAAGCCGGCTGCCTCTAAAATACTATGCAATCTATCGCTCACTTGTCTTGATTGGGCAAAATGAGCACTCCGACCCTGCTATTGGCGGGAAAAGGGTCAGTGGGGATGATAATTAAACGAATGACACTCCAGGATGGGCGGATTCAGGAAGAAAAGGGCGGGCAAGCGCAAAGAACGCGCTTCGAGAATATCCCCACTTCTGTCAGCACTAATCAAAGCCCTGGGGTTCAGATCGTGATGTGATTACGGCCCGGGAGGCTCTCGTCCCTCCCTATATTAGGCAAAACAAGCAGTTCCTAATCTTTCTCCCGCCTACGGCAGGGTCGGGTGCCCATGTTAACCCTCTGAATGGACACAAGGGCCATATACTGGAATGTGGTTTTCCGCAGCCGTCTGCCGACCAAAACTGCAACCCCCGTGCTTATTTGTCTTGTTGGCACACTCCACCGATGCCGGGGGGGGGGGGGGCGAGCTCCTACACGTGGGAATTTTGCCTCATCTACCCGTTGCTAGGTAGAGCGGGTTGTTTGACGTGCAAATATGCCATCGTACACCACACGGGACCTCGGTTTTACTCGGTTTACTCGGTTTTACGTGGGTCTCGCGCGCCCGAAAAAAATGGGGAGCGGCGAGTTGCGTTGGACGCACCAGTTCTCGTCTGATCACTGAAGTTAAGCAACGCAAGCCCAGTTAGTACTGACATGGGTGGTCGCTCGGGAAAGCTGGGTACTGCTAATACCCAATAATCGT
>JAAFCE010006949.1:7841925-7865097 GCA_013389805.1 Trigoniulus corallinus
GGGGGGGGGGGGCACCAAATTCAGTTCAAGTGAGTGTGTGGTCTGTTAAGGGGAAGATAATGATTCACATAGATGTGTACTACCAGTATTAAAGCCTTGGATTGATGGTCTCATTGCAAGCCCCTGTACAGTCGTGGGCAGTGCAAGAACCCAGTTCCTACTGGAAGCTTGCAGCCTTCCCCAAGACCAGGAGTTTGGAGGCGTCTCCCTTAGCTATCGTGCCTATGTTTTTGTCCACACAGATGAGTCGATGGATGGCACCAGTGTGGGTTGGTCGGTTTTTACAACCGGACAGCTCATAGGGGCCGCCTTCCTGGCGTCGCCAGTGTATCAACTGCAGAGCTCACTGCTCTGCATAACGCACTGGAACTCATCGGTACCTTAAATCACAAGAAAGCTGCTGCACACCCTTTGTGGTCAGCATGTCATCGTTCAGGGTGTGCACCAATTACTTTCGCCATTTGTAACCAGGGCAAGACAGTGGTCTTTGCGAGTCGCGGGGCATGTAGGCATCACTCGCAATGAGAGGGCGGATGCGCAATGGTCCGGCAGGCCGTTCATGGCTTGTAGCGGTCCCAGTGGTCTGTGGAGACCACTAACCAACTCCGCACGATTAAGGACGCCCCAAAATGTGGGCGTCCTCATATCGTCAGTTGCGGAGAGAGGTGGTGGTTCTTGCCCTATCACACCTTCCTCACCTTCTCCCACTTACTCTAGGGTGAGGAGGAACCATTGGTGTGATAGCTGTTGGGAGCCCCTGACATTGGAGTCAGTCCAGCGCTCTCCACCTGCCTTGGGGGCGACGCTCCCCAGGAGGTCGAGAGCACCCTTGTCTTTGTGAAAGAGGCTGGCCCCTTTCACAAATTTTCAATTGCGTTTATGACGAGGGGATGGTTTGGTGGCTATTGCTTTTTATCTTTGTGTCTGTCTTTTAACTTAATGTCTTATTGACCTTTTGTTTGTCAGGAATTATTTCTTTGGCTTTTGCCTTGGTATTACCAGTCACGATGGTGGGGTGGCACTTTACACCCCGCCACGGTATGGCTGACTATTCAGGGGCCTAATAACCAAAGTGGTTGTGGGCCCAAAGATACCGAGACCAACAACACCTGATGGTCACATTCTAGGGTCTTGCGGAAATTCCAGATGTAAGAACAGCTCCTTCATGGCATCGGTAAATTACTTCCAAGAGTCTATAGACCGGACTATGGAGATTAGATGGTGCTGCAAGCACTGTTCTCCTCTTTCTTGTTCCTCATGGCGTCAATGAGGAAGTTGAGCCTGTTAATGAGCACAGAAAAGAAATGTGCTATAAATTAATAATTAATTGGAACTCGTTATCATGATGAACCGGTTGGACGAAGCCGGTTTCTATTTCTCTTCTCCACATTTCTGTAACGTTTAGTTGTTGTCTTTAGGGATTTGAACGAGTTTATGAAGCCATGCCAGAGATCTGTATAGATGTTCCAGCTGCTTACACTGTTTTGGAGAGGTTTGTGAACAAGTGTTTGCCGAATGGTTTTATCACGGATGAAATAGTTCGTAAAATGCCATCGAGGTAAGATTTTGCTCGTTGAATGTGTGCTTGGCGAACAAATCTCGGATGTACTTTGTAACATTTTAAAATGTTGTTTTGTTTGTTTTTTTTTCTTGAAAATCATTGCAGAGGTCGTAAGAGATTCGTTTCGGAAGGAGACGGAGGTCGTGTCAAAGAGGCCCCACCATTGTAAATTTGTTCTCAACCCCCAACTTTATCCCACGTGAGGAGGTCCATTTCCCCACACCATGGTCTTTGGGGTTTAAACTTTTTTTTTTTCCTCTGTGAGAGCTCGTAATGTTTCCCAGTTGCGCGTTATATTGGCTTTCAGTACACACACAAACGACACATATACACCTATTATTTTTGTTTTTCTTCCTATTCTTAGTGCTCTTCAGACATTTTGTACAATTACTGGAACAAATGGGTACAACTTCGATCACTTTTGTCACCTTACACTTCATACAGTTTGGGGAATGCGTGAGGGTACGAAAGGGGGGGACTTAAATTGATTTGCATAGTGGGGTGCAATGCTTTCCTTTAGTTTTTTTTTTTCTGTTTGATTTGTGGCATTATTTCTGCCACACAAGTGTTTTGGTTGTATTCTCTATTTTTGTATGCTATCCCGAGTGTGTCCTATTTTTTTCCTCCTTTCACGGGTCCTAGTATTTCTAGATTTTCTCCTATTTTGATGAAAAAGAAGGTCGTATTGGCGATCGGTTCCTCCTTGGAGTTCATAAAGTGGAGGACTGGGTGCTAAATGTTCGAAAAGGCCTATTTTTGTGTCTGTATAATTATTGAACCAAAATTTTGGTAGTTCAGAGCTGTTGTCTTGAATTTTGTAAATCCCAATGTCAGGGATGATTGTTTTTGTAAAAAAAAAAAACGAAAAATAAGAAGAAAGAAAATTATATGGGTGAGGTTCCTAAAAGTTGAATAGGTTCTTATTGGTTAGGAGTGACCTATAATTGTGTCAGAAACACAGTAAGAAATTTCCTCTAGTTTTCAATTACATTTGGTTCCTGTTTGGCTCAGGAAATGTTTATCAGAGTTGTGTACTCTCTTCGTATTCTCTCCTCCCCCCCCCCCCCCCCCCTAACATTTAATTTTCAAAAATGCTTGCAGTAGTTGGTCGATTTGAAGTTGACAATTTCCTGAAGGAGGGGGGGAGACTCCACAGTTGTTGTTTCATAATTCAGACCTTGTATTTTTTTTTTCTTTTTGCTATTTGGCTCCTGGCCCAAATCGTGTGGCCTTTAGTTGGGACTCTGCGTGAATTTTATTTTTATTACAATTGCTGCATACCGTGGGCTTGTTGTCTGAAATTCTTATTTTGTAAGCTGTATCATCACTGCTGCATTTCATCTCTCATCTTATGTATAAAATACAATTTTTTTTTCTGGTGACATGGAGATCTGTTAATGTTGCTGAAGTGGTCATTCATTTTTTTTTTATGAAGTCTTTTTTTTTCTTTCCAAGTTTAAATCTGTCACAGGAAAATAAGTACTCTCTGGGGGTGAACTAGTGACAAAGGTGCAAGACGTAAAGTACTTAGGATCTGTGTTCCAGAGCAATGGGGAGTTAGACTCAGATGTGACGCATAGAATCAATGGGGGATGGTTGAAGTGGAGTCCTTTGTGATAGGAGGGTCCCAATCAAGTTGAAAGCGTGGCCAATGGCGTTGGACACACCAGTTCTCGTCTGATCACTGAAGCTAAGCACTGCAACCCCAGCTTAGTACTGACCTGGGTGGCCGCTTGGGAAAACTGGGTACTGCTAATACCCAATAATCGTCGCATTGGTGTAGTGTCTGTGCAGTCTATACACTAAACTATGCAGTGGACGGGTCTCTAATGACCTTGTAGTTGACGGGACCTTAAACACAAGTAAAGTTGAAAGGGAAGATTTACAAGGTAGTGGTTAGGCCAACTATGTTCTATGCAGTAGAGTGTTCGGCAGTGTGGAGAAACCCCGTATATACAAGTGCTGCCGTATATGAATGGGGTGTCGAGAGCTTATAAGTTAGGAAAGAGTATATTAGGGGCAGGGCCGTAACTAGGGTGTGGCAAAGAAAGCGGCCGCCATCGTCGCAACTGGGTTTCGGGCGCAAAATGTTTAAAGTTTTTTGTCATTGGGTTATGGGGAAGAGAAAGTTAGACACTTGCCACAGGCGCTTCATACCCCTGTTACGGCACTGATTAGGGGTAGCTCGGGGGCCGGGAAATCGCGGACAAAATGAGGGATAGTAGACTAGTGGTATGGACATGTGATGAGAAGAGGGGGAGTGGTAGCTCGTTAGGTCCATTACAGGAATGCAACTGGGGTTAGGGAAGCCAAAGCAGACTTGAACAGGTTATTCGTAAGGATATGATAGTGTGTGGGGTGGAAGGGACCCGGTGGCAGATTGACAGGAGTGGAGGGCTACAACCCGCAGACCCGATCTTGCACAGGCGGGATAAGGGTATGCTGATGACGACTGTCGTTGTTCTGCTGTACTGGAGGATGTGAGTGATATCAGACAATGGGGATGGTATGTGCCAGCAACTAGTAAGTAACCTACACCAGATTTTGGCTTTACACTATTTAACACAAGTAATCTACTGTAATTGTCTTTTAATAAGATTTATTGTGATTTAACGCAGTTCAAATGAACCCCAAGTCCCAAATTGTGAGCACTAGTCTCCAAGATACACTGCCTCACAAAATGTCACATCGTGAAGGAATCCTCCAAGTGTAATTGTGCTTGAATATGTACAAAGAAGTAGGTTCTGGAGAATTGATGTTAAGTTAGAAAACCTGTGCCCAATGGTCGAACATGTCAAGGTGATCGGTAGGTAGTTGGACTGTAAAGGTGAGCGGCGAATTGCGTTGGACACACCAGTTCTCGTCTGATCACTGAAGTTAAGCAGCGCAACCCCAGCTAGTACTGACATGGGTGGCTGCTTAGGAAATCTGGGTGTTGCCAATACCCAAAAATCGTCACATTAGTGTAGTGTCTGTGCAGTCTCTGCATAAGAACTATGCTGTGGATGGGGCTCTAATGACCTTGTAGTTGAAGGGCCCTAAAACACCAACAAATGGACTGTAAGCTTGCAAGTTTTGTTGCCAAAGCACCTTCTGCAAGTAGGTGAGCTGCAAGTACTTGCAAGACTGTTTGCGTCTGGCTGGCAATATGGCTGATGGGAGTAAGTGAGTGAGCCCCTCAGTGTATGGTATTTGCTGATGATGCAGGAAGGATTGAAGAGTTTTGAAAGGATGCACATCAGGGCTTACAGCACATTACAACACATCAATGGTGAAGGGAGGCCTGAAGGTGAATGCAAAGAAAACCTGGCTTTCAATTGGAGTGGCCAGGACCAAGGGGGTATGGTTCGTTGTGGGAATGAGGCGAATACCAGTGGATAAGGAGTTTCGGTATCTAGGATCGGTGTTTAGAGCAATGGGAAAATACTCTGACGTTAATGGTAGAATCAATGTAGGATGGCTAAAGTGGAGTCTGGCAAGCGGAATGCTGTGTGACCGCTAAGTCCCAAGGGAGCGGCGAGTTGCGTTGGACACACAAGTTCTCGTCTGATCACTGAAGTTAAGCAACGCAAGTCCAGTTAGTACTGACATGGGTGGTCGCTCGGGAAAGCTGGATACTGCTAATACCCAATAATCGTCGCATTGGTGTAGTGTCTGTGCAGTCTATGCACTAGAACTATGCAGTGGACGGGTCTCTAATGACCTTGTAGTTGACGGGACCTTAAACACAAACAAGCTAGGTCCCAATTAGGCCGAAAGGTAAAGTTTACAAAACTGTAGTTAGGCCCGTTATGCTATGTGGCTCAGCGTATTGGGCAGTTAAAGGAAGAACCACAAGAGGAGAATGCATGTGGCCAGGATGTGAATGCTGCGTTACATGAATGGTGTGTCGCGTGCTGACAGTCTTCAATAAGTATGTTAGAGGTAGCTTGGGGGTGGGTGACATTGCGGAGAAGATGAAGGAGAATAGATTGAGGTGGTATGTGCATGTGATGCAAATGGGGAGGAGGAGGGAGTAGAGGATTAGAAGCCACAGATCCGACCCCCACCATAGGCAGGATAAGGGTGTGATGATGAATTCAGGATATTGCTCGTACTGTATATGGAAGTGAGCTTAATTATTTCATCTCTTGTCCATGTTTTCAGCCATTGGTAAAAGAAACTTCTTGCAACTTATCCAGCTTGGTTTGATAAGTTTTCAAGTTAAAAAAAATGGTGTCTACACGTGGTGACTTCCCGCAAATTTTGCAAGTTTACAAAATTCTGCAAGTTGACTTGCTTTGCTGTCTACACGCTACAGTGCACTTGCTAAAGTCAACTTGTGCAAGTTTTATTGCTAGTGTACACACAGCTTTAGGATTATACGTTTGATAACCATTCCTGATATTGATTACTTTGAAACATTTGAATGGCATCCTGAGGTATCACTGCACATGTGATATCAACCAAAGTCCACACTCTTCAATTCAAGGGTGAGGGGCTGGAGAGAGGTCTCTGGGGATTGTGTTGCCTAAAGCAGAACTGGAACACCTTGGAGAGTCTGCTTGCTAATGATAGCTGTGTGTCTTATCCAGTGCCGTCTTTAAAGCATTATGGGGCCCTCCGGCAAAGCAGTGTGCTGGGGCCCCTACGACAACCACTCACAGGAATAATATGTAAATGGTCACTTGACGTGCACAGATTAGCATGGGGCCGCCGGGCCCACGCGTTAAGACGGCACTGGTCTTATCATGCTGAAAAACAGCATTTAGTAAGCTCTGAAGGTATGGTGGTGTCTTAAGTGCCTTAACCATGTATCAATATGCCGATGTTGGATACTGATGGTGATTGGCTGTTGATGCCATTGGGGGAGCGTGGGGTGTGGACCGCACAGGGTGACACCAAGATGGAAAAAAAAATCAGTTAACTTCAGCTGTAAATAAAGTTATTATCAAAAATAGCAGTTTTGGAACTGCTGACATATCAACCAGAGGTACACAAGGTCATCGATTGGCTGAAAAGGGTCTCACTGGCAATTTTCGGCAGCTTCACTACTCAAACTCTGCGGACGAAACTGCTGTACAATGAATTTTAGGACATTTTTGGGAAAAATCCACCTTGATTCACAGACTGGCTCTCCCTCTTGCACCTTGCTTACAACTGACGTCATCACCTGGAAACTGCAATCATTGGCAGGACTTGCGTGTAACTTGCAACGCGCTACAAAAAATATTCATGGTGTGGCAATTTCTCTGTGGAACAGCTGGTAACGCCCGCATCGGTGATGCGCTCGACTACTGCGTCAGGGGGACGGCAAATTGCGCCGGACACACCAATTCTCGTCTGATCACTAAAGTTAAGCAACGCAACCCCAGCTAGTGCTGACATGGTTGGCCGCTTGGAAAAAGTGGGTACCGCTAAGAGCCAAAAGACGTCGCATGAGTGTAGTGTCTGTGCAGTCTCTGCATTAGAACTACTTAGTGGACGGGGCTCTAACGACCGTTGATGGGCCCTAAAATTCCAACAAACGAACGAAATATTGCGTCAGTGGTTCCAGTTTCGATACTGGATCGAGGTAGGCCAGCTTCTTTGGGCGAAAGAGTACAAACATAAATACGGTGCCAATAGTGCACGCCTTCCAGCGGCGAGTTGTGGACAAGCGTGTTAAAGCGATTAAAACCGGCCTGTTGTTCTGAAGATGTCAAGATCGGCTGAATATTTTTTTCCTAACAGTCTCATCTTACTGGGTCAGTGGTTGCCGGCTCGATACTGGATCGAGGAGGAATGACTTTATCGCACAAGAGAGAGAGGACCCGAATGCACATTCCTTTGGATGATGGCATTTGCACGTAAAGATCCCTCCCTACTACGCACCGGGTAGACTAGGTAAAATTCCCAGGTGTAGGAGCTCGCCTCTGGCGTCGGTGGAGTGCCCCAACGGGCAGTAGACCGACGATAAATAAGCATACGAGTTGCAGCTTTGGTCGGCAGCCGGCTGCGGAAGACACCGCCCGATATATCACCGTTGTCCGTTTAGAGGGACAAGATGGGAACCCGACCCTGCCATAGGCGGGAAAAGGGCTAGGAGTTGCTTTGGTACTTTTCTCTTTTGTCCCATATGGGCTATGGGCGTTATATTAAAAACAGCAGAGATTAAAGCCCCACTGCCCATTTGCACTTCGATTTGTACTGTACTCAACCTCAATCGGCGAGCAAGAACTAGAACTTCATTCCGGTAAACTGACCTGAGCAGGTTTCGAGCACTGACAAGCATGAGTCTGCATGTCACATCTACAAACATTCTTGACCCTGGTCAGCGCCGGGTATCTGAAAGCAGGAAACCTGCTTTCTTGGTGTTTGCACCCAACGAGAGATCTCGAGTCCACCTTCCCTCGGATGGGAATGAAACCGTAGGCAGAAGCCTAGGGCCTCAACATTTAGCGGGCTTCAAAACTTTAGAAAAGGGCTTGAAAAACGGCCTCAAAATTGAAGTAGCCTAGGGCCTCTCAATGTCTCAATCCAGCACTGGATGCAAGGAGCGGCTTATTGCGTTGAACACACCAGTTCTCGTCTGATCACTGTGGTTAAGCAACGCAACCCCAGCTAGTACTGACATGGGTAGCCGCTTGGGAAAACTGGGTACTGCTAATACCCAAAAATCGTCGCATGTAGTCTCTGCATTAGAACTACGCAGTGGACGGGGCTCCAATTACCTTGTAGTTTAAGGGCCTTAAAACACCGACTAACCAACCACCCCATGTGGTGCACGATGTCATTTGCAAGTAAAACAGCCCTCGTTGCTATGCAACGAGTAGATAAAATTTGCCAGGTGTCTGAGCTCTCACTCCCGGGCATCGGTGGAGTACCCCAACGAAAAATAGGCAGACGAATAACAAGCAGTGCTTGCAGCTTAGGTCGTCAGCCGACCGAGTCGAGTCAAGATACTGTCCAACAGATCGCCCTTCTGTACATCCAGAGAGATAAAGATGGGCACCCAACCCTGCCATAGGCAGAGAAAATGCCATTGGTGATCCCGCCTCGGGTGGCGCTGTGGGTAGTGTGCTCGGTAACTGCGTCAGTGGTTTTAGGTTCGATGTTGGGCAGAGGTGGGTTGACTTCTTTGGGGTGAGAGAAGCTCTGAGTGTGCAGAGCCGTCTCGGTGGCGAAATAGGTAGAGTGCTCGATTACTGAGCTAGTGATTCCAGGTTCAATACTGGACCCAGGATGGTTGGCTGCTTCCGGGCAAGAGAGAGAAGCGCCGATACAGAGGTAATGGTTCCAGGTTCAGTATTGGACTCAGGAGGGTTGGCAGCTTGAACCTCCTTCCTTCGGATGAGAAGTAAAACCGAGGTCCCGTGTGTTGTACGATGGCATTTGTACGTCAAAGAACCCTCTCTGCCATGCAACGGGTAGATGAGGCAACATTTCCAGGTGCAGGACCTCACCCCCTGGCGTCGGTGAAATTCCCCGACGATAAATATGAATAGGGGTTGCAGCTTTGGTCGGCAACTGGCAGAGTAAAAACGCTGTCCAATATATCACCCTTGTGTCCATTCAGAGGGACAAGATGGGTACCCGACCCTGCCATAGGGGGAGAAGGGCGAGGAGTTGTTTTTGTTGTTGCGATCGGTTGGCTCATTTGGACTGCTACCGAAACACGTACCTATGGAACTGTTCATGACACTCAGAATTTGAGAAATTCGACCACAATCTTTGGGGTGTAAACCTAAAGAAAGATTTTAATAAAGGGTTTATTTTAGATTTTACAACGTAATTTTAAACTATTACCATAAGAGAGCAGTAAACGACTGCGTTGAGGACCACATAACCTAAATAACTTTTTTCTTTAAGGAATAGACAACAATAACAGTATAAAAAGTAACTTTCCACCGAAGTACTCTTGTTTTGTCTTCAAGCATTGTCCAGTTATAGATTCAGTGAAAGAAATTAATGGTGGTTACTACAAGGACCATTATGCTACTCCACGTTTCTTCATTTCCTAACCACAAAGAAATGCTGTTATTAATTTCAAGCAGACATGGTAATTTTGACATTGTACTGAAAACAATTCATGGCGGTTGAAGGGTCGTAGGTCAAAGACAATTATATTTGAGAGGCAATTCGGATGTGACCCCCATAGGATCAAACCAGAGCGCATGAAGTGGAGACAAGCAAGTGGGGTCCTGTGTGATCCGAGGGTCCCCATTAGGCTGAAAAGCAAGTTCAACAGAGCTATGGTTAGGTCAGCCAGGCTACATGGATCAGAGTATTGGGCAGTGAGCTAGAACCCCGCAAAGAGAATGCAAGTAGCTGAAATGGGAATGTGTGGGGTATCGACAGCTGACAGGATTAGAAACGTGTACATTAGGAGTAGTCTGGTGGATATCGCAGAAAAAATAAGGGAAAATAGAGAGGGGAGGAGGAGCTAGTCCAGTCCATTACTAGAATGCAGAGCGGCTTATTGCGTTGGACACACCAGTTCTCGTCTGATCACTGATGTTAGGCAACGCAACCCCAGCTAGTACTGACATGGGTGGCCGCTTGAGAAAACTGGGTACTGCTAATACCCAAAAGTCGTTTCATTAGTATAGTGTCTGAGCAGTCTCTGCATTACAACTATACAGTGGTCGGGGCTCTAATGACCTTGTAGTTGAAGGGCCCTAAAACGCCAACGAAACAAACAAAATACGGGAAAGGCGATTTTAAGAGGCACCCGAGGCAGGGGACGAATAAATCAAACGTGGGAGCAGTTTGTCCGTAAGAACATGACAACCTGTGAGATGGAAAAGGAGTGGCGAGTGCCAGCAGGAATGAGATGCAATCCAAACACGTTTTCCTCTAAAGCGGAAGTCGGCAACCTCTGGCCAGCAGTCAACCAATTAAATTTGACATGTCTCCAGAATTCAACAGATAATTTGGCCCGCCATGAATTCAAAGAACGTCTTTCCGCCAGCTAGTGGAAAAAAAGGTTGAAAGCTCCTGTTCCAGGTAACCCTTGACCTGATTGAGAAATCTGTTAGCCTGGATCATCTCTCTTTCAACACAATTTTGAATCGGGGACCAACTTCTCGGACAACTCGAGTAAGCGTCACTGTTCTCCCTAATTGAACAACACCACATTTAAAGAATCATTTCAGAAACCTGCAGAATCGTGGTTCCCATCTGTGCTGGAGACATGGTGACCACAACTCCAGCTGCTTGTAAAGCAGCTATCTTTTCTTTGGCACCACCTTTTCCTCCAGAGATAATGGCACCGGCATGACCCATTCTTCGTCCAGGAGGTGCAGTTAAGCCAGCAATAAATGACACCACGGGTTTAGAATTTGCGCCCTATGAAAAAGAGACAAAAATGATCACTAGCCTGCTGCCAGGTTCAACATCTTTTGTGGACCTTCTTTCCATCATTGAAGACATACCAAGTTATGTTTGCTCAAGTATTCAGCTGCACGCTCTTCAGCTCCACCACCAATTTCACCAATGAGGATGATCCCTAAAATCAGTGCAGTGTTCCCTGAATATTGACTGCTTTATCATTACGGGTTCAAGAGAAGCACAACTCACCCTTCGTTTCGGGATCATTTAAGAAAACTTCTAAACAATCAATGAAATTTGTTCCATTAAATGGATCTCCACCAATTCCTACGCACAGAGTTTGGCCAAGTCCCACTTGAGTGGTTTGGTGAACGGCCTCGTAAGTTAAAGTTCCTGATCGAGACACTATTCCAACTTTGCCATTTTGATGAATATGACCCGGCATGATGCCAATCTTGCATTCTGAAGGCTAATAAGAGGATAGAAAAGGTACAATTTTCTTTTTTGTAATGACTACATACCAGGATCCAAAATCAGCAAAAATTCACTTTTATAATTCCGGGGCAGTTTGGTCCAATTAATCGAGTCTTCGTCTGTCTGATTAATTTGTATTTCACTCGAACCATGTCCTGTTGTGGAATGCCCTCTGTAATACAAACTACTAGAGGCATTTCAGCTTCTATGGATTCTATAATGGCGGCTCCAGCTCCAGGAGGTGGCACGTAAATTACAGATGCAGAGGCACCAGTGGCATCTCTTGCCTAGAAAAGAAAAATTTAATCCCCAGGATTTTCCGCGCATTATTACTAGTGTGCTGTCAATCCAGTCGCCAATTTTGGAACGTTAAATTGTGGAATGGATCTGTTAAACCTCTTGTCATAATCACGTGAGTTCCTTTGTAGTCACATTAGAGAATGAAGCCAACAGTTCCCGTCAGAAGTCCCAAGTCAACTAATCAACATACTGGAAAATATGCTTCCGTCTTACTGTTCGTTTGTTGGGTGTTTTTGGGCCCTTCGACTGCAATGGCCATTAGGGCCCCATCCAACTGCATACTTCAACTGCAGATTCTGCACAGACACGTGCTCTTACGACGATTTTTGGATATTAGCAGTTGGGTATTAACAGTGATCAAACGAGAACTGGTGCGTCCAACGCAATATAGCCGCTCCCTTCCGTTTTAATAGTATGGGGTAACAGAGAAAGGCTCTTCCTAACCTACTGGTCCGAGGACATATCAGTAACCCTTTTACCGTCTTCAGGTGGGTCGGATGACTATCTATGTCCCACTGCGACACATGAGTAATCTGTTGGAAGGTATTTTCACGCAGCCGGCTGCCAATCTTAATGCTGCAACACCTATACTTATCTGTCGTCGACCTGCTATTCGTTGAGCAAATCCACTGACGCCAGGGGGGCTAGCTCCTACACCTGGGAATTTTCCCTCATGCACCCGTTGCATGTAGAAAGAATTCTTTTTACGAATAGATGACATGGTACACACCACAAGGGACCACTGTTTTACTTCCCATCCGATGGAAGATCCTTCCTTTCTAGCCCGAAAGAGGCCAACCTGGTTTTGGTTGGTTGGTGTTTTAGGGCCCTTCAACTACAAGGTCATTAGAGCCCCGTCCACAGCATAGTTCTTATGCAGAGACTGCACAGACACCACTAATGTGACGATTTTGGTTATTAGCAGTACCCAGTTTTCCCAAGCGGCGAGGCCAACCTGAATCGAGCCTGGAACCACTGACGCAGTAGCCCAAAATGCTAGTCCTGCCGGGGTGGATCTAGTCCGAGGACACCTAGATAGGCACTTTATTACCCCGTTTCCATGTTGTGGACCAATGCCTTTCAGATTGTCAGCGAAGGAAAGAACAGCAGTAGTATTACCGTCGCCACAACTGAGAATTGAACGCGGTTGTCCTGTTCACCAGGTGAGTACCAACTCAACGTCTCCACTTACGGAGTGGCTTATTGCGTTGGACACACCACTTCTCGTCTGATGACTGAAGTTAAGTAACGCAAACCCAGCTAGGATGGCCACTTGGAAAAACTGGGTACTGGTAATACCAAATAATCATCGCATTAGTGTAGTGTCTGCGCAGTCTCTGCACTAGAACAATGAAGTGGACGGGGATCTAATGACCTTCAATTGAAGGGCCCTAAAACACAAATGAAACAAACCTCCACTTGCTATTGGGGAAAGAGAATGGTGAGAATGAGGAACTCAATGGCCACATGTTACAGCTGTATTTTATGACTGGCTGCTGACTTGTCATAACCTTTGATCATTGACTAATACGGTAAGTCTGACTAGTCTACTCTGCTTTCCACAGTTTCTTCATAGTTCTAGGCCCCCAATTGTTTAACTTTTCAGATAATATCAAGCTCAAGAAGCTCCAGTTAAAAGTCTGAGGTGGTTCTGACTTACTTCTTTAACAGAGTTAAAAACTGGTAATCCAAGATGTGTTTGACCTCCTTTGCCAGGAGAAACGCCACCAACAACTTTAGATCCATATTCTATTGCTTGTTTACTATGAAATGTTCCCTGAAACGGTAAGTGTTTGCCTGTTAGAAACAAAGCTGGGAATAAAGTCCTGATAGATGTGCACTGAGGTCATAATAATACCTGTTTCCCAGTAAACCCCTGACATATTACTTTGGTATCCTTATTGATCTTCAAATTTGGTCTTGTTACAGCATAGCACGTCCTGACTCCGAACTGTTTGACTGAAAGAATAAAACAGAATCACAGTGTCCAGAAATTTCATATTTTCATATTCTACATCAGGCATGCCAAGCATGCGGCCTTTTACAGGCCAACCTGCGGCCCGCAAAAGGTTTCTATAGCAGATGAAGAATAACTACTTGCCCTAAAAGCAGATGAATTTAAATTGCGCATACTCCACAATCTACCTAAACTATTACTTTATTCATGACTGTTGTTAAAATAGTGGTATACACATCAACTAACCCTTTTCCCGCCTATGGCAGGGTAGGGCACCCATCTTGTCCCTCTGAATGGACACAATGGCGATCTATTGGACGGCGTTTTCCTGCAGCCAGCTGCCGACTAAAGCTGCAACACCTATGCTTATTTATCGTCGGTCTACTGTTCGTTGCGGCACTCCACCGAGCTCCTACACCTGGGAATTTGGCCTCGTCTACCCATTGCATAGTAGAGAGGGTTCTTTGGCGTCCAAATGCCAACACCACACAGGACCTCGGTTTTACTGCTCATCCGAAGGAAGGCGCACTCAGGGCCTTTCGCCCGAAAGAAGTCCACCCATCTCGATTCAGTATCGAACCTGGAACCCCTGCACAGTAAATCGCGCCACCGAGGCGGGTCTATGCGGCTCCCAGGGTAACTCCAGTTTGACATGCTTGCTCTTAATGTTCCTCCCTTTGGTAGCAGCCTTACATCGTTGAAATCTCTAGCCCACAACACTCGAAACTCTTTCAATACACGCGTTTCCTTTTGGATGTCATTTCAGAACAATATGGGGGAGGGAGTACCGGTTGCCTGCTGTGGTTGCTAAGGTTATATAAGAGGCAGGATAAAGTTTCCAAGCAATTAGCTCCACACCGGTGTAATTTCTGTGAAAAACAAAACCCTGCAGATATGGTTACGTTTTGAAGAGAGGATTCAAGAGCTTATATCCATCCTAAATGACACGGGTGAGAGGCTGTGGATTATTTCCAGGAATTTGGCTGCTCGTGATGCGGACAAGGGCCTGGATGGGATAGACAGATTCGTTCTGGCAATGGTGCAATAGCCGAAAACGGGCGGTTTGGTGCCATTTTTAATAAGTGTTATTTTACTTAGGACACTGCAGCCAATAGTCCTTTTATAGAGCCCAAGAATGGCACCACCAACTGGGGCTGTGCACTCGGGATAGTGTACATGGGAGGTGAATGCACAACCATTCCTTCCATCAGTCAAGAACCTGATGAAAAAGAATGCAAACGCACTGTACCGTTAGATTATCCTCAAAATGTCGTGAGTAATTTAATCTTAGGTTATCAGTCTCTTGAGGTGGATCAAATTCGGCAGAGAGGGTAGGGAGCAAATGAGAGGAACAAACCTTGACGGTATTCTTAGGTCTGAAATTTGTACTGCGACTTCCAATCGTGGCTTCCAGCCGTACACCAAATATGCTGAATAGGTGATTTCGGCTGTCTCATGTTTCAACGAGACGTGGAAAATGATGTCCATATTGTTAACTTGTACCTTAATGTTCACGGTGCTAATTTCGGCAACTTCTTTTTTATATAAAACGTTTATCTGTCTCAAAAATCACTAATCTCAGGTATGAACCCAAATCACTATACATATCATCCGCATGGAATTACAGTAGATCCACCCTATCGGCCTACATGAAGTACATTACTGACGAAGCGATAAAAATATTTTTTTTTGGTACTTGAGATTATTGCTAGTTACGAAATGAGGTGGAATTTTATTGAAAAGACGACTGGCAATAACGGAAATGATTTTAATTATTTCAATTCAGTTGGCGATAGCAATTCGACTGCGGCGGAGCATCTCCGTGGAAAGTTACTTGCAGTATTTCAGTAACTAGTTCAAACTATTACTTGATAAGGTGGTAAAATACTTGCCGATTCAATGCTATTCGAATGATATCTTATTCTCTATATTTGTTGCTGAAATAGAATTTGGAAAAATGATAGGAAATTGATTTTCTTACCGAATGGTCGAACGACAACACTCAAGGTTGCAGCCATCTTTGAATTCGTCGAGCCGGAATTAGGAATGAAGTGGCGTACCATAGCCAATAAATGTACAGCATAGCGTGTCATACTTAATCGGAAATTGCACCAAGTCGTCGTCGTCGTCAAATACTTCGCAACATCTCTTTTTGTACCTGTGTTTTATTTGGTTGTTTTCCATGGTCTTTGTGTCAGAAGTGATGGCAAACGTTCAGGTTAGTTGTTGAAATTATTTTTATTCTTATATTTGAAATGGAATGCTATCAGTTTTTGCCTTTCGAAAATCGAGGATGTCGGGTCTTCCAATTTGAAAATGTTCTAAAAATGCCTTTTGGATGCGTTGTTACGACACCTTTTCGGAACCATGACCTCACTCGCTTACTCCAGAAAATATTTTTTCACAATAATAATACTAATAATGATCCAAAAGAAATACCTAACATTGTGTCTAAAAGTTGGAATATAAAAAGGATTCATTTTCCAACTGAATTTTCTGTCGCACAGAATCATTCGATGGCTGACCTGACGCGGACATCAGTGACGGGGTGTCTAAAAGTTTTCATTCAACGAGATTATTCCGAAGGGACAAATGTCAGATTTCAAACGAAGTTACCGCACGAACTCGAGATTAAGGTTAGTTTATTT
This sequence comes from Trigoniulus corallinus, assembly GCA_013389805.1. Lineage (NCBI taxonomy): Eukaryota > Metazoa > Arthropoda > Diplopoda > Spirobolida > Trigoniulidae > Trigoniulus > Trigoniulus corallinus. The sequence continues at coordinate 7,858,157 of JAAFCE010006949.1, forward strand.
ATTTATTTATCTTTTTTTTTCGTAATTCCATTACCCATAACAGAGAAAGAAATATCTATCATCAACAAAAGTACCACTTGATTGCTTAAGAGATGAATACTACACACGGAAAGTGAACCGCCAAAATGTCTTTCGTGTTTGAGATGAGTCACTGTCATACCATGCATTTGTCTTATACAATAGGTTTGTTTTTTAATAAATTTTGAGCTTGCGAACCGTTTATTAATTTTCAATTTCTGACTGTATTAATGAAATGTTTGAAAATGTTGACAGGAGTCGGTTAATTAATTGCTGCGACGCCGGGATTAGGTTTGATGTGTTAAGTTGACTTAACCTGAGCTGGGTTAACATTTTTGTCGTTCAAGTTACATTCGTGACCCGTTTAGAAGAAACAGGGACAAAGATCTAATTGTGTTTGTTACGAACTGCAGGAGCTTTATTCTTTTTTTAAAAACTCCATTTAGAAATGAGATTTAAGAACGGAGTACTTATTTGAAAGCTCTACCTCCATGGAATGTCCTAAATAGTTTGTATACTGTACTATCATCTGCATAAGAACCCGCCTCACATTTTCAAGGTTCTCCAAATTCGCATATTGCTTTAAATTCAGTTCAAGCTCAGAAGGCATCTTAATGTTTAAGAAACAAATATATCTTAAAAGTGACATTTGATTCGTTATAGAACTAGATACGGTGACGTGATGATGCCTTATGTCTCCGCCAACGTGTAATCTACCATGCAAGGTCATGATAGGCATAAGAAATGTTTCCGTCGGCTTCAAACCATGCTGACCTCTTTTTCCACCCACACACTTACTGTTTTTGGGGGTTGGTGAAAATGCGTTTGCGCACTGAGTGTCGGACTTCCAACTAAAACACCTAACGTTGTCTTTTAGACATTAGCCCCGGACCGTTTAGCACATAACTTCAGGCTAAGCTTATTGTTGTGCCTTTAGAGCTTAACTAGTTATTAGCGTGAATCTGGGACGCTTCTCGGTCGAGCTCACTCTTCTTTCCACTCGGTATGTCCCAGGCAGACCCCTTTATTAGTAAGTTGGACAGTAGTCAGGTTGTTTGGTTTCTCTAAAAAAAGTGTCAGAGTTTAGATTGCTTCATATTGAGTTGTCTGATATGGTTTAAAATGTGGTGATAGTTGCCTGTTGGTGAAATGATTGATCTCCGTCCCTGTGCCCTTCTATCTCCTGGCCATCTGCGTTACAGTACCAAGGTCCTCCTTGATTGGGTGCGAACGCATGATATTGAAAAAGAGGAAGATGAATAATCAGTCTGTCCGAGGGGTTTACAAACGGTGCAGTTATACGATGTCCCGCGGCCCTGCGTGTTCCATGTGTTGCAAGTGTGTGTGCGTGTGGAGGGGGCAGTCATAATTTGAATTTTATTCTTGGAAACATTTGAGACATTCAAAGGTTTTTTTTTCATTTGAATTGAGAGGCCCTGCACGAAAACTTTGCTTTTGAAGCTGCACTTCCTCTTTTACTCGGAGGTGTCAAGTTCTTTTCAACCGAGGGCCACTTTTCCAAGTAGAATTCACCCTGACCGAACAATATGCACTTATGTTGCTATTCATTCTGCTTCTGAAAATTCAGTTTGAATATTTATTTAAGCAGATATCAAGTTAATAATAATGAAACTATTATTAAATTGACGAAAAATATTTACTTGTAGCTAATAAATAATCAAACGGAAATACTGCATACAGAAGTAGGAATGAACATTTAATTGATTGATTGATACATAATGGAGGATATATTTATTACTAAATTTTAAATACGGTAGTAATAGACTGTTGTACTTTTTTGCCAGAAACTTGTCATCTTTTGCCTCTAATTAATCTCTCAACTTTTTCAGTATCACCATCATCATCTTCTCGCCCTTCTCCCGCCTGAGGCAGGGTCGGATCTGCAGGTTCTAATCCTCCACTCCCGCCTGTTCCCCACCAAGTCCCCTTTCACCCCGCACTCCTCCATGTCCCTTTGCACCACCTGCTCCCACGTCCGTTTTGGTCTTCCTCTACCTCTGGTGCCCCCATTTACCTGCAGTCCCACAATGGATCTAATCAACTCCTCCTCTCCCCTCCTCATCACATGCCCATGCCAACTCAACCGGTTCCCTCTCATCTCTCAACTTTTTCAGTACCACGAAGCAAATTATTCAGTAGCCATTGCGAGCCAACAAATACACGTGTCGAGCAACCAGTTTGACACTTTTGTTTTACCTTAATGTCCGACTTTTAACGTTTCTCGTTTTCGTAGGTACACGACCCTGCCATAATCAGGAAAAGGGGTTGTTAAAGACGATGGAAAGATAATTTGCTTAAATACAGTGAAACCTCTCAAAGGGGGATCCGGCCAAAGTGTACCCGTCAGAGGGATAGCAATAGCCTATGGACGAAAACTCGGTGCCTGATGAATTTGTACCTATATGAGGGGTGCACCGTTATAGAGGTTTTACTGTATTATTTTTTTTTCCTAGATTTAAATGCGTGGGGTAGGCCGGCATCCTCCCCACTCACAATCCAGCCAATATTCCTACGGGTTCCAGACACCTGGCTGGGGTGCCTCCTGTCGGAGCAGGTCCAGAAAGAATAGGGGCAAATCTTAGATTTGGAATGTGGGGACCTTTAAAGACAAAGCAGGGGAATTAGTTAGTACGTGGGAGCAGGTTATCAGTAAGGATATGGTAGTGTGTAGGGTGGACGGGGAACTAGTGGGAGATAGACGGGAGTGGAAGGCTAGAATCTGCAGACCCGACCCTGCCACAGGCGGGATAAGGTCATGATGATGTTAGATTTATATGCAGACAGCATTTCTGAATATAACAGGGCGACAAAAGTTGCCAAGTTGCAGCATGATCAGTGTATTTCGTCGCTTGAATGTGGGAAGGGTAAGCCAAAGCTAACGTTAGAACCGGTTATTCTACCGGATATGGTGGGGTGGACTGGGACCTGGTTGGGAATAGGAGGAGATAGGGTGGTTTCATTGAACTGCGTGTGACGAATTTGATGCAAAAAAAATGCTGAGTGCGTATTGACTCTTCCGTGTACCTCTCCCACCTAACCTAATGGTGCACTTAAGTACTTATGAGTCACTGGTTGTTTTTCTGTGATGGAGGCACGCGACTTTCTCCAACAGCGGAATTAAGTGGTTTAGTATTTGCCAAATTACACTCACGTTCAAAATTAAGAGCATAAATACATTTATTGCATTGCCTCAAAACCCACTGGACGGAATTTAGTAAAATTTGGTATGGAGACAGAGTAATATGCAACAGTAATTTATGCCCTACACCAGGAAAAATACATCGCAAAGTCATGAGTAATTCACATGGCAGCAGGAATGTTCAAACTGATATTGCAAAATGTTGCCTAAAATGAGGCTGATACGGGGTATGTTCACCCCTGAGGCAGCTGCATCCACTCCTGCACCAATTCTGTTCTTAGCTCCTGGAATGTCCTGGGAGGTGGTTGGCGAATTGCACTTATCCTCCAAAGTGCTTCCTAGACATGTTCAATAGGATTCATGTCTGGAGGTTTGACTGGTCAATCAATACGCCGAATATCCTCACCTTACAGGTAGTCATCCACCATTTGGGCCCTATATGGATGAGCATTGTCATCCATGAAAAGAAACAGAGCCAATTGACCCCTGAAAATCCGCACATAGGGCTCGATCTCCTCTCTAAACTTCTGAAGTGATGTGCAGCCAAAGCATGCTGCCTGCCCACATCATGACACTTCCCTCACCATAATGGTCCCTTTCCATGATGTTGGCGGGGTGATAGTTTGTCCCATGTTCTCTCCGGATCACGGTTAGCCTAGAATCTGTGTCTAGGCTGAATCGTGACTCGTCACTGAAAAGAATGTAGACCCACAGAAGTTGGGTCCAAGTTGATGTTCTCTGGACCATGCTAGTAGTTCTCTTTTGTGTGAAGGGGTGAGTGGGATCCACACAGCAGATCTTTCATAAAGTCCTCTCTCACGAAACCTTCAGGTTCTGGTTGGTTGGTGTTTTTAGGCCCTTCAGCTAAAAGGCCACTAGCGCCCCGTCCACTGCGTAGTTCTAATTTCAGACACTGCACAGAGACTACACTAATGCGACGATTTTTGGGTATTAGCAAGCGGTCACCCATGTCACTACTAACTGGGGTTGCGTTGCATGACTTCAGTGATCAGATGAGAACTGGGGTGTCCAACGCAATAAGCCGCTCTCCGAAACCTTCGGGGGAACAGTAACCCTAGAAACTACAGTTCGAGTGACAGCAAAGAACTCACGGGATAGCTGCGGCCTGTAGCAGTCCTCTGGTAGCTGGCTGCAAATGCCAAATACTGGTTCTCATTGGCTGCTGTGGCTCTTGGGCGCCCTTGCCTAGACCTTCTGGACATGGATCCAGTCTCTTGGAATTGTTGCCACGAATTACAGATGACACTAGGTGTGACTTTGAGGTCTCTTGCAACCGGCACTTGGGATTCTACACCTCATTCCATAATCTACGCATACATTGAAGCCATAATTTCCGTTTTTGAGTTCAGTTTTCTTTTTGAGAAATTTTGAATATCAGTGTATTTCTTCAAGGTCAGCTTCCAGTTTGGACAAGTGAAGTGTTGGACAAGGTCATTATCCATCATTCAATTCGAAAGGTGGTTAAATGCCATTAAAAAATGCGCCACCTGGTCTTTGTCAGATACCTATTTCTTTGGAAAGTTTTAAATTAACATATTAAGAAATGATTTAAGGTTATCAAGTGGTCAGCACATTTATAATGAGAAATATCCTGTGATGTAAACCTATTTTATAATTCTAATATGTACAGATATATTTTAGTGTAGGAGGTGTGTGCATTTAATGATCACATCCCTAAGTCATCAATGTCAATAAAATTGATGGCTTTGTTTCGTCGGAGTTTTAGGGCCCTTCAAGTACATTGGTCATTAGAGCCCCATCCACTGCGTAGTTCGAATGCAGAGTCTGCACAGACACTACGCTGTTAGGTGATTTTTGAGTACTATATAGCAGTGCCCTGTGTTCCTAAGCGATCACCCATGCTAGTACTAGCTGGGGTTGCGTTGCTTAACTTCAGCCCAACGCAGTACAGGCACTCAAAGTGGGAGCGGCATATTGCGTTGGACGCACCAGTTCTCGTCTGATCACTGAAGTCAAGCAACGCATCCCCAATGTGTACTGACATGGGTGGCCGCTTGAGAAAAGCAGCCACGAAAAGCACCCTGGGCAGGGGAGGCCGAAGCAGACGTGGGAGGGGGTTGCCCGTAAGGATATGGTAGCGTGAGGGGTGGACGGGAACCTAGTGGGAAATAGATGGGAGTGGAGGGTTAGAACTCTCCCTGCACCAGGTCCCCGTCCACTGCACGTCTGCTTTGAAAGCTGCCAAAAACTGCGATGCAATGTGCGGTGAATACCTGCTAGCAGTTTTTTGATGTGCTGCTTCAAACTGCGTCTCATTTTGCGCTTTGCTTAAGGCAAGGGTGTAGCAGCCATGCGAAATTCTGCTAGCAGGCAATCACCGCACATTGAATCTCAGTTTTTCACCATACTTGCATGAAATTACAAGAGAACTGTGCTTCGCACCGCATTTTGTTATTGTCACGCCAACTTCACGCAGGAAACTGCGGCATTGGCATTGCGATCCGCAGGGTCACGTGGCCCCAGGCACTGAGTCACGTCACCCTGCGACTTAACATGGCGCAATTACATACTATCATGTGAGCCACAGAAATTTATAGTGAATCACCCTGCCTCACCTGCGGAGACTGCCTAATTCACTATTCACATCGGACGCACTCCCTGCGAGAGACTCGGTGGAGTACAATTCTTGCTGCCCTCGTTTGGTTCCTTTCAATTTCCCATGAGTGGGGGTGAATATGTTGGGACCCCACTATTTATTTTTTTCTTGAGGCCCCTGCAGAGTCTCCAGCTAACCTTTGCCATTTTCGTGTCAATCATTTCCTGGAATGTCCTAAGCCATCCGAAAAAGATGCATGAATAACTGTTTTAATTGTTTTATTGTCTTAGATTGATAAAGCGACTTTTGAAGAGACAATTTCCAAGTTGAACATGTACTACAGTGAAGCCGAAAAGGCATCATCACGAGTCTATTGCGAAAGTTGTTTAGCTTGTTTGACAGCTTACGTCATTTATCTTTGTATAGAAACGCATTATGACAAGGTAAGACTACTGCCTTTTGATTTTTAATTGCGGTATGTACACGGGGAAAGAGGGGTGGGGACTGAACCATTGACGATTAGTTAATTGTTTTCTGAATGTGTTGCAGTGCTTGAAGAGGATAGCAGCTTTCATCCAACAACAAAACAAGGACATTTATATTCCAAAGGGGTTATACATTACAGACCCAATCGAACGAGGACTTAGAGTTGTATCCTTACTTTCGGATGATTTTGTCACGTCATGTGATAATGCCAGTTGGGATAGCACCTCGGTGGCACAGTGGGCGGTGTGCTCGGACGTGGACTGAGTTGGGTTGGCTACTTCCAGGCGAGGAAGATGCCATTGGTGCGCCTCCCTTCCGATGATAAGTAAAATCCAGGTCGTTTGGGAAAGGCGAGTTGCGTTGGACACACCAGTTCTCGTCTGATCACTGAAGTTAAGCAACGCAAGCCCAGTTAGTACTGACATGGGTAGTCGCTCGGGAAAGCTGGGTACTGCTAATACCCAATAATCGTCGCTTTAGTGTAGTGTCTGTGCAGTATATGCATTAGAACTATACAGTGGACTTGTCTCTAATGACCTCGTAGTTGATGGGACCTTAAACTCCAACAAACAACAAATCCAGGTCGCTTGTTTTGCACGTAAAAGAACCTAACATTTCCACCAAAAAATCCATGGGAGCGGCGAGTTGCGTTGGACACACCAGTTCTCGTCTGATCACTGAAGTTAAGCAACGCAAGCG
>JAAFCE010006949.1:7865197-7876489 GCA_013389805.1 Trigoniulus corallinus
CACACCAGTTCTCGTCTGATCACTGAAGTTAAGCAACGCAAGCCCAGTTAGTACTGACATGGGTGGTCGCTCGGGAAAGCTGGGTACTGCTAATACCCAATAATCGTCGCATTAGTGTAGTGTCTGTGCAGTATATGCATTAGAACTACACAGTGGACGGGTCTCTAATGACCTTGTAGTTGACGGGACCTTAAACTCCAACAAACAACAACAACAACCAAAAAATCCCCATCCCCCGGCGTCGGTGAAATTCCCTAACGAACAATAGACCAACGATAAATAAGCATTGGCAACCCGTTGCTGAAAACCACTGTTCAATAAATATCACCCTTGTGTACATTCAGAGCGACAAGATGGGTACTTGACCCGGTACCACTTGACCCTGCCATAGGGGGAAGAGGGTTAGGAGTTACTTATACAGTATGTACCAATTGGTAGCGACTGTATTGCGTTGGACACATCAGTTCTCATCTGATCACTGAAGCTAAGCAACGCAGCTAGTACTGACATGGGTGGCGGCTTGGGGAGACTGGGTACCGCTGATACCCAAAAATCGTCGCATTAGTGTAGTCTGTGCAGTCTCTGCATAAGAACTACGTAGTGGACAGGGCTTTAATGGCCTTGTAGTTGAAGGGTCCTAAAACACCAACGAACGAGCAAATAAACGAATACAGCTAGTACTAGCATGGGTGACCACTTGGGAACACTGGGTACTGGTGTCTGTACAGACTCTGCATTAGAACTACGCAGTGGACGGTGCTCTAATGATCGTTGTGGTTGAAGGGCCCTAAAACCATGTAATGTGCAGCCAAGTTGCGTTGGACACACCAGTTCCCGTAAGATCACTGAAGTTAAGCATCGCAAGCCCACGTCAATACCAACATGGGTGGTTGGTAAAGAACGTTGGGTGCTGCAAATTAACCCTCTCTTTCGTCCTTTCACCTACCTCCTCATCTCCCGCGGGCAATCTCCTAAGGGATCAACCTGTTATGGCTGCCTGGCTTACTCCCCAACCCACGAAACTAATCCAAATCACCAACGAACGAGCAAAGAAGCGAACCCAGCTAGTACTAGCATGGGTGAACGCGTGGGAGCACTGGGTACTAGTGTCTCGACAGACTCTGCATTAGAAGTACGCAGTGGACGGTGCTCTAATGACCGTTGTAACTGAAGGGCCCTAAAGCAGCAAGGAAACAAAGGAAATGGGAGTGGGGGTCGGAAAATTTTAATTCATCCCCACTTCGTCCCGTGACTGACTTTAGAAATTCATGCCAAATGTTGATGCAGTGTGGAAATGTTCGTAACTCTTTGACGAATAGAAGCATAGCCTAACACAACTCGTACCGTAAAAAAAATAGAAAAATTCCAGTTACAAGGTTTCTTGAACATTAATTTTGAGTGACAGTTATTCTGACTGGCAGTGATACGTGTTAGAGACTGTAGAACTTTGCCAAATCTTTGTTGTTACGTATCTGAAGTTCTCTGAAAGAGTTGTTTCACTTAACTGATATAACAGATTGAAATTGCTGTTCTTAACGAGCCAGCTGCCAACAGGACGTGATTTCAAGCAGCCACTTTTCATGTAAATAGCATCCAGACACACTGCACTCAAGAAGACGGACAAGAAAGATGGGAAGCTCTTTAGTAAACAAAAAAATATATGATTTTAATATAATGAGACGATTTTTTTTCCTCCTCCTTTCCACAACTAAGGGAGGGGGGGGTCTTCTGTGGGTTTTCTTCATTCTTCTGCTCAGTGAGACATTGTTTGTACTTGCTTGCAGCAGAACATCATCACGTGGGGAATATCTCGGGGGTGAATGTGTAAATTGGTTTCTATTTCATATCTGGGACGGGTTTCTTCTTGAATGAAATTACCAATGTAATTTGTGTGACAGACTTGAGAGAATGGTTGTTTTTCTCTTTCTGTCGTTTGGTGCTATTACGTTGAGATTGTCCGTTGGTTGCTGCTTCTGGTGTGTGTGGGTGTGTTGAGAAATGTTTAATTTTCTGGTGAGATGGAATTATGAAATTGAAATTTGATGAATTGGTTTACCAAAAATTGGGGGAGGGGGAAGAGGATCGCTGGTGGAGCTACTGCTGTTTTATACCAGTAGTTAACGTTTTTGAGTACAAATATTTTTGTTCTTGGATTTCTCCTCCTTCTCCAGAAGTCATCCCTGCAATCTTTCCCCAGCCCTTTGATGAATTAAGTACTAATTACATTTTTTAATGGAATAATTCTTTAGATCAGTTGTTGTTGGAATCCTTGGAATAGCCGGCACATTTGTGAGACAAGGTCCAAGTGAAGTGACTGTACTGTTTTCTAGCAGAGATGGCCAACATTTTGGTCAGCGCTGAGGTATTTGTGTTCAGAAATGATACCCTGGTGCTAGTGATCTGTCGTGGCTGGACTGGGCAGAAATCTAAGCTAAGTGAAAAAGTACAGAACATGGTCTTTAGTTAAAAAGGACCAATGTGAAACGAATTTGGGGGTATTCTAGGAAAGTATTGCGGAAGTTTCAAAAATCTATATTACCCTGTACAGTAAAACCCCGCTATAACGAATTTGTAGGGGAATGCAATCACATTTCGTTATAGCCAGGAATTCGTTACAACCAGGAAAGCTGTTTTTAACCCTAGATAGCTACCCAGTAGCTGTGAGACTACCCCAAATACAGTATCAAGAAATTGTGGTTTTGGTAGTTTTGCAAAACATTACGTTTCTAACCTTTGTGTACCTTCCTATTTACCCCAATGAAGCACCCCTGCATGTTTTTCTTACTATTTTAATGCCCGTTTATTTAGTTTTCTTGCATTTGGTATTCTCTCAGACTACTGGTTAGCTGTAATGACTGCCCTTAAGTATTGAAGGGAAGTCAATTCTTGAGGAGTGTGGGTTATTATGTGTTGGAAACAGGGAATTAATGCAGGAAGTAGATAGGCAAGGAGACTGGGATTTGGAAGAGACAGCTGATGCAATGTAGGAGAGGTTTGCAGAAAAATTAGAAAATGTGGGGAAGCCATTTTAGGTGAGGCTAGAGGGGAAGGTACACTCCAAGGAAGGCAGACATAGTGGTGGAATAATGCAATAGAGGCAGCCACCAAACAATAGAAGGCTGCATTCCATAGGTGGATGGAGATAGGGGGACCATGATTCTAAAATATGCTACAGGCAGACCAAGGCCACAGCTAGGGGGATCATTGCTTTGGCCATACATCAGATGAATGAGGTCCTCTATGATAGAGACAAAGGATGGGATGAAGGAAGAATTAGACTGGCCAAGACCCAGAGATAGGGCGATTAAAGATTTACTCCGAGCCATAACAGTGAAGGATAGAAAAGGTAGTTATGCAGTCTCTCTAATTCCTGCAGAGGCAAAGGATATGGTAATGGTGGGGTGAATGGGGGATAGGCTGATGTGGAGGGCTAGAACGTGCATGCCCGACCCTGCCACAGGCGGGATAAGGGTATGGTGGCAATGATGGTGAGAAAATGGACGTTTCTAGTATCATCAGTCATTTGTGCATCCTGCCCTAGTAAAATAAAAAGTATGACAAGGAGGTATTCCTGCCAATTCAATTCAATATGTGGTGACCATCGAGGAGAAATTTGTGTTAAATCCATGAATAAAAATTATTTATGATAAGGTCCGTCATTCATTTTATCCAACCAAATTACACAAACTTTTATAACTTTTCATCGTTATTACCCGGAAATTCGTTATAACCAATTTATTATATCCAATCTTTTTACAATACAAACTCCTATCCGTTTGCCAGGACCTTAGAAACCATTCGTAACATCCAGGAATTCGTTACATCCGAGATCGTTATAGCGGGGTTTTATTGTATTAATTTTGTTTCGGGATGGACAATTAAGTATACAGAAATTCTGTCATCTGTCACGTTAAAATCATGCGGCTGTATTGCGTGGGACCCACAAGTTACTGAAGTTAAGCAACGCAACCCAATCCCAGCTAGTACTGACTTGGGTGACCCACTTGAGAACACCGGATACTGCTAATACCCAAAAAATCGTCCTAACAGTGTAGTGTTTGTGCAGACTCTGCATTAGAGCTATATAGTACTGACATGCACCCCAAATAGTACTGACATGGGTGACCGTTTGGGAACACTGGGCCCTGCTATTACCCCAAAAATCGTCCTCACAGCCTAGTGTTTGTGCAGACTGTGCATTAGAGCTATGCAGTGGACGAGGCTGTAATGACCATTGTAGTTGAAGGGCATTAAAACACCAAAAAATCAATCACGTTAAAATCGTTCACTCGTGAGGTCCTTTGAGGACATCAGGGAAGGGCAACGGTTATGTTTTGGCGTACTAACGTTGCTGTAGTAAACGTAGCACAACGCTTAACAAATAAACTTAACTCTAATTATGAAATATGTAGACACAGTATATCGGGGAATTCATAGGATGCAGGTGAGCGTAAAGTTGCGTATTAAGGCGTTGTTCATCATTCTGAGGTTACCGGTGCGATCTTAGTGAAAATAGATAGCTTCTTTACTGGATGAGAAGGAGGGAAGCCCAAAGTGCGACTTTCTTCGGTTGAGAGGTAAAGCCGTGACCTCGTGTGGGACTAATGACCTTGTAGTTGAAGGGTCCTAAAACACCAACAAACAAACGTGTGGTGTGTTCACCATCACCACTGTGCAGAAAAAGCCCCTTACTGGGTAGAGTTGCATCTAAATCCTGGCTCATAATTTTTGGAAAAGTAGCAACCACTGCCACAAAACTAGCAAAATGTGGACTCCGAGTTGAGCGAGTTTGGAAACGATCAAAAACACAGGTGTAAGAGGGGATGCCAGATGTTGGGACAATGCAAAAATGCTAGAAACTCTCCATCCCTATCTCTCCTAACTTATCCTAATCTAACTCTTTTTGATACAGGATAATTCCAGTAAAAGACTTTTTTAACGTTGCTCATCCAGTCAATTTTTCCAGTATAGCAGGGAGCGGCAAATTGCGTTGGACGCACCAGTTCTCGTCTGATCACTGCAGTTAAGCAACGCAACCCCAGCTAGTACTGACATGGGTGGCCACTTGAGAAAACTGGGTACCGCTAGTATCCAAAAATCGTCGCATTAGTGTAGTGTCCTGTGCAGTCTTTGCATCAGAACTACACAGTGGACGGGGCTCTAATGACCTTGTAGTTGAAGGGCGCTAAAACACCCAAAAGCAAACAACAATCCAGTATAGCACTTGAAACGCTGTTGATCCATATTTTATGAATTGCCCTCATCAGATTATCTGAAAGGTCAGCGCAAGTTGGAAACATTAAGGTTGGTTGAATTTCTGGTTACATTTGTCCAATGACCCTACATTGGTCCATCTCTGTAATATAAAAGAAAGAACGCAGGCGTACAGTCTCACAGGTTGTACTTGCTGTGCTTGACACTCCAAGGATCCACTTGTAAGCTGCCGCTTTGGTTTCATTCTGACAACCACTTAACAGGGGTGAGCCTCCACAAACGCAGACAATGTTGTTCTGTCACTCTGTTAGTTGTGTGCACCTATTTTCACAAAAATTTTATTTTAAAAATATTTTCAATAATTAGGGAAGTAGATTTCATTGGTGGATATGAGTCACGTGTTTAAGTAGCAGTTTGTCACATGTTTGTTTATATAAATATTCTGTTGGTCATTATCATTTTGACTACTGTCCATTTCTATGCTTTTCTCTCGGTTCCGAGTGATGCCCCTCGCAATATCCTTGCCAGTTCTTTACTTCCTAAACCATCATCATTCCGTCCATGGCAGAGTCGGATCTGCCATCAGTGGCTCTCCATTCCTACTGTTATTCAACCAGATCCCTGACCCGTCCACATAGGGTGCCCCCTAACCTGCCTCTAACTCTGCCTGCTTCCCATGACCTACACTCCTGTCATGTGGACCTAACATGCCCATTGAGTATCCAGTTATCTTTCACTGGTATGAAGTAATGGGCATAGAAGAAGGAGAGACAGCTGGGCATTTCTCCCGTTCCCCTGGGATTGCAAAAATATCTTTGGATACTGAATTTATCAGAATCCTGAAACTGCTTCACGGCGTTGTCATCCTAAGGAGAATTTTCTGTTGGCGTCCGTGAATGGAGTTGTTTATTAAGGCATTATTCGCCAGATCTGTGGTTGCAGGTTCGATTCTGGTCGAATCAGATAGCTTCTTTACTGGGTGAGGAGGAGGGAAGCATTAAAGTGCGCCTTTCCTTGGGTTAGAGGTAAAGCCATGACCTCATGTGGTGTGTACACCGCCACCACTGTGGAAAAAAAACCCTTTCTACATGGAATAAAATGTACGTGTAGATCCACAACATTTCCAGCTGTAGAAGCTCGACTCATAGTGTGGATGAAGTATAAGTGCCCCAAGAAAGAAAACGGGCCGATGTTTAAGAAGAGAGAAGTTGCAGCATCAGGCTCCATGATTCACGTGTGGGTTCTCGGGTCCAGCTGCAGACAGTAAAGATTGGCCTGAATTGCATTGGACAAACCAGTTCTCGTCTGATCACTGAAGTTAAGCAACGCAACCCCAGCAAGTACTAGCATGGGTGACTGCTTGGGAACACTTGGTATTGCTAATACCCAAATCGTCGTAACAGCAGTGTCTGTGCAGACTCTGCATTGGAACTATGCAGGGGACGGGGCTCTAATGACCATTGTAGTTGAAGAACCCAAAAACCGGCAAAAACACAAACGAGAAGGTACTTGTGTCTGCCATAGGTGATATCAGGGTTGGAAGTGATAGTGATTTGTCATTAGGACTTTACCGGTTGTTCTTCCTCTTATACTGTGCCCATACCACCGCCATTCTATCACTATTTCTTCAATGTCTCCCTCGCACTTAAAATAACGTCTACCCCTCATATGTTTTTAAAAGTTCTTAATTAAAAGTTTTGAACTATTTAACTATGTGATATACATTTTATTTTGCAATTAATGTGGCGTGGAAATAACTATGACCCTTCTTGGCCCGCTTCAAGGATTTCTTGAGTGGCCAGGTAGTACTGCCATAGAAACCGACCTCACGGGTGTCTGCGATTGTGAAATCCACAGGAGTCTGTTACATAGTCCAAGCCACCACCTCCATTATGGGTTCCCAGGACAATGGCTCTTGGTTGAATCAGCATTCCTTGTTGTGTAGGAGGACCTTGAGACTGGCAGAAATGGTGCTTGGCCGGATGGTGAAATAACCTTTGCATTGCAGAGTTATGTTGGTGGTGTGCAGAAACCTCATATAAATTCTCGCATCCAACCCATTACAAGCTGCCGAGGAGGCAACCTGGAACATCAAAACTGGCCCTGTTTGACTCTGAGCCACCCGACCACTGACGGGATGAGTTCGACACATCTGGGGGGGTGGGATTGTGATCCTAAGTCCCCAACATACCACTTTGACCACAGCCTCCAGTGGAAAACGGACAGTCAGGCGGATACCTGGTCTGATCAATTGGCTGGAGGTGGCACTTTTCGCCCCTTAGGGTTACTTTGTGAGATATGGTCGCCCCTTGATTTCTGTTGATCCTGGTACTTGGGGGGGATCATGGCTCTCTGACAGTTACCTGTCTGAGCAGCCCTGGCGACCTAAATGGGCATCTTGTTGGGCTCCATGGATGCAAAATTCTAAAAGAACTACCAACCTATGGTGCAGGGGACTAAATCCCCAGTGCTGGCGGTCGTCAGGGGTGCACAAGTGGGCTCTGGCCCATTATCATCATGTGTCCATAATGTCACAGGAGTTGGGACTTTGGCTCCTGTGGCAAGTATTATGGCGAGTCTCTGTGGGGTAGACTGGCATCCCCCACAGAACCCAGCCAATATTCCTGTGAGTTCCAGATGCCTGGTTGGGGTGCCCCTAGTCTTAGCATGTACAGAAAGAATAGAGGCAAATCTTAGATTAGGAATGTGGGGACCCTTACAGGCAAAACAGGAGAATTAGTATCCTAAAGTGACAGCCTTTCTCCAGGAAATGAGGTGGAAGGGGAATAGATCCAGGGTAATTAGTGGGAGATACATGCAAGGGATCATCCTGGTGAAATGAATCAACATCAGGCTACTGTTAGTTACAGTAGTTTGGTGAGGAGTAGTGCTGCACCTCATCAATGCATATGCCCCACAAGCTGGTCTTGATGAACCCACCAAGGTGGGTTTCTGGTGGGACTTTGATGAGTTGGTGCACTTGCTAAATTCTCAGGTAAGGCAGTGTAAAGGGAACAAGTGCTTAGTTATTGGTGAGGACTTCAATGGCCACTTAGGCAAGGTTAGTTAGGGATATGTGGAGGTTCATGGAAGGTGGTGGTATGGAACCATTAGCATACAAGGGCATTGCATTCTTTACACAGCAAAAGCACATGGCCTTGCGTTGGTGAATATGTGGTTTAGGAAGAGGGACAAGCACATGATCACATTTAACGCACCACAAGGGATGTAACAATTTCTTTATGGTCAAAGGGCAGCGTAGAGCAGAGGTTTCTGATTGCTGGGCACTCCCCAGTGAACATTTTAAAAAAAAAATGGGGCCATAGGTTACTTATGTTAGAAATCCTAGTGAAGGTGGCAGGCAAGGCACATCCTTGGAAAGCAGAGCTGCAGGTCATTAGGTGGTGGAAATTGCCCACCAAAACTGAGTGGATCAGGGAGACAGATCATACAAGTACACAGGCAGGTAGACTGGGATTGGGAAGGGACAGCTGATGCCATGTGGTACAAGGTCGCCATCAAGCAAAAGTAGGCTGCTTTCCACAGGTGTAGGGAGATAGGGGACCAGGAGTCTAAAATCCAGGATAGGTAGGTAAAGACCACAGCTAAGAGGATTATTTCCTTGGCCAAACACCAAAAGTAAGAGGCTTTCTATGATCAGTTAGTGAGGAAGGAAGTGGAGAGAGAAGTTTTTAAACTGGCCAAGGCTAGAGATAGGGCAGCTAAAGATATACCCCAAGCCATAAAAGTGAAGGATAGCAGAGGTAGGGTCCTGCTTCCCCCATCTGAGGTAAAGAGGAAGTGGGAAGAGTATTTCCACAGCCTTTGAATGTTGCAAAGGAGAGGACGACCTTGACACCCATCCTACTTCTTCAGGGGTCATGGGCAGCATAACAGGAGGAAGTAGTCAGGGCCCTTAGGAAGATGAAAGGTTGAAAAGCTGTAGACCCAGACAGTCCCCATTGAAGTGTAGCATAGCCTAGGGATAACAGGAATCAGGTGGCTAGGGAAACTTTTCATTAGGATAGCTAGTGGAGATAGATGCCATCTACATGGTGTGAGAGTTGGATAGTACCACTCTTCAAGGGCAAAGGGAACGTCCAGTATTGTGGTAAGTTGATTGTGTCTGTGGAAATCACTTTTGGTTCATGCCAAGTAGGTCCACAATAAAATGAATCTTCTTTCTGAGGCAGATGATAATTTTTCCCATCTTTATTGACTTGGAGCAGGCTTAGGACAGTGTTCCCAAACAGGTAGTTTGGGAGGTATTATGAATAACAGGAGTAGAAGAAGGGTTTATTCAAATAGTTCAGGATATGCATGATGGTCCTATAGCCAGGGTAAGGACACCATGGGGAAATATTGAGGGCTTCCCTGTGAAGGTTGGGGTGCACTAAGGTTTAGCACTAAGTTCATACCTTTTTATTGTCATTATGGATGAGCTGCTGGCAGGAGTAGGAGAATGGGCCCCTCTGTGAAATGGTATTTGCTGATGATAGTGGAAATCTTGGTGACAGCAGAGAACAAATAGAGGGGCCTAAACATTATGAGAGGAGCAATAGAAATGGCAGGGCTGAAGATAAACATAAGGAAGATGGAGTATTTAGCTTTCAATTGGGAAGGACAGGGAAATAATTGTGACATACTTTCTAGGGGTGAACTGGTGAAAACGTTGCAAGAGGTAAGGTACTTAGGATCAGTGTTTCAAAGTGATGGGGAGATCCTCTGATGTGACCCATAGAATCAATGGGGGATGGTTGAAGTGGGCTAGAACATGCTGGCCCGACCCTGCCAAGGGCAGGATAAGGGTATGATAATGAACATGTAAGAACAAAAAGTATCTGCACACTAACCAACATTAGAAAGCAGTAAAAACAATAATGCTATGACAATTAATATTTTGTATGAAGACTATGTGCTTCAATTATGCCCTTCATTCTGTTTGGCATTGAATAAAAAAGAACTTTTATGAAGTGAAGGTCTGTTTTGTTCCATTGTTCTTGGAGCACTTCCTGCAAACCCTTTTTGCCAGTAATTTTATGTTTTCTCACTTGCACATCTAACTGATGCCACATTCTCTATAATATTAATGTCAGGAGATTGTGGTGGTGTTACTAGCTGTTTTGGAACACTATAACAACCACTCACCAGTCTTGTTGGAAAACATAAGTGTCCTTAATGCCTAAATTTTCCACACTTTGCATCAAATACAGTATAACCTCCCTAACCTCACCAGTCACTGTTCCAAGCAAAACCAGTCAACATATGGAGGTGGTCAACAACTGGAGGTCACATAAAATTATAAATGTACATTTGTACATATTTAATAAAAGAACAGATCAGAAGAAATCATGTAGGTTTCATGAGCATACAGTATAAATAACATACATTTATGTACAGTATGTATGTAAAAATATTGTGAGCATTAACATGGATCTACAGTATATTATGTGGATTTAAAGAAATATGTTATTGCACTTTGTTTTGAGGACTTGGATGCGGCATGCACTTGCTCGATTTCTTCCTGAAGATCAAATGCCTTTCCTAGTAAACTTCCAGAGGTGCCTGCTGCAAAGCACACTATTTCTTTAATATAGAGTGATGCTTGTTGAACAGTGACATTTTGAAAATTCTCTTGCTCTTCCTTGGATTCCTCACTCTCTTCCTGTTTCTTTTGAACTGATTACAGAAAGCAGTATGCTCTCAGTATTGCTACCAAGGGTCTCATGAAGCTCCACACTGCTCTCATATTGCATCATTTCATTAACACTGACCAACTCCATGTTCAATAGTTGTTCATCAGTGGGAACAATATCCACTTCAGCAACATTGGGGTTGTCCATTGGTACACCACACTGTTGAAAACATTTGGCAATGGTGATCTTGGAAACTCATTGCCAGGCTGATGTGACCCACCGAATGCAGTCTAGAATAGTGATCGATTTACTAAACTCCACGGCCTTTTGGCAGTCTTCAGCATTTGCAATTAACATGTTGAGCAACTGCCGGCGGTAGTGGAGCGTCATTGTTTGGATTATCCCTCGATCAAGAGGTTGCACCTCTGATGTTAAGTTAGGG
>JAAFCE010006949.1:7887347-7909989 GCA_013389805.1 Trigoniulus corallinus
GTCAGACTACTACCAGGGTGGAGAGGGTCAGACTACTACCAGGGTGGGGAGGGCCTGACTACTACCAGGGCCCTTCAATTACAAGGTCATTAGAGCCCCGTCCACTGCACTTACAGTACTAAATGAAAAAAAGAAGTCAACATTGAAATGCCCTCATGACAACGCACATGTTACCAATGTGGACGGGAGCCGGCGAATTGCGTTGGACACACCAGTTCTCGTCTGATCACTGTACTGACATGGGTGGCCACTTGGGAAAACTGGGTACTGCTAATACCCAAAAACCGTCGCATTTGTGACGTGTCTGTGCAGTTTCTGCATTAGAGCTATGCGGTGGATGGAGTTCTAATGACCTTGTAGTTGAAGGGCCCTAAAACAGCAACTCTACAAAGTATGGCACAAATTTCCATTTGTGCTCCCATTGAAAGCTATATACATGCTTACTGCTAGACCCCCTAATGCCATTTAGACCCTAGGCATTTAGGCAAATTTTTCAATGTTTTCCACAAATACCATGCATTGGGGTGCTTCTTAGTTTTGTTGGTGTTTTAGGGCCCTTCAACTACAATGGTCATTAGAGCCCCATTTAAACACTACGCTGTTACGACGATTTGGGTACCTAGTGTTCCCAAGCGATCACTCATGCTAGTACTAGCTGGGATGGGAGCAGCATATTGTGTTGAATACACCAGTTCTCGTGTGATGGGAGCGGCGAATTGCGTCGGACACCAGTTCTCGTCTGATCAGCGAAGTTAAGCAGCGGAACCCCAGCTAGTACTGACATGGGTGGCCGCTTGGGAAAACTGGGTACTACTATTACCCAAAAATCGTCGCATTGGTGTAGTGTCTCTGCAGTCTCTTCATTAGAACTACATAGTGGACGGGGCTGTAATAACCTTTGTAGTTGAAGGGCCCTAAAACACCAACAAACAACAACAATCTGATCTGATCACCGAAGTTAAGCAGCGCAACCCCAGGTAGTACTGACATGGGTGGCCGCTTGGGAAAACTGGGTACTGCTAATACCCAAAAATCGCCGCATTGGTGTAGTGTCTGTGCAGTCTCTTCATTAGAGCTACATAGTGGACGGGGCTGTAATAACCTTTGTAGTTGAAGGGCCCTAAAACACCAACAAACAACAACAATCTGATCTCATCACCGAAGTTAAGCAGCGCAACCCCAGCTAGTACTGACATGGGTGGCCGCTTGGGAAAACTGGGTACTGCTAATACCCAAAAATCGCCGCA
Organism: Trigoniulus corallinus; assembly: GCA_013389805.1. Classification (NCBI taxonomy): domain Eukaryota; kingdom Metazoa; phylum Arthropoda; class Diplopoda; order Spirobolida; family Trigoniulidae; genus Trigoniulus; species Trigoniulus corallinus. The sequence goes on from JAAFCE010006949.1 coordinate 7,888,595, forward strand.
TTGGTGTAGTGTCTGTGCAGTCTATTCATTAGAACTACACAGTGGACGGGGTTCTAATGACCTTTTAGTTGAAGGGCCCTAAAGCACCAACAATCAACCAATGTTGGCTTTGGGGTACCCAGTGGCGTCACTAGGGGAGTGCGGCGGGTGCGGGCCGCACCGGTTGACACCACTGACAGCCATGAGAAATGGGGTGACACCAAAGCAGAAGAAGCGGCTGTTTTCGGGAGAGGGGGTGACACCATGGTGTCACCGCACCGGGTGACGCCAACCCAAGCGACGCTACTGGGGGTACCCCAAGTTTAACATGCCTGGGGTAGTGTACTGTATTGTGCGAATTGCCGAGGCAATGACGGTACTCCTCCGCCTTCTATGAACTGTTGAAAGAAGTGAAGGCTTTCACCTAACAGCGCTTGGGCAGCGGAGGTGAGCGGCCGGCGCTCGCTCAAAATGACAGAGCGACGACGCAGACGTTTGTTCGTTCTTTTCGCATCACATGGTTGCACACGTTGTTAACTGGCTGTGTAGTTCAAAGGTATATTAGCATTTTGTGTATTATTATATTGTAGCTGAGATAAAAATTTCGATTTCTTTCTCTTTCTTAAGACTGAAAGTGTAGTAATTGAATACGTTGGTAGTTTGAACCCGAATTTATATGCCCCTTTTCAGCCAACGAAAATGTTCGATCTCGGCGTACCTAACAGAATGGTTGCGCCACATTGGCAGTTTGATTTCGTTACACAAGCCTGTATGTGGAAGTTGTTCTAAATTGATACGAGATTTAATTTTGATTTGATTTAGTGTGGAACATGTCCTCTACTGGGTATAATCCGGAGGAGTCATCGGCCGATAGAAATGTCGAGATTTGGAAAATTAAGAAATTAATCAAAAGCTTAGAAGCAGCACGAGGGTAAGTAACTTAATAAGCCTAACGAAGTTTCGAAGATGAAAAGCAGATTTTACCGGTGTTTTGTGGCTTAAGCTGCAATTTGAGTCATATGGAATTTCCTCTTGAATTATGTGTTGGCTTATTTACATCTTAGATGGTGTTGAATTTAATCTTTAAAATGTTGAAATTACTTATTGTTTAATAAGATAGGAAATGCTCTTTAGTTGCAGCCGGTGTTTATTGTGAATTTTTTGGCATGTGGTATTAGACGACAGTGCGATGACCCTTTCATTTTTTGGTTTTTTTTTTTGTTTTCGTTTTGATGTAGTCTGCCTTCAATCTTTCTTATAAATCTCAATTTATTTATTCGAATCTAAGATCTGGGAATTCGTAGTTGAATTTTAAAATGGTTTAAATAATGAATTGGTATGGTGCAGATGGTTTAATAGTTTATCAATAGTTAAAAGTTGATTCTTCGTCTTTCATATATTTCGATTGCTGGTTGACGTGGTCAATCCAGTCAAACACTCCCAGCCCATTTCCAATAATTTCTGTCTCAAATGTACATAATAATACACAATAGAAAGGTTATAAAGTCGTTTTGTTTTCAACGCAATTAGTACACACAGCAGACTTCATTGTCCCCATGTCTTGAAGAGGCAGTTTCAAGGTTATTGTCTTTGTGATTTTTTTTTTCCATGAAGTGAATAAATACTTCTTGAAAAAGAACGATTATCCAGCGATGCTGCCCATCCTAAAAATAACACATTATGCTATATGATTCCTGCAAATAATGTTTTTTTTTAATCACACCCGCCTATTTTTATTTTTTGTAGTTTATAAAATATGTAAGCGTTAGGGTTAGCAATTCCCATTAGTTTTTCTTGGGCCCTGTTGTTAGCCTCTCGCATCCAATATTTTAGTCAGGTATTCTCATTACCGTGTTACCAGAAAATGTCACGAAATTGTGTGGTTTTTAGTTTCAATTTAAATCGTTAAGACTACGTTGTTTTGAATGCAACATTAATTTCCAGTTCAACGCCAGACGAAGCACTTGAAGAAGTAGGGTGAAGTACGCAATTGGGTTATCTTTCACTCATCTTTATTTCCAAAAAAAAAAAAATATACTGTGATCCTCTTGTCAGTACGTTTATCGTGGACCCCTAGTTAGTGCTACTAGTTGAATGCTACTTTCTTGTTTTTCAGAGGTTTTTTTTTTCAATTTAAAACCTAGGTACATTAATTTCCAGTTAATGTTGGATGAAAAAACACTTGAGGTAGGGCGAAGTGCGCAGTTCTTTATTTCCAAAAAAACAGAAAAATATCCCGTCGGTACGTTTATCGCAGACCCCTGGCTAAGTACTACTAGTTGAATGCTGTTTGTTTTATTAGCTTTCCGGTAATGACTTGTTTTGAAAGATTTAAACGGTTTGAGGCAGTCTGTGAAGTTAGCGTGAAATTATTAGTTTTAAACTTCTGTAGTTCTCTCACGAAATTTTTTTTCTCCACACTGAAATCTATCTCGTAACCATTTATTTGGTAAGCGTTAGTCATTTTGTGTGAATTTAGAGTGTGACATTCGTATTTTTAAATTTTTGCAGACCTCTTGACAAAAAAAAGACGGAATCGATTGGTTTTTTATTTTTAAAAACTTAGCAAGCGATAGCCATGCCGTTCCACCAAATTTCTGTGACCAGCAGTTGCACTGTTTGGTTTTATGTAATTATAATTCAGCAAAAGGGGGGAAATAGGTAAGTGTTGGATCGAAAGGTGCCGGCGAATTACACCAGGAATGAAATCGATTGAGTTGATAACTAGATAGATACCTCTAGGTTCCTGTGAGGGAGATAACCGACACAAGTTCAGTGATAACAGAAATTAATCCCGAAAGATATCGAGGGAGTGGGAGTTTTTAACGAGAACTGATGAACGCGATATTTGAACCTGCCGAATTTGGGAAGTTGATACTCCTTAAAACAGGTTAAAATTAGGATGTTAGATAATCGATGGCACCAGGTAGGTCAGTTGGTTTGGCGTCTTTTCCACTTGAACTCGAAATGATTTTCTTTCTGTTCAGGACAGATTTCCAAAGGTGCTGTCTATCATACGTCAGTGGTTCTCAACCTTCTAATACCAGAAAATCTGTTTATTAATGAACGCAGAAATTTGGCAGGGACTGGTTCTTAAACTAGACTGCCTCGGCGACTCAGGCCTTTGGCGTAACTGACTTAGTAATTCCATGATTGCAGGATATGATGACAATCTGTCCCTATGTGGTGTGTACAGTGTTACCACTGCTGGTAAAAGCATCTTTTCTACATGAAGTAAAATAACACTAGCAGTTCTGCAACATTTCCAGGTGTAAGAGCTACCTTCTTGCCGTCGATGGAGAAAAATAGGCCGACGTTAATAAGCAAGTAGTTGCGTTATTAGGTTGACAGCCGGTTGCGTAAAATACTGTCCAGGTGGTCGCTCGTGTGCCCGAATGGGGCAGATATGGGCTCCCTACCCTTCCATAGGAGTTTTATAATGACGTTTCCCTCTACAGAATGCATTCTGTGAATAGTTCTTCTAGCTCGTCCTACGGTGCTGTTGCTTGTCCTTTTTCTGACACTTTCTGACATCCCTTGCCCAGTGTTTGAATCAGTAACAGGAGAATATTGAAAGTAACCGTGATCTAAAAATGGCCAAATTTGCTAGCAATATTCGTGATAAAAACGGCTTTGACACTGTGTTTGGAGGGGAGTGAAAGATAATTATTACCTGCATCTGCATGAAACGTCAACATTTGAACTGTTGTTATTTTTTGGAGTGTGAAGGTGAATAAGCGAAATCATGATTTGCTGAAAGTGGTACAATAGGAGAACGAATGGTTTATGAAATTTTTGTGTTTAATAATTAAGGATACCTTGTTACGGTTTGGATGCTCGTCGAGAGCAGTTAACCTACTTTTGGCTTCATTATTTGAGCATCTGTTCTGATGTGATGTTCTATGTGGTGGCCTCTTAACCGCAAATGTTGGCGCTAAGTGGTACTTTGAATGAGGAAATCTCATTCTGCTGTGGGCAGGAAGTGTTTGTTAAACACGCTGTTGTGCTAAAAATTTCACAAAGATACCAAACTTGAGTGTGTGTCATACGAATAGTGTTACAAGGATATCATCTGTAAATGAAATTCAAAAGCATCAATGCAGTAGATTTACTTACTACTTTTAGAGTTCACGTCTGTAAAGATTGGGGACAGCCGGAATCAAACAACCTATTAAGTGATTCATAAATATGTATATTAACCCTAGAATCACAACATGGGGTCACCGGTGACCCCCAAACATCTTAAAATGCATCATATTGATTGACCTGTCCCTTCTTCTACCTTTCAGTTCCCTCTTCTAGCTTGTAATGTTGGCTCAGTTTGGTTTTCAAACATTCAGACTCAACTCCAAAACCAGTCAAGTGTGCGTTTGGGCCCCTCACTACCCCATGTTGCAATGCAGTTTTAACGTCAATTATATAAACTGACCGTAATATTTAACTTTTTACCTTATAAAGAGATGGGGTCATGTATGACCCCATGTTGTGATATTTGTCAGGGAAATGTCATGTGATTCTAGCGTTTAGGAAGGAATGAGTATATTAAGGATAGTTTTCTGGGTGGGGACGTTGTGGACAAGCTGAGAGGGAATGGGCATGTTATCAGAAGAGAGGAAGAGCTGGTTAGGTTCAGTAAGGCGATGCGAGGAAGATCATAGCAATCTGGGAGCAGGTTGTACCAAGGGATATCGTGGTGTGTTGGGTGGATGGGGACTTAGCGGGCATTGGTGGGAGTGCAGGACAGGAACTCGCGGATCCAACCATTTCTCGGTGGCCCAGTGGGTAGCACGCTCGGTAACTGCGTCAGTAGTTCTAGGTTCGATACTGGACTGAGGTGGGTTGCTTCTTTGGGCGAGAGAGAGGCCCCCGAGTGCCCCTTCTTTCGGGTGAGAAGTAAAACCGAGGTTCCGTGTGTTATACGATGGTATTTGCGCGTGGAAGAACCCTTTCTACTATGCAACTAGTAGATGAGGCGATATTTCCAGGTGTAGGAGCTCGCCTTCTCCCCGGCGTCGGTGGAAGTCTCTAACGAACAGTAGACCGACGATAAATAAACATAGGGGTTGCAGCTTTGGTAGGCAACCGGCTGTGGAAAAACACTGTCTAATATATCGCCTTTGTGTCCATTCAGAGGGAGAAGATGGGTACCCGACCCTGCCAAAGGCGAGAAAAGGGTTAGTAGTTGTTTTTGCATCCTTGCACAGCAGCCGTCTCCAGTGAAGTATTTGTTGGCAGATTTTGGATTTCTTTCCCTGCTATCGCTGCGATATTGTAAATTTTAATGACTGTTTCAGGTCGAAACGCACTGTCGTCCTTTTCCCTGCTCATTGCTCAAGAATCCGTAATGTAAAACTTGAATCTTTAGTATGGTGCAGTAATGTGTTTTTTCTTTTCCTACAGAAATGGGACAAGTATGATATCCCTTATCATACCTCCGAAGGATCAAATTTCCAGAGTATCCAAAATGTTGGCTGATGAATTTGGCACTGCTTCTAATATCAAGAGTCGAGTCAATAGGCTTTCAGTTCTAGGTGCAATCACGTCGGTGCAACACAGATTGAAATTATATACTAAAGGTACTAAAGTTTGTTTGTTTTTTGTTTTATTCTCTGCCATAATTTTTTTTTCTCTTCGGTATTATCGTACTTAAAATTGAATTCTTTGATTTCGTTAGTACCAAATTGTGGTTTAGTAATTTATTGTGGTACCATTGTGACGGAAGAAGGAAAAGAGAAGAAAGTGAACATCGACTTTGAACCTTTTAAGTCAATTAACACGTCATTGTATTTGTGCGACAACAAATTTCATACTGAGGTTAGCAGATGAATCCATCGTTTCTTTGGAATTTGGTGGTATCCATTAGCCATTTTTAGGCTCAAATTCATGGGAAGGAGGCAAATGTAAATTGTGTGTAATACAAGAAGCCTCAAGTTTCAAGTCGTCAACCTGAGATATTTTGAGGTCATTGGAGCGGAGATTTGCTGATCCTGAATGTTCAAAACTCGTACCACTTGGCTTGTTTTGTGTTGAATTCTAATTCACTACACTGCAAGCCCCCTTATTTGGCCATTTTGGCAGTGGAGAGACTAACTTTCATTCCTACTAATGATACCCTAAACCTCGTAAAACCCTAAGCTATAATTCTTGTGGCCCTCTGAAATACTTGCAATGGTGGCCTTTCCATTCAGGAAGCTCTCCACTTTGTCCTCTCCAAGGGTATTCTATTGCCGAATGGTCCTTTGTAAAAAAAAGACGACCAGTAGTAAGAGTGTGCCCTTATCTCCTTCAGTTTATATGAATGATCCTTTCTCTCTCATACTCAGCCAGGGGCACGCTTCCAACCAGAGGTCCGTTGCACCCCATCAGCAGCAGTCTGATAAAAGGACTAATGCAGTGAGATTCACGGCGCTGGCTTAGTGTGACCCACCCTGATTCTGATGCCAAATGTTCGCTCAGTGCAAAAAGGAAAAACAGTAATTGGCTTGAAATTTTGCGCTGTACTCGTAGTCGAAAAACATTACAGGGAAAACAGTTTTGTGCTGTCAGGAACAGGAAAACTTCAGTAAAAAAGTTTCAAAAATCTCATAATTGATGAATTTTCATCATCAGGTGACTGGGAAGGGTCCCTACTTACTTGGACTTTATGCTAAAGGTGGCCCTTTGTACCGGTAATTGCTTTGAGGTTGACTGTGTTGCTCCCTGTTTACATTTGCCTGCCTGCCCACTTCCCGAAACGACTTTACCCATTTTGGCATTTAAAATGGTTTCTTTATTATTTTCTTCCAGGCTCTAACTGCATTATTAGCTGATGATAATAAATTTGGGTTTATTGTGATGGATGGTAATGGAGCCCTGTTTGGTACCTTGCAAGGCAACACGCGGGAAGTTCTCCATAAGTTTACTGTGGATTTACCGAAGAAGCATGGTCGTGGTGGTCAGTCTGCTCTTCGGTTTGCCCGACTTCGAATGGAGAAGCGACACAATTACGTGAGGAAAGTGGCTGAAGTGGCCACCCAGCTTTTTATCACTGGTGATAAGCCAAATATAGTTGGTCTTATTCTTGCTGGATCGGCTGATTTTAAAACTGAATTGAGCCAATCTGATATGTTTGATCCTGTGAGTAACACCCCCGTCTGTTATGACATTGATGGTTAGACTGCATTTTGGGAAAGAAATTAATGGATTGGATTTTGTGTGTGTTTGCTTTTGCAGAGGCTGCAAGTTAAAGTTTTGAAATTGGTGGATGTCTCTTATGGTGGAGAGAATGGTTTTAATCAGGCTATTGAATTATCCTCGGAGATTCTTTCCAATGTCAAGTTCATTCAAGAAAAGAAACTGATAGGTAAATAGTTATTTTGAATGTTCCGTCTTGGTGGTGCATGTTCCACGAACGCAGGCTCAATTCAAGCTGAAGCCTTCTTTCGAGGCACACCCATTGGACCTTTCGTCAGATGGGAAGTAAAATCGTGGCACCGTGTAGCGTGTACGCTGTCACTACTACACGGGAAAGAACCCTTGCTGCATGAAGTAAAATATAAGTGTCATAATCATCATCGCCATAACCTTATCCCACCTGTGACAGAGTGGGAGCAACTTATTGCGTTGGACACACCAGTTCTTGTCTGATCCCTGAAGTTCAGCAACGCAAATCTAGCTAGTACTACTATTATGGGTGGCCGCTTGGGAAAACTGGGTACTGCTAATGCCCAATAAGCGTCGCATTAGTGTAGTGTGTGTGCAGTTTCTGCACTAGAACTCTGCAGTGGACGGGGCTCTAATGACCTAGTAGTTGAAGGGCCCTAAAACTCCAACGAAACGAAACTGTGACAGGATCGGGTATGCGGGTTCTACCTCTCCACTCCCGCCTGTTTCTTACCAGGTCGCCGTGCACCCCACACACTACCATATCCTTACGAACAACCTGCTCCCACGTCCGCTTTGGTCTTCCTCTACCCCGGGTCCTTCCAACCACCAGCATTCCTGTAATGGGCCTAACGAGCTCCTCTTTCCATTTTTCTAATTACATGTCCATACCATCTCAATCTACTCTCCCTCATTTTTCCCATGATGTCATCCAGCCCCCAAGCTACCTCTAATACACTTGTTCCTAATTCTGTCAGCTTTCGACACCCCGCTCCTATACTGCAGTGTTCGCATGTTGTGTCCCAACAGGAAAAAAAATGGGCACCCGACCCTGCCATAGGCAAAAAAAGGGGTTTATGCTGGTGATAGACCAACCTCGCATTTAATAAGAGGTTGAAACAATGTGTCGACTCCTTTTTAGGATACGCCATCCTAGTGTAGTAAATTTCTTGCTGCCCTGACAAGCTTATAAGACAAGTGTGTTGTTCTAACGCCCTTAACTACCATATCTAGCCTTAGCATTGATGCTTCCTCTAAGCGGGCCAGAAGATGTACAGTTGTTTGGCCCCAAGGTCTGTGCTTGTGGGGAGAGTAGATGCAAGGGTGGAGCTAATGCTATACTAAGTTCCAACGTTGGCGCGTGTGACTTCACTGAGGAAGGGTTGAGAAAATGTCCTCCCTTGGTAAGTCGTCTAGAAAAAAGGGCGCCTTATTGTTGAGTTCTATGTACGCGGGGGAGGGGGGGGTCCCCTCTAGCTTAAGGTCAGCGGTTTTCTCTGATGTTGCTGGAATTTTACAGTATTTTCCAACAGGAGCAACTCGAAGAACTTTGAACTCACCTTGATATTATTTTTGCAGGCAAATATTTTGACGAAATTAGTCAAGATTCTGGAAAGTATGTATTTGGAGTAATTGATACTTTAAAGGCGCTAGAATTGGGTGCTGTGGAGATTTTGATTGCGTGGGAAAATTTGGACATAGTTCGCTACACTTTGAAAAATCATTCGACTGGGGGTAAGTCACACTGCCTGTCAAATGTGCCGCGACGTTCGGTTAAAAATCTGTCTTCAATCGTATGGTTGTTAACTTTTTTCAGAGGAGAAAATCTTGCATTTAACTCCTGAACAAGAAAAAGATAAAAGTCACTTTACAGAGAAAGAGGTAAGTGTCTTCTTGAGGCCCTTTGAAATAAAACACCCAAATTTTAGAAAGAGTTGGTCGTGAATTTGGTGCCGTTAGGTCACATACACCCAAGACTGTTTTTACACGATTTTTTTTTTCTTTTAACACAATTGAACAAAACTAAGAACTTTTTGATGCAATCTCTGTGGGGCAAATTGTGTTTTGCCTTAAATTTCAACCCTTTAACTGCTGTTGATGCCTATATGTATCCGACAACGGCTATTCGGGCTAAATATAGGCAATATGCAAGCGAAGCAACTACTAACTGGTGTCCCGCCTATGGCGGGGTCAGATACCTATCATGTTTGTCTGAATGGACACATTGGTGATATGTTGGACAGCAGTTTTCCGAAACCGGTTGCCGACCAAAGCTGCAACTCCTATGCTCTTATGTCTACTGTTTGTTAGGGAATTCCACCCACGCCGGGGTGGACGAGCTCGTGCCCCTGGAAAGTTTGCCTGGTCTTTCCGACTGCGGACCGCAAGCATACAAAACGGTATCAGAAAATGGTAGTGTTTGACTATCGGTAAGTTGGTGGTTCAAGGTTCGATACTGGATCGAAGTTGCTTGGCTTCTATCGGGTGTGTGGGGGGGAGAGAGGATGTCAGTATTCCTTCCTCTGGATCGGAAGTAAAGCATGAATCCTTTCTAATATGGAACGGGTAGATGAGGCAATATTTCCCAGTTGTAGGAGCTCTCCCCTCTTCATGGCGTCGGTGGAGTGCACCAACGAACAGCTGGTCCGCGGTAAGTAAGCGTAAGGGTTGCAACGTTAGGTTGGCAGCCGACTGCGTCGAAATACCGTCCAACAGTTTGCCAATATGTCTGAGGGACAAGAATGTCACACTGGGTGGAAATAAGCCCTTTCTGCGTGGAAAGCGTAATTTAGGGTTTTGTGGGCTGTGTGTGTATCACACCACCGCTTTATCTCAGTGCCGTCTTAACGAATGGGCCCGCTGGGCACTTGCTCGGGATCCCAACTAGTACAGGGCCCCCATGTTAATCTGTGTATGTCAAGTGACTTGCCATAAGCACTGCTACACAGGGAGTTGTCGTAGAGGCCCCAGCACACTGGCTTGCCCAGGGGCCCATAATTCTGTTTCGATGGCGCTGCTTTATCTGAAAGGTATGTTACCTAAGTCAATGGTGTACTCCGGCAGTACTTTGTTGGTTGCACACTTGAATTGATCACGGGAGCGGCGAGTTGCGTTGGACACACCAGTTCTCATCTGATTACTGATGTCAAGCAACGCAGCCCCAGTTAGTACTAACATGGGTGGCCGCTTGGGAAAACTGGGTACCGTTAATACCCAAAAATCATCGCATTGGTGTAGTGTCTGTGCGGTCTCTGCATTAGAACTACGCAGTCGACGGAGCTCTAATGCCCTTTTAGACGAAGGGCCCTAAAACGCTAACGAGACAAAAAAAACCTAGCTAGTACTAACATGGGTGGGCGCTTCGGAAAACTGGGCACCGCTAATGTCCGAAAATGGTCGCATTAGTGTAGTGTCTGTGCAGTCTCTGCATTAGAACTACGCAGTGGGTGGAGTTCTAATGACTGATTGAAGGGCCCTAAAATATCAACAAAGACAAACAGGCCTGGCTAGTACTAACATGGGTGGTCGCTTTGGGAAAACTGGGGACCGCTGATGTCTGAAAATCGTCGCATTAGTGTAGTGTCTGTGCGATCTCTGCATTAGAACTACGCAGTGGATGGAGTTCTAATGACCTTGTGGTTGAAGGGTCCTAAAACAGGGAACTGTGGGGGAAATAAAATGTTTCTTTTGCTATTGCAGACTGGCGTAGAACTGGAATTAATAGAATCTGTTGCCCTGTTAGAGTGGCTCGCAAATAGTTATAAAGCATTCGGTAAGGATCTTTACTATTTGGAGTTGGGTCTGGGTTAAGATTCTGATTGTTTTGTCGCTCCCTTTTAGGTGCCACTTTGGAAATTATCACTGATAGGTCTCAAGAGGGCTCGCAGTTTGTTAGAGGATTTGGTGGAATAGGAGGTACTGTTTGTCTGCTTTCTTCAACTTGCTTCGTTCTTGTTAGCCATGTTGCACTTCTGCTGTTCCACGTCATAAATTTTTGGGTGTTGATTTTGTTTAAAAACCAATTTTCCACCAATAGGAATCTTGCGTTATAAAGTCGATCTCCAATCTCTGGATGCTGATGATCCAATTGAGGACTTCGATCTAGACGACTACTAGGACGAATTCCACGGATGCAACGAGACCACGGTCCCAAGGTTAGGTTTGGGGGATGGGTGGCTTGCTTCTTCAGCAAGCCCCCTAACAAACACAACAAAAAAAAACACAAAAAAAAAGGAATACCAACAAAAAGTCCAATCAATATTGTGTGGGCTGCCTTGCCTTCAATTCTTTCTCAAAATGTCTTTGGTTCTCTGTCTTCATCATCACTCTGGATTGCAGATTTCATTCGCGACAGGATGAATTCTAGATTTAGCGGGGGAATGTGATCAATGTTTTTAGATTATGTTGGGTGGGGGGGGATGGGGTGGGAATGACTGTCACGAGTTTGTGACGTGCTCTAGGGGGGGTTTGAATTTAAGGGATTAAAATTGACGTGACCTATGAAAGAAAACCTTCCACTTGAAAGCAAGTTGGCAGATGAAGGATGTCTTCTGCTGCGCACTGACTTTCAGATGAAACTTTTCGGGGAGGTTTGGGTTTTGTTTTGTTCTTTGAGTTCATAGTAAGAGGTTAAATTGTCTCTCCGCTAGCTTTTTTTGTTGTTGTTGTTTTAATCTAAAGATGCAAATTTTACAGTTTCTGTAACGATTGAATGCTGGGTGTTCTCTTGTTCTCCCCTCTCAACTTGACCAAGTCCGAGGAGAGTTTCTAGTAAACTTTTCTGTCGTTGCTATACAAGTTAAAAAGCTTTCTGTACTGGCCCTCATGTGGACAATTTGTGGTGCCCTTTATCACTTTCTTCTCATATCTTTTCTCTGGTCCTCCCCGCTGATCTAGAGTCTTTTGTTCTAATTTTCGTTTTTGCTTCAGCTTGACCTTATACACAATGAAGTGTGATTGGGTTATGTGACACACTAGAGCAGACACGCGCTTCTTCTTTTTTTTTGTTATATCAACTGGACGAACTGCTATAAAAATTCTCGAGCAACCTTTCATATCTTCCCCCTGTCTACCAAAATAATCATGTGTGGTAAATTTTGTTGTCTTGATAACCCTTTGAAATTGACCTTATAAATTTGCAATTTGCTGCTAAGCTTCCTCTCCAACAGTCTTTCTCAAATGAAACTGGTCGATTAGATATGAATTGTTTTTTTAATTAGTGAGGAGTGAAATTTTTTATTTAAAAAACAAAAGAAAAAGGCCTTTAAAGAAGTGACCCTCGCCGTGTTAATGTGCAAAATGGTTTTTTTTTATCTGTCTCCACTTTCCTGTTAAGTTTTCTCTTTTTTCCATTACCGATGGCTAGAACAAAAAAGGCAAATGGATATCTTTGTTGACTATATTGCACAAAATTCCGTTTGAATAAAATTGGGGAGGATAAAATGCAGAAGAAAAAAAAACAATGAACTACTCTTTATCAGTTACTTTTTTTTTTTTTGGAGTAATCGTTAAATTTTTTTTATATGCCATGCAGTTTGAGTGTGACACTCGATATCAAAGTGAGCATTATTTTGAGCTGAGGTTAGAACAGTCTAAGAATTTCATTCTAGAAATGCATATTGGAATATGATGAAAAGCCGTTTGGGCAGCAATAATTTACTAATGCGGCAATATATATATATAGAGAGAGATATCAAAACATGGAACTGTTGGAATACAGAACTGTAATCCACAGAAGGAAAAATTCCTTATTAAAATCCACACAACCAATACTGTGAAATGTTCCGAATATAACAACAATAGATGTTGTATTTAAATAGAGATGGTCCTCGAAATTAACAATTTGGAAGTTGAATATGAGAGCTTTAGAAATACAATCTGCATCTCTCACATCTCAAAGGGTTAACTACCCGATTTTAATAATTCTAGCAGACATCCTACAGCACCAAAATAACCCTGAAAAGAGAAAGGAAAAACAAAATATTAGAATTACTACTACAAATTTCCTAACGGGTCCAAAATATTTCAGTGATCAATCAATCTGCTAATTTTTTCTGCCTTATGCAGGGTCGCGTACCAATTGGGATGCATGAGCGATCTACTGGACGGAATTTTTAAGCAGCTAGCTGTCAACCTAATGCTTCTTTAGTAATTGACTCGATGTCTGGGGGGGGGGGAGGAACTCCTACCCCAAAAAATTTTGCCCAACTACACTTGCCATGTAAAAGTTTTATGTGCAGTGGTGCCATCGTACACGCTACAAGAGGTCACGGATTGACTTCTCAACTGACAGAATGTGCACTGGGTTCCTCCTCTCGCCCAAAAGAGGCCAAAGCCACCTTCAAGCACTGACGCTGTAGTAGAGTACGCTACCGAGACGTTTTGGTGATCAGGAAGTGAGAAGTGCAGAGAAAGACAGGAATGCAGGTGGCCTACGAGGATCTTCTGTCGCATTTTCTTCTAGCAACCACAGACATTGCAGTTACAGAAGGCGAAATATTGGACTGACACTGCACGAAGGCGTCGAATTTTTCTGCGAAATGATAGTCTGGTAAAACTTTAAGCTACACTGTTATAAATACTGGATTTAAGCATTTTTTTTGTTCACATTTGTGAGTCAAAAATCACCTCGAAATAAGTTTCATCACTTCGTTTGAATGTGTTATCCTCTGCCCAACAAAATTTACAACTTTCGAGTCCTTCCACCTAGCTAAAGTCCTTCCTCTAGGTTTTTCAGTGACTACTGTTGGCGGGAAGCGAAAAAGAAACGTTCATGGAACTAAATATTTTGTGTCTAATGCCAGGTCTGTAAAACTTGAATCTTGAGGGTTCCTTGGAAGTGGGCGCCCCCTAATTCAATCGAAGCATTTACTTAGAGCCCTATAATTTCTAAAATAGTGACTGTGCATAAGAATTCTTTTATTCTGTCACATCTTGATCATATGTGAATTGAAGGATTCCAGAGGTCGTGGGCCGGCCCATGACAATGTTCACCCTCGCCCTCTTATCAGACAGCCACTGGCTTCCAGTGGTTAAACATATCTGGGAGAACGACTGAACACAATTGGTCCAGAAAGCAGGGAGGTAAGATTAAGGAGTTGTCATCTGATCACCAAAATTGAGCAACAAGAACCCTGCAGAACAAAGGCCGGACCATCTACTTTTCTATCTCTGCAAATAAAACAGGATGAGAGAACGATCCTGGAAGATTGTTCGTAAAGTCGCTCTGGATTGTAAAATACAAACTAAAGGCCATCAACCGACCCTGGGGTCTCGTCCTGTCCCTTTTACTGCCATCCTAGAGGGTGATGTTATTCACTTTTATATGCAGGAGAGTGTATTACCTCATGTTCTAAAAACAGGGCTTTCAATGTTCCCTGCGACCAAAATTCCATGGCGAAGGCCAACAGCTTCATGGATATGGTGTTTACTCTCAAGAAGTTACCAACGAAAACTACTCGTTCAATTTTCTGTAGGAGTAGAATAGACATTATGTTAACCAACGCCATTATCCAAAAATCATTCTGATCCACAAAAAAGTGACCTACCTCGTTAACGGCACACATGCGAGCTATGGACCCTATATTGTTGGTAATGGTCACCAAGGTTGCTTTCGCCAAATCATCTTTGGTTGCTTTAACACGTCTTTCTTTTGAAATCATTCGTCCAAAACTGCAGTGATTCAAGATAGTTAACCTGGTGGAATATAGCGCAAGGTATACATCCAATCGATCCAACTTGATTGGGATTTTCCGTGTTAAATCTCTGCCGAAGCACTTCTGGTTCCTTGTTTTTGCACTTTGAGGGACTTGTGGATTTGTTATCCAGTTCCAGAAACCCTACACAAACTGGTTCTTAAGGTACCAAACTACTCCAACTAATGCATTCCCTCCTGCTCCTACGGAAGGGTCATTCACCCATGGTTGTCACTTTTATAGCATTTTTACGCAGCTGGCTGCCAACCTACCCCCTTTAACTCCCTATGCCTATTATTCCGTGGGCCACTTACGCAGAGAATGGCGAGCTTCTACATCTAGGAATTTTGCCGAACACTTTACTCCATGTAGTAAGGGTTCTTTTCCATGCAGTGGTGACATTGAACAAACCACTCAAGACCACGGCCGTTGATAAAGAACACTGGGATCCTCCCTCTCGCCTTAACCAAACTCCCTCGACTAGGATCGAATCTGTCCAATAGCTACTATTTAGGCAGGATCCTGACTGTAGAATTTTGGGAGTTCCGTTTCGAGCTATCACTGTAAGCATGCATACGCCAGAGATGTCTAACTGGTTTTGTCCAAAATCAGGATGGATGAATTGGTGGACAATAATAATAAAAGAGAGAATAATGATCACCTGCTTGCCACTGTATCTCCAGTAAGATTAAATTTGGGATAATCACCACCATAAATGTCTTGAACTAATTTGTCAACATTATTACTGTTGCCTTTGGCAGCCAAAGAGATTGCTTCTTCAAAGGTCTCGCAGCCAGTGAGCAGACAACACAATCCAAGAAATGTTGCCCCACCTAGGCTATAGCAAGTGGTTACTACACATCAAAATAATGAAGTCATTGGCACTATGACACTGGCATGACTACAGAGAGGAATTTGACACTTACCTTGTACCCGTGACTCTCTTGTAATTTTCAGGCCCATAAACTGCCAGTATGCTGACGCCAGAACCAATGTTGACGACTAGATATGGATAAGGGTTGCTGAAATCGTAAGGAACTTTCTCGCACAAGCATTCGTCTTTTGGATTACGCCAATAATAACATTCGCAAGGATTGTTGGCATCGATATAGTGAATGCCACGTATTAAGGAGTCCAATTCGTCAGCTTTATGCAACTGCATATTTACTTCCTGTAACAAGAACAACAAAAATGTCATTCATTCCGTTAAGTAAGTAGAATTTTTTTTATATACTTTTCATATAATTTTGTTCATTGTCAAATATTCCTTACTCTTTGGAAATCACTTTCAAATTTATAAGCGCCACCACCAGTGGCACATACTGTACTAGCCAGTGTAGCCATGCCTTTAGACTTTGCAAGCTCCAAGAAATTTCCCATTTCACTTGTCGGAAATCTGATAAAGTGAAGTGATCCTCTGTGGCCACCAATACGAATGTTGTCCATCTGAAAACCAACACAATTGGTGAGTCAAGACAATCTCGTGTTTGTAGTCATGAAACTTATTGCTTTATGTGACACTAAGGCCCACTGATTGGGTCGCTAGTTGATGGCAGTCTCTCACTATCTGTCTCTATCTCTCTCTATTTGTGTCTCTCGCCCTCTTTCTGTCTTTATCTCTGTGTGTCTCTCGCTTTCTTTCTGTCTTTCTCTCTGTGTCTCTCTCGCTCTCTTTCTGTCTTTCTCTCTGTCTCTCGCTCTTTCTGTCTTTCTCTCTGTGTCTCTCTCGCTCTTTCTGTCTTTCTCTGTGTCTCTCTCGCTCTCTTTCTGTCTTTCTTTGTCTCTCTCGCTCTGTTTCTTGCTGGGCATATGAATTCGAGATCAGATGTATGTCCATTCCATCATGCCACCAACCACAGATTGTCTAAGAATAAAGTAAGAGGGTGTTTCCAGAACATCAGTGGTACTTGGAAAATGCTAGCCATTTATGTGGCAAGGTACATTTTGTCTCTTGACTAGCAGAGTGTATGAGCTTGGCACTGTGCACCGCACAGATGCCTCTAGTCTGATTCTTCCAACAGTGGAAACACGTGTTTTTGTGGTGGTGGCATCTAGCAATTAATGGCACCGGATATCATGTCCAAAAAAACCCTCTTGGTCTCACCTGTAAATGGGCATCACGATGGCCTGTATTTCCGTAAGCTGAATTCTTGGTCAGATAGCGCCGAATATTCTTCATGGTCTCCATTTCACAGTCTTCATTGGTGTAAGTAATGTCCTTTGGCTCGAAATATACTAATTTCACTAGACTCCCTCCAATGTCCATTCCAAACCATGGCATTGCTGTTAATAAGATAGCAAAAAAATATATTTGTATTTTTCAGGAATTTAGAAAGCACAAAACAATAAATAGAAGAGAAATGTAAGACGATCTGTTAGCGTAGTTGATAGCCAGTGTCTGACTGGTTTCCTCTCCTTTAAAAATGTTGGCATGTCTTCTGAGATAATGGGGTTATTAAAGATGCAATATTTAATAACCCCATTAGTAATCTGTACTGTCTGGCAACTTAATCATTAGAAATAATTTGGGACGTTGGTGAAGTTGCAGGTTGTGGAGGTTACCAAGGTCTAGATAATAGCAACTGAATACATTATCAACTTTACAACATTCATCCTTCATGGACCCCCTTCTCTAGTCACCCTCTTGCCAAAAAAAAGTGATACGGTAAAGTACGGTTTCAAATATCATTTTTTAGATATTGTTAAACTAATTACTTTCTTGCTTTTTGTAGGAGCTGGTATTACAGAGGTGAAGATACAATTTCAGAAAAGTGATTCGGGCAAACATGTCACTGATAGTTTAGGCAACCACGAATTCGGCAAGTGTTTGATGTACGTGGCTTGCTGGCAAACCCTTCTAAAATATTCAAGGACTCTACTCTGGAATGCAGGCGAGGCTTGATTCGAAATACCACATTGCGTGACTTTAAGACTGATTTCAGCCACAGGTCTTTAGGGCAAATCACTGGAGATTGTCACTCGCCGATTGTTATCGGAACCAAGACGGATTCCTTGGAGGTTGCTAGATAAAGCTAGTCTCGGGCCCTAGGAACTTACTTGGGTGCACCATGGTAGGTTAGTGTTTGAAGGTGACAAAATTAGTGGCGACTGTTGATCTGGTGAAAGGAAGATATGTGGGAAGAACAGGGGTGGATCCAGAGGGGGGAGCAATGCAGCAATTGCTCTCCCCTCAGTGCCTCAATGGGGCGCATGTTCCTACTGATGCATGATTCAGCTTTGCAACTAATGAGGCATTTTTGTATGGCCATCCCCATTTCTATACTGCCAGCCCAACAGTTGCAGTGCAATCTGCAGTTGGCTAAACCACTGAACATGGGACATTGTCGAATGGGCAGTAGAGGACCTACTGCAATTGCTAGCTAGAATTAGACAAGGGATTCTGAATTTTTAGGGAGCTCGTTTTTTGAAGTGCTTCCCCCTTCACTGCAAGCAGCCACTATGGCCAATTTGGCAGTGGAGAGACTAACTCTCATTGCTACATAACCCAGAAATCTTCTAAGACCCCCAAGCTATAGTTGTGCCCCACTACATTTGCAAAGGTGGCCTTCCCATTCAGTAAGCCCTCTACTCTATTTTCCCCAAGAGTATTCCATTGTCGAATGGTCCTTGGCAAGAAAGACCAGTCTTAGGTCTTTGGCTGATTCTTAAGCTGATTGGCCGAGTTCTAAGTTTGTTGGAGTGGTGCACCTGATGGCTGATGATGCTTCAGGTATAACGTCATTTCCTTACCCCTAGAATCACAACATAGGGTCACAAGTGACCGCAAGCATCTTAAAATGCATTACATCTTTGTTATTATTCAATTGATTAACATGTTCCTTCTTCTACCTTTCATTTTCTTCCTTTAGCTCGTAATGTTGGCTCAATTTGGTGTTGAAAAACTTGGAGTCAACTCCAAAAGCAGGGCAATAGTGCGTTTCGGTCCCTGACTTCCCCATGTTGCAATGTATTTCTAATATTAATTCTTATAATTTAATTAAAGGAAATTTTTTTTAACCTTTCATCATATTTTGGCGTTTTTTATATCAACTGACCTTTATATTTAATTTTTTTTACCTTCTAAAGAGCTTGCATATAGCTAAAGGATATTTGGAATTGTGGTATTTATGCAAAATAACTGTGCATCTAAAAATTTGGCTGAAAAAGATAGGGGGGGGGGTCATATATAACCCCGTGTTGTGATTCTAAAGTTTTAATAAACATGATATCTTCTTTGTTATAAAAAGGATTGTATGAGTAATTTGATATAATTTCTATTTTTGACTACATATTAGAACCTGATTAGACCTAAAGTTGACTTTAACTGATCCAAAAATCGTAAATATAAATCCTTCTATATCAGATTGATTTTCTAAAAAGTGGTTTCTGACTAACAATTGATTCAGTTGCATTTTAATTCAAGTAAGATGTTATTTATGACATTTTGTTTTTAGTATTTTGCAAGTTCATTTTTATCAACATGCACTTACGTGGTACACATCCATTAGTAAGAAAACTGGGGCTTGCAGATGCCTCCATGGTCACCTCACCAATTGGTCCCATTAAACGATGAAATCCTCTGAAAATGTTGTAACCGTTATTTGGCCAACTGTAACACAAAAATCAGAAAGTGCACCCTCTCAATTTCTGTTCTACTGGTTTGAATATACGTCGTTGAGTCAGATTATTAAGAAAAAGAATATTTTCTTGTCAGAAGACGACTCCCCGTTAGCAAACACTTGATTCTCTGGTGTTGCCAATCATTTTAACGATTGATATTGGTGTAAAAATGACTCGGCTCACTATCTAATATTTAGTGATAGTGCAATTTTTGAGATAATCTCTCTCATATAAATTTTTTTTTACACTAAACGCATTTGATATATAGCAATAAGAAGAAAACAAGAAGCCTGCAACTTGCGGGTCAAGGATTTCCTCGATCCAATTTCACCTTTCAGATCTGCTGGGATGACTTTACGTGTCATTCGCCAAATCAACTTCCCGATTTGTTTTTTTGACAAGCTAACTCTTTTTTTATATAGCAAACTACAAATAGTAAAATATCGAAAAGCTAACAACCAATTTCAAATCTTCGATTAAGGAATGGATGAAAAAAAAAAACAAGAACAAGAAGATACGAAACCCATTCAGCACTTCTAATTTCTATTCAGCGCTCCTAGCGGTGATCGTCGTATTCGCACGATGTAAGCGTGCGTTCTTTCCGTTTTCATTTTGTTTGTTGCGTTCGTTAAAACATGGCATTGTCACGAGTCGAAATTACTTCTTCGGACAGATGATACGATTATTAAAACATGAAGGTAGAATTATGACAAATGAATTTTTACCAATGTTGCCTGAATAGCGGGTGATTTCTTTCCTCGCCGCACCCACGTGCCGACTCACGTTGCCTGTGCTGGATTGCGGTGCAGATGCCAATTGCAGATCAGCTCAGCGCTTTTCAGTGTGGGCAATACCAACTTCGGCACAAGAAATGAAATTGACGAACGTGGACGTGAAGGACATTTCTTCTTCATGTACGTAATTACTTTTTGGCCTTGAAAGTGAATTAAGTCATGAATGAGTACGTATGTACAATACTATACGTGAATAGCATTGAGAGTGGCTCAAATAACAGCGATTGTGATAACGAAACCAGTTACGATATTTGCAGTGCAAAGTCAGTCAACACAGCTGTTCCACGTGTTTGTACACGAGATATATTATTTTTTTTTCCTCTTACTTACAAGATTAAATAATGTCTCATGAATTGCATTTCTCATTAACATCCATTTTGCAGATATGAGAGCTGGACTCTATGGTGGACTTCTTGACTTGGCTCGGATTTCAACTGCCTTGGCCTTAATGTGGCGCGTGTTCAATGTCACCTGCAAGTAAAAGAACTAACTCATCCCCAATTGAATATACTGTACTGTACACCCAAGTCTATTTTGACAAGATGGGGACAGTGTCAAAGAATTCCAAGGTTCAACACTAGGCTCATGGCTCTTCATTCTGGTTATGTACTGATTGCAGTAGGGGGAACGCACACCCCACTAAGCGGCTATATTGCATTCGACACACCAGTTGTCGTCTGATCGCTGAAATTAGGCAACCCCAGCTAGTTGTTGTTTGTTGGTGTTTTAGGGCCCTTCAACTACAAGGTCATTAGAGCCCCATCCACAGCATAGTTGTCATGTAGAGACTGCACAGACACTACACTAATGCGACGATTTTAGGGTCTTAGCAGTACCCAGTTTTCCCAAGCGGCCACCCATGTCAGTACTAGCTGGGATTGCGTTGCTTAACTTCAGTGATCTGACGGGAACTGGTGTGTCCAACGCAATTTGCCGCTCCCTACTTTGTAGGGGTGAAGTGGTGAAAAAGGAACACGAGTTCACATACCTGGGGTGTGGGTTCCAAAGTAATGGCAAAGTACATGTAGATGTGACAGATAGGATCAATGTAATTTGGATGAAATGGAGACAGGCAAGTGGAGTTCATTGGAATCAGGGGGTTCCCGATGAAGCTGACGGGAAACTTCCACAGGACAGTAGTTAGACCAGCCATGCTCAGGGGCGG
>JAAFCE010006949.1:7913843-7925693 GCA_013389805.1 Trigoniulus corallinus
GACGAGAACTGGTGTGTCCAACGCAACTCGCCGCTCCCTGTTGCTTTGTAGAGTTGAAAAAATGAACCCACCTCGATGCGCAGAGGGTAGCGTGTTGGACTATTGCGTCAGCGGTTCCAGGTTCGATATTGAATCGAGATGGGTTGGAGAGGTCCTGAGTGCGCTTTCCATCGGATGGGAAGTAAAGTCGATGCCGTACCGTGTGGTGTGCTATGTCACTACTGCACGGAACAGAACCCTCTCTGCTATGAAACGGGTAGATGAGGCTACATTCCCAAGTGTAGTTTGTGTTTTAGGGCCCTTCAACTACAAGGTCATTAGAGCCCTTCAACTACAGGGTCATTAGAGCCCTTCAACTACAGGGTCATTAGAGACCTTCAAATACAGGGTCATTAGAGCCCTTCAATTACAAGGTCATTAGAGCCCCGTCTACTGTGTAGTTCTGATGCAGGGACTGTGCAGACACTACAGTAATGTGACGATTTTTGGATACTAGCGGTACCCAGTTTTACCAAGCGGCCACCCATGTCAGTCCTAACTGGGGTTGCTTTGATTAATTCAGTGATCAGACGAGAACTGGTGTGTCCAACGCAATTTGCCACTCCCAAGTGTAGAAGCTGGGTGGAGTTCCCCCAACGAACAGTAGGCTGACGATAAATAGACATAGGGGTTGCAGCTTTGGTCGTCAACCGGCTGTGGAAAAACAATGTCTAGTCTTTCACCCTTGTGTCCATTCAGAGGGACGCAGATAGGTACCCGAACCTACCATTGGCGAGAAAAAGGGTAGGTAGTTACTTTAGAGTTGAAATAATGTCCCGCCTCAGTGGAGCAGAGATAGTGTGCTCGAGTAGTCCGTCAGTGGCTGTAGGTCCGTGTTTCCCCAACCTTTTTTTTTGATCATGCCCCACTCGCTCTCACCGAATGAAGGCAAAACAACTTGTCCAGGACACAGTAGGACAGTATATGTACTGAGGAAGAACTCGCCAGGAAACTGCAAAGTAGTTCCTAACCCTTTTCACGCCTGTGGCAGGGTCGGGTGCCCATCTTGTCCCTCTGAATGGACACAAGGGTGGTATATTGAACAGTGTTTTTCCGCAGCCGGCTGCCGACTAAAGCTGCATCCCCAATGCTTATTTATTGTTAGTCTACTTTTCGGTGAGACACTCCACCGACGCCAGGGGACGAGCTCCTACACCTGGGGATTTCACTTCATCTACCTATTGCATAGTAGAGAGGGTTCTTTTACGTGCAAATTCCATCGTACACCAGACGGGACCTGGGTTTTACTTCAAATCGAAAGGAAGGCGCACACACGTCTTCTCTCTCGCGCGCCCGTAAGGAGCCAACCTCTCTTGGTACAGTATCGAACCTAGAACCACTGATGCAGTTACCAAGCACATTACCTACTGCGCCGCCGACGATAAATAACCATAGATGTTTCAGCTATGTTCGGCAGCCGGCTGCGGAAAGTACCATCAAATATATTGCCTAGTGTCCATTCAGAGGGACAAAGGTGGGTACCTGACCCTGCCACAGGCGGGGAAAGGTTATTGTAGTTGTTAGTGTAGTTGCCATGTGGTATGGACGATGTCGTCGTTGAACGGATAGGAACCACTTTTAGGAGTTGGAGCTCCGCACCTCCTCTGGCGTTGGTAAGCGACCTAGAAAACCGGACTTAAGAAGTGGGAAGCCCCGGGCAAATACGATTTAGGAGGCCCTGTCGTCCACCGTCACGGGTAAGGCATAGCATAGTGTATCAGGAGTTGAAGTTCAGTATCTTATTCCAAATTATATTCTGGGAGGCCCTGGACGGCTGCCCGTACTGCCCACCCCAAGGCCGACCCTGATGTTTATTGCATATTGAAATTCACATTATCGCACGATACTTGAAATAGTCGTTTTATGCTTTCTTGATGACGTCAGAGGTACGTTGAAATTGTGGTAGCACCAGTGACAATTGACGTCGCTGACTAGTGTGACCTGAATGTCTGCGTTTGGTGGTACAGCAGTTATTTGCATGACACGAATGGCCTTTGCCTCTTCAGGAAGTTTCGAAATTCGTTGACTTCATGAGCTTGGTTTTAAGCTGGTGTTTAGGCCGCCTAGAGATGTCTCCCATGACGTCATAGGTGGCTGGCTATTGAACACATCGCCTGTACGTCGAGCTTTCAACTCCGAAATCTATTTACCGAAGTCAAGAACTGGGGAAACGGCAGCACAGGAGGCATCCGGGAATTTGATCACCAAATACTTTTCTTTTCCTTACCCTTCTCGGTGGGGCACGGGAACCGCTTATTGCGTTGGACACACCAGCTCTCGTCGCATCACTGAAGTTAAGCAGCGCAACCCCAGCTAGTACTGACATGGGTGGTCGCTCAGGAAACCTGGGTACTGCTAATACCCAATAATTATTATTATTAGTTTATTTTACGTACAAAGTACACTCAAAAAAACAAACAAATGCCTAGTTCCGTATCACCACACTTCAACGCTAATTACGTCGCCACTGATGACATTTTGATGACGTTTTGCGCTAGTGCGTTATGAAGGACCGCCAGCGCAATTCCTTAAGTGCAGCGCTTTATTTGGAGTCACCGCACGCCGCCGTCATGTCTTACATTATCCTCCGCCATTTTTCAAGCAGACAGCTCAACCGCAGCCAATCAGAACGTAGCGTGACGTGCGGGACGCTATGTGAGTTGACCACTGGTCAACTCAACTACCGTCACGCATAGCTGCTCTGCGACACCCCAAGTAGCAGTGTGACGTCACCATTTTTTGTGCTGTGTCGTCTGATTCAACGGTAATAGGGAGCTTGAGTTACACGTCGGTGTTCAACTTACACCGACGTAAAGCAGACGAATTGCGTACTACGCAGGTGCACATGCCCCTATTAGGAATGTTGCATCTGCGCAGTATGGAATTCGTCTGCTTTGCGTCGGTGTACGTTGTACGCAACGTGTAACTCAAGCTCCCTAATAGCGTTAGCGCGTGGGTATACGGAACCAGGCAAAAGTTAAACCAAATTAAGACAACGACGCCAAATGCAAAAGAGCATACGCTTAAAGTGACGACATGACGACATGCACTTAAAATTCGAAGACACGGGACCGGACAGACCACGGCAGTGAATTCCAAGATGAAAGGCACACAAACGGGAAGGCGCGGCGCCCACGACCCCTTGGGGGAAGCCCCGACACAAAACGAAATCTGGAGGTGCTCCTGACCTCCACAGAGGCCCTAAAAGATTGGGTGACCCAGTGGTAAGGGTGAAGTGGGTTGCGTAGCGCCAGTAGGCAACAGAACGACAGAAAGGACTGGAAAGAGAGGATCCCCACCTTCCAGTACTGAGGGGACAGGCGAGCACCATACAGGATATGGAAAATGGCACGGAACACATGATTGTAGGCTACTCTCAACGGTGCAAGACGCAATGCAGACAGGCCTGCCATAAACGGGGCGGAGTAGGCTACCAGAGCCTGAACTTTGGCACGAAAGATAACCACCAACTTCCTCCAAGCAACCATGGGCCTAAGCCGACGAAAGAGGTAGGCAAGAGAGTTAATTTTTCCCACAAGAAAATCCTTGTGGGGAAGAAATGACAGTACCTGGTCGGGCCATACTCCAAAAACACACAGCGGAAGACCCTCTTGATGGTCCTCCTGACCAACTTACACCTGAAGAACATTGGCGTGTAAATTTGATCCTTGCCGAGGTGGGCATCTCCTTAAGAATGAGTAGGAAGCAGGACCCACTCTAAGGGGGGGGGCAACCTGGACATTTGTCCGGGGCACCATTTTGGCTGTAAGTGTGAGAACAGAACGCTGCTGCAAGGGGGGGCAATTTGTCTTTTTGTCCGGGGCGGCATAAGGGCTAGAGCAGGCGCTGTAGGAGGCAATTGCCGCACGGGAATACGGATGATCCCACCTACCCAATAAATTGATACGATTAATTAGAAAATGTTATTAGTCACCTGGTCAACGTGATTCTCTTTGTAATAAGGTTGATGCTTTGAACGTATTTTGTGACTTGTCCTTCTCTAATTTCCTTTTTTCTCTGTGTCGGCTGAAACGTGAGGTTTACAGTACTTATTTTCTGTTTATTATTATTTCCCCTTCCTCGTGGAATGACCTTAAGTCTTAACATGTAATTTTCAATCATAAAAATATATTGTCAATAGCGATGGCATCCGCCTTCCCCAGAATGGAACTTACAACCCCGAACATACATCTGAAGCACGCTACCTGCACGCCCACGTAACGCGCTTAGTAGTGTTAGAGGCGCTAGTAGCCCCATCTCTAGCAAAGTTAAGAAGTTAGCTAATACAGTATCAGCGTTCGCAGCGACATCTCAGGCAAGTAATACAACTACACATAATGGTTGAAGTGTTCCCAGTGAAGTTTCGCCGGACTGTTTTACGCTTATTACAGATGTGATTGTTGTTGCTGATGTTTGTGAATGTCGAAAATGACAGTGGTCTGTTATAATTATTCTTAATCAGCCCAGGTATAGTAACATATACAATATCAAACTAGCAGATGAAAAACTATTTTGTGACGAATATTGATCGTGACAGTAAACTGTACTTAAATTTCATAGGTCCAGCCTTGGAATGGTTATTCGAAATCGGACAATGTCAGCAATGCGATATGTTCTATGTGGATTAATGAATTTTGTGCTGAGATAAGAAATATGATGATGCAGTGGTCTGATTTATAATAAATTACTTGGTAAGTTTAATATCCTACGTGTTCTTTTCTAATAATTGTTATGTAGAGTGCTATAGTTGCACGGGATATGGCACGGAAGGAGAGATTAACTACTTGTTCTTTCGTTGTTTGCCAGCCTTCCTACTGTCAGCTGGTGTTATTTCCTAATCATTTGTTTCTACTATTATATGTAGGCTGCTCAAGAATCTACCTCAACAAATCATTGGTAATAAGATTAACGATTGTCAACGAAAAGAATGACTATTAACTGCAGTTGGACTCTGGTATGTTTGACACTGAAGTTAACTGATGGGCCACCTTCAGCTATCTTCGGATCCTTGAACTGAAATATACCTCATTCAACTAACATTTCGTAGGAAATTTACAGCATTTCGATTAATTGAATGAATTTGAACTATTATCTAGAGCAGTCAGTGTTTTTCAACCAGGGTTCCTTGAGGTCCGCCCATGGGTTCCGCCAATGGCAAGCTAAAATATAAAAATAACAATGAAAACCCAAGACACGAGAACGACTTTTGTCTGTCGAAGATGAACTGCGGGTGTCTCTCTCAAACATTAGGCCACGAATTCAACTCCTTATGCTAAAACACACACCTGTATCAATTAATGTTTTTTTCTGTCACTGTATGGGGTTCCGCGAAAGGTTTAAATGTTCCAAAGGGTTCCGCCAGAAGTCTGTATGTTCCATGGGGTTCCGTTCCAATAAAAAGGTTGAAAAACACTGATCTAGAGTACAGTGTTTTATGACTTTGAATGGGCTGTTCAGAGAATGGTGCTTCAGAATGAAACCTGTTAAAGACCAGAAGGATATCATTGTCATACCTATGGCAGGATCCATTCTCCTCTATCTCTTACCAGCCTGCCCCCCCCTCCCCTCCCTCTACTCCACACACTGCCTTGTGCATCCGTACAACCTGTTCCCATGTAATGGTTTGTGGTCTTTCTTTACCCTCTTCTAGATCCGATAATCTGCATCCCTGTAATGGATCTAACCAGCTTCTCCTCCTTACTTATATGGATACACCAGTTCTCGTCTGATCACTGAAGTTAAGCAAACGCAACCCCAGCAAATACTAGCATGGATGACCTCTTGTAAACACTGAGTACTGTAGTGCTAAGACCCAAATCGTCGTAACAACATAGTGTCTGTGCAGACTCTGCATTAGAATTACGCAGTGGACGGAGCTCTAATGGCCATTATAGTTGAAGGGCCTTACAACACCAACAAACAAGAAGAAATCCTCACTTATAACATGCCCGTGCAAGCTCAATATTTTCTCTTTTCTGCCACTGCCTCATTCCCGTTTCGTACGTTCGTTGGTGTTTTAGGACCCTTCAACAACATGGTCATTAGAGCCCCGTCCACTGTGTAGTTCTAATGCAGACACTACACTAATGCGACGATTTTTGGTTATTAGCGGTACCCAGTTTACCCAAGCGACCATCCATGTCAGTTAGTACTAGTTGGGGTTGCGTTGCTTAATTTTAGTGATCAGACGAGAACTGGTGTGTCCAACTCAACAAGCCGTTCCTGTCTCACTCCCAAAACTACCCCTAATGTTCCTGAGACCTATATAATACCTAGGACGTCCAAAAGAATATGGATAATGCGGTT
This sequence comes from Trigoniulus corallinus, assembly GCA_013389805.1. Classification (NCBI taxonomy): domain Eukaryota; kingdom Metazoa; phylum Arthropoda; class Diplopoda; order Spirobolida; family Trigoniulidae; genus Trigoniulus; species Trigoniulus corallinus. The sequence goes on from JAAFCE010006949.1 coordinate 7,920,189, forward strand.
AAGAATTAAATATCGCACAATATAAGTTGTTTATGAGTAACTCCATTAGTGCAAGATTGATAAGCATTTTTGTCACATAATTTGTAGACCTAAAGCGAGGACCAAGTATATATAGGATTGAATATTCTTATTAATAGAGAGTTAGTGGTGAACGACGGCAATGACGATACGAACGATACGAGGTCAAATGAGGCAACTGTGCATGCTCAAGAAAAGCAGACCAGCAATTGAGCTTGCGCATTTGCCTCATTTGACCTCGTATCGTCATCGTCGACGTTCACCACTAACTCTCTATTACCGTATTTATTCCAATAAACGCCGCGCCGTTTATTTATTTCGTGGCGTTTTTGGTGTGGCGCTTACTAGAGGGCGGCGCTTATTAATTTTGTGCGCCCTCATTGACGATAATAATAGATCGTAAAATAACAGTGACATATTTTCTAGGGGCGAACTGGTAAAGAAGGTGAAAGAGGTCAAGTACTTAGGATCAACGTTCCATAGCAATAGGGAAATAGACTCTGATGTGACCCATAGAATCAATGGTGTATGGTTCAAGTGGAGATGGGCAACCGGTGGCCTGTATGATAGGAGGGTCCCAATCTAGTTGAAAGGGAAGTTTGCAGAGTGATGGTTAGGCCAGCTATTCTGTATGGATCAGAGTGCTGGGTAGTGAGGAAGAGCCACATCAATGGAATGCAAGTAGCTGAGGTGTGAATGCTGCTGTAAATGAGTGGCGTGTCAAGAGCTGATAGAAGCTTGGGGTGGTGGACATCGCCAAAAAATGGACAAATAATAAAATTATGAGCACGTAATGAGAAGAAGGGAGGAAGAGCTCATTGGGTCCATTTCAGGAATGCAGGTGGTCAGAATCACACAGGGCAGGGGTAGACCGAAGCAGACGTGGGAACAGGTTGTCAATACGGATATGGCAGTGTGTGGGCTGGACAGGGACCTGGCTGGACAGGGATAGGTGGAAGTGGCAGGCTAGAACCTGCATACCCGATCCTGCTGCAGGTGAGATAAGAGTATGATGATGTTGATGAGCAAGGGCAGCGTCTATTGTTTATTTGTCGCTGAAGATGCGGCACTTATTAGAGGGCGGCCCTTATTGGAATAAATACGGTATGTGGATTCCAAGAGAAGGTCGTTGTTTTTAATTTTTTCTTCTTTTTGCAGAAGTAAATGAGCAGGAAATGACTGGTATTGAACGAGTGAAATCGCTTCTTGGTGACCTAGGAAGACCTACATTACGAGGAGTCCGAAAATGTCCAAAATGTGGTACTTACAACGGTACGCGATGCATAATTTGTAAAAATAAGGCTTGCGGGGTCATTTTTAAAGAGCGGAGTGAACGAAAAAAGAATGGAAGTCCAGATGCGGTGAAAATAATCACTGGTTCATCATCCCAGATTTATTCAGTAAGGGTACGTGATAGAGGACCTGATTATAGGGGATTTGTACAGTTGCCAACTGTTGCTGTGGACGGAGTTCCAGAAACTGCTGATGAACAGGCTGTTATGAAGTGCTACGTTGATGCATGTGTACGTGCGCCACAAACTTCGCTATCAGGTTTTATTGACGTTTGTCAACATATTAAAGCAACTCTTCAGTGCGAGACTGATGCTGAACCATTGCTGTTGAAAAACTCAGTTTTAAATTCTCTACGTGTGTCGAATGAAATTAAACAAGCCATCTGGTTGTTGGCCACTGAATCTGCGGGGCCGTTAGTACAAAGGGTTTCTAAAAACGTTATGGTTGTCAAGTGCAAAACAAACTCAAAACACTCTCTCGGATTTCTTCACTTTTCCTTCTTTGAAAACATAAAGCATAAAGAGATAACCGACCACAAATTTCATTGCAGTTGTAGAGCTTTTAAAGTAAGTACTCTTCTGAAGTGGACTTTGCATCAATTTCAACCAATAATTTTGGTACTTGTAGAGCTTTGTTCCTTTTTATGATCTGTAAAGTTATTTGGAGACAATGGATCTTGGAGAGTGTTGATCTATCTTATTCAGTTGTCTATTTTTTGTTTTCCAGTCACATCGTGTTAGCATTTTGAGAGACCAATTTCAGAAGCGATGCGTCCATTTTTATGCTTGTTTGTGTGCATTTGCAAGTGATGATAAATTGTCTGAAGAGTTTTCGTATTACATAAATTTAGATTCCTTAGGTAAATATGCCCAAAAAATGCACATAGCATTTGTTCTCCCCTCCTCACAGGTATTGCAGGTCACCTTCGCTAATTCGAAGTTCACTAATTTCTAACGTAACTAAAGGTGGGCCAAGAGGGCAGTGAGAGAAGATGCTACTTCTAAATTTTTACTATTGGTAGTCCGATGTTTTATCACCCGTTGTCGATGTCACCCATTATCACCCATTGATGAATGAAGATCAAATTAGCGAAGGACCTCAGTGCTATCACCAATTGTTGGATGCTAATGAAAAAATGTTCAGTTTTTCCTGAAGGACAGTTATCTGGCACGTACAAATTAGGTGATCAACCATTGACCTGCAATTTAGAAGTGATGGTAATGCCAGAATTTCAATCGACAGGTGCTAGTCAACTTAGGAAGCGAAAAAAAGATGACAACTTAGGTAACTATTTTGTTGATCTTTTTGTTTTTTTTTTTTTTACCGAAAGTTGCTTTTTAGTAGTTGATTAGACATTTTGCGTAATTTGAATCCCATCAGACTTGTAAAGCGTTTTGATTAGCTGCAAGATTCTTTTTTTTTCTTGGTAAAGGGTTTGCGATTTTAGCACAGTAAAGTCTGACAGATATGGACATGACTAACTTCTGACATGTCAGTCGTTTCAATTACTCCTTTGCTAATATGCCTAGATACAGTGGAATTATTCCACCAAATTCAACTTTGTTTTTGTTATCAAGACAAAAATTTAGATGAAGACATGAATAATTTACCTGAGTTATGTAGTTTGTATTTCAGCTCAAGCTAGCAATACTCTTCTAACTCTTCAAGAGAGTGGTAGTCGCCAAATTCAGAAAACGCTACCAGCAAAAAAGGCAAATAAACTCAAGTATGGTGAGTGAATTTTAAAATTGTTTCTCCTTTGCATGAATTTAACTCTTTTGATCAGTTTTGTCCTGGTCTTATTGCCTAATTCTGCCTTTTTCTAGTTTGTTCTCCTTAGTAATGTTGCCAAACACTACCTGTTGAGATATGTGATATGAATATGTAATCCATTGCGACGCATACCTTGCTAGTGAGATTTTTCATGCTAGGCCCATATACCTAGATCTCCACCAGCACCCTAGCAACGCATTTTTGCCCCTTCACCCCGACACCCACCACCCCCTGAACCTCTTTCAATGTTGGGGTTCCGCAAACCCCCCTCTTTCAGTGATCCAGCACTGGACATGCCAGTATCACATACCTGACATCCTCCACTTGATCTCCACAGTATCCACAGCCCTCCTCTCCACCTGTGATCTTTGCGGGACCCGATCTTTGCCATCCTCTGTTTCGTCTCCAGTGACCCAGCTCTTGCCCAAAACAGAAGTGAGCTCTCCCACGTATTGTCATGGATTACCTCGCTCTCTTATCTTAAGCTTGTTTCCATACACCCTCAGCGTTTTCTTTGCCGCCCTTCCCTCCATACTCCGTTGCCACTGCCCTAGCCCCCATTCCTTAACCTTGTCCTGTACTAGTCTTTGCTAAAATTTGAAAAGAATGTAGAATTCGAAACCCCTGGGGATGAATCTCACGACTGTTATGGTTATGAGTAGCAGCCTAGTGCACTAACCTACCAGTTAAGATACTTAGATGTTGTTTGAATGATTTTCATGACTTCGTAATTGACCCCATCATTTACTGTAACTCTGGACTTTACACTACCCGGCTCAACCAGTGATGTTATATAGTCAAGCCAAGTTGCGTTGGACACACCAGTTCTCGTGAGAACACTGAAGTTAAGCAGCGCAAGCCCACGTTAGTACCAACTTGGGTGGCTGGTAAAGAACGTTGAGTGCTGCAAATTTTCCCTCTCCTTCCCCCTACACCTACCTCCTCATCTCCTGCGAGCAGCCTCTTAAGGGTTCATCCTGTTATGGCTGCTTGGCTTAATCTCCAACCCATGAAATCAGTCCAGTAATGCAATATTTGAGGTTTCTAAATTGTACTAGTTGTGTGCTCACTCAGCTGCCTATGTCTTGTTGATATGACGTAACTTCTGCAACATTGTCAGACATTTAATTGACTTTTTGATTGTAGGAGCTATTGCAATTGATGAAACGAAGGTGTCGATATCATTTCATTACTGGCTGGCGAGCATCACTGAACGAATCAATCAAACGATGCACTATCAGTTTCAAGGTACATTGTTGCTTGTATGATTTGTTTTGGAGCTTGGCCCCTGGCGTCAGTGGAGTGCTCCAGCGAACGGTAGACTGACGATGAATAAGTATTGGGGTTGCAGCTTTGGTCGGCAGCCGGCTTGTGTAAAACTACCTTCCAACAGATCGCCCATGTGTACATTCAGAGAGACCAAGATGGGTACACGACTCCGCCACAGCCAGGAAATGGGTTAGTAGTTGCTTTATTCGTATTGGGCACACGATTAACCCAATACCGGGGACCCAGTGAGGAAGAAAAAGAGAAGAGTATTGGTCCCAGAGGACCATCATGTCTTCACAGCTGTGTTTCCATTTCATTTCCAGCAGCGCTGAAAAATGTTGACTTACAGTGCCATAAATCAGTCTATTAACCCTTTTCCCGCTTACGGCATGATCGGTACCCACCACCCCAATGCTTATTTATCGTCAGCCTGCTGTTCGTTGAGGCGTTCCATTGACGGCTGGTAGCGGGCTGCTATACCTGAAAATTTTGCCGAATTACGCGTATATTTTACTCCATGTTAGAAAGGCTTCTTTTTAAGAGCTCGGTAGGTCCATTACGGGAATGCAGGTGGTTGGAAGCACCCGGGACAGGGGAAAACCAAAACAGACGTGGGGAATAGGTTGTACGTAAGGATATGGTAGTGTGCGGGATGGTCGGGGAGCTGGTGGGAGATAGGCGGGAGTGGAGGGCTAAAACTCGCAGACCCGACCCTGCCACGGGCGGGATAACGGTATGATAATGTAGAAAGGGTTCTTTTCCATGCATTGGTGACATCGTACACACCATACGGGGTCACGGCTTTACTTTCTACTTGACGGATTGTTGTTGTTGTTTGTTGGTGTTTTAGGGCCCTTCAACTACAAAGGTCATTAGAGCCCCGTCCACAGCATAGTTCTTATGCAGAGACAGCACAGACACTACGCTAATGCGACGATTTTTGGGTATTAGCAGTACCCAGTTTTCCCAAGCGGTCTCTCATGTCAGTGCTAGCTGCGGTTGCGCTGCTTAACTTCAGTGATCAGACGAGAATTGGTGTGTCCAAGGCAATTCGACGCACTCCGTCTGATCACTGAAGTTAAGCAGCGCAACCGCAGCTAGCACTGACATGGGTGGCCGCTTGAGAAAACTGAGTACTGCTAATACCCAAAA
>JAAFCE010006949.1:7929689-7952411 GCA_013389805.1 Trigoniulus corallinus
CAAAAAGATCCAACTCCGTTTATAATTGAATGGATTCCGGATATATTACCAAAGCTTAAAATTGGAGAATTGAGATTAAAGTTCGAGTATGGTCATCAACGTAATGGGCAATTAGAATATAGAAGTGCTCCAGTGTCACAAATTATTCATCTTCAGACAATTCCTTAATATTTGTCCCCCCGTTTTTTTGATATTAATAATGCTCGATTCAAACCAAGACTTGCCACTGCATTTTAACTCCACCAAACCGTTCGTAATTTATTTAATATAAATTCTAGAGTAAACAAATGTTGAAATTGAGAAGACTTTTATTAACTACTTGTTTCTTTCAGTAAATATTTTTATTAAGCATGAAACGATTTTGAAACCTCTCTTTGCAGAGTCTCTTTACTAGCACGCGTTTACCCTGGACACAACACACTGCCGTCTTTTATGTCGTCAAGAAAGACAATTCAGGTCTCTACAATTGAGAATTGAACTCGGTTCGTCCGCATGCCGGCTATTCAATTCCTCAACTCTGTGGAACCAGATTCAAATCGTATTCTGTCTTCCAAGATTGGTTATAAAGGTCCTAGTTTGTAAGAAGTCTACTTCTAGAAATGGTTTTTGTTTCTGAAAATGTTGTCATTGCTAAATGGAAAAGGAAAACTTGCAAACAAGGTCTTACAACTGAGCATCAAAATCTAGGCCATGTATCCCTTTCAGCCAAGATATAACCTCTTTGGCTCATCATCAGGTAAGTCTACTTGCTGCATGGTTTATTTGATACTGACATTGTGATACTAAGCTAGGGTTGCCATAATTGTCGGACCACCGACCGGGACATCCCCCCTTAAAAATATTTTTTCAACAAAATAGCAAGAATTCATATTATAAACATTCATAGCGTTATTAAAAAATTCCATAATCCGTTCACTAACGCATTGAAATATAAAATATTTTAGAGGATCCAAAAAAAAAACGTTAGGGTCAATCAGTGGCGGATCTAGGTGAGGGTAGAACTTCAAAAAATGTGCGCCCCAAATATTTTTAAATATTCATAATCCCCGACTATACATCTAGCTAGCAATTACAAAAAGGTCCTGTCCTGGCCCTTTGACAATTACCTATCTTCAGTGGTTTAGCCAGCTACAGATTGGACTGCAACTGTTGGACTGGCAGTATAGAAATGGGGATAGCAATGCAAAAATGCTTCATCAGTTGCGCCCCTTTCAGGCAGTGAGGGGGAAGCAAATGCTGCATTGCCCCTCGTCTGGATCCGCTCCAGGGATCAATGGTGGATCATTCCCGAACAGTCAGTTTCACTGGCAAAATGTGATGTGCTTTCATGGACGAATCTGTACCAAATCTCTAGGCATGTACTGTATATGCGCAGTACTGAATGCAATGATATTATCAGAAAATAATTGTTTAACCTGCGAAAATTTTAAATCGACCGGGACAAATGACTGTCGGACCGGGACAAATGACTGTCGGACCGGGACACAGACCTCAAAACCGGGACATGACCCGGTGTACCGGGACGTATGGCAACCCTATACTAAGCAGATTGTACAGCATATGGAAAGTTTAATCTTCTAGAGAAGAGTATTTTGCATTCTTCCTCCCGTAATCAATTATCCGTTCCATTTCCTCTCTACAACAGAGTTTGACATCCTTACTTTGGAGAAGACCAAGCAGAACCAAAGGAAATAGAAATGCCATAAGCAAAAAGGGAAAGATAAACGCTAGACAGAAAGGCAGTGTGTGTGTATGCGGGAGTTTGTCAGAGACAGAGAGGGGGTTTTGTTTGTTTTTTAGGGCCCTTCAACCACGAGGTCATTAGAGCCCCGTCCACTGTGTAGCTCTGATGCAGGGACTGCACAGACACTACACTAATGTGAAGATTTGTGGATACTAGCGGTACCCAGTTTTCCCAAGCGGCCACCCATGTCAGTACTAACTGGGGTTGCGTTGCTTAACTTCAGTGATCAGACGAGAACTGGTGTGTCCAACGCAATTCGCCGCTCCCAGAGAGGGTGTGTGTGTGTGTGTGTGAGGCAGAGAGTATGTGAGAGAGACTTGGTGTATGTGAGTAGAGAGACTCTGTGTGTGAGACAGGGCGTAAGGGAGCCAGAGTGACAGGATTCAGGAAAAAAACGAAAGGAATTTGTGGGCAAACTTTGACGATGATATTGCTGCTGCCTTCAGACCAATTGTCACAACCCTTTTATCACGTCTCACAATATTCAAGAACGTCCGCTAAAAATGCATGTGACATCCTACACACCATGCGGTACCACGGCTTACTTCGGACTCTCGCCTAAAAGAAGGCATCTGTCTCAGCCACGATTTGGGAGCGGCGAGTTGCGTTGGACACACCAGTTCTCGTCTGATCACTGAAGTTAAGCAACGCAAGCCCAGTTAGTACTGACATGGGTGGTCGCTCCGAAAAGCTGGGTACTGCTAATACCCAATAATCGTCACATTAGTGTAGTGTCTATGCATTAGAACTATACAGTGGACGGGTCTCTAATGACCTTGTAGTTGAGGGGACTTTAAACTCCAACAAACAACAACAACAATCAGCCACGATTTATCCGGTAACCATGGACTCTCGAGGTCAAGCACGTTAATAACAGCCACTGCAAAAGGCCCCATTGATACTGACTATGTTCATTACAAATTTATATGGTCCCATTAGCCACTGCCTCCCTCTTCGCTTAAATTTCTTTACTTTTAGCCTTTTGTATACCGTCCTCGGTGGCGCAGAGATAGCATGCTCGATTACTGCGCTATTGGTTCCAGTTGTTGTTTGTTGGTGTTTTAGGGCCCTTCAACTACAAGGTCATTAGAGCCCCGTCCACAGCGTAGTTCTTATGCAGAGACTGCACAGACACTACACTAATGCGACGATTTTTGGGTATTAGCATTACCCATTTCCCTAAGCAGCCACCCATGACAGTACTAGCTGGGGTTGCGCTGCTTTAATTCAGTGATCAGACGAGAACTGGCGTGTCCAACGCAATTCGCCGCTCCCTACTGGTTCCAGGTTCGATATTGGGTTTACAGTGCGCATTCCGTTGGATGTGAAGTAAACCTGTGTAGTGTGCAGTTTTTTGTGCGTTTTTTTTTTGTTTCGTTTTCGGGCCCTTCAACTACAATGGACATTAGAACCCCATCCACTGTGTTTGGGTTTTAGCAGTACGCGGTGTTCCCATGTTACAACTATCTGGGGTTGTGTTGCTTAACTTTTGTGATTAGATGAGAACTAGTGTGTCCAACGCAATACAGCCGTTCACACCACTGCGTCTCCACAGCACAAAATGGAATTCAGCCCGCCGGGACCCCAGGCGGATGATATATCAATCCAGCCATATACTGGAGACTATTTTTACCCCTTGGCAGTCACACATCTGAAACTACTAACTTTCAGAGGTCCCAAAGGCATGCTAATTCACTACACTGCAAGCAGCCTTATTTGGCCAATATGGCTGTGGAGAGACCAACTCTCATTCCTACGTATGATACCATAAAACTCCTAAACCCCTAAGCTATAATTCTTGTGGGCCCCCTACAATACTAGCAATGGTGGGCTTCCCTTTGAGGAAGCCCTCCACTTTATCCTCTGCAAGGCTATTCCATTGCCTTATGGTCGTTGGTAACAAAGACCAGTAGTACGAGTCTGTGTCCTAATCTCCTTCAATTTCTCCCCTTACACTCTGCCATGCTGGTTGCAATAGTGCTGCTCTGAACGGCGAATTACGTTGGACACACTAGTTCTCGTCTGACTACTGAAGTTAAGCAGCGCAACCCCAGCTAGTACTGACATGGGTGGCTGCTTGGGAAAATGGGTACTGCTAATACCCAATAATCGTCGCATTAATGTAGTGTCTGTGCAGTCTCTGCAGGGTCTCTAATGACCTCGTAGTCGATGGGACCTTAAACCCCAACAAACAAAAGCAGTCTCTGCAGAAGAACTATGCTGTGGACGGGGCTCTAATGACCTTTTAGTTGAAGGGCCCTAAAACACCAACAAATAACAGCAATAGTGCTGTGATACGCTACTGTTACTCGATCGAAATTCAACCAGTGAACTCTTTTTGTTCTAAAATGTTTATTTAAATAAAATGGAGCTTAAATGCATAACATGCACCAGTCTCTAACCCTTTGTTGATAACATATCACTGAGCATTCCTGATCAATCAGGCCTTAATTGATGGCACTTTCCATATCCACATCCTCTTTATTTGAACAGTCTTTTAACATCTTATTTTCTCCCAAAGGGACTAAATTTGGATTTTCCACTTCATTTTTTTTCTCTTCTCTGTGAAGAGCCCATAAGGCTGCTACATATTGTGATGTAGAATAGCTTTCAATTCGACTCTTGATTTGTTTTGGACTGAGTTGATAATAATTTTTGGAATCCCTTGCCATCGCCTAAAACGAATTAATTCTTTTCAAAAACTAATAGTTTTTTTAAAATTATAGCAGAGATTTAAGTCTGTACCTCATAATTGTCCTTATATTTGTCAATCATGTACTGAGCAAATCGAGCAACGTCTTTTGAGACTGCAAACGTTGTAGGTCTACGTTCCTTTACCCGTGCTTCCATAGCTGCAAGATAAAAATGTCCCAAAACACGAATTATTGAGACTGCGCCCTTCGTCAATTCTAAAAATTGGTGATACGGCAACACGAGACAATCGTTTACCGTCAACAATATGTTTTTTTGGTGGTGGTGGTAGTTCACTTTTAGGTGTCGCCTTATTCACCCCATTAAATCTCGCCGGTCTCCTTAGTATCTGCCAAAGAGAAAGGCATATTCACAACAATGGTCATTAGAGGCCCAATTGTGAAGTCATTTTTGAGCACGCCATCAAATAACTAACGAATTTCAATCTAATTAGTTTCATTATGAGATGGCCAGAGTGTCGATAAACAATTGGGCAGAACTGAAACTCAAAAACATTGCAACTTCAGGTCTGTGGTTCCAACATCGATACTACATCGAGATGGGTTGGCTTCTTTCGGGTGGGAGTGAGAGCTAGAGAGTCGAGTGCCCCAACGATAAATTGCAGCATTACTTCGGCAACCGGTTGCCTCAAAATACCGCCCGAAACATCGCTTTCTTTTATTTCGTTGGTGTTTTAGGGCCCTTCAACTACAAGGTCATTAGAGCCCCGTCCACTGCATAGTTCTAATGCAGAGTCTGTACAGACACTACGGTGTTATGACGATTTTGGGGTACTAGCAGGACACAGTATTCCTAAAAGGTCATCCATGCTAGTACTAGCTGGGGTTGCGTTGCTTCACTTCAGTCGACGGAGAACTGGTGTGTCCAACGCAATACAGTCGTTCGTGACTCTCTAGTTCGTTTGTTTGTTGTTGTTTTAGGGCCCTTGAACTACAAGGTCATTAGAGCCCCGTCCACAGCATAGTTCTAATGCAGAGACTGCACAGACACTACACTATTGCGACGATTTTTGGGTATTAGCAGTACCCAGTTTTTCCAAGCAGCCACCCATGTGATTACTAGCTGGGATTGCGCTGCTTAACCAGTGATGCTTAACCTTCTCTACCACAAACCGTAGCCCAAAATCAGCGCCGGAGTGATGGGTGGGCGAACAGAGCGGCGGCACAGGGCCCCGCACATTCGGATTAATGAACCTATTGATAGAGGACCCGACTTTGTTTTCATGGGGCCCCGCAAAATATAGCGCCGGCCCTGCCCAAAATAGTTAGACTTGTGTTTAATTCTTATTATATTTGGTTACAGTGGACAGAAGAGACTAATGTCCTTGAAGGCGTCAATGGCGAAGTGGTGAACATTACTTCTCCATGGTCGTGAATGGAATTCAATTCACCTTGTGCACCAGGTGGGGTGCTAATCATTAAATGTTTTTGGAACTTCTGTATGAGAGTCTAGTCCTGAAACTGAAATGGACCAATATAAAAAAATGTGGCAAATCGAATACATACTTCTAATGTCGATGGAATCTTGAAGGTTTGATTCGGATCAATTGATAGTCCCATATCATTCATATTTTGCAGAAGTCTTTTTTCCTCCCATCCTGCTTTCAGATCCGGACTAAAATAGTAAGATTAATTTCTTTTTTTGTACGAGGTTTTGGAATTTTAAAGGTGATAATTAGTGTAATATTTCCAAAAAAAATATATAACATTATTTGCTTCATAGAAAATAGCAATCTGACCAAAGACTCGAACGTGTCTCAACAAGCGTTATTCGTCGGAATACTTACCAATTGATTCGAGGTAACTTTCTGGCTTTATTCCACTGTCTTCTTCGATTTACATCATATTTGTAAGTTTTTCTCGCCCGTCTTTTTTTACCACTCACTTTACCCATATTTCAGTTGTAATAATAAGTATAACTTTGCAACGTGAACGTGGATAATTTTCTTAGAAACAACAGTCAGACATTAACCACGTGGAGGCAACGGAAGGGCTATTCGACATTTACAGGAAACACACGTGAGTGTTTAATACGGTAAATTGCATGCTAATTAAGGAAGGAATTTTATTAAAAATGCTAAAAAATAATCACTGTTAAACCACACAAAAGATATGAAAATTCCAAGCTCAATAGGCAATATTATACCATCAATAGGATTTCAGTCCAAATGTTAAAATGGACAATCCACAACTTACGTTGCGTTGCAGGAGTTGTGGGAATTCCATTCCATTTTTATGGTCTGAAATTCCATTATTTTCAAATTAATAGACTGATAATCATAGTTCATTCAATTATCTCCCTTTTGAAGGTCCCGAATTTTTTGTTTCGTTGGTGTTTTAGGACCCGCCTCGGTGGCGTAGTGGTTAGCACGCTCGGCAACTGCGTCAGTAGTTCCAGGTTCGATACTGGACCGAGGTGGGTTGGCTTCTTTCCGGCGAGAGAGAAACAGGCCGCGAGTGCGCCGTCTTTCGGATGAGAAGTAAAACCCAGGTCCCGTGTTGGTGTACGATGTCACTTGCCCGTAAAAGAACCCTATCTACTACGTAACGGGTAGATGAAGTAAAATTTCCAGGTGTAGGAGCTCGCCCCCGGCCGTCGGTGGAATTCCCCAAACAATGAGAGGGGAGCGGCGAGTTGCGTTGGGACACACCAGTTCTCGTCTGATCACTGAAGTTAAGCAACGCAACCCCAGTTAGTACTCACATGGGTGGCCGCTTGGGAAAACTGAGCACCGCTAGTATCCAAAAATCGTCGCATTAGTGTAGTGTCTGTGCAGTCCTTGCATCAGAACTACACTGTGGACGGGGCTCTAATGACCTTGTAGTTGAAGGGCCCTAAAACACCAACAAACAAACAACAACCAAACAATGAGCAGCACACCGACGATATAGAAGTATGAGGGGTTGCAGCTTTGGTCGGCAACCGGCTGCGGACGAACAATGACCAATATGTCGCCCTTGTGTCCATTCAGAGGTACAAGATTGGTACCCGATCCTGCCATAAGCGGGAAAATCCTGAGGAGTTGCTTTTTTTACTTCGTTGGTTTTTTAGGGCTCTTCAACTACAAGGCCATTAGAGCCCCGTCCACTGCGTAGTTCGAATAAAGAGACGGCCCAGACACTACACTAATGCAAGGATTTTTGGGTGTCAGAGGTACCCAGTGTTCCTACGCCGCCCCCCCATGTTAGTACTAGCTGGGGTTGCGTTGCTTAACTTCAGTGATCAGACGACAACTGGTGTGTCCAATGCAATACAGCCCCTCCAAAGGTTCCTGAATAATTCTGAGTAAAGGAAAGCTGTAATACTAAGTTAGAATAGTAACTCCTAACCCCTTTCCCGCCTATGGCAGAGTACCCATCTTGTCTCTCCGAATGGTCACAAAGGCGATATACTAGACAGTGTTTTCTCACACCTCGTTGCCGATCAAAGCTGCAACCCCTATGCTTATTTATCGCATGGTCTACTGTTCGTTGGGGAATTCCACCGATGCCAGGGGGTGAGCTCCTACACCTGGAAATTTTGCCTCATTTACCCGTTGCATAGTATACAGGGTTACTTGGTAAGTCGACCTAGATCCATTAAGATGGTGTAGTAGAGGTCATTACAAACTGATTTGACTATAAAATGTCCTATCGAAAAATTAGCCGTTTTCAAAATATTCCACTTTTAAGTTTTTCTAAGAAAATGCCACCCTGATGCAAGGATGTATCTTGACCTGGAGAAGGCCTACGATAGTGTCCCTAGACAGGTAGTATGGAGCGTTTTAAGAAAGAAAGGGGTTGATGAAGGCCATATTAGGATAGTGCAGGATATGTATGATGGTTCCATTGCTAGGGTGAGGACAGCTTGGGGAAACACTGCATGCTTCAACGTGCAGGTTGGGGTGCATCAAGGGTCAGCACTTAGCCCATATCTATTTACTCTAGTAATGGATGAGCTGCTGACGGGAATAGGGGAATGGGCCCTTCATCGTCTGGTATTTGCCGATGATGTGGGAAGGCTTGAAGAATCCAAAGAGGATGCACAAGAAGGCCTGCAAGACATCAAAACAGCAAGGTGAACATGAAGAAGACTGAGTACTTAGCTTTCAATTTTAGTGGCCAGGGACAAGGGGGTAAACTCCGTTGTGGGGGGTGAGGAGATACCAGGGTGGGCAAGAGTTTCGGTATTTAGGATCAGTTTTCCAGAGCAGTGGGGACATAGATGCTGATGTGACACATAGGATCAGGCAGGATGGCAGAAGTGGAGACAGGCAAGCGGGGACTTGTGCGACCGACGGGTCCCAATCAAGTTGAAGGGCAAAGTGCAAAGCCCGCTATGATGTATGGCTCAGAGTGTTGAGCAGCTAGGAAGGACCACGAAAGGCAAATGCAAGTGGCGGAGATGCGAATGCTGCGCTGCGTGAGTGGGGTGTCACCAGCCGACAGAATCCGAAACGCTTACGTTAGAGGTAGCTTGGGAGTGGGAGACATTGCGAAAAAGTTGAGAGACAATCGGTTGAGGTGGTATGGGCATGTTATGACGAGGCGACAGGAGGAACTTATTAAGTCCATTACGGGACTGAGGAGCGGCGAAGTGGTTAGCGCGCTCGGCAACTGCGCCAGTAGTTCTAGGATCAATACTGAACCGAGGTGGGTCGGCTTCTTTGGGCGAGAGAGAGGCCACGAGTGTGCCTTCCTTCGGATGAGAAGTAAAACCGAGGTCCCTTGTGGGTGTACGATGGCACTTGCACGTCAAAGCACTCTCTCTACTACGCAACGGGTAGATGAGGCAAAATTTCCAGGTGTAGGAGCTCGTCCCCTGGCGTCGGTAGCATTCGCCAACGAACACTAGATCGACGATAAATAAGCGTAGGGGTGCAGCTTTGGCCGGCAACCGGCTGCAGTTAAAACTATGACCAATATATCGCCCTGTGTCTATTCAGAGGGACAAGATGGGTACCCGACCCTGCCATAGGCGGGAAAAGGGTTAGGAGTTGCTTGCTAGTTGCTTTACACCAGTTCTCGTCTGATCACTGAAGTTAAGCAGCGTAACCCCAGCTAGTACTGACATGGGCGGCCGCTTTGGAAAACTGGGTACCGCTAGTATCCAAAAATCGTCGCATTAGTGTAGTGTCTGTGCAGTTTCTGCATCAGAACTACACAGTGGATGGGGCTCTAATGACCGTAGTAGTTGAAGGGCCCTTAAAACACCAACAAACAACAACAACGGAACTGAGGGTGTTTGGGGGCACCAGGGGTAGAGGATGACCAAAACGGACGTGGGCGCAGGTGGTGCAAAGGGACATGGAGGCGTGCAGGGTGGAGGGGGACCTGGTGGGGGATAGGAGGACTAGTTCGCCGCTCCGGTGGTATGGGCATGTGATGCGAAGGGGGAGGAGGAGCTTACGCGGTATATTATGGGACAGCAGGTGGTTGATGGCATCAGGAGTAGGGGAGACCAAAGTGAAGGGGAGCGGCGAGTTGCGTTGGACACACCAGTTCTCGTCTGTTCACTGAAGTTAAGCAACGCAAGCCCAGTTAGTACTGACATGGGTGGTCGCTCGGGAAAGCTGGCTAATGCTAATACCTAATAATCGTCGCATTTGTGTAGTGTCTGTGCAGCATATGCATTAGAACTATGCAGTGACGGGTCTCTAATGACCTGGTAGTTGACGGGACCTTAAACACCAACAAACAAACCGAAGTGAACGTGGGAGCAGGTTGTACAGAGGGACATGATTGCATGCTTGGTGGATGAAAGCCTGGTTGGGAATAGACGGGAATGGAGGATTAGAACCCCCAGACCCGACCCTGCCATAGGCGGGATAAGGGTGTGGTGATGATGATGATGATGATTTGTGTAGTGGGTAAGGTATTTGCTAATTATCATCCATAAAAAAATGTCACTGGAAATAAATCGAAGTAATGCCTTGATTAGAACAAAGTTTGAAAAAAGTTTGCAAATGGACCTGCAGTTGTACGTCACCTTAGCTATCTAACATGCAGTGGCGTCACTAGGGTGGTGCGGGCCGCACCGGAAGATACCACTCACAGCATGACAAAAGGAGTGACACCAAAACAGGAGAAGGAACAGAGCTGCTTCTTTTCGGGGAGGGGGGGGGGGGGTGACACCCAACCCTAGCGACGCCTCTGCTGACAAGGTACTGTATAAAAATTCGAGGTACGTCTTAAAAATTCCTAGAAAACTGTGATTAACAAGACACAGGGCAGCTACTTCCATCCAAGTCAAGTTATGTTATCAATGGACAATGGTTCAAGTCAGGGTTGGCCAACCTTTTCAGCAGACGGACCAAATTTAAGAAATAATATTTCCTGCCGGGCCACGCACTTAATTTTTTCATTGAATTAAAGTGCACAAGTTAGGGACAAAGGATGGGGAGAGAGAAGTTTTCAAACTGGCCAAGGCCAGATATAGGGCCACAAAAGATTTACCCCGAGCCATAACAGTGAAGGATGGCATTGGTAGGGTTCTGTTCTCTGCAACGAAGGTAAAGAGGAGGTGGGAGGAGTACTTACAAAACCTCTTGAATTAAGCGGGGGGGGGGGAGACGAGGACATCACCACCAAGCCTGCACCAGCAGGGGTTGTGGACTTTGTAACTGAGGAGGAAGTAGCCAGGGCACTTAGGAAGATGAAAGGTCGAAAAGCTGTAGGCCCAGATGGAATGCCGTTAGCTAGTGGAGATAGAATGCCATCTGCATGGCGTGAGAGTTGGATAGTACCACTCCACAAGGGTAAAGGGGATGTCCAAGACTGTGGGAACTATAGAGGTATAAAGCTAGTGAGCCACTCCATGAAGCTGTGGGAGAGAGTAATGGAACGTCGCCTCTGGGATAGAACTAGTGTCCATGGAAATCAATTTGGGTTTATGCCAGGTAGGTCCACAATGGAGCCAATCTTCATCCTGAGGCAGATGGTAGAAAAGTATAGGGCAGCAAAGAAGGACCTCCATACCATCTTTATCGACCTGGAGAAGGCCTTCGACAGTGTTCAACGACAGGTACTTTGGGAAGTATTATGAAAAAGGGGGGAATGGAAGAAGGGTGGTGGACACCAATCCAGGATATGTATGATGGCTTCATAGCGAGGGTAAGGACACCTTGGGGAAACACCAGGGGCTTTCCAGTGAGAGTTGGGGTGCACCAAGGTTCAGCACTTAGACTGAAGCAGACGTGGGAACAGGTTGTAATGAGGGACATGGCAGTGTGCGGGGTGGACGGGAACCTAGGGGGAGACAGACGGGAGTGGAGGGCTAGAACCCGCAGACCCGACCCCGCCACAGGCGGGACAAGGGTATGATATGATGATGAATTAAAGTGCACAAGCAAGCATGCTGCAGTTGGGACCACATCGTAGTTTCCCAGTAATGTGAGGTTGTGGCCAAACACTTGCCAGGTTGATGCAGACTCACGATGTAATGTTATTTAGTTTCTCTCCTAAGCAGGGTCAGGTACCCGTCTTGTCACACGGAATGAACACAAGGGTGCTATATTGGACAGGGTTGCCGGTTGCCGACCAAATCTGCAACCCCTATGCTTATTTATTGTCGGTCTACTGTAGGTTGACGCACTCCATCGATGCCAGATGGCGAACTCCTAACACCTGGAAATTTCTGACTCATCGCCCTGTTGCATAGTAGAAAGGGTTCCTTGACGTGCAAATACCATCGTACACCACATGGGACCTCGGTTTTACTTTTTACCCGAAGGAAGGCGCACTCGGGGTATCTCTCCCGCCCGAGAGAAACCAACCCACCTCGGTTCAGTATCCAACCTAGAACCACTGACGCATTTACCAAACACAGTGGCGTCGCTAGGGTTGGCGTCACCTGGTGGGGTGTCACCATGGTGTCATCTATGGTGTCACCTTCTCTCCCGAAAAAGCCGCCTTTTCTGCTTTAGTGTCACCCCCCCTCTCTCCCGAAAAAAGCCGATTCTTCTGCTTTGGTGTCACCCCATTTCTCATGGTGTGAGTGGTGTCACACGGTGCGGCCTGCCCCCCCCCCCCCCCCCCCGCACTCCCCTAGTGACGCCACTGCAAACACGCAACCCACTGCGCCACCGAGGCGGGCTATCACAGTGACACGTCTTCAGAGAAAACAATGACGAAAATTCCAGGTATCATCATCATACCCTTATCCCGCCTGTGGCAGGGTCGGGTCTGCGGTTAAACTGAACATACTATGACTGGGGTCACCCAGGCCAGGCTTCTGGAACCCGCAGGAATATTGGCAAAGTTATCTGTGGGGGGGGGGATGCCGGCAGTGGCGTAGCCAGGAAAATGCTTCGCGGGTTGTTACGTCATTAAACTTAGTACCCCCTCCCTGCGGACAAACTTTTTTTTCCCGTAGTTCAAAAGAGTTTCCCGGAAATTTCGGGAGGTGTTTTAACACATAGAACACTCCCCCTGCCTACGCCGGTGGATGCTGGCCTACCTCACAAGAAGTCAAACTGACTGACAACTGAAAATGCTCTTAAGAACCTTAACTTCATACCGGAAGTAATCACTATTCATGTCTGCATGATAAAGTTCTGCCGTTTCCGGACTGGCGAACATTGATTTCATGGAAACTAGCCCGTGATGTGAGTACTTGATGTGAACTCTATTATAATAAGTGCATTTTTACGCAGCCGGCTGCCAACTTAATGCTCCTACCCGTATACTTCTTTATCGGCGGCCAATTTTTATTCGTTGGTGTACTTTTCCTTCACTAACGCCAAAAGGGGAGAACTCACCCCGAATTCTACACGTATATTTTACTCCAGGAAATGTGCTGACGTCGTACACCGCACGGCACCTCAGCTTTACTTCCCAGCCGATGCACTGAAGTTAAGCAACGCAACCCCAGCTAAAGTGCTCGCCACGAAAGATGACACATGGGAGGTAGAAGGTAGGAAAGTTCATTACAAAAATTAGGGAGTCTTTAAAAGGTCAAATGCCAGGCTTCATTCAGTAATGGCAAGTACAACTTCTATGTTAGTCCCTATTTTTCGAAGAGGACTCATCTTTTCCCTCCCACCAATGTGTCAACTTTCGTGGCGAGCACTATAGTACTGGCATCGGTGACCACTTGGGAACACTGGGTACTGCTAAGGAAGCGGCTTAATGCGTTGGACACACCAGTTCTCGTCTGATCACTGAAGTTAAGCACCACAAGCCCAGCTAGTACTAACATAGGTGGCCGTTTAGGAAACTTGGGTACTGCTAATACCCAATAATCGTCGCATTAGTTTAGTGTCTGTGCAGTCTCTGCACTAGAACTATGCAGTGGTTAGCCCTTCTCTGTCCATGACGTTTTGGCATCTATAGCCCATGCTGCAAAACACCACTGAGGAGGGCAAGAGTACGCAAGCATCAGATCAGAAGTATGCAAGCAAGAGATCAGAAATCTTAACGTTTTCTCCTTTCAAAACTTGCTTAGAAGAAAAAGAAAAATGAAATTAGGGAAGGGAAAGGCAAAAAAGCAAGTGAGAAAAGAATGAAGTCTGCAAAAAAAGAAGTCAAATATGCATAGACAACTGAAATTTGGAAAGCATGACCAAGGCCCATCCACAAGTTCCACCCCAACAAGCCTTTCCAAAAATGACGATTCAATTATATGCCCTGGATACACGTTATGAGAAGAGGGGAAGAGGACCTCGTTAGGCGCATCCCAGGAATGCAGGTGGTCGGCAGCATCCGGGGTAGGGGGAGACCAGAGCAGAGGGAGCGGCGAGTTGCGTTGGACACACCAGTTCTCGTCTGATCACTGAAGTTAAGCAACGCAAGCCCAGTTAGTACTGACATGGGTGGTCGCTCGGGAAAGCTGGGTACTGCTAATACCCAATAATCGTCGCATTAGTGTAGTGTCTGGCCGGCAACCGGCTGCAGAAAAAACTATGTCCAATATATCACCCTGTGTCCATTCAGAGGGACAAATGGGTACCCGACCCTGCCATAGGCGGGAAAAGGGTTAGGAGTTGCTTATTTTAGTGTAGTGTCTGTGCAGTCTATGCATTAGAACTATACAGTGGACGGGTCTCTAATGACCATGTAGTTGATGGGACCTTAAACACCAACAAACCAACCAAAAAAACAAGCCTTTCCCATACTACTATTACGCAAATCGTCGTAACAACGTAGTGTCTGTGCAAACTCTGCATTAAAACTACGCTGTAGACGGAGCTCTAATGACCATTGTAGTTGAAGGGCCCTAAAACACCAAAGAAACAAATGTCCCTCCCAAACGTCCCAGCAGATGGAACTGGTACTGGGGGTCTTTCTCTTTCTCACCAGAAAAGAAAGCCACCAGTCTCGTTCCTGTTTCTAACCCGGAACCACCGACTCAGTAGGAGTGTAAGCTACCTCTGCGCTCAGGAGTAAATCAACTACTAGCCCTGGTACCGCCTATGGCATGGTCGGGCACCCACTTTATGTCCCTCTGGGACACCCTGGCTGCTGCCAACCTAAGCGGCAACCCCCGTACTTTTATTTATCGCTGGCTACTGTTCATTGGGCAGTATGCCAACGCCAGGGGCGAGCTCCTACACCTGGGAATTTTGCCTCATCTGCTCGTTGTGTAGTAGAGAGGGTTCTTTTCCCGTACAGTTGTGCCATCGTACACGCCACACTTTACTTCCCATGCGACGGGAGGAGGGAGCACTTCCAACAAAGTGCGCCCCAAATATTTTTGAGTATTCATACTCCTTTAGTATAAATCTAGCAACAATTACAATAGGTCCTCTACTGCCCCTTGGACAATGTCCTATCTTCAGCGGTTTAGGCCAACTGCAGATCGGACTGGCAGAATAGAAATAGGAATAGCAAATGCAAGAAATGCCTCATCAGTTGCAAAGTTCAATCGTGCATCAGTTGAAATGTGCGCCCCATCGAGGCACTGAAGGCGGAACAATTGCTGTATTGTTCCCCACCCTGGATGGAAGGCACACTCGGGGAATCTCTTCGCCCGCAAGAAGCCAACCTACCTCAATCCAGTATCGAAGCAGAAATCACTGACGCAGTAGTCGAGGACGCTGACTCTGCACCACCGAGACAGGGTGCCCTTGGCTGTTGTTGTTTGTTGGTGTTTTAGGGCCCTTTAACTACAAGGTCATTAGAGCCCCGTCCACTGCAGTTCTAGTGCAGAGACTGCACTGACACTACACTAATGCCAAGTTTTTGGGTATTAGCGGTACCCAGTTTTCCCAAGAGCGGCGAGTTGCGTTGGACACACCAGTTCTCGTCTGATCACTGAAGTTAAGCAACGCAAGCCCAGTTAGTACTGACATGGGTGGTCGCTCGGGAAAGCTGGGTACTGCTAATGTCAAATAATGGTCGCATTAGTGTAGTGTCTGTGCAGTTTATGCATTAGAACTATACATTGGACGGGTCTCTAATGACCTCGTAGTTGACGGGACCTTAAACTCCAACAAACAACAACAACAGTTTTCCCAAGCGGCCACCCATGTCAGTACTTGCTGGGGTTGCGCTGCTTAACTTCAGTGATCAGACGAGAACTGGTATGTCCAACGCAATTCGCCGCTCCCATGTGCAGTTGGCATAGAGTGCAATCAAAAAATGTTAGGGGCAAAGGCAGTATTTGAGAGGGAGGGATGCACTCTCCTCATAATTCCCCACTTTCCTTCTCCTTCTTCATCCCGCCTTGTGTCCAGTTTCTCCTCCTAATTTGAGTCAGAAACAGCGAACAGCTGAGTTGATTTCTCTTCAAGACGTACCTTTAGTAAGGACCAGTGAAATGTTGACTGAAAAATGTGGCGCAAACGCACCCCGGTTTCTTTCATGTCACACTTGTAGGGTCATGAATTCTTTAGAAATGTCTGAAGAACGTCACCGTTTTTTAATAATAGTCTTTTCGACTATTTGCCTTCGTTTTGTAAAAGCGATAATCGGGAACGTAACGAGACCACCAATCGATTTCAAAGCTGGAAAGAGACTGTTTTCATCGCCTTTAATCATTCGCAGTAACATTAGAAATCATCCTAAATTGAATATGGAGGCGTTCACTTATTACGTCGGTTCTTCCCCAGCTGCGCAATCATCATCATCAGCATTCCAACCACCCTTTCACGGCTTAAGACAGGATTCGTTCGTTCTTTGGTGTTTTAGGGCCCTTCAACTACAAGGTCAGTAGAGCCCCGGTCACTGTGTAGTTCTAATGCAGAGAAGGCACGGGAGCGGCGAATTGCATTGGACACACCAGTTCTCGTCTGATCACTGAAGTTAAGAAGAGCAACCCCAGCTAGTACTGACCTGGGTGGCCGCTTCGGAGAACTGGGTACTGCTAATAACCAAAAATCGTGGCATTAGTGTAGTGTCTGTGCAGTCTCTGCATAAGAACTATGTTGTGGACGGGGCTCTAATGACCTTGTAGTCGAAGGGCCCTAAAACACCAACAAACAAGGCTGCGAGGCTGTACCCAGTTTTCCCAGGCGGCCATCCATGTCAGTGCTAGCTGGGGTTGCGTTGCTTAACTTCAGTGATCATACAAGAACTGGTGCGTCCAACGCAATTCGCCGCTCCCGTACCTTCTCTGCATTAGAACTACACAGTGACCGGGGCTCTAATGACCTTGTAGTTGAAGGGCCCTAAAACACCAATAAACAAACAGAGGTGGCACTGACACTGCGAGGCTGTACTCAGCTTTCCCAAGCGACCATCCATGTCAGTACTAGCTCGGGTTGCGTTGCTTAACTTCAGTGATCTGACGAGAACTGGTGGGTTCCACGCAGTAAGCCGCTCTCTTATGACAGGATCGAGTACCTGTTTGTTCCACTGGAAGTAACAACACACAGGCAATCTACAGTATTAGAAAATATTCTTACGCAGCCGGCTGCCAATCCATAGCTGCAAAAAGGGGACTGTTAACCCTGTTGCCCTTATGGCAGGGTCAGGTACCCGTCTTTTTCCCTTTGAATATTGGAGCGGCTGTATTGCGTTGGACACACCAGTTCTCGTCTGATCACTGAAGTTAAGCAGCGCAACCCCAGCTAGTACTAACATGAGTGGCCGCTTGGGAACACTCGGTACAGCTAATACCCAAAAATTGTCGCATCTGCGTCGTGTCTGTGCAGACTCTGAATTAGAACTGCGCAGGGACAGGGCTCTAATGACTGTTGTAGTTGAAGGGCCCTAACACACAAACGAAACCAAACAAAATCCCCTTGAATGGACACACGGGCAGTCTATTGGACTGTGTTTTGATGCATCCTGCTGCCGACCATACCTGCAACTCCTAAGGGAGCGGCAAATTGCGTTGGACACACCAATTCTTGTCTGACCACTGAAGGTAAGCAACGAAACCCCAACTAGTACTGACATGGGTGGCCGCTTGGGAAAACTGGGTACTGCTAATACCCCAAAATCGTCGCATTGGTGTAGTGATTAGAACTACGCAGTCGACGGAGCTCTAATGACCTTGTAGTTGGAGGGCCCTAAACACAAGCGAACGAAAATGCAGCCCCTATGCTCATTTATCGTCCGTCTACTGTTCGTTAAGGGGGACTTCACTGGCGCCAGGGGGCGAGTTCCTATACCTACCAATCTTGCTACGTCTACCTGTTGCATAGTAGAGAGGGTTCTTTTACGTGCAAATGACATTGTACACCACACGGGACCTTGGTTTTACTTCTCATCCGACGGATGGCGCACTCTTGTTGTTGCTGTTTGTTGGTGTTTTAGGGCCCTTCAACTACAAAGGTCATTAGAGCCCCGTCCACAGCATAGTTCTTATGCAGAGACTGCACTGACACTACACTACTGCGACGAATTTTGGGTATTAGCAGTACCCAGTTTTCCCAAGCGGCCACCCATGTCAGTACTAGCTGGGGTTGCGCTACTTAACTTCCGTGATCAGACGAGAACTGGTGTGTCCAACGCAATTCGCCGCTCCCGGCGCATTCGGGGCCCTCCTCTCGCCCACAATAAGCCAACCCACCTTGATCTAGTATTGAACCCGGAACTACTGGGGCAGTAATCGACCGGGGGAGAACCAGACGTCAAAAAAATGCGCCTCAAATGTTTTACTATTCCAATTCCCTTAGTGTAAATGAGCCATTCTGCGGAACTCTAGAAAAGAGTAATTGAATGTCGACTTTGGAATAGAACTAGTGTCTGTGGAAACCAGATTGGGTTTATTCCTGATGGATCCACCATGGAACCAGTCTTTATTTTGGAGAAGGTGATAGAGAAATACTGGGTATCGAAGAAGGATTCCCATGTAATCTTCATTGATTTGTGGAAGGCACATGATAGTGTCCCAAGACAGGTACGTTCCATAACCAGGGTAAGGACTACATGGGGAAATACTGGACGCTTCCAGTTGAAAGCTAGATACTGCCTTCTTCATGTTCACCTTGTACATCAGTATTATACCTTTATCCCACCTGTAGCAGGGCGGGGTCTGCGGGTTCTAGCCCTCCACTCCTATCTTCAACAAGGGCTCCATTCACTCTAAACACTAACGCATTTCTTCCTACAACCTGCTCCCACGTCTGCTTTGGTATTTCTCTGCCCCGGGTGCTTCCAACTAGGGTGCTTAGGTCCCATAATGGACCAAACGAGCTTCTCCTCCCCTCTTTTCATCACATGAACATACCACCTCAGTCTATTCTCTCATCCTTTCTACGATGTCCCCGGGGAGCGGCTTATTGCGTTGGACATACCAGTTTCACGTCTTATCACTGAAGTTAAGCAGCGTGACCCCAGCTAGTACTGACATGGGTGGCCGCTTGGGAAAACTGTGTACCGCTAACACCCAAAAATCGTCGCATTAGTGTAGTGTCTGTGCCGTCTCTGCATTAGAACTACGCAGTGGACGGGGCTCTAATGACCTTTGTAGTTGAAGGGCCCTAAAACACTAGCAAACAAACTCGTCCATAAGCAGGAATGAAAAGGTATGGACTTGGTACTGAACCTTGGTGCACTCCAACTTTTACTTGAAAGCCTGCAGTATTTCGCCAGGTAGTTCTTACCCTGGTATGGAACGGGAGCGGCGAGTTGCGTTGGACACACCAGTTCTACTCTGATCACTGAAGTTAAGCAACGCAAGCCCAGTTAGTACTGACATGGGTGGTCTCTCGGGAAAGCTGGGTACTGCTAATACCCAATAATCGTCGCATTAGTGTAGTGTCTGTGCAGTCTATGCATTAGAACTATGCAGTGGACGGGTCTCTAATGACCTTGTAGTTGACGGGACCTTAAACTCCATCAAACAACAAACTGGTATGGAACCATCACACGTATCCTGCACTATCCTGATATGCCCTTCTTCCACCCCCATTTTCCTTAATACCCTACACACTACCTGTGGTGGAACACTATCATTGGCCGTCTCCAAATTGATGAAGACTGCATGGAGATCTTTCTTTGCTGCCTTAAGCTTTCTTATCATCTGCCTAAAGCCTAGTTCCCTGGCGCGCGACACCGACGAGAATAGCGCTTGAGGAGACAGTATAATTATGGCGTAAACCACAGGAGCTAACAGAAATTGCGCCTGGTTTGATTCCCTGGCATGAGCGAATTCATGTAAGCGATTAATAGTTTTAAATATGAACGTTTGGTGGCGCCAAAACCGAAAAAATAAATAAACCAATGAAAAGTAAACAGAAGACTATTTAAAAATTCAAACAGCCAATCAAATTCGAGCGACGCATTCCATCAACAAATGCAGTTAACTAACTCTCTACTCCACTTCACCATTGATTTCGCGCTTACTTTACAGAATGGTAGTGTAACTACGTCATCAGTTTATGTGGATTGTCGTCTGCTAGCGCGCTATTCTCGTCGGTGTCACGTGCCATTGAACCAGGCTTAAGAATGAAGAGCGAATTCATTGTGGACCTAGTTTCTATTCCCTAGTTCTATTCCCAAGGCAACGTTCCATTACTCTCTCCCACATCTTAATTAATACCTCTAGAGTGCCCTTGTAGAGTGGTACTTTTCAACTCTCACGCCGCGCAGAAGCCATTCTGTCTCCACCAGCTATCCTATTGAACAGTTTCCCGAGCCACCTGATTCCTATAGTCCCTAGGCTACGCTCTAGTTCGATGGGGAACCTATCGGAGCCTACAGCTTTTCGACTTTCTTTTTTCCTTAGGGCCCTTAATTATTTCGTCCTTCTGCACCTTGTCCACCACCCGAGAAGTGGTAGGATTATTGTCGATGTCCTCCTGTCCCACTGCTTCATGAGGCGAATTGCGTTGGACACACCACTTTTCGTCTGATCACTGAAGTTACCCCAGCGCAACCCCAGTTAGTACTGACATGGGTGGCCACTCAGGAAAACTGGGTACTGCTAATACCCACAAATCGTCACATTAGTGTAGTGTCTGTGCAGTCTCTGCATAAGAACTACGCTGTGGACGGGGCTCTAATGACCTTGTAGTTGAAGGGCCCTAAAACACCAACAAACAAACAACAAGCTACGGACATATTCTTCCCACTTCCTGTTAACTTCAGCCGGGAGAAACGGGACCCTACCGTTGCCATCCTTGACTGATGTGGCTTGGGTTATATCTTTATTCGCTTTCTCTCTCTCTCGCCTTGGCCAGTTTAAAAACTTCTGTCCCCTTCTTTTGTCCCTAACTGATTGTAGAGGGCCTCATATTTCTGGTGTTTGGCCAGGGCAGTGATCGTACTGGCTGAAGTCATGGTCCCCATCTCGAGCCCACCATGAAATGCAGCCTTCTTTTGTGTGATTGTTACCTCTACCTCGTCATTCCACCACCATGTCT
The DNA here is from genome assembly GCA_013389805.1 of Trigoniulus corallinus. Lineage (NCBI taxonomy): Eukaryota > Metazoa > Arthropoda > Diplopoda > Spirobolida > Trigoniulidae > Trigoniulus > Trigoniulus corallinus. The sequence goes on from JAAFCE010006949.1 coordinate 7,950,878, forward strand.
GCCTGCCCTGCACCGTGCCTCCTACTCTAACCTGGCTTCCCCTTCCCCACAATTTCTAAGCTTTCTAGCGACCCTGTCCCACATGGCATCAGCAGTTTCTCCTTAATCTCAGCCTACTTGCTGTAATTCCTCTGTTTTGGTGGACAGTTTCCACCACCTAATGACCTGCTCTCCTTTACGTCCATGTACCTTGCCTACCTCTTTCACTCAGTGACGTCGCTAAGGCAAGGTGCAAAATGAGGCCGCAGGGTGACGCAGCGTAACGCAGCCCTGCGAAATTCTGCTAGCAGGCAATCACCGCACGTTGAATCGCAGTTTTTCAACATACTGGTTTGCAATTTGCGTCAACTAAAATGGCTTTCAACGTAACAGTGATTGCCTGCTAGCAGAATTTCGCAGGGCTGTGTCACACTGCGTCAGCCTGCGGCCTCATTTTGCGCCTTGCCTAAGGCTGGCGTCACCCTGTGCGGTGGACACCATGGTGTCACCCCCTCTCCCGAAAAAAGCCGCTTCTTTTGCTTTGATGTCACCCCATTTCTCATGGTTAGTGGTGTCACCCGGTGCGGCCCGCGCCCCCCCCCCCCTAGTGACGCCACTGCTTTCACTAGGACTTCTAACATAAGTAACGTATGCCCGCCTTCTTTTTGGAAATGTCCACGGGGGGAGCCCAGCAATCCCAAACCTCTGCCACATACTGACCTCTAACCAGAAAGAAATCTGAGACGTTCCCTGTGGTGATTGAAAAGTAATGTTGTTTATCCTTCTTCCTGAACCACGTGCTTTGCAGTGCAGGGCCCTATGCTCTTGCTGCTTCTAAAATAGACTGTCCCTCTGGACTTAGCGTTCCATACCCAAATCTTCCACGCACCTCATCATAGCCCTGTCTTTCATTGCCTGTGTGGCCGTTGAAGTCCCCACCTATAATCAATTGCTCATTACCCCTGCAATATCTTACCAGGATACACTAACTCATCAAAGACCCTCCAGAAACCCACCTTTGTAGGCTGAGACCTTCTTCAGGGGCATATGCACTGATGAGGTGCAGCAGTAGCCCCCTCCAAACTACTGTTTATTCTCTTAACTATAGTGGCCCCTTGCTGCAACTCGTCCCTCTTTACTACCTGTGTAACTCGCTTTATACCCTTCGCCAAGGGCCCTTGATCTATTCCCCTGCCATCTCGTTTCCTTAGAAAAGCTTCAGTAATCCTCCTACGCTTTAAACTGTTGACTAATTCCCCTGTTAGGGTCCCCAAATTTCAAGTGCCTTATCTAAGTTTTGCCCCCCCCCCCCCCCCGGCTTGTTGAGAAAGCTCGGAAAGCTCTGACTAAGGGCATCCCAGCCAGGCATCTAGAACCCGCATTGCTATTAGGCAGGTTATCTGTGGGGATGCGGGCCTACCCCACAGAAGACACCCATTGCATTATCGGCCATTGAGCCAAGTGGCCAAACAACCCCCATGGCATTGTTAATGCATGATGACGAAGGCTTGGGGCTAGCTCTTTCACCCCTGACGACCGCTGGTATTGGGGGGGG
>JAAFCE010006949.1:7993013-8004216 GCA_013389805.1 Trigoniulus corallinus
GCATTAGTGTAGTGTCTGTGCAGTCTATGCATTAGAACTATGCAGTGGACGGGTCTCTAATGACCTTGTAGTTGATGGGACCTTAAACTCAAACAAACAAACAAAACAACCAACCTTGCTACCCATTGCGCCACCGAGGCAGGTCAAACTCCTAGTGCAGGCACGTATTGTTTTAAAATGTCTACAAACTTTTGGAAACGTTCGCTTCAAATGTTTGTTTGGGGTTTTTAGTTGGAACCAGGCTTTAGAATTTTGTTTTGATTTTAGTGTAGAAGGGGGTTGTACGTTTTTGTGACGTCATACTGGCTGCCTCCACTACGACTCGCGCATGCGTGCCGAGTGGAACCTTTATTTATCATTGGTCTCAGGCAAGGTCGCCAGGTGTATCAGGTGAAACCGGTTCGTGTTACCTGGAAAGTGTTGTTTTTACAGGATTTTTAGACGGAATGTTTTACCTCCTGCAGTCCCGGTTAACCACAGCAACGCAGAACGATGATCTCAGCGTTAATTAATTGCCTACTTTACCGCTTTTCGAGCCCTTCTTTCAGGCAAATTCCAGTTGAAACATTTACCACTGGAGGTGTGCCGGCATCGTGCGTTTTAAGAGAATTGAAAACCACAGGCACACACACACATACCGTTTTATAAAAGGTAAATAAAATCGCGGTCACTTCTACTCTGTAGGGCATTGTTGGAAGCGCCATTGCTTTTCACATTGCAGTATCGATCCCCAGTCAGTGGGAGCAGCGAATTGCATTGGACACACCAGTTCTCGTCTAATCACTGAAGTTAAGCAACGCAACCCCAGCTAGTACTGACATGGGTGGCCGCTTGGGAAAACTGGGTACTGCCAATACCCAAAAATCGTCGCATTAGTGTAGTGTCTGTGCAGTCTCTGCATAAGAACTACACTATGGACGGGGCTCTAAGTGGCCTTGTAGTTGAAGGGCCCTAAAACACCAACAAACAAACAAAGACGCAACCCCAGTTAGTACTGACATGGATGGCTGCTTGGGAAAACTGGGTACCGCTAGTATCCAAAAATCGTCGCGTTAGTATAGTGTCTATACAGTCTCTGCATCAGAACTCCACTGTGGACGGGGCTCTAATGACCCTGTAGTTGAAGGGCCCTAAAACACCAACAAACAACAATGGATGCCAGTCCCCGGCGTTTAATAGTTTGTTGTTAGGATACGGTGCCTATCGGTGTGTAAAACTAGTTCGGCGATGGCATCAGCCGAACCCAGAGACCACGTTGCTCACGGAAATTGCGACGAAATTCATAGGTTTTTGCAGTGAAGTAACTTCAGTTATTGCGCCCGGGGCAAGAGGCATTCGAAGCGCCCTCCCCTGTTGCTTGTCCTGAGCAGAGGTGTGGTACACGTATGTAGGCACTTTTTAATTGCCGTAAAGTCGTCGTACAGACAACAGACATCGTGTCGCAGCGGCTGGTTTCTATCAAGGCGGACAAGGCACCCCCCCCCCCCCGACTACGGAGAGATGCGGTCCAGTTGTTTACACATGTGTCCATTCAGAAGGACTAGATGGGCACCCGACCCTCTCATAGGCGGGAAGGGGGTTAGTACTCACTGTCAATGTGTCTATTGACAGTCAGTACAAATTTGCCCCACTGCTAACGGAAATATGTAGGAAAGTGATAAGTCCTCTTTTGACGTAGCCGGCTGCCGGCCTAATGTTGTTTCTTAGTGTTCAAGGGAGGGCCTGAGTGGGTCCATCGAAGCTACCCCGTAACCCCCTCTGCCATTGGCGGGAAGAGGATTTGGAATCATAATGATAGTTTCGCAGGTCTCGGCCCGAAACTATTTTTTATCGAACACACCATGCCCAAGAGACCGAGGCCACAGTTTGAGACCCCAGATACCGACGTCTAAGTCGACCCATAACATTACCTTGTTGCGTCGAAAGAAGGCAGGATCGAACCTGCAACCATTGCTTCATGAGTCAATCTCAGGTGCGAGGGCTGTTCAGATCTCGGACATTGGTGCACCTGCTACTCTACACCCTGGTTCTGATGACGTCATTGACCCTGTCCCAGCTGGTCCCGTATGGTGGGAAGCTCCTGTATTACGTTGGACATACCAGTTCTCGTCTGATCACTGAAGTTCAGCAACGCAACCCCAGCTAGTACTGACATGGGCAACCGCTTGAGAACACTGGGGTACTGCTAATACCCAAAAATCGTCATAACAGCGTTGGTGTCTGTGCAGACCCTTCTTTTGTTCGTTCATTGGTGTTTTAGGGCCCGTCAACTACAAGGTCATTAGAGCCCCGTCCACGGCGTAGTTCTAATGCAGAGATTGCACAGACGCTACACTAACGCGTCGTCGATTTTTGGCAATTAGCGGTACCCAGTTTTCCCAAGCGGCCACCCATGTCAGCACTACCTGGAGTTGCGTTGGGAGCGGCGAATTGCGTTGGACACACCAGTTCTCGTCTGATCACTGAAGTTAAGCAGCGCAAACCCAGCTAGTACTGACAAGGGTGGCCGCTTGGGAAAACTGGGTACTGCTAATACCCAAAAATCGTGGCATTAGCGTAGTGTCTGTGCAGTCTCTACATTAGAACTATGCGGTGGACGGGGCTCTAATGACCTAGTAGTTGAAGGGCGCTAAAACACCCACCAACAACAAAATGGAGTTGCGTTGCTTAACTTCAGCGATTAGACGAGAACTGGTGTGTCCAACACAATTTGCCGCTCTGTGCAGACCATGCATTAGAACTACTCAGTGCACGGGGCCTCTAATGACCATTGTAGTTGAAGAGCCCTAAAACTCCAACAAATCAGTCAAATCCATCGGATGGGAGAGCTGGCTCTGACGCTGTCCCAACTGGTCCCATTTGGACTATATAATGAATCCTTTTTTTTTCCTGGGTTTTGGTAGCCGGATTGTGTTCAGAGGAGCTTATTAGGGACTCCTGGAAGAGGCAGTTGATGACAGCTAGAGTAGAGGGTGGATGGATAGTGATAACTGGTGGAATGCTGGGGCGTCAATTTTTGGCGCTGTTTTCCTGCCAAGAAAGCAAACAGCAGTAGCGGCAGCGCGCGCTGACTCTTTCTTCCTCCCTTTGTAGCTGGAGTGAGCCGGTTCCCTTTCAGTTATTGATTTCTCTCGGAGGATCGTCTTCTTCTCCATTGGGTATGGCGGCCTGCCTGCCTAGGTCTGGTTGGTCGGTTGGTTGATGATGACAGTTGTGCCCTTAGCCTAATTTCTGCTAGCGTCAAACGACATGGCTTCTTGAATAGCGGTGATTCACACTGATGATCTCTCGGCTGCAAGTGTTGTTGTTGATGGCAGCGGCGTGCGCTATCAGGGGTCAGACAGCCGCTGACCGCGAACTGAATCCAACAGGTGGCGATGACCGACTGAACCACATTTCCCCCCTTTCCTCCACCCTTATCTATTGGTGAGAAATGTTCTGCGGTTTATAAGGCAACCGGAAGAGGATGCAACCAAGATGACAGAGCAGGGTGAAGGAATTTTTGTTTTTGTTTCGTTGGTGTTTTAGGGCCCTTAAACTACAAAGGTCATTAGAGCCCTTCCGCTATGAAGTTCTATTACAGTCTGCACAGACACTACGCTGTTACGACGATATGTGGGTATTGGCAGTACCCAGTGTTCCCAAGCGGTCACCCATACTAGTACTAGCTGGGGTTGCATTGCTTAACTTCAGCGATCAGTTGTTGTTGTTGTGTTTTAGGGCCCCTCAGTTACAAGGTCATTAAAGCCCCGTCCTATGCGTAGCTCTAATGCAGGAACTCCACAGACACTACTAATTTGACGATTTTTGGATATTAGCAGTACCCTGTTTTCCCATGCGGCCACCCATGCCAGTACTAACTGGGGTTGCGTTGCTTAACTTCAGGGATCAGACGAGACCTGGTGTGTCCAACGCACTACAGCCGCTCCCAGGGTGAAAGGAGAGAGAATCGATCCTTTAACAAGCGAAGCGTATCGTGAATCGAATTATTAGTTTGTCTTTCTGAAATGAAGGGTGGAGAGGGGAGCGGAAGGGCAGGACAAGGCAGGGAACACCCCCAAATAGTACTGACATGGGCCACCGCGTGGGAACACTGGGTACTGCTAATACCCAAATCGTCGTAGGAACGTAGCGTCTGCGCAGACAGCATTAGAACTCCGCAGTGGACGGGGCTCTAATGACCATTGTAGTTGAAGGGTCCCAAAACACCAGCAAAGCAACAACAAAACAGAAAACCGGAAACAATATGGTCACTTAGAGAAACTGCACTGCAAGAAGTGGGCCCTCCTCCCCACCGAAAAGTCGCTTTAGCAGAATGCATGTGACTGGTGATCAAATCCCATTTCTTAGATTGGTGCGCTTTACAAGACTGCTTTGTAGGACTCCAGGACAGACCACCACCTGTCCGAAATATGAAGAACTGAAGTAGCGTGCTGGCCTGTTGGGTCTGTGGTTCCAGGTTCGACCTTCAACCGAGGCGGTTTGGCTCTTCTTGGTTGAGAAAGGAAGGCTCCCTCGGTCGAAACGTTTGTGCTGGAACTAGCCCTCTGGCGTCAGTGCCCCAAGGAATAGACCGACTTTAACTCATCGGTTCCCGGTTCCATCAGGACTTAATGGATACGGAAGGGGTGATGGTTTTTTTATTGAGTCCTCTGTTTGCAGGTTTCATTAAAGGTGGGCGAAAGAGACGGAAGTCCCATGTCTGTCTTCCTTCCTTCGGATGGGGGAGTAAAGCCGTGGTCCCGTGTGCTATGTACGATGTCACCACTGCGCGGTAAAGAACCCTGTCTCCAAGGACGTTGGAAACCGAGAGGGAGACGAACCGGAAGTCACCCAAGCAAGCAAAGTTCTAAATGACCAAAACTGAATGAGCGGAAACGGAAATCGGTTTGCCTTCCCCCCAAGAGCCTCAGGTTTTTTCCTAACAGACTTGGCGGTAATTTCAACCTCCTTGGGGTAGCAAAGGGCCTCCTTATGGTCTTGAAGCTGATACACTTGAAGTACAGTGGCATTGAAAACATTGCACTACCCCTTGAGGGCGTGAACCGCCGGAATTCCAATATGGCTTTAAAGCCGAAGTCCTCAGAACCTAGGTCCAACAAGCCAAGGATCTTGTGACCTCGACCTGGAGTAGGTCACGTGATCGTGTAACGGGCTCTTTCCGCTGCGACCAAAGGGCGTGGGAACGGGCTCTTGCAATTGGAAAAATTGCTGCTTGCTAGTGCTTCAGGTTCGACTCCCATGCATGAAAAGGGGCAGAATGTGTGGGGCCTCTCCAAGGGCAGAGGATCCTCAGACCCGAAAACCCGACGTCTGAGCGGGCCCTGGCTTCAGGAGTCTTTTGTCCCGTTGGGATAGACCAACGATCTGATTGGACGGTATTTTATGCAGCCGGCATCCCCTATACTTATTTATCGTCAGCCTAGTTTTATCGTTGGGGCGCTTTTCCTCCATCGGACGCCATGGGCGGGGGAGGGGGGGGCGAGCTCCTACACCCACCTGCACCTGCATCTTTAGTTTATTCCGTGTAGAAAGGGTCGTTTTACATGCAAGTGACATCGTTCAGGTCACTTTAAATCAGACGGAAGGCGCACTTGGGGCCTCGTTATCTTTTCCGTCTGAAAGGCCCCACCCACATCTACCAGGATCGAACCTGTAGCCACCGAGCCCATTGTAGTCCCTGTGCGTCACCAAGGCAGGTGTAGGCTGCCGGTGATAGCAGCGGAACAATATGAAGGGCCAGGAAGTGAATAAGGACAATACGCGACTTTCATAATGTTTCTGCTTCGTGGACGAGTGGACGTAGGTTCAATTCTGTCTCTTAATTTATGACTTCCGGTGACAAAAAAGGTGCTTCCCATCCGACGGAAGACGCATTTCTATGTTTCACTAAGGGGTTGGGGGAGTAAGCCAAGCAGCCATAACAGGCCTAACCCTTAGGAGGCTGCTCGCGGGAGAGGAGGAAGTAGGTTTGGGGGTGAAGGATAGGGGAAATTTGCAACACCCAACATTCTCTACCAACCACCCATGCTGGTACTAACGTGGATTTGCGCTGCTTAACTTCAGTGATCTCACTAGAACTGGTGTGTCCAACGTCCTCTCGCCCCGAACGACGAATCCACTTCGCCCACCCTGATCACGAACGTTATGTGTTATCAGTTGCGAATGCTCGTTTGCTACGCTGGATTGCGGTGCGCAATTTGAAGCTTCCAGATTTTTTTTTGCCTCTTGAGGCAATGGATATCTGATACGTTTGCTGGGCCCTAGGGTGACCTCTTCAGATCTCTGTAATTGGATCGTTGGCAAATCGATTGAAGTAGGACTTTTTCTCTCTCTACGACGCTAACGGAATAGAAAACGGAAGTGCCCATTGCGCACACGCAAAAAAAGCACATTTTGAGGTCAATTGATGTGACGCGTCTCAAAATGTTCGCGATACCAACCGTAGATTTAGTCATTTACTTGTCATCATTTGAGGTGAACGTATTTGCTCGCCACTTCAGATGTCAGAGGTCACGAGCGTTCTTCAAGTTTCTATCAATTCATATTCTCAATAATCTCCAGAGCAGAGCGAGATAACCCTGAGGTCCAAGACCCTTTCTTGGTAGTTTTAAAAGTAGCCTATTCTGACTCTTTAATCCCGTCTCTACGGGATTGTTCGTGAACGTTTGTAAATTCTAAAAAGCGTTCGCAAACTCAATGCATTTCTGGTGGATACGTGACTACCCGCACCTCGGAAACGTTTGTCTTTGCTCGTTCTTTGAGCAAATCAGATATCTGCCGAATGTACGACGTGGTTGAGAAGGCGCGAACTCTAACAAATGATCGCAAACTCGATGTTTTCATCAGGCATACGTGACTGTGCGCAAAGCAGAACAACTCCTAACCTTTTCCCGCCTATGGCAGGGTCGGCGGAGGGATCTCTACTGACCATAGGGCCTTCAAACACCAACGAGACAAAAAGCAGGGTCGGGTACCCATCTTTTCCCTCTGAATGGGCACAAGGTGATCTGTTGGACAGTGTTTTTCCGCAGCCGGCTGCCGACCAAAGCTGCAACCCAAATGCTTGTTTGTCGTCGGTCTGCTGTTCGTTGGGGAATTCCACCGGCGCGAGGGGGGGCGAGCTCCTACACCTGGAAAATTTTTTGTCTCGTCTACTTAATGTTAGCAAACGATGCATTTCTGGCGAACAAGTGACCGCGCACTAATCAACGAAAAGCGTTTTGAAAACGTTCGTCTTCGTTCTAATCGTTGGGGGATGCAGAACTCTCCCACCAAGTATGAAAGAAGAACGTTCGCAACCGAACAAACAGCTTTTTTCGATTACGTCTATATTTCAGGTTAGTGGGCTCCTGAACATGTTTGGTGGAGACATCCTAAGCACATTCGGAATGTTCGTCAGGTTGTTATGGTTACCCATCCGGGTTTTGGTAAGGATGTCACACGCTCGCGAGCAAAAAAGCGTTCGAATATTGTCATCTACGTTCCAAACGTTGTGGGAACATCGAACAACGTTTGAAGATAGCAGGGCCCGCTCTAAGGGGGGAACCCGAACATTTGTCCGGGGCGCCATTTTGGCTGTAAGTGAGAACAGATCACGCGAACATAGCGCTGCTTCAAGGTGCTGCAACCTGCCCTTTTGTCCTGTGCGGCATAAGTGCTAGAGCGAGCAGGTGCTGACGATAGGCGTATTTGGGAGTTTGTGAGCATTTTTTCTTTGGTAAGAGTCGGCATTTGCTCTGTAGCCACCTATGTTCGCAGTACGGTTCGTAAGAAATTGCTCGCAAACTTGAAGTAGCGTCTGAACGGGGTTGTCAGGTGGAGATGAAGGCGAGCAATGATTGGAAACATTTGCTGCAACGAATGTTTGTAATGATACTCGATTGTAGCCGATTTTTGTACGCAGCTTTAACGTCATTGAACGACGCCGCCTTGTTATTGCTGTTTTACGTGACTGCCCTACGATCAGTCTGCCATCTTGTGGCAGATGCACGAACTTTGATGGTGTTGGTGACACGGTGGTGTCTAGATGGCGCTACGAACTGACGTTTTAAGGCTCCCTCACACCAACGCGAATAAATCGCTGTCGCCGCGGATGTTTCGCGGCGAATTATTCGCAACACAACGCTACGCGTGAAGAGCAATGGTCATGTGGACACCGAAGCGAACGTATCGCGCCCGCGGATGCGAAAGTGCAGCGATTTAGTTAAAATCGCTGCACGCACGGTTTTAAACGTCATCGTTGTTCGAATTCTGAATTCTGAATTAATAAGAAGCTGGTCAAAAAACAACTAGACTGACGCGTTGGTGTGCATATCAAGGCGAATCCACCGCGTCGCGAGCTCCTGTTCGGCGCGTGTTCCATTGGCGAAAATTCCGCTGCGATTGTTTCGCGTTGGTGTGAGGGAGCCTCAATGGTCATGTGTACACCGCAGCGAATGTATCGCCTGCGGTCGCGAAAATGTTGCGATTTAGTTAAAATCGCTGCACGCACGGTTTTAAGGCTCCCTCACACCAACGCGAAACAATCGCAGTCGCAGCCGAATTTTCGCCACAGGAACAGGTGCCAAACAAGAGCACGCGCTGCGACGCGGTGGATTCGCCTTGATATGCACACCAACGCGTCAGTTGAGTTGGATACATTCTTATTAATTCTCTTAGAACAAGATGGCGTTCACAGAAAAACTAAGAGAATTAATAAGAATGTATCCAACTAAACAGATGCGTTTGTCTGCATTTTAAGGCGATTCGCCTTAATATGCACCGCGTCGCAGCGCGTGCTCCTGTACAGTGCGTGTTCCTGTGGCGAAAACTCCGCTGCGACTGCGATTGTTTTGCGTTGGTGTGAGGGAGAATAAATCGCAGTCGCTGCATGGCAATTTACAGTCGCTGCAACGATGACGACTGAAGCCGGGCCATGCAGCGACTGTAAATAATTTAAATAATTCGCTGCACTTTCTCAACTGCGGGCGCGATACATTCGCTGCGGTGTACCCATGACCATTGCTCGTCATGGGTAGCGTTTTGATGCGAATAATTCGCCACGAAAGATCCGCTGCGACTGCGATTTATTCTTCCTCACACCAACGCGACACAATCGCAGTCGCAGCGGAGTTTTCGCCACAGGAACACGCGCTGCGACGCTGTGGATTCGCCTTAATATGCACACCAACGCGTCAGTCCGTCAACCGCGAAAAATCCGTTGCGACTGCGATTGATTCGCGTTGGTGTGCGTGGGCCTGCACACCAACGCGAATCCGGGGTGCTGCCACAGGCGGAAAACCAAACGGAAGCAGAAGCCGTGCAACGATAAGTCTCTGGTGCATGCGACACTTAACGGATAAATTAGTAAAACTGTTCTAGACTTTGAAGCGGTATGCCATCTAGTGATAAATAGGAGTAACTCAGACAGCAGAGTTCATTTTTCCCATGGGTGTGCCACGTTGTGGCGTAAATGGGTGCCAGTTTTTGTAATTCTCTGGGACACGTGGGTGATCTGTTGGCCGGCCTACTGTTCGCTGGTCCCCTACAACTGAGAATTTTACTGATCTACTCGTTGCATTGTAGAATGGGTTCTTTTCCGTGTTGTGGTGACATCGCCCACACCACGCGAGCCACCACTTCTATTCCCTTTCGACGGAAGGTGCACTTGTGGTTTTCGTTTCGTTGGTGTTTTAGGGCCTTTCAACTACAATGGTCATTAGAGCCCCTGCACAGACACTACACTGTTACGATGATATTTGGGGCTAAACAGTACCCGGTGTCCCCAGGCGGTCACCTATGGTAGTACTAGCTGGGGTTGTGTTGCTTGATTTCAGTGATCAGTCGAGAACTGGTGTGTGCAAGGCAATACAGCCGCTCCCGAAGATGATCTCAATTGGACTCTATGAAGCCCCGTGTTGTTGTTTGTTGGTGTTTTGGGGCCCTTCAACTACCAAGGTCATTAGAGCCCCGTCCACAGAATAGTTCTCATGCAGAGACTGCACAGACTCCACGCCAATGCGACGATTTTTTGGTATTAGCAGTACCAAGTTTTCCCAAGCGGCCACCCATGTCAGTACTAGCTCGACGCAGTTCGCCGCTCATGAAGCTCTGTGGTATGTGTGTTGCGTCCCGAAGTAAAATAACAATAACAGTTGTTTAGTTTCCTAAATTCAAGCCTGTGGCAGTTTAATGCCCCGTGAGTTCTGAATATTTCAACAGTTTAACCCACAGTCAAAATACAATGGTGATAATTTTGCACTGCCGCCAAGCTGCTGGCGCAATCGTCATTATACCCTTATCTCGCCTGTGGCAGGGTCTGGCCTTCCACTTCCGCCTGTGGCAGGGTCTGGCCTTCCACTTCCGCCTGTGGCAGGGTCTGGCCTTCCACTTCCGCCTGTGGCGGAGTCAAGCCTGCAGGTTGTGGCATTCCACTGCCGCCCAACTTCCACCAGGTCGCCACACATCCCACAACACTATCGTATCCTTTCGTTGGCCTGCACTGGCACAGAGCTATGCTTACTTAACGACGGCTTGCCTTCATTCTGGGGAAGTAATTTCTGTTATCGACGTTAAGGGGGTAAGGTACCTGCGTCGGTGGCGCAATAGGTCGCATGCTCCATTCACTGCGCCGGTGGTTCCAGGTTCGATACTGGATCGAGATGGGTTGACTTTTTCGGGACGCCCTGAATGTGCCTTCCTTCGGATGAGAAGTGGGAGCGGCGAATTGCGTTGGACACCCCAGTTCTCGTCTGATCACTGAAATTAAGCAACGCAACCCCAGCTAGTACTGTCATGGGTGGCCGTTTGGGAAAACTGGGTACTGCTAATACCCCCAAATCGTCGCATTAGTGTATTGTTGTTGCAGTCTCTGCATAACACTGTGGACGGGGCTCTAATGACCTTGTAGTTGAAGGGCCGTAAAATACCAACAAACAACAACGGATGAGAAGTGAAAGCGAGGTCCTGTGTGGTGTCCGATGGCATTGGCACCTAAACGAACCCCCTCTACTATGCAACGAGTAGATGAGGCAAAATTTCCAGGGGTAGGAGCTCGCCCCCCCCTCCCGCCATCGGTAGAGTGCTTCAATTGGTCGAAATGAACCAATTGGTTGCAGCTTTGGTCGGGAGACGGCTGCGGAAAAACACCGTCCATTGCATTATCCTTGTGTCCATTGAGAGGGACAAGATGGGTACCCGACCCTGCCATAGGCGGGGAAAA
>JAAFCE010006949.1:8021909-8033706 GCA_013389805.1 Trigoniulus corallinus
AAGCAACTACTAATTCTTTTCCTGCCTATAGCAGGGTCGGGTGCCAGTTTTTGTAATTCTCTGGGACACGTGGGTGATCTGTTGGCCGGCCTACTGTTCGCTGGTGCCCTACAACTGAGAATTTTACTGATCTACTCGTTGCATTGTAGAATGGGTTCTTTTCCGTGATGTAGTGACATCGCCCACACCACCCGAGCCACCACTTCTGTTCCCTTTCGACGGAAAGCGCACTTGTGGTTTTCGTTTCGTTGGTGTTTTAGGGCCTTTCAACTACAATGGTCATTAGAGCCCCGTCCCCTGCATAGTTCAAATACAGTCTGCACAGGCACTACGCTGTTACGACGATTTTTGGGTATCAGCAGTACCCAGCGTTCCCAAGCGGTCACCCATACCAGTACTAGGTGGGGTTGCGTTGCTTAACTTCAGTGATCAGACGACAACTGGTGGGTCCAGCGCAGCCCAGCCGCTTCCGTGCACTCGTTGTCTCTACCGGAAGAAGCCAACCCATCTCGATCCAGTGTCGAACCTAGAACCACTGGCGCAGTAGTCGAGCACGTTACCTCTGCTTCTTCTAGGAGGGGGGGGGGGGGTTAGATTTCTGTCAGCAGTTGTTTGTTGGTGTTTTACGGCCCGTCAACTACAAGGTCATTAGAGCCCCGTCCACAGCATAGTTCTTATGCCGAAATTGCACAGACGGTACGCTTGTGGGACGATTTTTGGGTATCAGCAGTACCCAGTTTTCCCAAGCGGCCACCCATATCAGTGCTAGCTGGGGTTGCGCTTCTTAACTTCAGTGATCAGACGAGCACTGGTGTGTCCAACGCAATTCGCCGCTCCTTCTGTCAGCAAGAGAAATTTCCATTAATTTCAGGCTACCCCGTTGGCTGTCTTTCATAAGTCACATGAAACAGGCCCTTAAGGGGTGGAGAGTGGTCTGTGGGGAACTGGACTATTCACCAGGGTTATTGAAGAAACGTTGATAAACTGTCACCAGAGGAAATCGATAAACCCATTCTTGTAACCATAAAATATCAATAAGGTCCTTCTTTCAACCATCGATTTTTACACTCAAATTGTCGCCGACAAGCGATCGAAATGTGACATCACGTCCATTTCTGTTTAAATTCTGCGCTGTTGAGCACAAGGTTCCAGGTTCGATACTGCATTGAGTTGAGTTGATCTCTTTGGGGCGAGAGAACGGACCCCGAGTGCGCCTTCCGTTGGATGGGTGGAAGCACCTTATTGCGTTGGACACACCAGTTCTCGTCTGATCACTGAAGTTAAGCAACGCAACCCTAGCTAGTACTAACATGGGTGGCCGCTTGGGAAAACTGGGTACCGCTAATACCGAAAAATCGTCGCATTAGTTTAGTGTCTGTGCTGTCATTTCCCCATAATTTGAAACCTCTCTACTGTGCAACTAGTAGATCAGGCAAAATTCCCAGGTTAGGAGCTCGCCCTTCTCCTGGCATCGGTGATGGAAAGCACTAGGTTGGTAGCCCGCTCATGTCCTGTGGGGCAAAAATGGGTATCCGACCGTGCCATATATTTGAAAAGGGTTAGTAGTAACCTTTTTAATGGAGAGACCGGCGTCCAGTAAGGCCCTGGCTAGATTCTCTAGCCCTCCACTTTCCCGCCTGCTGGGTAGCCATTTTTTTGGTAATACACTTCTGAAAGTTTAGGAACCTCTTTCCCCTCTTTTTTTTTTCCTCCTCCTCCCTGACGTGATTTTTTTTTTGGTCAAGCACAATAAGTTTCAAGACTCCTACCCTCTCATTCCTCCTACGGGCCAATGACCAGCACTGGAATTATTGGGAGGCTAATTAAAGGGCGCTCTCGATCGTTTGGGAATTGCGACGAATGTGACTCCACCCATGCTCTTTGACCTCTATAGTAGAAGAAACCATTTAGGAAAAGAGGTTGTTGAACGGAGAGAAGGGATCGTCCCTCCGGCTCTTGATTTTTGGGCGCGAGAAGGAAACCCCCTAGTGCACCTTCCGTCGCATACTGAGAAAGTAAAGCCGTTGTGTTTTTACCACTGCACTGCACATAGAAGAACCCTTTCTGCGTCATCGTCAACCTTAACCCGTTTCTCAGCCTATGGCAGGGTCGGATGCCTATTTTCGTCCCATTGGGACACCAGAGAGATCTGTCGACTACGTAAAAAATATTAAACCATCTGACCCTGCCATAGACTCGAACGGGGTTTGGAATAATGGAAACCAGTGACAGCGGCACGTCCGTTAAATTTGGTCATCGTCATTACAAATCCTCGTTTTCCCAATTATGGCAGTGTCGGGGGTGTATTTTTGCCCCATCGCTGACCTATTTGTATGCGTTGGGGCACTTTTCTTCCACCGGCGCTTGGGGGCGAGCCTGCATACCTCGAAATTTTACTCCAGCGGTTCTTTTCCGTATAGTGATGACATCGTACACTCCATATGGGACAGCGGAAGGTCCACTGTGGAGTCTCTCTCTCTCTTGGCCGATAAAAGCCAGACCACTACAGTTCCCGGATGGAGACTGGAACCACTGACTCGTTAGTTCTGTGCACTGCCAAAGTGGATCCGTAAGAGAACCTGCGCCCATTGCTGGAGAAGCTAGTACTAACATGGGTGACCGCTTGGCAACACTGGGTACTGCTAATACCCAATAGAGCTACGCAGTGGACGGGGATCTAATGACCGTTGTAGTTGAACGGCCCTAAAACACTAACGAAAGAAAAGCCCCTTGCTGGCTTCGGTGGAAGAATTAGTGCCCAAGAGGCAAATGGGCTGGGCCGGCAACTGGCAGCTTAAAAGGAATGTCCCAACACTTTGCCCGTGTGTTCCCATGTTCGATTTTGTTTGAGTGGTGTGTTAGGGTCCTTCAACTACAAGGTGAGTAGAGCCCCGTTCACTGCGTAGTTCTAATGCAGAAATTGCACAGACACTATGTTGTTACGACGATTTTTCGGTATTAGCGGTACCCAGTTTTCGCAAGCGGGCTACCCATGTTAGTACTAGTTGGGGCTGCGTTGCTTAACTTCAGTGATTAGACGAGAACTGGTTTGTCTTGTTTGTTGGTGTTTTAGGGCCCTTCAACTACAAGGTCATTAGAGCCCCGTCCACAGCATAGTTGTTATGCAGAGATTGCACGGTTAGTACATCAGTGCGACGATTTTTGGGTATTAGCAGTACCCAGTTTTCCGTAGCGGCCACCCATGTCAGTACTAGCTGGGATTGCGTTGCTTAACTTCAGTGATCAGACGAGAACTGGTGGCCCTGTGTGGCTAGACCTGGAATGTTCTGTTGGCTCAGTATTTTTGAATCACACACCACATCACCCCTTTGCCTCTGCACTGTGCAAGTGAAAAGAAATCGATAACCCTTTCAACTCAGCGTGGGGGTGTCAGTTGTTTTCGACACTCACTGTGTGGGAGGGGTATATTTATAGCCGCTTGCACTAACCGAAATGAAAAATGCAACAACCGGAAGTGTCTTGCACAACGTTAAAATGATAAACTACTCTTTTCTTCATCAGTGCGGTAAAAGTTGATAGACGTTGATAGACTGAAGCTGTCAGAACGGCAACCTTGTTTTCAGAGCGTCTGACGCGGTTATATTAATCACTGTAAGGAGGATGGGGTTTGAACCCTGTCTGCCTCAGCGGCTCCCTTGTGACGTGCTTGACTTGTGACTTCGTAAATGTAGGTTCGATCCTGGCCCAGGTGGGTGTGGCTATTTTACTTCATTTGCGCATATCGTACAATATCGACATGTCCAGGTGTAGGAACGCACCTCCCTCCTCGAGTAACTTCGGAATTAAATTGACCGATGCTCATTACCGAAATGGATTCTGAGCAGGAGTGACCGCCCCCCCGGCGTCAATGGAAGGAAAGTATCCCAACGACAAAAATGACCGACGATAATAAGCTTGCTGGTGCAGAATTGGGTTGATAGCCGGCTACCTCAAAGTATCGCCCATGTGTTCCCGATTCCCCCGAAGCAAATCGGGGTCTGCTATAGTGCGTAGGGCACACGAGTTCTCGTCTGATCGCTGGTTAAGCAACGCAATCCCAGCTAGTTCTGACATGGGTGGCCGCTTGGGAAAACTGGGTACTGCTAATACCCAAAAGTCTTCATAACAGCGTAGTGTCTGTGCAGACTGAATTAGAACTACGCAGTGGACGGGGCTCTAATGACCTTTGTAGTTGAAGGGCCCTAAAGCACCAACGAGAAACGGAAAACCGAGGCAAATATCTGACCCTGCCCTAGACGAGAAAAAGGGGGTTAGGAATGAGGAAATGAGGATGATGATTTTGACATCCGTTTTCTTACCTGTGAAAAATTGAGAGCGGCTAGAGGGGACCTATCTGTCGGCGCCGGGGAGGGGTGCTGGACACACCAGTTCCCGTGAGATCACTGAAGTTAAGCAGCGCAAGCCCACGTCAATACCAACATGGATGGTTGGTAACGAACGTTGGGTGCTGCAAACTACCCCTCTCCTTCATCCTTTCACCTACCTCCTCATCTCCCGTGGGCAGCCTCCTAAGGCAAGGCGTAAAATGAGGCCGCAGGGTGACGCAGCGTAACGCAGCCCTGCGAAATTCTGCTGGCAGGCAATCACCACACATTGAATCGCAGTTTTTCAACATACTGGTTTGCATTTTTCGTCAACTAAAATGACTTTCAACGTAACAGTGATTGCCTGCTAGCAGAATTTCGCAGGGCTGCGTTACGCTGCGTCACCCTGCGGCCTCATTTTGCGCCTTGCCTAAGGGTTCGTCCTGTTATGGCTGCCTGGCTTACTCTCCAACCCTTGAAACTAATCCAGTAAAACCTGATTAGAAAAGTTGAAGCTTTCGCAGAAGGTAATTTACCGATGCCAGGTGGGCGCGAGCTCCTGCACTTGAGAATTTTGCCGATCTACGCGTAAATTGTACTCGATGTACAAAGGGTAATTTTACACCTGCCTCGGTGACGTAGAGGTAGCATACTCCACTACTGCGTTAGTGGTTCCGAGTTCGATACTAGGGCGCCTGCCGTCAGATGTGAAAAAACCCTTTCTATGCAATTAGTGGATCAGGCAAAATACCCGGGTGTAGGGACTCGCCCCCTGCTATGCCGTCGGTGGAGTGCCACAACGAACAGTAGGCCGACGATAAATAAGAATAATGGTTGCAGTGTAGGTCGGTAGCCGGCTGAAAAAAAACACTATGCAACAGAGCACCCATGTGGCCCAGAGGGAGAAGAATGAGTACTCGACTCTGCCATAGGCGGGAAGAGGGTTTCTAGTTTCTGTAGAAACTCAGGCGGCTCGTGGGGCAGGCAAACCTAAGCGGCTGCCTAGGGCGTCAAATTTCAAAGGGGTGGCTAATTTCTGAGGTATTTCCTTGCCATGCAGTCTTTCGGTAATTTTAAAAGTGTTCATAGTCCTGGAGTTCCCAAACTTCTCTTATTGGTGGGGCCTTTTCTAATTGTTGGCTTTCTCGAGGCCCCTTGTTGCAGAGTCATAGCAATGCATTGGCAATGGGAAAAAATGCCAAAGGGCGTAAGGGACGCTCGGACAGTTTAGAACTGCATTAAATTTAATGGAGAGGGCGGCGATAGACCCACTTGTCTAGGGCACCCGAAACTCACGAGCCTGGCCTGTGTAGAAGGAGTTCTTTTGCGGTCAGATGTTTGTTTGTTGGCGTTTTAGGGCCCTTCAACTACAAGGTCATTAGAGCCCCGTCCATAGCATAGTTCTTATGCAGAGACTGCACAGACACTACACTAATGCGACGATTTTTGGGTATTAGCGGTACCCAGGATTCCCAAGCGGCCACCCATGTCAGTACTAGCTGGGATTGCGTTGCTTAACTTCAGTGATCAGACGAGAACTGGTGTGTCCAACGCAAATCGCCGCTCCCTTGCGGTCAGAGGTGACATTGTGTACAACTATACTGGACCAAGAGTTTCCATTTGACGGAAGGCGCACCTGAAACTTTCCCTATCGCCTGGAGGGAAAGCTTCAGGTGCCCGGGATCGATCTTGCAACCATGGGCGAGTTTAATACGCTTACCACTGAGCCACCGAGAACAAAGAATAAAGTTTTTTTGATGATTGCGTTGCACATCTCCAGTTGGTGCTGTTGCATCACCAAAACACTGCCCCCCGTTTGCATGCCCTGGAAAGTAGGGTGCAAGTGGCAGAGGTTGTTGTTTGTTCGCTTGATTTACGACACCAGGATACTGGGGTCCTGTGTGACCTTGACTGTCTTTGGAGGAAAAAAAACGGTTGCGTTCAAAATGGCTGCGATACCCGAACGAAGGTAGTTCAGTAAGCGGCGATGGATGTTCATGTGGTTGACATGGACTGTTCCAGAACTGGTATAAGGTAATTGATAAGGGCCGTACATACTTTACGAGCATGAAAAATTGTAATAAACCTGCGCTGCACGAACACCCTGCCGCTTTTTTTTTCCTTCAGAATGTGAACTGCAATACCCGCCTCGGTGGCGCAGTGGGTCACAAGCTCGGTAACTGCGTAGTAACTGGTAGTTCCGTCAATTTCCAGGTGTAGGAGCTCGTCCACTGGTTGTTTTTGTTTGGTGGTGTTTTAGGGCCCTTCAACTACAAGGTCATTAGAGCCCCGTCCCCAGCATAGTTCTTATGCAGAGGCGGCACAGACACTACACTAATGCGACGATTTTTGGGTATTAGCAGTACCCGGTTTTCCCAAGCGGCCACCCATGTCAGTACTAGCTGGGGTTGTGCTGCTTAACTTCAGTGATCACACGAGAACTGGTGTGTCCAACGCAATTCGCCACTGCCTCTCGCCCACTGGCATCGGTGAAATTCCCCAACGAACAGTAGACCGACGATAAATACGCATAGGGGTTGCAGTTTTGGCTGCGGAAAAACTCCGTCCGATATATAACCCTTGTGTGCATTGAGAGGGACAAGATGGGTACCCGACCCTGCCATAGGCGGGCAAAATTAGAAGATGCTTTTTGCTTTTAACGAGAATCGAAACAATTCGTTTCTTTCTGCGAGAAAGAGGACCCCCGATGCGCTGCACGTTGGATGGGAAGTAAATCCGTTTCCCCGGATGGTGTGTACGATGTCACTTGCATGTAATGGAGCCCTTTCTTCATAAAGCAACTCCTAACCCTTTTCCCGCCTATGGCTGGGTCGGGTACCCGTCTTGTCCTTCTGAATGGACATAGGGCGGATATATTGGTCCTAGTTGTTTCTGCAGCCGGTTGCCTCCCAAAGCTGCACCCCTACGCTTATTTATTGTCGGTCTAGTGTTCGTTGGAGAATGCCTGGATATTTTGCCTAATCTACCCGTTGCATAGTAGAGAGGGTACTTTTACGTGCAAGGGCCATCGTACACCCACACAGGACCTCGGTTTTACTTGTCATCCGAAGGAATGCACCCTCGCGCCCCCCCCCCCCCCCCCCCGAAAGAAGCCGACCCACCTCGGCCCAGTATCGAACCTAGAACTGCTGCCGCTGTTTGCGAGCGTGCTAACCACTACGTGGAAATGGGCAAAAATTTCCGGGTGTAGGAGCTGTTCCCCTAGATGCGTTGATAGAGGAAAAGTACCCGAAGAATCAAGTGTTAGGTCGGCAGCCGGCTACGTAAAAATACCGTCTAGCTGTTGGAAACTCCAATAATTGTTTAAGTGGCTTTACTAGAGCTGAAAAATGCAGGTTCGCTCCCCAGGGAGAAAGTGTATTATTCTAATTGGGCTGCTTTACTTAACGTCGCGTCGGCCTCTCTTCTGCTGAAGTTGATTGACCAATAACATGGGTAAGAATACTTACACCTGGTAATTTTGCCGATCTTCGCCCATTTTACTCAGTACAGTTCCGCCCATATGTTCTGAATTTCAGCAGAATAGTTCAGTACCCGACCCCGTAAGTGCTGATTGACTCTAAATTACCCGAGGTAGCAGATGGCCCCCTTGCGTCGGTAAAGAAAAGGTGCTCCACAGAAGAAAATAGGCTATCACTAAATAAGCAAATGGCTGCCACATTATGTCGGCGACCAGCAGTGCAGCGTAAGAGTACAGTGCAACAGTGTTTCCGATTCCAGCGGGAGAAATGGGTTTCCAGCCCTGCCCTGCCGTCGGCGGAAATAGGTTTCGAGTGATGATGACGAAGCCACGGCCTTATCTTCCTCCCGACCCTAGCCGCACTTGGAGGCTTTCCTTCATATAATTGAAATGTCTTTTTTCTGACACCAGGGCTAGTTCACAAGTCCAACCCGTGAAGTCGTTTCATGTGTGAGTGGCCCCAAACCAGCCGGTGATCAGACCCTGGGGTAGGTGTTGACTGTCCTTTTCTTGATCGACTGGCCAATTTCCAATTTAATAAGGTGACGGATGGATGATGCTGATGGTCTTCAACTGCTCGCCGACTTCCACATCGGTTTAGTCTCCTGCGGTTGAGGAGGGCCTGAAGGACCTCAGGATGGCAAATTTTCGGCAGGCTGAGGGCAGCAGGAGCTTGCCTTCCCCCTGGTCCCGGTAAATACCTGTAGTGGTAGAGATCGACGTTGAATAGCCGACCGACTGAAAGCGATTTTTAAGCTTTCCTGTTTCCTGACGGAGCCACAGGCCTGTACTAGAGACTCGCTAGTCATGCACACTACCTACTCCTGAAGCGGACTTCCGCCACGGGTAACAGTTGACGATTGGTGGCGCAGGAGATAGCGCGCTCGATTACTGCGTCAGTGGTTCTAGGTTCGATACAGGATTCAGGTGGCTTGACATCTTTCGGGTGAGAGAGGCCCCGAGTGCGCCTTTCGTCGGAGGACAAGTGAAACCCTGGTCCAGTGTGGTGTACAATGTTATTTGTACGTGACCGAACCCTCTGTACTACGTACGCCACGGGTAGATGAGGCAAAAACTTCCCAGGTGTAGGAGCTCGGTGCAGTGCCCCAACGAGTAGTAGACCGACGATAAATAAGCGTTGGAGGTTGCGGCTTTGGTTGGTAGCCGGCTGCGTCAAAATGCCGTCCAATAGATCGCCCAGAAGGACAAAGATGAATCTCCGACCCTGCCATAGGCGGGAAAAGGGTTAGTAATTGCGTTGTTTGTACCAAGTTTACTTTGGAGAAAAAGGCTACAGTGGGCTTTTTACTGCTTGGGATTGGTGACAATGACGTCACATTGGCGGTGTTGTGGCTTCTTGTTGGTTGTCTTGAAACGACCCTGGTTTTCGTCGATGAGCTGAAGATTTGGCACCTTAAAAAAACTTAACAACAGCAGCCAACTAATAATAGCAGAAGTGTGGTGTGGAGAGTTTCATGAAAATGATTTTCTGCAAAAAGGGGGAGGGGGGGCATGTGACCTGTTGTCATGGCGATTTTAGATCCGATAGAGAAGTGGCTTGCACCAGCGACGGTTGCCAAGGTAACCCACTTGATTGCAATGATCGACATTCTCAGGTACATTAGTAGGAAGCTTTTTGAAGGATTTTTTCGGGTGTGGAGGAGGGCGAGAAGAAAAATGTCGCCGAGTTTATGTCATGGGTTTTCTCTTGTCAATCATAGTGGATATGTCTTATGTCGCCATCTTGGTGTAAAATATCAAAATCCAGTCCCAGTCAGGGTCCTTTTTTTTCAATATAGACCATGGAGTGACTAGCCCTTCTTTCGGATGAGAAGTAAAACCGAGGTCCCGTGTGGCTGTACGATGGCACTTTCACGTAAAAGAACCCTCCCTACTACGCAACGGGTAGATTAGGCAAAATTTCCAGGTGTAGGAGCTCGGTAGCATTCCCCAACGAACGCTACACCGACGACCGGCTGCAGAAAAAACTATGACCAACATATCGCCCTATGTCCATTCAGAGGGACAAGATGAGTACCCGACCCTGCCATAGGCGGGGAAAAGGGTTAGGAGTTGCTTTTGCAGACGATGGAGTGGCTACCCGCCTCGGTGGCGCAGGAGATAGCGTGCTTGACTACTGCGTCAGTGGTTCTAGGTTCAATACTGGATCGAGGTGGGTAGAGATCCCGAATGCGCCTTCCGTCGGATGAGAAGTAAAACCGTGGTCCCGTGTGGTGTTGTACATTATCAGCTACACATAAAAGAACCCTCTCAACTATGCAACAGGTGGATGACGCAAAATTCCCAGGTGTAGGAGCTCGGTGGAGTGCCTCACCGAACAGTAGACCGACGATAATTTTGCATAGGATGTGCATGGTGTCCATTCAGAGGACAAAGATGGGTACGCGACCCTGCGATAGGCGGGGAAGTTGTTAGGAGTTGTTTTTTGGACGATGGAGTGACTTTCTCTTGCCGGATTGACCTTTAAACCATCATGCAGGGGGTTTTCTTCAGGCGATGCACTGACCGCCATCTCCCGAAGTCTTACTAGCCTGTAATCGTTTGCCACATTCATGCAGGTTAACCTCCCCTTCATGTGCCCGTGGGGTTCCTCCAGTTATTTTGGTGATAGCACCATTGCGTCTCCACAAATTGGAACTGAACCCAGGTCGCCCGCACACCATGCGGGTGCTGTATCAATTCCGCCTCTCACTGGGGAACCGGATGGGACCAACTGCCATTGAAACGGCCTTGGGTGCTCCCTTCGTGGGTGCTTGACTGCTGGCTTTATAGCAACAGGTTCGATCCGACCCTTGGAGGTAAGTTACGGACACCTGGAAGCGAACTCCAACACTTGGGGATTTAACTAGGTTACACTTCCTCCGTCGCCCAGGCCACGATCGAACCTGTAACCGCTGTCCCGAATGAACGAGCTCGCCTTCTAACATCGATAAATTCCTCGCAACAGGTGTATGAATCTAAGTCTCATAATTCGTGGTAGAATCTTCCTAGTTCCAGCCAAAGTTGCCCTCCAGTCTGTTTCCAGGACGGCGGGCCAGGGCAGGAGTTGTAAATCTCTGCCAGTCTGCTTCATTGATGCTGTGGTTACCTGCTAGACTAATGAGTGCATGGTTACAGGTTCGATCCAGGCCGATAAAGGTTCGATCCAGGCCGATAAAGGTTCGATAAAGGCTCCTTTGTTCTCAGGTGTAGGTGCTCGCCCATCATCCCTTCCCCCGATGCCGGTAAATTGTCTTTACCGACGTTAAGTGAATATAAACAGAACCAGTTCCCTGGAATTCAGTGTTTTGTGCGTGCTCTTTCTATGCGAAGGAAAAATCCTACAGGCGAGCATTATTCCTTTGAACGAGTGTAGGACAAGCCCCAACTGCGCTTGAGCTGTAAAGTTCCATTTCCTTGTGGCGTCTTCCAGGGCACCCCTGCACCGTATAACTCGTAGATCGGGCAGAATTCCCAGGAGTAGGCACTCATCCCTCCCCAGCCCTCGTTAACAGAAAATCCTCCCAGCAGTAGTTGCTGCATTAGACCGGTATAGCCAATTACGTAAAAATGTCGTCTAACAGTTTTTCCGTTTGTTCCTGAGGCCAATACGGTGAATATCCAACCCTGCCATAGGCTGAAAAAAATCAATAACGAAGATGCTTATCCAAAGTGAATTTCCTCTTTTAAGGCCGCCGTCGTCATTGACATTTAGTCATTGAAAGTATTGATTTCTATTTAAGATGGCGGCTTACTAATATATGGTTAGTGTGTGGGGTGGACGGGGGCCTGGTGGGAGGGAGGCGAGAGTGGAGGGCTAGAACTCGCAGATCCGACCCTGCCACAGGCGGGATAAGGGTATGATGATGATGGCTTACTAATAAAGAATACATTCAAAACTCTGTAATACCCAGTACTATTATTACGCCTGTAGCAGGATCGGATGACGATAAATGTCCCCTCGGGCTACATGGACGATATTTCTACGCAG
>JAAFCE010006949.1:8035035-8048649 GCA_013389805.1 Trigoniulus corallinus
AAAAACCGACAGTGCGGTGGCTCACCACGAGGCTGCCTCGCGCAGCAAGTTTCGGGGCGAGTCCCCGTTTACACTGCGCGAGTGTGTTGCGCGCAGTGTAAACCCAGGTTTAGAACCCCGTCCACTGCGTAGTTCCAATGCTGTCTGCACAGACATTACGCGGTTACGACGGTTTTTGGGTATTAGCAGTACCCAGTGCTCCTAGAAGCGGCCACCTTGTAGTACTGCATGGGTGACCGCTTGTGAAAACTGGGTACTGCTAGTATCCAAAAATCGTCGCATTAGTGTAGTGTCTGTGCAGTCCCTGCATCAGAACTACACAGTGGCCGGGGCTCTAATGACCTTGTAGTTGAAGGGCCCTAAAACACCAACAAACAAGACCCAGTGCTCCTAAGCGGTCACCCGCCTCGATGACGCAGGGGGTAGAATTCTCGGCTACAGCGTCAGTAGTTCCAGGTTCGATACTGGATCGAGGTGGGTTGACATCTTTACCCCAGTGCGCCTTCCGACCCCAGTGCGCCTTCCGTCGAATGGGAAGTAGAGCCGTAGCGCCGTGAGAACCCTTTCTACATGCGCACTGTAGTTCGGCAATATTCCCAGATGTAAGCGCAGCCTCCCCCTGGCGTCAATGGGGGAAAGGTGCCCCAAAGTATCGAAATAGGCCCACGATAAATAAGCGTAGGAGTTACAGCGTTAGTTGGCAGCCGGCTGCCGTAAAACTATCGTCCAACAGAGATCGCCCATGTGTCCCAATGGGGCAGGTGGTGTGCTCCACTTGTCATAGGCGGGGAAATAGTTTTTGATCATACTCTACCCTAAGTTAGAACACACTACGGAGACCACAAAACCTGCTGTTCCTCCTTACCCTTTTCCCGCCTATGGCATGGTCGGGTGCCCATCTTGTTCCTCTGAATGGACACAGGAGTGATATATTAGGCAATGTTTTTCCGCAGCCGGTTGCCGACCAAAACTGTAAACCCTATGCTTATTTATCGTGGGTTCGTTGGGGAAACTGGAAATTTTGCCCCATCTACTTGTTGCATAGCAGAGAGGGTCCTTTTTCGGTGCCACTGCCATCGTACACCACACGGAACCTCGGTTTTGCTTCTCATCCAAAGGAAGACGCACTCGGGGCATCTCTCTCACCCGAAGGAAGCCAACCCACCTCGATCCAGTATCGGGAGCGGCGAGTTGCGTTGGACACACCAGTTCTCGTCTGATCACCGAAGTTAAGCAACGCAAGCCCAGTTAGTACTGGCATGGGTGGTCGCTCGGGAAAGCTGGGTGCTGCTAATACCCAATAATCGTCGCATTAGTGTAGTGTCTGTACAGTTTCTGCATCAGACCTACACAGTGGACGGGTCTCTAATGACCTCGTAGTTGACGGGACCTTAAACTCCAACAAACGAACTAACAATCGATCCAGTATCGAACCTGGAACCACTGACTCAGTTACGGAGCATACTACCCACTGCGCCACCAAGGCGGGGGCAAAACCTGTGGTGGACTGGATCAAGTACTAATCGAGGGCTTTTTTCCAGGTCGCAGCCGGCTTGCTTATTCTCCGCCGGCGCCAAGGGACCGATCTATGTGTATATTTGACCATGTAGGTAGAAGGGGTTGTTTGACATGAAGTGAGGGCGTCCACATCACACGGAGACCACTTCCCACTCTCTCCCTCTTGCTCGAACGAAGCCCCATGTCCTCGGCCAGGATCGAGCCGGCAGCCACAGACTCATGAGGGAGGTCGTTACTTTTGTGGGGGGGGGTCACATTGGCCCTTGCTTGTTGATATTTTGAACCATTTGATACTGAGTAGTACCTTAAACCCAGGAGTGGTTTTTCGTCCTTGGGAGTTTCTCGGGGTCCCACCCCCTTCCAGCAGGTCCTGTTAAGTAGACTGGGCCGCTAACCCCTTGCGGGAACAACGCGTTTTAGCTGCATACAGGAACTCTTCCTGCATGCCGCACCATATATGACTGAAAGGGTTGTGGTGATCTATCGACTGCCGGCTGTGTGTACAACCATCTCTCCAAAGTGGCCACCGAATTTTAGGCAACCTGTCAACTCCTGAGGTCCTTGAAGGACATCAGAAAAAGGACAGAACAAAAAGAAGGGATGTAATGCATAAGGCAAGTTCCATTGATTTGGAGAAGGCTTATGATAGTGTTCCACGACAGCTAGTGTGGAATGTATTAAGGAAAAAACGGGTGGACGAAAGATATATCAGGGTAGTGCAGGATATGTATAATGGTTCCATTGCAAGGGTAAAGGACTACCTGGAGAAATACTGGAGGCTTTCAAGTGAAGGTTGGGGTGCTCCAAGATTCGTCACCTTAGTCCATACATTTTCATTCTGGTAATGGACGAGCTGTTAAGCGGAGTAGGGGAACGGGCATCCCAGGGCATGGCATTTGTGACCACGTTGAAAAACTTGGTAATTCCAGAGAAATAGCGAAGGGCCTAACTGATATTACATCAGCGATAGGTAAAGGAGGGGCCTGAAGGAGAACATGAGGGCAAGAAAGAGTATATAGGTTTCATTTGGGACAGAAATGAAAATAAGGGTGACGTGCTGTGTGGGGGGGGGCACCCGATGTGACCCATAGGATTAATGTGGGGTGTTCGAAATGGAAACAGGCAAGTGCAGTCCTGTGTGATCGGAAGGTCCCAATAAACTTAAAGAGGGAGTTCTACAGGGCTGTGGTTTAGGTTAGCTATGCTAAATGGGTCAGTGTTGGGCAGTGCGAAAAAAAAGCCATGAAAATAGAATGAGGGTAGCGGAAATGCGAAATGTTGCGGTACATGGGGTATGGGGTGGGGTGTTGAGAGCAGACGGAATTAGGAATGAGTATAGTTGAGGTAGCTTGGGGGTTGGGGGACATCGCGGAAAAGATGAGAGAGAATAGATTGAGGTGGTATGGGCCTGTGAGGAGAAGAGGGGAGGAGGAGCTGGTTAGGTCCATCACAAGGATGCAGGATATTGGAAGCATCCAGGACGGGGAAAGACCTAAGCAGACGTGGGAGCAGGCTATACGTAGGGATATGATAGTGTTGGGTTGGCGGGGGTCCTAGTGGGAGATGGGCGCGAGTGGAGGGCCAGAACCCGCCTACCCGACCCTGCCACAGGCGAGATAAGAAGATGATGATGATGATGAAGAAGGCAAGGAGCCTGGCAAGATGATTTAAACAGTTGCTGAGCAGAGCAATGCAAAATCTTGATGACGATCCCATACTGCCAAAAACAGGAACATTCCAGTGCAGAATTGAAAAACTGGAAATGCCGTAGTGAAATTCCGAGAATTTCGTTTTTTTTAAGAATTGCTTGCATAAACTGACTTGGTATGTCCGCGGTAGCGTTTATAGGTTACCTATTGTGATTGTTGAGCTTGACCGAATTTCTATTTTACATTAGCCCCCACCAGAAGTGATTTGTAGCCCTTGATTTCGTCATGAGGTGCTATACGGGAATTGTAATTCGGCACAAGAATAGCACGGGCTGTGTGCAACACGTAGCCTGTTATGGTACATTCCGGAAACCACATTCTGTGATGGAGAAGAATTGCAACACCGCTGATGTGTGTCCCATTAATTCGTTTGCTTTTTTTTTCGTTTCAGGAAAGTGATAATCTGTGGTGGGATGCTTTTGCCACGGAATTTTTTGAAGATGATGCGACACTGACCTTAACGTTTTGCCTAGAAGATGGTCCTAAACGTTACAGTGAGTTTGGTTTTGCATGAAACTTTTCATCATCATACCCATATCCCGACTGTGGCAGGGTCGGGTCTGCGGGTTCTGGCCCTCCACTCCAACCTATCTTCTACAAGCTCCCCATCCACCCCGGATGCTTCCAATACCCTGCATCTCTGACGGACCTAACCAACTCCTAACCTCTTGTCGTAACGTGCCCATACCACCTCAGTCTATTGTCTCTCATCTTTTCCATAACGTGCCCCACCCCCAAATTACACATAATATGCTCATTCCTAATTCTGTCTGCCCATGGCACTCCACCCATGTACCGCAACATGCGCATTTCCGCTACTCTCAATTCTATTTTCATGGCTGTTTCGCACTGCCCCAACTCTGTGTGGATTGGGGACGAGGTCATTGGAACGAGACCAGCTGCTGAGTATCTGGGCGTCATGATCGACAGCAAGCTGTCGTTCCGGGAACGACAGACTGCAGATAAGTCTGCTAAGGGTGCAAATGCTCTGAGCAGACTGAGAGTTAATTTTGGCGGACCAAAGTCAAGCAAGCGAAGACTGCTGATGACTGCGGTCCAGTCTGCCCTATACCTAAGCTACCTAAGGCGACGGTCACAGGTTCAGAGACGGGGTGATCTCAGCGTACCGCATAGTCTCTGAACCTGCAGCCCTGGTAATTGTAATCACCATCGCAATCGCGCTCTCCTGGCTAGGGAGTGCCACGCGATCTGCCGCAGGAAGGCGGAGGTCTGCACAAGGACAGCATCAGTGGAGTGAAGCCACAGGCTGGACTCCTAGCAAGAGGTCCGGGAGCACGAACACAGGATGAGATGGGCTGCAAGGCTCATCTGGCACATTACGTCGTGGGTCGGGAAGAGGCATGGGGAAATTGGGTACCGCGTCGCAGTGGGCGTGGGCACTTCCGCGCCTCACTGCAGAAGGTGGGAAGAGCGTTCTTGTTGGAATGCTTGTTCTGCCCAAGGACGGATGACGACGCCCGTCACACATTTTTTATGTGTAACAGATGGGTCGCAGGAGGGAATGTGGGTCGCATGGCCCTCAAGGTATTGTGGATACCACGTTGAGGAGCGAGGACTCCTGGAATGCGGTGTCACACTACTTCGAGGACATACTTCTTGAAAAGAAGAGCGAGCTTGACCGAGAAGAGTGTCAGGCTCACCCTAATATTCGGTGAAGCCCTAAGGGCACAACAAAATTCCTATCCTGAAGTAACGCGCTAAACGGTTCTGGGCTAGCGTCCAGAAGACGGTCGGTAGTCCGACACAAAGTGCGTAAAAGCATTTCAATTAACCCCCCTCCCCACCCGGCCAAAAAATCTCTGGCCCATATAGGATATCCGGCCTAACCACTGCCCTTCAGAACTTCCCCTTCAACTTGATTAAGACCCTCCGGTTACACAGGACTCCACTTCGTCCATCCTACATTGATCCTATGGGTCACAACCGAATCTAATTTGTATGGAACTTTTGCAACCTGTTGTTTGTTGGTGTCATGTCTGCCAAGTTACCTTTCAAGAATTTAATGTTTTGTTTCTCTTCCTGATAAGCAGCTATCGGCAGGACGCTTATTCCGCGGTATTTCCGAAGCATTTTTGAGGGAGGTGTTACAGATTTATATTTCAATTTGAAACATCCAAAAGAATCGTTTCATAACACTACCATCACCTTGGATTGCGACCAGTGCACCATGGTAACTCATCACGGCAAGCCAATGTTTACCAAGGTGAGTAGCAATGCTGTTATCTCGTTGTTTTGAGATGCCTTCCAACAGTTGCACACGATCGTTTTACTGAAGTTCGTAAACGTTTTTAAACGTTGCGCGCCTTCAGCATCTCCCCTTGACAACCGTTGAGACTCTTACTTTTGATTTGTGAGCGATTCCAAACGTTCGTTAACGTTTTTTAAACATAACGAACCTTTATAGGAGCGGCTTATTGCGTTGGACGCACCAGTTCTCGTCTGATAACTGAAGTCAAGCAACGCAACCGCAGCTAGTACTAACAAGGGTGGCCGCTTGGGAAACCTGGGTACTGCTAAATATCCAATAATCGTCGCATTAGTGTAGTGTCTGTGCAGTGAACGGGGCGCTAATGACATTGTAGTTGATGGGACCCAAAACACCAACGAAACGAAAAAAGACCGCTTGGAAACACTGGATACTGCTGAGACCCAAAAATCGTCGTGGCAGGGTAGTGTCTGTGCAGTCAATGCATTAGAACTATGCAGTGGACGGGTCTCTAATGACCTTGTAGTTGACGGGACCTTAAACACCAACAAACAACAACAAATGTGCAGACTCTCCACTAGTTGCGTTGGACACACCAGTTCTCGACAGATCACATTTGTCATGGGCGCCATTTTGGCGGTGAGAACAGAGCACGCGAACAGAGCGCTGCTTCAAGGGACGGCAATTTGTCCTTTTTTCCGGGGCGGCATAAGTGCTAGAGTAGGCGCTGCCCCCACTGATTCTATGGGTCACATAAGAGTCGATCTCCCCATTGCTTTGGAACGTTGATCCAAAGTATTTTATTTCTTGCACAGTGCCGGATTTAGATATTGAGAGGCCCTAGGCTCTTTCAATTTTGAGACCCTTTTCAAGCCCTTTTGAGGCACTTTTCTGAAGTTTTGAAGCCCGCTAAATGTTGAGGCCCTAGGCCAGTGGTGGCGAACCTGTGACCCACCGTGCAATTTTAAGTGACCCAATCGTGAATCATATCTAGTTTATCGTTACAGATCCCGCAGACCCGACCCTACCACAGGCGGGATAAGGGTATGATGATGATCTCTATTCCGTCTCTATCCCGTCTTCAAGAAAAAGGTTCGCCACCACTGCCCTAGGCTTCAGCCTACTTGGCCTAATGGTGAATCCGGCACTGCTCTTGCACCTTTTTCACCAGTTCGCCCCTAGAGAGTACGTCATCATTATTTTCCTGTCCTTCCCAATTGGAAGCTAATTGCCCCTCCCTTTTCTGTCGCTCCTCTAATATCGTTTAGGCCCTTCTCTACTTGTTCTCCGGATTCGCTAAGTTTTCCTGTATCAGATCATACTTGGCCTACAGCATCTCCTAATTCTGTTCCTAATCGATGAATTTGACGTTTATTTTAGCTAGGTTGCAAATTTTTGACGAGAACACATTAGCGAGAACACAGCCACAGTATGAATATCATTCTAGCACCATCATCATACCGGTTCCCATCATACCATTATCCCGCCTGTGGAAGGGTCGGGTCTAGCCCTGCACTACCGCCTGTGGCAAGGTCGGGTCTGCGGGTTCTAGTCCTCCACTCCCGCCTATCTCCCCCCCCCAAGTCCCCGTCTACCCCACACACTGCCATATCCCTACGGACAACCTGCTCCCACGTCAGCGTTGATCTCCGCCTGCCCCGGGAGCGGCGAGTTGCGTTGGACACACCAGTTCTCGTCTGATCACTGAAGTTAAGCAACGCAAGCCCAGTTTGTACTGACATGGGTGGTCGCTCGGGAAAGCTGGGTACTGCTAATACCCAATAATCGTCGCATTAGTGTAGTGTCTGTGCAGTATATGCATTTGAACTATACAGTGGACGGGTCTCTAATGACCTCGTAGTTGACGGGACCTTAAACCCCAACAAACAACAACAAATCCGCCTGCCCCGGGTGCTTACAACCGCTTGCATTCCTGTATTAACTAATTCCCCTATTTTTCCTGTAAGGGTCCCCACATTCTACGTCGGGAGCGGCGAATTGCGTTGGACACACCAGTTCTCGTCTGATCACTGAAGTTAAGCAGCGCAACCCCAGCTAGTACTAACATGGGTTGCCGCTTGGGAAAACTGGGTACTGCTAATACCCGAAAATCGTCGCATTAGTGTAGTGTCTGTGCAGTCTCTGCACAAGAACTATGCTGTGGACGGGGCTCTAATGACCTTGTAGTTTAAGGGCCCTAAAAAACCAACAAACCAACCACATTCTACGTCCCTCATCTGATATTAGTCCCTACTCTTGATGGGACTGCTCTGGCTGGGAGCACCCCACCCATAGCAGGAATTCCTGTAACCCACATGAAACTTGGACGGGTTGCTTGTGGGGGGATGCCAACCTACCCCACAGAAGACACTCGAAGGGCTATCTGCCATGGAAGCCGATGTCTGCACCGCCATGGCATTGCGGACACATGATAATGATGGCTCGGGACCCGCTCTCTCACCCCTAACGGCCGCCGGCTCTAGGGTTTTCAGCCCCTGCACCGTAAGTTTTCTATTTTTGTTTCGACATTTATTCATTTGCGGGTTTTTAATTCCGGGGTACCCACCAGTAGTATTTGGTCCGCGGGAGCTATTTCGTGCCTCCACTCCACCCATGTATGGACTGGTCGCTTAGACAGCCAATCCCCCCTCCCCATGTGCAGTGAGGACTCCACTATCCGCCACCTGGGGACGCGCCACATAGCAGTTTACCTCTGCCCGTGGAATTTCATTTTAACATTATTCCAAAAATAGTCTTCAGGACCTTCTGGGGTTCTCTTACAATTTAATCAGGAGTAATTTCTCTAGTTGATTACAATGTCTGGGAAACTTGTTTCGCTTCCTGATCGTGGGGTGCGAAGTTGTCACGAAAGTTTGTAAGGCTCTTTGCACTGTGTCAGCGGTCTCGATCCCAGGTCAACGTGCCTGTGTACAAAATGGTATTCTCATAACGTTAGGTGCAGTGCGGTGTGGGTATCATCCCTGACAGATCTTCAGCATGATCTAGCTCCTCGTCGGCAGCTCAATGGTGGCGTTCTTTGACAGTTTAAGGTCACGACCACCTGATTCGAGGCTCACCACTGAGGAGGATAGTATTCTTTTTGGGAATAGAGCTCTGGTGACCACCGGTGTTCGTGAGATCGTGGTGAACTACTGATCAGCATCTGAAGTACCGGGACATGCGCACTCAACAAACCCTAATGTTTCTTGTCGTTCCCAACTGTTTCGGCAGTGGCTACCACGCTGTAACAATCATTCCTAACCCTTCCTCGCCTACAGTAGCGTCTCGAGAACCTGTTGGGAAGTGCGCTTGGGGTTTCCCTCCTTCTTGGCGGTGGACTTCTGAGTCAGGCGCGCGCAATGTGTTATGTTATACTAATGGGTTAGGGAGTAAGCCCAGCAGCCATAACAGGCTGAACCCTTAGGGGGCTGCTCACGGGAGATGAAGAGGTAGGTGTAGAGGATGTAGGAGAGGGGAAATTTGCAGCACCCAACGTTCTTTACCAACCACCCATGTTGGTACTAACGTAGGCTTGCTTTGCTTAACTTTCAGTGATCTCATGAGAACTGGTGAACGGGTGGCTTACTTTATCGTCATAATTTATTATTACTCTTTTTCCCGCCTATGGCAGGTTGAGAAGCTCATTTTTATCCCTTTGGGACCAATGAGCGATCTATTGGCTGTTTTTTTTACGCTGCCTGCTGCTAACCTAACGTCTTAACGCATTGGCCCGCGGGCTCCCATGCTAATCTGTTGTTTGTTTGTTGGAGTTTAAGGTCCCGTCAACTACGAGGTCATTAGAGACCCGTACACTGTATAGTTCTAATGCATGTACTGCACTGACACTACACTAATGCGACGATTATTGGGTATTAGCAGTACCCAGCTTTCCCGAGCGACCACCCATGTCAGTACTAACTGGGCGTGCATTGCTTAACTTCAGTGATCAGACGAGAACTGGTGTGTCCAACGCAACTCGCCGCTCCCTGCTAATCTGTGGATGTGAAGTGCCGAGTTACATATTATTCCTGTGAGTGGTTGTCGTAGGGTCCCCAGCAAACTGCTGTGCCCAGTGACCCAGAATACTGTGAAGACGGCACTGTGTTGGGGCACTTTTCTTCCATTGACGCCTGGCGTCGAGCCCTTCTACCCGGAAATTTTATCAAACTAGGTCTGTGTTTTATTCAATTCCGTGGTGCAGTGGTGACATTGTACACGCCCCACTGGGACACGAATTTACTTCCCATCTGACGGAAGGCGCACCAAAGGGGTTTCTCTTTGGCCAGACAGAAACCAATCGCTTGGCTTCAGGATGGAGCAGTGTGCTTACTAATGATGTATTGAATTCAGGTTCGAACCCGCCCAAAACCAGTGCTTTTTTTTTGTCGATATGTGGGAACAACATTACATCGTCGACTTGAAAAGGTGACTTGAGACAAATTTCTTTCGGTTTTTGAGAAAATGTAGCTTAGCAATATATTAAGGTGGAGAGGTGCTCGTCCTCTCCCATTAGCTGGTCGTCATGTCTTAGGTGCGCATGCCTACCCTGTCGACTCGACGTTAACTAAAACCAACCAATCCTAGCTTAAGACATCAGAGTTTGTCCCTTGAGAGCCACGTTGTACTTGCCCTTGTTGCAGAACCTTGTTACGTGCCCTCTTACTCAGCTAGCACAGTCTTAATTACCGCGCAGTTGTGAGATTTCATGTCGAGAAGCCAGCGGTTGAGAAGGGGATGGATGTTTTTTTTTTCCAGAATTTCGCGAAAGATTGCCCATTAGGGTTAAAGTATGAAAGGTTGTCTCTCTCTCCCTCCCCCCTCTCTCTCCCCTTTTGAAATAAAAATGAAGTTCCCTCGCAATTTTCGACTCGGCCTAAGACTTTGAAAGGAGGCTTTTTGGAATCGACTTACAGCGGTTGTGTAGACAACATTATCAAAGTTTGTTGCAAAAGGGCGGCTTGCGGAGACCTGAACAAGATCGTGCCCTTAATAAAGTTTTGCAGGAGGGGGCAGTTATTGATTAGGTTGTCTTGACAACGGAGTGATATTGATTCCGTTGTCGTGACAACCATGCCTGTGCTGTGCACGTGGAGAGGCGAGCGTATGTCAATCGATTGGAGTTTGACAGAGAAAATGCCCTAGCTCTTCCTGCTGAAGGGGAAGTGGGCAGATTGTTGAGGGCAATGTTAGAGGGCGTGTGGAGCAGCGGCCCCTTCTTCCCCACCGGTAAGAAACGAGGACGGTTGAGGTGGCGAGAGAACTAATGGTAGTGGGCGTAGGAGCAAATGGTTTTAGATGTTAGATTCTTCCCCCATTCCTTGTCTTTCTTTACCCTGCTGTTTTGAATACCACCAGTTTTGTTTGAACCTCGGATGTTCACTGGAACGCGCGAGTTGTCGTCATTGGTTGATCCAGAAATTTCGGAACATGTCTACTGTGAAGGGAAAATAACCCATTGAGTCCCAACTTTTACAGACCTTGACGGTTTTGAAATCTTGGAATATCTTGTTGACAGATTTTTTGGAGTTTGTTATTCACGGAATTGATATCCGTAGATAAATGAATATTGAAATGCATGAAAGATATTGGATTTAATTTTCTTTCCCTTTATTAGTACTAGACCCGCCACGGTGGCGTAGTGGTTAGCACGCTCGGCATCTGTGCCAGTAGTTCTAGGTTCGATACTGGACCGAGGTGGGTTGGCTTCTGTCGGACGACAGAGAGACTGCGAGTGTGCCTTCTTTCGGATGAGAAGTAAAACCGAGGTCCCGTGTTGGTGTACGATGGCACTTGCACGTAAAAGAACCCTCTCTTACTATGCAACGGATAGATTAGGCAAAAATTTCCAGGTATAGAAGCTCGCCCCCTGGTGTCGGTAGCATTCCACAACGAACACTAGACCAAAGCAACTCCTAACCCTTTTCCCGCTTATGGCAGGGTCGGGTACCCATTTGTCCCTGCCGGCCAAAGCTGCACCCCTACGCTTGTTTATTGTCGGTCTAGTGTTCGTTGGGGAATGCTACCGACGCCAGTGGGCGAGCTCCTACACCTGGAAATTTTGCCTCGTCTACCCGTTGCGTAGTAGAGAGGGTTCTTTTACGTGCAAGTTCCATCGTACGTCCACACGGGACCTCGGTTTTACTTCTCATCCGAAAGAAGGCACACTCACGGCTTCTCTCTCCCCCGAAAGAAGCCGACCCACCACGGTCCAGTATCGAACCTAGAACTACTGGCGAAGTTGCCGAACGTGCTAACCACTACGCCACCGCGGCGGGTCAACGAACACGATAAAAAACGTAGGGGTGCAGCTTTAGTCGGCAACCGACTGCAGAAAAACTATGACCCATATATCGCCCTTGTGGCCATTCAGAGGAACAAGATGGGTACCCGACCCTGCCATAGGCGGGAAAAGGGATAGCAGTTGCTTTTTTTCCCTTTATTAATACTGTTTAGAAAAACGCCTGGGTGGCTCAGAGGTGGTGGGAGCGGCTGTATTGCGTTGGACGCACCAGTTCTCGTGTGATCACTGAAGTTAAGCAACAAAACCCCAGTTAGTACTAACATGAGTGGCAGCTTGGGAACTCTGGGTACCGCTAATACCCAAAAATCGTCGTACCAGCGTGGTGTCCGTGCAGACTGAATTAGAACTATGCAGTGGACGGGGCTGTAATAACCGTTGTAGTTGAAGGGCCCTAAAACACCCTCCGAAGAAAGCGGGTAGGATGCTCGACTTCTGCTTCAGTGGTTCCAGAATCAGTACTGGTTCAAGGTGGGTTAGCTTCTGTCTGGCGAGAGAGAGACTTCCGTTGGATGGGAAGTAAAGCTGTGACCCCCGATGTACGATGTGATTTGCACGTAAAAGGGCTCTCTCTACTGTGCAATGATAGATCAGGAATATTCCCAGGTGTAGCAGCTCGCCCCTGGCATGGGTGATGTTCCTCCAAGAACAGTAGGCTGATGATAAATAAGCAAGCGTAAGGGTTTCAGCTTAAATCGGCAGCCGGCTGCCTAGCATTAACGTCTAATAGATGATCGTCCATGTGTCCCATAAGGGCAAAAATGGATACCCGACCCTGCCATAGACGGGAAAATGGTTAGTAGTTGCGTCTTATCTCCTCTGTTCATACTAATGTCGCTGAAAGGGAACTTGCCGCGGATATTCTGCAGAAATTCTGCATACATTTTTAGAAATTCTTGAAAAACGACCGAATCAGCAAGTCGTTTTTTAAATATGGGAGTGATAAATTACAGGTACTTAACGGCTTCGTTGGTGTTTTAGAGCCCTTCAACAGCAAAGGCCATTATATCCCCGTCCACAAGTCTGTTACGACGATTTTTTGGTATTATGGGAGCGGTTTCTTGCGTTGGACACACCAGTTCTCGTCGGATCACTGAAGTTAAGCAACGCAACCCCAGGTAGTACTAACGTGGGTGGCCGCCTGGGAAAACTGGGTACTGCTAGAATCCAAAAATCGTCGCAATAGTGTAGTGTCTGCAGTCTCTGCATCAGAACTACACAGTGGACGGGGCTCTAAGGACCTTGTAGTTGAAGGGCCCTAAAACAACAACAGCCTAGTGTTCCCTACTGGTACCCATGTTAGTGCTAGTCCCTGTGGAAAGCAGCTAGCTTTTGTTTGATGGAGGGAGCGGCAAATTGCGTTGGACACACCATTTCTCGTCTGATCACTGAAGTTAAGCAGCGCACCCCCAGCTAGTACTGACATGGGTGGCCGCTTGAGAAAACCTTGGTACTGCTAATACCCAACAATCATCGCATTAGTGTAGTGTCTGTGAAGTCTCTACATCACAACAATGCTGTGGACGGGGCTCTAATGACCTTGTAGTTGAAGGGCCCTAGAACGCCAAAAAAAACTAACTTTGGTGTTAGCAGTAGTCAGTGTTCCCAAGCGGTCACCCATGCCACAATACAGCCGCTCCTTCCCACGGGGACACATGGCGATCTGTTGGGCGGTAGTTTTCCGCAAGTAACTGCCGACCTAATAGCGCAACCTCTATGCTTATTTATTGTCGGCCTACTGCTGGCCCGGGAGGGGGGGGGGGGGTACTTCACTGTCGCCAGGGGCGAATTACTATGCCAGAGAACTTTGTCGATCTACTCGTTGCTTAGTATAAACGGCTCTCTTAGTTCAACTCTACACT
>JAAFCE010006949.1:8049049-8070057 GCA_013389805.1 Trigoniulus corallinus
TGCTTAGTATAAACGGCTCTCTTAGTTCAACTCTACACTGAGCCACTTGAGATGATGTTTTTCTGTGTGTGTATTAGCAGTACCCGGTGTTCCCAAGTGGTCACCCATGCTAGTTATATCGGAATTTGCGTTGCTTAACTTTAGTGATCAGGCGTGATTGTTTGTTGGTGTTTAAGGTCCCGTCAACTACAAGGTCATTAGAGACCCGTCCACTGCGTAGTTCTAATGCATATGCTGCACAGACACTACACCAATGCGACGATTATTGGGTATTAGCAGTACCCAGCTTTCCCGAGCGACCACCCATGTCAGTACTAACTGGGCTTGCGTTGCTTAACTTCAGTGATCAGGCGAGAACTGGTGTTTCCAACGTGATACAGCCGCTCCCGGTACTTAGCGTTTGTTGTCGACTAAACGATTTGTACTGTTCAGCCATCGTCCTTCCATTATGCTGTTTCTACTTTAAAAATCCGACCTAATAGCTAACTGGCTCACCCTGCCATAGGCCGTAAAATAGGTAAAGGAAGGGAATGCTGAAACATCTTAATTCGATTGCACTCGATAGGGGCGCAGCATGATCACTGTTGTGTATTTCAAAGGGACCTTTTTCCACTACATATTTTCTTTTTCAAACTGCTAGAATATTTTAAATTAAGGACTCTTAGGTGAAGGTTTATTAAGTTACGAACATTTCGTTTTGAGCTGAATTCAGTTTATTTAAAAGCTATTAGAGTTTGAGAAGAGAAATGATGGAATAAATCCCCGTGGAATATGCGCGAACGAACATCCTGCCCTCTATCGATTGGATATCGAATGACGGTGCACTGCATTCACTTACCGACCGTCGTGTATTATTTAACGAAATGATACAACAGGTTTGTTCAAACGTAGGCTATTTAGTCCACTTCCAAAAGCAACTCTTAACCCATATTCCGCCTATGGCAGGGCCGGGTACCCATCTTGTCCCTCTGAATGGACACAAGGGTGATATTTTGGACATTGTTTTTCCACAACCGGTTGCCGACCAAAGCTGTTGTAACCGCTATGCTTGTTTACCGTCTGTCTACTGTTCGTTGGGGCATTCCACCGACACGGGGGGGGGGCGAGCTCTTAAACCTAAAAATTTTGTCTCCTCTACCCGTGGCATAGTAGAGAAGTGTTCTTTTGACGTGCAAATGCCACCGTACACCACACGGGACCTCGGGTTTACTTCTCATCCGAAAGAAGGCGCACTCGACACTTGCTTCTCACCCGAAAGAAGCCAACCCACCTTGGTTCAGTATCGAACCTAGAACAACTGGCTCAGTTGCCGAACGCCACCGAGGCCGGTTTGCTATTTAGTCCACTTCCGTAGGTAGTGTATGGTTAGTGAATTTGAAGTTGAAGGGGCATTAACGCTGCCAGTGCTCAGGACACGGACTTGCAGTAAACAGGACCTGCACTCCAGAAGGGGCACCATTTCGATGTTTCAACGATTACAGGTGTAGTTAACATTATTTAAAATATCGGGGAGGGGTGCTTTTTTTGGGAATTTGCAGACAGGCGGTGAAGACCCTAGCACTGGCAATATAGCTCGCCCCTCCCCACTGGCGGCAATGGAGTACCCCGGGCAGACAGTAGGCTGACCATGAATAAGCATAGGGGTTGCAGTATTAGGTCGGCAGCTACTTGCGGAAAGCTACCGTCCAACAGATCGTTGTGTCCCAGTGGGACAAAAATGCCAACACACGTTGCATTTAACACATCAGTTCTCGTGAGATCCCTGAAGTTAAGCAACGCAAACCCAAGTTAGTACCAACATGGTTGGTTGGTAGCGAACGTAGGGTGCTGCTAATTTCCCCTCTCCCTCTTCCCCTACACCTACCACCTCCTCACTCGCGAGCAGCCTCCTTAGAGTGCGGCCTGTTAGGGCTGTTTGGCTTACTCCCCAACCCATGAGTGAAACATACGGATAGGAGGAGAAAGGGGGGCAAAGCTGTCACCATAGTTTGTAGTAGGACACCGTGCAGTATGGCGGGATACTCCAAGGCCCGCGTCTGTTTGCCGTAAAGCCATTCGCTTTAAAGACATTTATAGAGTGAATTCTGCTCTTGCCAGAGAGTTGTTCAATTTCGTTGTTGTTGTTTGTTGGTGTTTTAGGGCCCTTCAACTGCAAGGTCATTAGAGCCCCGTCCACAGCGTAGTTCTTATGCAGAGACTGAACAGACACTACACTAATGCGACGATTTTTGGTTATTAGCAGTACCCAGTTTTCCCAAGCGGCCACCCATGTCAGGGGAGCGGCGAGTTGCGTTGGACACACCAGTTCTCGTCTGATCACTGAAGTTAAGCAACGCAAGCCCAGTTAGTACTGACATGGGTGGTCGCTCGGGAAAGCTGGGTACAGCTAATACCCAATAATCGTCGCATTAGTGTAGTGTCTGTGCAGTATATGCATCAGACCTACACAGTGGACGGGTCTCTAATGACCTCGTAGTTGACGGGACCTTAAACTCAAACAAACAAACAAAACCCATGTCAGTACTAGCTGGGGTTGCGCTGCTTAACTTCCGTAATCAGACGAGAACTGGTGTGT
Source organism: Trigoniulus corallinus (assembly GCA_013389805.1). Lineage (NCBI taxonomy): Eukaryota > Metazoa > Arthropoda > Diplopoda > Spirobolida > Trigoniulidae > Trigoniulus > Trigoniulus corallinus. Next base: position 8,051,625 of record JAAFCE010006949.1, read on the forward strand.
CCAACGCAATTCGCCGCTCCGTACAGTTTCGTAAACAAACCCTAGAGGGTGATAGTATTTTATACCATGAGTATTCAATTGCGATAACGCAACTCGGCCATTTTCGGTCTGAAGATTAATCAAATTCCGTGCGAAAAGTGGCCGTAATTTATAATGAGGTATTGAGTATTGCGGTAGACCGTGTCAATTGTGGACGGACTATTTTATAACTAAAATATAGCTTTTATCGGCATGTTGCGACCAAGTAGCCCAAACCAGTTAAATTCGTGGTGAACGTGTGGGTCGTACGCATTTTGGGTTCAGAGAACGTAGTTCGATTTTCACCCAATAGGCGCAGCCCAGTCTCTGGTATTGCAGTGTCGGATACCCATCTTTGCCCCTCTGAATCAATACATGGGCGATCTCTTGGACGGTATTTTTACGCAGCCGGCTGCCGACTAAAGCTGCAACCCTTATGATAATTTATCGTCGGTCTACAGGTCGTTGGGGCGCTCCAGCGACGTAAGGGAGCGAGCTCCTGCACTTTGGAATTTTGCCTTAGCTACCCGTTGCATAGTAGGGAGGGTTCTTTTCCATGCAGTAGTGGCATCGTATACACCAGGGGTTTGCCAACTTTTGTGTACATAAGATCTACTTTTTATCTTAAAAAAGTGTCGCGATCGACTTTTTATCCTAAAAACGTGTCGCGATCGACTTGTTGTCATAGGGGTAGTAAAATTGGGGAGGGGGAGGTTCGATACTGGACCCACCTCAGTCCAGTATCGAACCTAGAACCACTGACGCAGACCCAGAAACACTGAGCCACTACGTCACCGAGGCGGGTGTTAAGTCAACACATCGCGAGTGATCGACCAAAATTGGCTTCGCGATCGACCGGTCGGCCACCCGTGGTATACACCACCACGCGGGTTTACTTCCCATCCGACAGAAGGCGCACTCGGGACCACTCACATCTGAAAGAAGCCAACCCACCTTGATCCAGTACCGAACGTGGAACCACTGACGCAACAATTCAGCACTTCTAAGGTTATTCCTTAGAAACTCAAAAATTATTCCTCAATTTAAAAGGTTAGTTCTCAAAAATTTGAAGCATGTTCAAAGGTTCCCAAGGAAATATGTGACAGTAGTAGCCCTTGCCCCTATCCAGAAGGAAATCGAAGTAAGGGAGGTTCCGCGACACTTTAATCCGATACGTTAACTGCACCAGTTTTTCTGCATTCACATCTCGTGGCCGCTTGGGAAAGCTGGGTACTGCTAATACCCAAAAATCGTGGCATTAGTGTAGTGTCTGTGCAGTCTCTGCATAAGAACTATGCTGTGGACGGGGCTCTAATGACCTTGCAGTTGAAGGGCCCTAAAACACCAACAAACAAACAATGGGCCCCTGGGCAGAGCAGTTTGCTGGGCCCCTACGACAGCCACTCGCAGGAATAACTTGTATAATTGGTGACTTGACATACACACACTTGGCTAGTGCCCAGCTGTGATAATCACTGTCTTGAATAGAACTCTCATGTTGTGATCAACGGATTTTGAGACCGTTTCGTGTGTACCCCATTCAGGGAGTTTTAAGTGATTTTGACTTAAGAACCACACGAAATCTTTCATTTAATATAGTCAGATAATCCACTGTGTCAAGTATTTCCGAAACGAGTGCTTTTTGTCAACCCTTAGTTCCTCAGTATCCTACACGTGTTGTTGTTATTTGTTGGTGTTGTAGGGCCCTTAAACTACAAGGTTATTAGAGCCCCATCCACAGCATAGTTCTTATGCAGAGACTGCGCAGACACTACACTAATGCGACGATTTTTGGGTACTAGCGCTACCCAATGTTCCCAAGCGGCCACCCATGTCAGTACTAGCTGGGGTTGCGCCGCTTCACTTCGGTGATCAGACGAGATCTTGTGTGTCCAATGCAATAAGCCACTCCCTAGAATGGAGGACACTTTCCAGAATTAACATGTGTTTTATATATTTAAGATTGTATTTAAATTTCAGGTGTGTACAGAAGGACGACTAATCTTGGAATTTACATTTGACGATCTGATGAGGATCAAGTCCTGGCATTTTGCTACTCGACAACATCGGGAACTCATTCCAAGGAGCGTTATTGCAATGCAGGTTAGAAAACGAAACGTCCAATCCTTTAAGTATTTACAACGGAGACAGGCGTTTGTATTATGAATTGTCAATTTCAGTGGTTCTGAAACTTTGGTGTATGGTCGCGATCTCCCTAATGCAGTTGAGTTCCTGAATTATGGCACCATCTGTCAGAGAGGTGTCATAAGTCGATACGTTGTGTAAAATTTTGAAGATGCTGCTGTTGTTTGAATACTGGTTTTTGAAATGAGTTCGTGTGTTGCATGTGTCTGATATCTCACAGTGTCATTATAGAACTCGATTCATTTCCTAAGAACCTTATATGGTTTGCATAACGACCTTATATTGACCTTTGAATGCACAGTTTCGGAACCGCTGCTACTTTTTGTTATCAATTATGTTTAAACACATTTCGTCTTTTCGTCTTCTTGTAGCAAGATCCAGTGATGCTTGAGCAGTTGTCCAAAAATATCACTCGACAAGGATTAACCAATTTTACTCTGAATTATTTGAGGGTAAGTAGTCCTATTAGGGATTGAATCCAGCTCCTATATATCTCATCTGTAATTGAGCAGACAGGAGAGTTAAACGAGTCAAGTCATTGTCTTTAAAATTTTGACTGAAAACATTTCGAAATCGTGCCACGTTAGCACCGAAGGTTTGTCCCGTCACCACATTGCTGTGTCTCTTGAATCTCTATGAGGTAGTAGCCTTGTAGCAGCTGATATGGACTACATTAACAATTTAGAGCTGAAAAACCTTCACTTGCCCTGTTAGATTGCGTCCTTAACACTTGGCCACGGTAGACACATTCCCAAGTAGGCTTCCTCTCTCTTCTTGCTGCTACGTTAGTGGCTTTCCCAAATGTAGTCAGTCAAATCTTTTTTTTTGTTGTTTTGAATTTATTGAAACATTGGTGAAGGTGTTGGTTGTTGTCGAATTATCATCTACTGAGAAGCGTATCTTTAAGTACACTCGTGTTCAAAATTAAGAGAATAAATACATTTATAGAAATGTCTCAAACACCCTGGACAGGCAAAAAAGGCAACTCCTAACCCTTTTCCCGCCTAAGGCAGGGTCGGGTACCGACCTTGTCCCTCTGAATGGACACAAGGGCGGTATATTGGTCAGTTTTTCTCCAGCCGGTTGCCGACCAAAGCTGCAACCCCTATGCTTATTTATCGTCGGTCTGTTATTTTTTTGGGGAATTCCACCTACGCCAAGGGGTGAGCTCCTACACCTGGAAATTTTGCCTCATCTACCCGTTGCGTAGTAGAGAGGGTTCTTTTACGTGCAAGTGACATTGTACACCAACACGGGATCTCGGTTTTACTTCTCATCCGAAAGAAGGCGCACTCGCGAACCCACCTCGGTCTAGTATCGAACCTAGAACTACTGACAAAGTTGCCGAGCGTACTAACCACTATGCCACCGAGGCGGATCAAACAGCAAAATTTGGTTTGGAGACAGGAGTATACAACAGCAATTTACGCCCTAGGACAGGGAGAATAGCAATCTAACTGGCACCCAGGTTGCACGGCGAGTCATCAAACTGTTTACGAGACAGTCTCTGAAGGCTGCTGCACCCACCCCCATACACCGCGGCAGTTCTTAGCGCCTGGATGGTTCTGGCAAGTTGTTGGCGAATTGTAATTTCCCTCTCATGTGCATCCCAGACATATTGTCTATAACAGCGGTGGCCAACTTTTGTGTTCAGAGGACCTACTTTTTATCTTAAAAATGTGTTGTGATCGACAGTATCGAACCTAGAACCGCTGCACCACAATGCCACCGAGGCGGGTCTTAAGTCAGCCCATCGCGATCGACCTGTTGACCACCACTGCTCTGTAGAAATCATGTCTGGGAATCCGGCTGGCCAATCAATTTGCTGATTATCCTCGCTTTGAAGATATCTACCGTTGGGGCCCTGAGAGCCAACTGCATCACTGAAAATTTGCCCATAGGGCTCAAAGATCTCCTCTCTACCTCTGAGTGGTCAAGGGGCCTGTGTCGAACCCTTCAGGTGTTGTGCGGCCATTCAACGTGATGCCTACCCACGCCATGACATCACCGCCATAATGGTCCCATTCCCTGATGTTGGAGGGGGGTGGGTGGGATTATAGCGGGTTCCCAGGTTTTCTCCAGGCTTTCTAGACTGAATGTTGATTCGACACTGAAGAGAACGTGGGTCCACTGAAGGTGGGTCCAAAGCTGATGTTCTCTGCACTATGCTAGACGTGCTGCTTTTATGGGAGGGAGTGGGATGGAAACGGTAAGTCTACTGGTATAAGGCCCTCTCTCATGAAGCCTTCAGGAAACAGTAACCCTTGAAACTACAGTTCCAGTGGCAGCAGAGAGCTCACGAGAGAGTTGTGCGCCTAGCTGAAAGTTCCAAATACTAATCCTCACTGGTTGTTATGGTTCTTGGACGCCCTTGCCCAGGCCTTCAGGATATGGATATAGTCTCCTGAAACTGTTTCCACAAATTACGGACGACACTAGGTGTTACGTGGAGGTCTTACAACCTGCATTTGGGGTTGTCCGGCTTTCAATCTATCAATGAATCTCCACCTCATTCCATCGTCTAAACCAGTGCTCCGTAACCGTGTGAAACTTTTGATGTGCCACGGAATTCTAGGAAGAACTTTGGTGTGCCGTAGGTGAGGAAAGGTTTTGGAGCACTGGTCTAAACGATGGAATGTTTATGCTACCCTACTGCTTGTGCAGTGTGGCAAAGTTTACTAAAAACTTTGTGAGTATTCCTGATGTGTACAAATGAAGTAACAGCAGAAGAAAAATGACCACGTTTTAAGGGTACCACTGTCCCAACACCACCACTTACACATAAGAGTATTACTGAAATTGCGTTGGACATACCAGTTCTCGTTAATCACTGAAGTGAAGCAACGCGACCCAAGTTAGTATTGACATGGGTGGTTGGTTGGGAACATTGGGTGCTGCTAGTTTTGCCTCTTCTACAACCTTCACTCCTACCTTCCGCTCACCTACCTACCTTCACCTCCACAGGGTTCGGCCCTTTATGGCAGTTCAGTGTTTTTTGAGGAATTTTAATAAATGCCTTATTCTCTTTATTTTGAACGCCATTGTAATTATCTCTATGGACGTGTGGGGTGTCAAGGGTAAACCTGGGGGTGGACCTGGTTTAGGTCCATCATCGACATTCAGGTTATTGGGAGCAGACTGGGTAGAGTTAGACCGCAGCAAAGGGGAGCGGCGAATGGTGTTGGACACACCAGTTCTCGTCTGATCACTGAAGTTAAGCCGCGCAACCCCAGCTAGTACTGACATGGGTGGCCGCTCGGTGAAAACTTGGTTACTGCTAATACCCAAAAATCGTCGCATTAGTGTAGTGCAGTGGTCTTCAAACTTTGTCGACTCACGGAACCCTTAGAATTATAAGATGTTTTAAGGGAACCCCCATCAACCTTTAGAAAAGTATATCTTGCCGCTGCTAAGGAATTTTCATTTTGACTCGCGGAACCCTGGGGTTCCGCGGAACACAGTTTGAAGACCGCTGGTGTAGTGTCTGTGCAGTCTCTTTATATTAGACCACAGCAACCATTTTACGGAGTGACATGGTGAGAAAGTGGAGGGAATGGAGAGCCAGAACTCCAGGACCCAATGTGCCATAGGCGGGAGAGGAGTATGATGATGCTTTCCTGCCTGGAGTATTGCACCCAAGAGTTAATGTTATGTGACCTAATGAATGTCACTGTGATCTATTTCAGTTATGCGTGATCCTAGAACCGATGCAAGAACTGATGTCACGTCATAAGGCATATTCATTAAGTCCTAGAGATTGTCTGAAAACCACGCTATTTCAGAAGTGGCAACGGATGGTAGCGCCTCCTGGTAAGAGTTGAAGTTTGTCACCACCACTATATACTGAAGGCATTCGTTCTGTTAAAATATTTCTGCCCCTTCCAAGGTAACAACGCTGGTTCGAAAATTTAAGTGGCTTTCAGAAAGAACAAGGGTTTTTTACCTCCCTGTGGGCCCTTCCCCCCCCCCCCCCCCCCCCAAGGGTGTTATTCGTGGCAGAAAATGATCTCTCTCCCAATTCAGAACTTATGCCTCAGCTCCACAGTGTTGGTGGTTACTCCAATATGTTGTTCATTGTTGCATTTAAATATTTGTTAGGAAAGTTGTGACAATTTCCATATGCTCTAGGAGTGCCACACGTTGCATTCCTGCAAAGCGATCTTTTATTTAATGTTTTATGATGTTAGCAGGTCCCCCTAGCAGTCAACACAATGGTAACCCCAACCCACATCATGGAATAGGTACGTGCTGTGCGCGTGTTTAGGACAAGACCTTTAAAAGAATTTTTTTTTATCAATACACATTTCCCTTTTCCCCCGTTTCCCTTCAATTGCACTGCATTTGCATCGCATGGTGGTGGTGGTAGTAATGGTGATGGTATCTTTGAACTCCCCTCCGTTGAAAATCTTGTCCCCCTCCCCCTTTTTTTGCAAAATCAATGCGATAGTTGGCAACAACAAATCAAGATATGACAGAACCCTGTACTGTGAGCACAAGGATGAATTTGGTAGGAATGGTCAGCAGTATAACAAAATCTAAAAGATATCTTTTCAGGCTACTTTTTCTAGTGTCGTTGAGAAGTCACTAAACCCCCTTAAACCACTTAAACCCCCAAGTCATGGGGAGCGGCTGTATTGCGTTGGATACACCAGTTCTCGTCTGATCACTGAAGTTAAGCAACGCAACCTCAGCTGGTACTGACATGAGTGACCGCTTGGGAACACTTAGTACTGCTAATACCCAAATCGTCGTAACAGCGTAGTTGCTATGCAGTCTGCGTTTGAACTATGCTGCGGATGGAGCTGTTAATGACCATTGAAGTCGAAGGGCCCTAAACAGCAACAAAACAAAAAAATCCTTGCATAAGGCCCGTTTCAGCAGTGTTTAATATTGTGCCAAAGGGAATCTGCGTTCATATAAATGTGCGGTGCCCATCCCCGTTCTGGTTTGTTGACATGAAGGAACATTTCTTGGTTTGTATGTTGTACATTCGTCCAAACGTTCGTTGGTGTTTTCTTACAAATACCTGCTGATCATTCTTTGTGCTTGCATTATTCGATTCTGTTTTATTTCGTTTGCCAAAGTCGAGCGTTTTTCGCAGGGGCGCGCCAATAGTGTTTGGTGTCTGTGTGCAGGATTTGAGTTAGCGCCCCTGATACCATTCTAAAAACGTATCAGTGAGTACAACTGAAAGATATTTCCTCGCCTGAAATTTTTGGCGCCTGCGTGTGCCGCAGCACTCTGTGTTGGCGCGCCCCTGGTTTTTCGCCTTCTTCCTTTCTGAATTTGGAGTAATTGAATTCCTTTTCGGTAACCTTATTGCAATTAGCAATCCACTATCACTGTCTTATCACATGGCGCTAAAGCAGGGTCCTCTAAAAAAAAAAACTACCCGATTCCAAATTCCATTATTGTGCACGTTTGCGGTTGCACCATTTGGACAGCCAACACAGCACGTAGCTATGTTCGGAATTGCACTTATTTCCCATGGTTTAAAACTTGTTTCAGGAACTCATTTCTAACTGATGTGTACTTTTAATAATCTTCTAGTAGCTGTTAACTGCTCCTAACAAGTCCCTAAATCTGGGAATGGTAATGACTGGTCACTACTCTTTATCCCTACTCAACTGACCTTTGATAGGGTGAAGACCTGGGCAAAAGCAGCAAAAAACACCCACGAGCATGATCAAGCAAGAGATAAATATGGGATTATTTCTATAATTAAAAATAATTGGTGCCAAAATGGATTGGCCCCTTGTCGTCCTAGGGCCAACTGCCAACCCTGATAGTAGATTAACTTGACTGGTTATGTTAACTTGACCTGTTGATATCTAGTGGATCTTAATGCTTACCCCAAGGCTCCAAACTGGAGCACGAGTACGTAAATGGCCCCTTGGATGACCACCGCCCTTGGTTTCCCATATAGGTCAATCCAACCATAGTGCCTGGCTGTCACGACCATCTTAGTGGCCTCTTATAGCCTGCATGGATATGGTGGGGCTTAATATTTACCCCAGGGACTAACTTGCGACCCCAATGAGATTTGACGTGCCATGGGCAGCCTGGCAACAGTTAATGCAATATGACCTTTGCAACACTTGGTACACATCATTTAGAATGAGCTTCTTCTAGATACTGAATGCACATTTTCAATTCGAAAAGGTCCTACTCTTCTATTCTTCTAAAAAAAAATTCATTTATTTAGTTAGGGTCCTCTTCGATATATTCTCATAATTTTTGTGTTGTTAATGCCCTATTGATAATTGCCTGTATGTTACTACAGAAACCCAACGGCCACCAAGTAAGAGGCGGAAGCGAAAGTCATCCATTAGTGGAGCTGGTGGAGGAAACACTGGCAATGCCACAAGCAATGGACCTGGACCAAAGAAGAAAATGTCACCTGGACCACAGAATTTTTCTCTGGCATCTCAGGTAACTGATCTTTGATGACATTAGGTTGCTTTCCAAGTACAGAGCTGTCTTTTGGAAGATGAGGAGGCAGTACCATTATGTAAAGTATATTTGATAGTAGAAATTTGAAATCTCTTTGGACCAAGTTCATTCTATACAGATCAGTGGGCTGCCAAGAGTAAGTCTTGAAGACTTCCGTTTCTGAATGCACCATTTCTTCTTGAAGCAAGAGTGCAGATTCCAAGGCTCGTTTTGGATTGTCTCACAGCAATTAATTCTAAATCTTCATATTCCTTAAAGATGGCTCTCATATATATATATTGGTGTTCTTGTAAGTTGTCAGGATTACTCTGAGGCCTGTGAAAAACCTGCCTGTAGTTCCGACTGTGAAATACGAGTCAAATTTCTAGATCTGTTTGATAACTCTGTGCAGTTATTTATCAAATTCTTAGAAATCACTGGACGTTCTACTGACAGGTCTTCACAGGTTCAGGAGTGTGATAAGTAGTTGATCAGTGTTGCTCCAGAAATTTAAAATTCCTAGGCAATAGTTATTTGAATATAAAAGAAATGGAGTAGGTTTTTAATTTGACAAATTAATTGAATGTCTCTGAAATTTTTGATTCTTGTCCCTCCTTCTACTCAATTGTTTCTCTTGTAGTTTTTGAGTTGTGAGAATGAGGTTTACTGCCCTTGGTTGACCCTGCCTATTTCTTTCTGTCCCCAGAAATGAAGCGTTTCCGGGGACAGGCGGATTGGCGGCCAACCCTGGGCAAGTATCATAATTTCTATTTAATTTATTTTTTTCCTCTTTTTTTTTTTTTTTTTATTCGTCGTCGTCAGTTCTGATTAGTGTCTTAATCTTTCTTTTGAGGAACAGATATTCAAGAAAGTGTTGGGAGAGGGAGCGATTAAGAGTTTTTTTTTCTCTTTTGAGTAGTTCCTGTTGAGAGAATTGGGATAAATGTTTCTATAATTTGCCCCCTTTCTCACTAAAACAATGGATTCTCTCTCCCCTCCACTTTTTGTTTGTTACTTTTTTTTTATTGATGATAAGTTCTGTTATATTTACTCATTTGTATCTCTGGAATGTGCATCAGTGGTGTTAGAGCTTAGCTTGTTTTTTTCCATCTTGCTTGCTGACAACCCTGGTTATATTGCAAGATTCATTTGCTAACTTCCAAAAGTGTGGTGCACCGTAGGGAATGGGATCTTGCCGATAACGAAGACCTGGACAAGGATAAAAATCGACTGACTCATACATTCGCACACAATGTAATTTTCTTCATTTTCTCCACGTCGTCCTCTCTCACCTCTCCTCTCTGTTTTTGTAATGCTCCTGATCCACGAAAGTTGTAAGCCCATATTTGCCGTTAAGATGTAGTCCAATGGATTATAAGCTTATATGGCCAGACACTCCGCTTCTCATTCTCAACACAGCCCCGGAGGAGGGAAGGGAAAAGGGAGGCCCAATTGTCAGTCAGTCACTCGTATTACCTTGTCTTGACTCGGCCTTTGTCAGCCTTGAATCTCTTGATGATATTTATGGTAGCACTCTTGAATACTTGGTGGGAATTACGTTGCAGGCAGTGGCGGATCCAGATGCTCAGCAGAGGGAGGGGTGGAGGACGGGCTTGATTAGTTTCATAGCTGTTCAATCTCCCATAAACGTCGAAGAAGGTGGGCACTTGAGCTCCTCAAGCCTCTTCCGTAGATCCGCCACTGCGTGCAGGGAACTTGAAAATGCAGAACTGATTTCTTTAACAAACCTATTTCCCACTTACGACAGGATCCGAGTACCCATGAGTTGGGCAGAACCAAGCAGAAACAGAAGGCCAGATTAAGGAAGATAGGAATCACCGACAGGATAGAAAGATAAAGAGAGAGAAGAGAGGAAGGGAACTCGCAGACGACGGTTTACTGGCTACCCAACGTAATACCACAACCCTTTTTAGTCACCCTACTTAAGCCTGGTGTCCACCGACTGCGTCAAATGTTTGTAAACGTTCGCAAACTTGATACATATATTTTGGTGGAGGCGTCACATGCATATGAACCAAAAGAAAGCATTTGATCCCGGTTGCAACTTCAAGGAATGTTTGTAGGTTGTTGGTGGGCTTTTGACCATATTTGGTGGAGACGCCGGTTTGAATTGCGAATCGAAAGTGATTGTTGAACGTTTGTTAGGTGGATACCCGGCTTTATGGCATGCAGGGATGCATTGGGCCTTGTACTTTACCCTGGAACCCACTTGCGGGGCTGCCTTATGTGGTAGGCACACTGCCAAGTGCCTACAAAATACAGGATTGACAAAAACAAAGTTTGTAGAAAATGAGAAGCAAAACATCCAACTAAGCGGATTTTCGTTCACCAAACTTATAAGTAGTAGTACTCCTTTAAGAGTCTAGGGCCTGTGGTCTACAAAATTGCTTAGGGCCTACGAAAATTTTAATGCGGCCCTGCCCACATGAGACAAAATGTAGACATGACTGTTGTTGAAGCTGATGTCAACTGCGACAGAATTCGGATGCCCCTACTTCCCCCTTCTTTACCCTATGGTTCCTAAAATAATTTCTTGTTATTAATGGCACACTTCCCTAGAATTTCTAATCAGTTAGGGATGAAAACTACCGTCCAAATTTCTGCCTAGCCCGTTGTTTTTATTAGTGTCCTGCTGCTACTTTCCACTTGTGGCTGTGGGAACATCGTGTGCTCTTTGAAGGTCATGTACTGCTGCTTGGACCAGGTCATCCTTACTAATGCGATAATCTCAACTACGGTCCTCTCCTTGCTCTAGTGCCCCTCCCATAGGTCTTGAAAATCATTTCAACGTTTTCTCCAGGGTCAAAAGGTTAAGGAACGTTAATGTAGTATGCTGACAACTTCAGTCGATATTTTTGGCAAGCCTTTGACCACGAGAACTCTTGTGATCTCATATGCAGAGAATTAGGACGTTGTGACAGAAGCGATTTGATCCAGTACTTGTTTATTGAAGGACCCATGAGTTCCCTTTAGGTTCCCTCTAGGCTCTCCCTTCCCAAATACAGCAAGTCCGCCACTAATGCATTCACTGTAGTTACCGTTTTTGTAACAAGCACACGCTTTTGGTGAACAACGGGTTTACCGTTTGCTTAGAGGTCCTCTGTTCAAATAAGGACCAGTTGTTATTTTTAAAAACTGAATTGATTCCTCATGTGGCCGTATAAGGTTACAATCCAATGGAATATGGTTATGGCTAACATAATGGAGCCACATCCTGAACTCTCACCTATGAAATTGATGGAATTTAAGGGAATAATCATACATTGGTGATTCTTTGCCCCTTCCCCAATTACATGATTTGACAAAACAAACAGCATTACGAAGCATATGTAGTAAGCATTTTGTAAGATTTAAGGTGTCCAACTGCAGCTCGGTTGTCCAAGTGAACTCTGTGGAGAACATTGGTGTGGAACTGGTGGACTCTTTGTTGCCAAAATCCTCAGGATTCCCTAATTAGATTCAGGATTGCTCTTTAATATCTTGTTGGACCCTCTCTCTTACTCTCTCTTGCTCTTTTGTCTCTGTCGCTCTTCTGGAAATTTACTACTTTGGAGACCTGTCCTTGGGTGTCTCTGTGCACATGACGGTTATTCAGAGGTATTGTTCCAGGCTCTCAACATGGAATGTTAGTTACGAACGCCAGAATAAGCCAGCTTGTAGTTGGAAATCAAGGATAGGGTCACCAAGTCTAGGGTTGGGACAGGATCCCAAGTGAGTTGAGGAGTTGACTCAGTTTCTGTCTGGTGTGCAGACGAACTGAGTTCAACCCTCAACCGTGGAGACCGCTGTTCTTCTGCTTATTCATTGGCACTCTAAAGGACATTAGTCTGTTGAGCCACAGCCCATTGTGAGAAAATGTGCATTCAGCATTCTAGGACATGTGGACACATTGGTGGTCCGCAGATACACTTTACCTCTTCCCTAATCCGTTCCTGTTATTGTTACGTCATTGATATTTCCCTGTTAACGCCATCTGTCAACCCTTTGGTCATGGTATCGATTTCGTAGTCCTTTCCTGGTGCTGTCCACATTTTTTTTATTCATATACGGAACCTGATCATAAGGAAGTCGATTGTTGGTGGTCCCTTTTAAGTCATGTGCGTGACACCACAGAGCCTTATTCTGGATGCAAGGGTTAGACTCAGAACTCGAGACCCTCGGAATTTGCGCATGGACTGGCAGCTTGTTGTTACCCTGATAGCTTAGGGTTTGGTCATTTAACATCAGCCTCTCTTGGTTTTTTTTTGCGCAGTGGTGACATTGTTCACACCACACGGGGCAACGGCCTTAATTCTCGTCCCACAGAAGAGAACCACTTATGGCTTCTTGCACTAGCTTGAAAGAAGCCATCCATCTCAGCCAGGATCGAACCTGCAACTATGGACTCACGATTCAAGCTCCACTGTGTGTTAGTTACCGAGAGTGGTTGATAGATACACCGTGGAGTCCTGAACTGTGTTCATTTTCGAATCAGGCGCAGAACAGAGTATACTCCACTGGTTCCACATCATGAATTGCAATCGGAGTATTTAGGTGCAGTCAGAGGCGGCTTGTGGGGCAGGCAAACCTAGGCGGCTGCCTAGGGCGGCTGATTTCAGAGGTACTTCCTTGCCATGCAGTCTATCAGTCATTTAAAATGTTCATAATCCTGGGGTTCCCAAATTCCTCTGATTGGTTGAGCTTTTTCTAAATGTTGGTATTGGGACAAATGCCAAGCACGTGAGGGGCGCTTGGGCAATTTAGAACTGTATTAGATTCAATGGGGGCGGCGGCGATGGACCCACTTGCCTAGGGCGCCTGAAACTCACGAGCCGGCCCTGGGTGCAGTACTTTGTGGGATGTTACTGAAGGCGGTTGGTTCTGAAGGCTAGGCACTGATACCCAGGAGATTGTCCCCTACTTCTGAATTTTTGGCCTATCTACACAGTTCTTTTACGTACTTGTAGACACCACACAGGGTCTCCTATCCAACTGAAGGGCACATTTTGATGTTTTGGTCGCTAAACAGAAATGACCGACCTGAACTGGGTTTGACCCTGAGCGTAATGAACTTCAGAAGTTGTATGATGTCGTGCTTACTACTATGCTTTCAATGCTGTTATAGGGGAGAGCCTTTGAAATGTGCCAAGTTGACAATCAGGCTTCATTGTTGTTAAATCCTTAACCCAATGAAATGGGGTGCCTAGGTGCCTCTACATATAGTATTCTAAATTTGGACACCTAGGACCCTTTTCCGCCAACACTGGGCCACTGTATATTCTAGAACTCTTGTTTCAGTTTTTTGTTTCTTTGAAAATTAGTGGAGTCCTGTATCGTATCCAATTTGATTTGCCGGTGTTGTTCCAACATGCCTTGCTGTCTGATTATCTCTCCTTTGTCTTTAGGATGTGATGGTGGTAGGTGAACCATCCTTAATGGGGGGCGAATTCGGCGACGAAGATGAACGCCTGATCACTCGACTTGAGAACACTCAGTATGATGCCACCAACGGAATGGACGAGCACGAAGACTTTTCCAATTCTCCCATGACGTCGACGGCAAGTCCCTGGCCTGGTAGTCAAGATCGTACCACGTCTGGTCCACCAGGAAGTCAGGATTCGGACAAGAAGTCGCCCGCCATTAGCCAGTGATGATGAATGGACCCTTGGACACCTCGAACGTGGAGAAACAACAAGTAATTTGTGGGAGGGGGGAGGGGATTGCTAACCAAAGAACTTGGGTGAATGGCAATTATTTTGTTGGCCCCTTGCAGCAGCAGTTCTCCTGACTTTCAGATCGGTGACTGATTAAACAACCCCCTATGTCCTTCTTGAGCCTTACCACTGGCAAGTGCAATATATTTGTTCTGCACCAAGAATTAGCTGTTGACAAACAGTTTGGTTGTTTGTGGATGTTGTGTGTTGAGCGATGTGCTGCAACGATGTCTTGAATTCCAGTTTTCAATAACACTCTGGAGCCTGGAGCAAGCAGTAAGTCCTACAAGGAGATTGCTTAAAGATGTCTCTGGAAGAACTGCTGGAGAGTGGCGTCAATGGTCTCAGGTGACGATCTTAAAAAGGATAATGGGGGTTTTAACTACAGGAAAAAAAAATTGTGTATCTCTGGGGGGGACCATGTGTGTGCTGGTGGTGCAACAGTCAGCTTCCATTCTTCTGACCTTTCACCTTTGTTGGAGTTCTCTTTCTCCAAAACTTTTGAATCAACTTTTGAAACTCATCAATATATGATTTCTGTTTTCGAGTCCCGACTGATGAAGCTTGCACTTTTTAGCATTGTTAATGGGAACTTTTTATTCATCATTTGTTTTTCTTTTTTTTTTTGTCCTTTTTTTTCTTATCCCTACAAAAAAAGTTTTCATGTTCTTCTGCAATGTTCAGAATTTTAAGAAAAAGGACACAGCGATTCGCGATTCACCTTTTTAACAAATGGCTAGACAGGTGAGCATGTTGTTGTGTTTGAACTTCAGTAAGATACAGTTGTACAATTGATTAATTAAAAACATACGGATTGGATATCCAGCTTGAAACATTGCATTTTACTGGATTTTTGTTGTTGTTAAAAATCATGTTTTTCAGATTTTCTTGTTTGTTTCTATCAAGAAGACGTAAGAAGCCGATTAGTGACACTTGACCTCTGCAAAATGCAAAAGAATGTCCTGAACGAAGACACAACACCCTTTTTATGAAGTCTGAGTCGCTTCTCACGTAAAACAAAGTAAGATATTGTTTCCATGAGAGGCACATTGTAACCCGCCTCGGTGGCGCAGAGGTAAATTCGGTGCTGCATTCAGGTGAGTGGCTTGTTGCGTTGGACACACCGGTTCTCGTCTGATCACTGAAGTTAAACAACGCAACCCCAGCTATTACTGACATGGGTGGCCGCTTGGGAAAACTTAGTACTGCTAATACCCAAAAATCGTCGCATTAGTGTAGTATCTGTGCAGTCTCTGCATTAGAACTGTGATGTGGACGGGGCCTTGATGACCTTGTAGTTGAAGGGCCCTAAAACACCAACGAACCAAGAAAGATACTGCATTGGCTTCTTTTGAACGAGAGACTCCGTCCCAGTGAGCCTTCCGTGGTATGTACCATGTCACCAATGCACTGAAAACAACGGGAGCGGTTGTATTGCGTTGGATGCACCAGTTCTCGTCTGATCACTGAAGTTAAGCAACGCAACCCCAGCTAGTACTCACATGGGTGGCCTCCTGGGAACACTGGGTACCGCCAATACCCAAAAATCGTCCTGACAGCGTGGTGTTTGTGCAGGCTCTGCATTAGAACTACGCGGTAGACTGGGCTCTAGTGATCATTGTAGTTGAAAGGGCTTAAAAACCTTCTGCTATGAAATGAGTAGATAGGCAAAATTCCTAGCAGCTCGGTGGGCTGCCCCGATGATAAGTATAGGGGTTACAGCATTAGGTTGGCAGCCGGCTGGGTAAAATACCATTTCAGTAACGTTCGCTCGTTTGTGTCTGGGTCCAAAGCGACCATGCCATAAGCGGGAAAAGGGTTAGGGATTCTGATGCTACTTTGTGTGAATGAATGATGGCGGGTAGATGGGACCGTAGCATTGCAGTGCCGTCTGAACGCATGGGCCCGCTTGGACACTTCCCCGGGATCCCATGCAAATTTGTGTGTGTCAAGCAACTTGCCATAAAGAAACTGCTATTCAGCAAATATATTGGATGCATAAATGAACGTGGTTGTAGAAGCCCCAGTATACTGGTTTGTCCAGGGGCCCCTAGTTCTGATAAGACGGCACTGCAGATGGTGAGCTTTGGGGTTTCTTTCTCGTAATGCAGAAATTGTCGACGTTGGTAAGGATGAACCTGCTTTGCTTACTTTGACAATGTTTTTCAAGCGATTCGTCCCTGGATGATGTCTGTTTAACTTGGACACACCAGTGCTCGTCAGATCACTGAAGTTAAGCAATGCGCCCCAATATGGGTGGTTGGTTGGGAACACTGGGTACTGCTAATTTCCCCACTCCTACCTCGCCCACGAGCAGCCTCCGCAGGGTCCGTTCCATTATGGCTGCTTGGCCGACTCCCCCCACCCATTGTAGTAACATACAAAATGAAACGTAAATTAGGTCTTTCACCATGATGTGAAAAGACGCAGTGCCGGTGGCACACTCGGTAACTGCGTCAGTTGTTCTAGGTTCGAGGTGGGGTGGTTTCTTTCGGGCGAGAGAGAGAGGCCCCGAGCGCCCCTTCTCTCGGATGAGACGTAAATCCGAGGTCTCGTGTGGTGTACGATGTCATTTTTACACAAAAGAACCCTCTCTACTAAGCAACGGGTAGATGAGGCAAAATTTCTAGGTGTAGGACATAGATTCCCAAACTTGTTTGCTCTACTGCCCCCTTTACAGGAAAAAAAATTGCTCAGCGCCCCTCCCATGGAAATCTAACTTTAAGTGAACAGGCAGAAAGTACAGTAAAACATTTGTGTTCGTGTAAATACGACCCTTGAAATCAGTGCAGCCTTCCGAAGTAGGAGGCCCTGGGCAAGTACAATTTGGGAAGCCCAGTCGTCCTGAGTATGGCATAGCAGCCATCAGTGTCTTATTACAAATTATATTATACAGGTCAGTGGTCGGCAAACTCCTCAGTCCAAAGAGCCAAATATCAACAATACAATGATTGAGATTTCTTTTGAGAGCCAAATTTCTTAAACTTAAACTATCTAGGTAGTAACACCATTATTAACTTAATAATGATCTCATTTATTGATAAAAATTAAATTTTTGGAAATGGCTGGTTAGAAAAATACAGGTAACTTTGTGCTTCAAGAAGATACTTTTGCCACCAACGTGTGATTTGTGGATTCGTCAAGCACTGACCACTTTACACAATGAGACTGCTGACTGAATGACTCACTCAACTCGTGCATAAGGCCCTTCGTCCACTGACAAAGCGCATCTGCCACTCGACTGAAAAATAATCAAATTTTAGTTCCTTTTCAGTTGGATGCTAGTCTGACTCATGTTAATGATATGCAACGCAATGCAAAGGCAGTTAGTTGGAAACGAGTTGCGTTGCAACTGTCAAGTAATTCGCACAATGCTCTCTTCATCTGAACTACTCGGCATCATAAGGGCAACTATTGCCAAAGAGTTGCGTCTGTGGACGAAAGTGACATTGCAATTAACTTCAGTTGCATTGCATTTCAGTTGAGTTGCAGTTGCATTGTGGTAGTGGACGAAGGGCCTTAGTCAACTGTGCCTTCCAAGCGCCACATACCGCCTGTGCCACGTCTTCTGTCACTCGAACGATACTGCTGTGCATGCCTGTGCACCAACAGTCATTTGTGGAAGAGCCGCATTCAAGGGCCCGAAGAGCCGCAGGTGAAACCCTGCTACAGGTGAAACATGTATGGATAGTTTTTGTTTTCTGTTTATTCATGTTTTTACCACCCTCAATTTTAACAAAATGCACCCGAGGCTGCTATCGCCCCTCCTTGATCAAACCACTGCCCCCTAGGGGGCGATATCGCCCACGTTGGGAACCACTGGTGTAGGAACTCGCCGGGGAGCGGTGAATTGCGTTGGACACACCAGTTCTTGTCTGATTACTGAAGTTAAGCAACGCAAGCCCAGTTAGTACTGACAAGGGTGGTCGCTCGGGAAAGCTGGGTACTGCTAATACCCAATAATCGTCGCATTAGTCTGTGCAGTATATGCATTAGAACTATACAGTGGACGGGTCTCTAATGACCTTGTAGTTGACGGGACCTTAAACTCCAACAAAACAACAACAAGGAAGTCGCCCCCCCCCCCCCCCCCGGCGCGCACCAAAAAAAACCCGTGCAAACAC
>JAAFCE010006949.1:8070157-8096723 GCA_013389805.1 Trigoniulus corallinus
ACTCGCCCCCCCCCCCCCGAGTGACCCAACAAACAGTAGACCGTCCATAAATAAGCATAGGATTTGCGGCTTTGGTCGGCAACCGGTTGTGGAAAAACCATCTCCAATATACCGCCCTTGTGTCCACTCGGAAAGACAAGATGGGTAGCCGGCACTGCCATAGGCGACGAAAAAGGTTTAAGGCTCCCTCACACCAACGCGAAACATCGCAGTCGCGGCGGAATTTTCGCCAATGGAACACGCGCCGAACAGAAGCACGCACCGTGACGCGGTGGATTCGCCTTGATATGCACACCAACGTGTCAGTTTAGTTCCTTTTTGATCAGCTTCTTCTCATTAATTCTATAATTTTTTTTTAAGGGGACGCCATCTTGTTCTATCAGAATTCGAACTACGATGACGTTTAAAACCATACGTGTAGCGATTTAGTTAAAATCGCTGCACTTTCGCAACCGCGGGCGCCATACATTCGCTTCGGTGTACACATGACCCTCTTCATAGGTAGCGAATCATCCGCGGCGACTGCGATGTTTCGCGTTGGTGTGAGGGAGCCTTTAATCATCATGGCGAACTAAGAAAGCACTTCTTAAAGGCTCCCTCACACCAACGCGAGTAAATCGCAGTCGCAGCGGATCTTTCTTGGCGAATTATTCGCATCAAAACGCTACCCATGACGAGCAATGGTCATGTGCACACCGCAGCGAATGTATCGCTCCCGGGGTCGCGAAAGTGCAGCGAATTATTTACAATCGCTGCATGGCACGGCTTCAGTCGTTATCGTTGTTCGAATTTTGATAGAACAAGATGGCATTCACAGAAGAACTATTAAGGCTCCCTCACACCAACGCGAAACATCGCAGTCGCAGCGGATCTTTCGTGGCGAATTATTCGCATCAAAACGCTACCCATGACAAGCAATGGTCATGTGTACACCGCAGCGAATGTATCGCGCCCGCGGTTGCGAAAGTGCAGCGAATTATTTAAATTATTTACAATCGCTGCATGGCACGGCTTCAGTCGTCATCGTGGTTCGAATTTTGATAGAACAAGATGGCGTTCACAGAAAAACTAATAGAATTAATAAGAATGAATCCAACTAAACTGACGCGTTGGTGTGCATATCAAGGCGAATCCACCGCGTCGCAACGCGTGTTCCTGTTCGGTGCTTGTTCCTGTGGCAAAAATCCCGCTGCGACTGCGATTGTTTCGCGTTGGTGTGAGGGAGCCTTAACCCTTAATTACTTTACAGTAGTCTATCAGACTACTCGAATGTCAAAAATCCATTTTTTTTCTTAGTTTCCTGAAACACAGAATGTTGTGCCTCTGTGTACCTTCCTAATTATGGTACTAAAGGCAAATTGCACTAAAACCATGTTAATTTTCCTTTCATATTATTAATTATTAGCAATCAGTAGTCTGGCAGGCTACTGTTTAGTAACAGTGTATGTGCAAATTTACATATGGGACGACATATGATGATCAGAGAAATCCTTGAAGAACCTACTCCTGAAGAATGTCCCTAACATCAAAACCTGAAAAACGGAAAATATGTGCATTTTGTCCAAATAAATTGAAGGGAATGTCAAGATATTGCTGCAAGTGCTGTTCTTAGGCTATTTATGGGGAACATCATGGGGAAATGTGTAGAGTGTGAAACCATGTAATTATTTAACTTATTTATATTTTAAAAAATGTGCATTTGAATCACATTTTGAATTATTATATTAATAAACAAATAGGTAGTCTCAGGGACTACTGTTTAGTAACAACGTCGTACTGTGAGAAGGTTAGTAATTAAGGGTTAATAACGCACATGGAGGCGAGATACAGCTTTGAAATGTTCTCTTAGTTCTAATTTTTTCTAAAGTTTGAACTAATGCGTCCACGCGACAGCCTGCAAGCATTTACGTATTACGTGAATTTTCCTTCAGTCGCATTTCCGTTTGGAATTTGTTGGTGGCGCGCGCGCTTATGTTGCGTCTTTTATTGTAAAAATGGCTTCTCGTGTTGGTGGTGCTGTTGGGCGACGAGTTGTTACTGAAGATCTCTCAAATGTAGAATTCGAAACCAGTGAAGATGTCGAAGTTATTCCAACATTTGATTCCATGGGGCTGCGAGAAGATCTGCTGCGCGGCATTTATGCTTAT
Organism: Trigoniulus corallinus; assembly: GCA_013389805.1. Classification (NCBI taxonomy): domain Eukaryota; kingdom Metazoa; phylum Arthropoda; class Diplopoda; order Spirobolida; family Trigoniulidae; genus Trigoniulus; species Trigoniulus corallinus. The sequence goes on from JAAFCE010006949.1 coordinate 8,072,305, forward strand.
GGTTTGTATGTTTTTCAATGAGTTAGAAAACGTTAAGCCTAACCGTGGTGTTTGTGTTTGACGTCATAAAACTACTTATTGGCGCCATATTATTGTAGAAATGTTATGTCAAGTAGTCTCTGTTAGATTAATGTCTTTATGTCTCTGTGTTCTTTGTTTATATCTATATTTGGTTAAATAGGTTTTGAACGACCATCTGCAATTCAACAACGAGCCATAAGACCTATCATCAAGGGCAGAGACGTAATAGCACAGTATGCCGTTTTTTTCTTCATATCGCAATACTTACCACTTCATTTTCCATACACGTTTATATGTTTAATATTTCGTGTTGGGTTTTAGAGCACAGTCAGGTACAGGCAAGACGGCTACATTTTCCATTGCAGTTTTACAAGCGTTAGACATTCAAATGCGGGAAACGCAATGTTTAGTTCTATCTCCCACAAGAGAATTGGCAGTTCAAATTCAGAAGGTTAGTTGGTTAATGAAATGAAATCATGTTTATACATGCATACACTTAACTTACTTTGTGGCTATGCCTTCTTCTCATTCAAGGTCGTTCTTGCATTGGGCGATTACATTAATGTTCAATGCCATGCTTGTATCGGTGGCACAAATTTAGGCGAGGACATCCGTAAACTTGATTATGGGCAACATGTTGTTTCTGGTACACCAGGAAGAGTTTTTGGTAAGATTGGTTTCAGGAATTTGGTTTACTTTAGCGTTTTATTTTGTACTTATATTCGCTCATAATTTTAAGATATGATACGTCGTCGAAATCTGAGAACTCGTTCAATTAAAATATTGGTTCTTGACGAAGCTGACGAAATGTTGAACAAAGGTAATAATTAGAAATATTTAATTAGATCCTTTGGTTTGCCCATTTTAAGTGTGATATGTGCCATATTTAGGTTTTAAGGAACAGATATATGATGTATATCGTTACCTTCCACCTGCTACCCAAGTAATCCTGATATCAGCTACTTTGCCACACGAAATCTTAGAAATGACGAGCAAATTTATGACTGATCCTATCCGAATTCTTGTCAAACGGTAAGACATTTATTTTTGTGTGTTAATTGATTCATTAATTAGGTTTCTTCTATCATTAGATAAATAAGCTTCTTGAATTATAGGGCATTCATGATTGGGAATATTTTTCAACGGTAACTAATGTGTTATTCTTTTTGTTCTTTCCTCCTAAGTGATGAACTGACGTTGGAAGGCATCAAACAGTTTTTCGTAGCTGTGGAAAGAGAGGAGTGGAAATTTGACACACTTTGTGACCTGTACGATACATTAACTATTACACAAGCTGTAATATTCTGTAACACAAAACGAAAGGCATGTCTCAAGTTAATCATTTATTGTAATTTTAAGAATAATAGAAAGGAACAATGTGTGTGATATTTACAATTTATTAGGTCGATTGGCTTACAGAGAAGATGAGAGAAGCCAATTTTACTGTATCATCAATGCATGGTGACATGCCCCAGAAAGAACGTGATACAATCATGAAAGACTTTAGATCTGGTTCAAGGTACTGTATGCAGACGACTTAAGGAACTGAAATTTATTATAAATTCGCCGTGTAAAGAGTAAATTAGAGCTCGTTGATTTTCCTCCATTTAGTCGTGTGTTGATCACTACTGACGTTTGGGCAAGAGGCATTGACGTCCAACAAGTTTCACTGGTTATTAATTACGATTTACCAAACAACCGTGAGTTGTACATTCACAGGTATGTACTCTCTATCATTCGGTATACCAGCCCTGTACGCCAATACCAAGTAATAAGTATCTATTTAACAGAATTGGTCGTTCGGGTCGATTTGGACGTAAAGGAGTAGCCATCAATTTCGTCAAAAATGATGACATAAGGATTTTGCGGGATATTGAACAGTACTACAGCACACAAATTGATGAAATGCCAATGAATGGTAGGTACCGGTTTAAATACTTGCCCAAAAGAAGTTTTGTTTTCTGGACAAAGGTTTTGTTTTTCTTCCTACCTCCACGTTTTGGCTTTTCTAAACTTTTTTTTGGAGCGGGCAAATTTGAAAATAATCAGAATTTGATGGTACGGTTGACCTAATTTGTAACTGAGAGTTTATAACTCGGGAGCTCACTGGTTATCTTGAATTTGAGTCCTGCGCGAAACAGGAAGACGAAAGGGAAGCCCCAGTTAAAGCCGTGGTCCCGGGTGAAGTTTGTCGGTGCTGTAGGTAATGGGCTTTTTTAAAATGCCGTCTAGTAGATCGCGCGCGTGTTCCCGGTTCCAATCGTGCAAATGGGTATCCGATCCTGTGGTAGACGGGAAAGGGTTTTAGAATGATGCTGGCAGAGCCTACCGTCTATTTCAAGCTGCATTCTAATGTATGATACTTTACATTTGCAGTTGCTGACTTAATATAAATGAAGTTTGATTAACGGAGACATAGTCGGTCAGAATTTTTATGTTTATATTTCATCTTCGACATTTACATTCATTCGCTTATATAATAATTTACTGGCTGTACTGTGAGAATTTTTAAGAGGTATCAATAGAGAACGGATATTTGTGTTTGTTTTGTCATCACTTGCAAGTTGATAAATTAAAATTCACTTAAAAACGTTTTAAAACTTGAAACTGCGAAAGATAACAGTAACATTTAATAGATTTGTTATAACGAAAATTTTTCAGCCACTTTATCTGCAACCATTTGGGCAATAGCTTGAGATGATGTTGCTCCTGGAGATGGAGCATTTCTGACATGTAACATGAGTTTGCCCAGTTCTCCTTGGCCACCGTCAAATATGAAGTCATCCACCAGTTTTCCGTCTATACTCATAGCTTGGGCTCTTACTCCAGCAGGGCCCCTGTTACAACGAAAAAAGTATATTATCTTGAAATCTTGAAAAATATTCAGTGAATGAAGACTAATTTAAAGCAACCATTTAAGCAAGATCGAACTTTCTAATGAAGATGAATCCATTTTGGTTGGAGCGTGAGGACACTTGGCAAGTAAGGTGACAAGTTAACACGTGACACCTTTACTAAGTCTGTAGCTCACTACGAAATTCTAGGGTGTGGCTGTCGTCGCAGCGATCACGTATCATGAAAAATGTTGGCCTGCTTTCTGATTATAGCACGCAATTCCTGGTCACTTGAGCTACTAAAGGTCAAGAGGTTGTACGTTTTACTTTCGAGTCATTGGGAGCGGCTTATTGCACTGGACACACCAGTTCTAGTCTGATCACCGAAGCTAAACAACGCAACCCCAGCAAGTACTAACATGGATGGCCTCTTGGGAAAAACCGGGTACCGCTAATGCCCAAAAATCGTCACAGTGTAGTGTCTGTACAGTCTCTGCATTAAAATTCGCAGTGGACGGAGCTTCAATGACGTTGTAGATGAAGGGCCCTAAAACACCAACGAAACAAAAACCTCGAGTGTCGTTCCTTTTGGTCAGTCAAGAACGAACTCGAAGAAGAAAAAAAGGCTAGTATTGAAGTAATCCGGTGGTTTCAGCCTTAATGTTTGTATTGCAAGCATCAAGTTACCACCTTCAGCGTTCCTGCAGTAAACATTCTTAGCAGACACATTGGGATATAGAGGACGAAGAGGAATAAGAAGTTTTGCGTTTCCTTATACCAAGAAGCACGGGAAATGACCACTTCAACTTCTGGAGTTTGGAGATACTACCGGAGGAGCAATCAATGGTGAGGAAGTACTGACGTTCATAAAGTGGGAATGAACAATTTCATCTGGGATAACCCAACAAAACAGGTCAAAGATCAGTTAGAAAGAGCAACAAGAGACGAATACAGAGTTATTCCTATGAAAATATGGCGTTCCAAGAAGTGCATTGCAGTAGTCTCGATAATTCAGGTTGGATGGGACAGGGGCTTCCTGTCCCGTCCTGCGGACTTTGGCTTAAGCCCTGGGCCCACAAAAGTTTAATTATCATAAATTGTTAATACTCTTTCATTAACAATCAGCACTTAAAATATTAATAATATAATAATGATAATTTATAGTAGTACAGTATTTGTTTTATTTAGCTGATGTAACATTATTGAACTTCAATAAGCCCTAGGCCCCGAAAAACCTAGATCTGCGCCCCTGTATGTAAGTGGAACATATCTCTACATAATTTAAAACTTTGTTTATAAATTAATTTAAGGAAATGGGACAACAAAATGCTTGGATTATTGGAAACTGATAAATATTGTAGGCTGGATTATCGAGACTCCACTGCACTTTATTGTTACTATATGATGTATTAATTTTTTTAAGGACTGCCTGTGGTCATGGGACCACTGAGGACAGCTCGGTACCAGTCCAGTCCTAGCCCGAACGCTTATAGAGTTTGAGGTGCAGTTGCACTATTTCTACCCTAACTTACCTTTCTACGTCAGAGGCTCGTAGTTCTGGTATGAATTTTTGTAACTGTCGAACTTGCATTTGAAGGAAGAAAGAATTCAGCATCTCTTTCATGCCAAATACAGCATAGTGCCCTACTAGTTTCTGGAAGCCTCTGAAATACAGATTGGTAAGTATTATTTCGAAAGTCCTGCTCTGTGATAAGATTACCGTACTTTAGTGCATATAACGCGCACCCGCTTATAATGCATGGAAATTGGGCTTTTACGCAATAAAATTCTGACGAGTTCGTGAAAGGGGTCATAAATCAGGGAATCCTCGTATTCCAGGGTCAGGGGTCCGTGATGCAATTCCTAACTTCCCACCTATGGCAGGGTCGGGTACCCATCTTGTCCTGAATGGCCACAAGGGTGTTTTTTGGGACAATGTTCTTCCACAGCCAGTCGTCGGTCTAGGGGGTCGGTTTGGGGGCATTCCACCGACGCCAGGGGCCGAGGTTCTACACATGGAAATTTTGCATCCTCTATCTGTTGCATAGTACAGAGGGTTCTTTGACGTGCAAATGCCATCGTACACCACACGAAACCTCGGTTTTACTTCTCACCTGCAGGAAAGCGCGAGCGGCTTAATGCGTCGGACACAAGGGGTGAGCTCCTACACCTGGAAATTTTGCCTCATCTACCCGTTGCATAGTAACCCGCCGTGGTGGCGTAGTGGTTAGCTCACTCGGCAACTACGCCAGTAGTTCTAGGTTCGATACTGGACCATGGTGGGTCGGCTTCTTTCGGGCGAGAGAGAAGCCGCGAGTGTGCCTTCTTTCGGATGAGAAGTAAAACCGAGGTCCCGTGTGGGTGTACGATGGCGCTTGCACGTAAAAGAACCCTCTCTACTACGCAACGGGTAGATGAGGCAAAATTTCCAGGTGTAGGAGCTCGCACTCTGGCGTCGGTAGCATTCCCCAACGAACACTAGACCAACGATAAAGAAGCGTAGGGGTGCAGCTTTGGCCGGCAACCGGCTGCAGAAAAAGCTATGTCCAAAATATCACCCTGTGTCCATTCAGAGGGACAAATGCGTACCCGACCCTGCCATAGGCGGGAAAAGGGTTAGGAGTTGCTTTTGCTTTTCTACCAGTTGCATAGTAGAGGGTTCTTTGACGTGCAAATGCCATCGTACACCACACGGGAACTCGGTTTTACTTTCAGCGGAAAGAAGGTGCACCAAGGGCTTCTCTCTCACTGGAAAGAAGCCAACCCAGCTCAGTCCAGTGTCAAACCTAGAACTGAACTACTGACGCAGTTGCCGAGCGTGCTACCCACTCCGCAAGGCGAGTCCTAGGAGACCGCGAAGAAATCCTATAAAAACCTTAAGGTCCACTGCCCCAGTCGGTTGCTTATGGGTTTATAAAAGGCCCTTGGTTCTATTATACATAATCTTGGCATCACGCTCTGAAGTAAGCGGAAATCTTACTCTGTGGAGTAGTGGCAAGGGCGGAAGAAACAATATTTCTTGTATGGACTCTAAAGAGTGCATACAAGAAATATTGTTAAAATTCACCATTGGTTACAGTTCAACAAGCTTATCTCTGGCAGACTATAGGGGGAGAAAGGCTCATCCTTACAAACTGACGGAGGTCGGGACACGAACAGACTCGTATTGCTGGTCTTTTCTTCCAAGGGTCATTCGGCAATGGAATTCTCTCAGTGAGGAAGTTTCTGCAAGAAGGTGCCATTATAGCAGGTATGCAATATTTGGCAGAATAGATGTTATGCTATGCTTCAGGTTCCTTGGGGGTTCAATGGGCTATAAATTAGGAATGAGAGTCATTCTCTCCACTGCCAATTTGGCCTATCAGGGCTGCTTGCAGTGTATCCAATTAGAATAGAATTAGTTCATGGCAGAGATTTTATATCTTCAATGTGGCTTCCTGCAAAATAAAGTTTTGGTCTAGCGCCCCTCCGTAAATACCGGGCGAGAGGGGTGTGCTAATGCGCGTTATATGCCCTAAAGTATGGTACTTTTAGCAGGGATTGTTTTTTCTGTCAGATGACTTACGGATAGCGAACGGCATCAAGTACATCTTTTAAATTGAAATCCCAAAATTTGTAACCTTCTCTTTTAAAGGCCAACACTGCATTCGGTCCTAGCCAGACGTTGCCATCCATTCTTGGAGTGAAATGGACACCAAGGAAAGGAAAGTTTGGATTTGGTACCTTAACAAACAAACAAACGAAGCGATGAATAAAAAAAGATGTTAGTTACACCAAGACTTCATTCTTGATATTTCCTCACGGGGTAAATATTGCCATTGATTAAATGACGTTTATCAGGTTTCAGGAGTAAATATTCTCCTCTGAATGGAACGATCTTGGGATTTGAATCACAACCGGACAATACTGCAAGCCTGTCAGAAAACAGACCTCCGCATGTCAACACATAACGGCATTGTACAGCTTGCTGTTAAAGAAACAAAAATCGCAAATAATTATTCTGAAGTTCATCAAAAGTTGTTTCTTTTGTTTTTTTTGGAAAAGATGAATGTAAGACCCACGCCATGATTGCCTTTCACAATGACTGGATAACGATTCACATCAGCAATTTTGCTATCAGTTGCCAACTTGAATTCTTTGACTTTAAATCCGTTATGGATGACTCCGCCTGACTTCTGGAAATCATTTGCATAGTACTCGCTAACCAATCTGAAATCTATTATTCCAGTGTGCGGAGACCAGATGGCCTTCAATCCCTAAGTAGAACAGAGCATTATTCTCGAAACATCATTTCAATAAGCTGATAGAAATGTGCAGCCTTGCCTTGCAATGAGGTTCGATTTCAGTAATTTTTTCTGGTTCCACCATCTTAACATCCTTGACGCCATTCTTCAATGCTCTCTCATACAAGGTATCTAAATGCGGAAGTTCTGATGGCTCCACAGCGACGATCAGCTGCAATCAATCCAGTTTCCATGATAAGATTCTCATACGGATTCAGACGGGGTTGGTCTGAAGGTTTGAATACACGAAGGTAACATTAGGTCTTGTTGACAAAACTAATGTGAATTTCGATAACAGCATCAGGAACCCTATTGCCAGACACTGCTGTGCATCTGAAATCACTCTGTAACAAACAAACTAACCAGTGCTCCAAGGAAACCATTTAGGAAAGGCCCCTGGACTCATCATCGTACCCTTATCCCACCTGTGGTAGGGTCGGGTCTGCGGGTTCTAGCCCTCCACTCCCGTCTATCTCCCACTAGGTCCCCGTCCACCCCACACTACCATATCCTTACAGACAACATGCTCCCACGTCTGCTTCGGTCTCCTCCTCCCCCGGGTGCTTCCCACCAACCCCCGGGAGCGGCGAATTGCGTTGGACACACCAGTTCTCGTCTGATCACTGAAGTTAAGCAGCGCAACCCCAGCTAGCACTGGCATGGGTGGCCACTTGGGAAAACTGGGTACTGCTAATACCCAAAAATCGTAGCATTAGTGTAGTGTCTGTGCAGTCTCTGCAGTGCACGGGGCTCTAATGACCTTTGTAGTTGAAGGGCCCTAAAACACCAACAAACAACAACCCACCACCTGCATTCCCGAAATTGACCCAACGAGCTCCTCCTCCCCTCTTCTCATTACGTGTCCAAACCACCTCATTTTTTCGGCGATTTCCACCACCTCCAGGCTACCTCTAATATACACATTCCTAATTCTGGCAGGTCTCGACACCCCACTCATGTACCGCAGCATTCGCATGTCGGATACTTGCATGCTATTGACGTGGCTCGTCCTCACTGCCAAACCCTGATCCATATAGCTGGTTTAACCACTGCCCTGTAAAACTTCCCTTTCAACTTGATTGGGACCCTTTATCACACTCGACTCCGCTTGCCTGTCTCCACTTCAACGATCCCCCATTAATTCTATGGGTCACATCAGAGTATCTCCACATTGCTTAGGAACGTTGATCCTAAGTACTTTACCTCTTGCACCTTTTTCACTAGTTCGCTCCTAGAAAGTATGTCACCGTTATTTTCCTGTCCTTTCCAACGGGCTGTAGAGCAGGCATGTCAAACTGGAGGTACCCCGAGGGCCAGATTGGTAACATGGACGTTATGAGGAGCAGAGACGTAGCAAGGTTTTTAGTGCCCTTAAGTCAACACTACACGCTATTTATAACAGTGATAGGGGAACTAACCTACTTTCAACCTATATTTGTGTCGTATGTGGCTTTTGAGGCTCACCAAGTGCCCCGCGGGGCCTGCGCCCTTGGCATTTGTCCTATTGCCAATGCGTTGTTAGGGCTATGATGAGGGCCATGCAGTGTTGACTTTGTTTTTAAAAGTACCAAGAGGCCCAGGGGCCTGACGGTATGGAGTTTATTTGACCTGACAGTTGCCGAAATGGTATTTGATAATAGTTTTAATCAAAATATGCACATCGCACCCCATTCCAATTACGCCCAGGGACAACTGCCCCCTCTCGTTACGCTTCTGAATAGCAGACTGTATATCGTCACCTTTCTTTAGAAACCACGTTTAGTCCCATTTTCCTTCTTAATGAAACAATCCGAAAATTCACAGACCTTGTAAGTCTGTCAGCAATCTCTGCCCCTCTACAGGGCAGTTTTTGTTATCCCCAACAATTGATAACAGTGTTAGTTATGAGCAGGTTTTCTTCTCTCCTGTAAATTTGCTTTTTTCGACTTACGAGGTTTCTAAAGAAAGGTGACGATATGTATACTACATGATAGGGATTGGGAGGTCTGCAACTCTAGGCTTCAAGAGCCGCATGCGGCCCGTGGGCCGTCAGTTTGACACCCCTGCTGTAGGGAACCTATTTGCTCTAAAATAACGCTGATCAGTGAAGTAATTGAGAACTACAATGCACAGACGTCTGGTGTTTAACAATGCGGAAGGGAGCTAAACTCGTCATTTATGATCAATTATGCATATTTGTGATTTGGGTTATTTAAAGTCGTCGGGAGCGGCGAGTTGCGTTGGACACACCAGTTCTCGTCTGATCACTGAAGTTAAGCAACGCAAGCCCAGTTAGTACTGACATGGGTGGATGCTCGAGAAAGCTGGGTACTGCTAATACCCAATAATCGTCGCATTGGTGTAGTGTCTGTGCAGTATATGCATTAGAACTATACAGTGGATGGGTCTCTAATGACCTCGTAGTTGATGGGACCTTAAACACCAACAAACAAACAACTTAAAGTCGTCAGTTCAGCTCTGGAGGCCATTTACCACTTCCTCGAAGAATGAATTCCTGCCAACTGGCAAACTGGTACACCAACAAAAAACCTGTGCATGCGCTGCAGGATAGACAGGAAGGTCTTCCTGCATGAGTCTGTGTACACTTGGCAATAAAATAGGACAGCATATTAACCAGGGTAGGAAAATGAGGTCCAAATAGTCACATGTGGATCATTGGTTCCCATCCAAAAGCAGGGACACTTTAGATTTCCAGCTTGCTCAAAAGAAACCGTCTGTTTGGCTAAGGCAGTGGTCCTTTTAGCTGCGGGGGTGCCCTGTATATGATGGTGTATTTTAGACTCGTGATCCTCCATCTCAAGCCACCTGTGGAATACAGCCTTCTTTTGTTTGATGTCTGTCTATGCCTCAACATTCCACCACCATATCTGTCTGCCCTGGACTGTGCCCCATACTGGAGCCTACCCTCGAATGGCTTCCCCGCATTTTCAAATCTTTCTAATAACCCTGTCGCAGAAGGCATCAGCAGTCAAATCCCAGTCTACCTACCAGTGGACTTCTTGCCTAAATTCATCTGTTTTAGCGGGCAATTTCCACCACCTAATATCCTGCTCTTCTTTCCATGAATGTGCTTACCTGCCCCTTTCACTAGAGTTTATAACAGCAGTAACCTATGGCCACATTCTTTTTGAAAAATTTCACTGGGGAGAGCCCAGCAATCACGAACCTCTGCCCAATACTGACATCTAACCATAAACAAATCTATTTGAGACCTTCCCTGTGGTGACTGGAACGTTATCAGGTGCTCATCGCTTTTCCCCAACCATGTGTTTGCCAGTGCAAGTCCATGTGCTTTAGCTGCTTCCAGAATCGATTGTTCCTGGATTAACTGTTCCATCCCCCAGGCACCTCCTCATAGTCCCTGCCTGTCCTTGTCTACATGGCTATTGCAATGCCCACCAATAATTAAACGCTCATTCCCTTTGCACTGTCTTACCTCGGAATCTACTGAGTGCACCAACTCACGAAAGTCCTTCCAGAAATCTACATTTGTGGGTTCATCAAAACCAGCTTGAGGGGCACATACACTGATGAGGTGGGACACTACACCACGCCAAATTACTGAAACTAAACATTATCCTACTATTAATTCTTTTAACTAAGGTGACCCCTTCGTGTAACTCACTATTTAGTGCATCCCCATGAGCCCTTGGATCTATTCCCCTTCCATTTAATTTATTGCAAAAGAACGCCCTACACTTTAAAATATTACCTAATTCCCTTGTTTTCCCTATGAGGGTCATCACATTTCATGTCCCTAATCCAAGATTAGCGCCCTTTTGCTTGGTGGCACAGTTCTGACAGGGGCCATTCCAGCCAGGAGTCTGGAACCCGTGAGAATATTAGATGGGTTGTCTGAGAGGGATGCCGGCCGACCCTACAGAAGATACTCAATGCATGAGGGAGCGGCGAATTGCATTGGACACACCAGTTCTCGTCCGATCACTGAAGTTAAGCAACGCAACCCCAGCTAGTAGTGACATGGGTGGCCACTTGTGAAAACTGGGTACTGCTAATACCCAAAAATCGTCGCATTAGTGTAGTGTCTGTGCAGTCTCTGCATAAGAACTATGCTGTGGACGGGGATCTAATGACCTTGCAGTTGAAGGGCCCTAAAGCACCAACAAACAAAACACTCAATGCATTATCTGCTTTGAGAGGCAAGGTCTCCAACGCGTGGCATTCCGTGGACATGACGATGACGGCCCGGAACCCACTCACTCACCCTTGACGTCCGCCGGTACTGAAGGTCTAGCCCCCAGCACCGGGATCCACGGGAGCGATTTTATTTCGCTCCTCCCCTCCATGTGTAATGAGGACTCCCCTATCCGCCACCTTGGGACCAGGAGGCGGCTGTAGTGCGTTGGGCACACCAGTTCTCATCTGATCACTGAAGTTAAGCAACGCAACCCTAGGTAGAACTAACGTGGATGGCCACTTGGGAAAACTGGGTACCGCTAATACCCAAAAAATCGTCGCATCAGCGTAGTCTCTGCATTAGAAGTACGCAGTGAACGAGGCTCTAATGACCGTTGTAGAGGAAAGGCCCTAAAACACCAACGAAACAAAACCTGGGGACCAGCCACGTAGCAGTTCACTCTGTCGGTGGCATTTCATTACTGACAAAAGTCATCTATAAAAGTTCGTACCTTTCCACACCTTTTGTACGGTACTTTATTCTTATCACAGTATTCATATAGCAGCCACTGGCCTTTGACACACAATTTGGCCTTCAGCGAGCCCGGCGTGTAGTAAACGCCTGCGTGAATCACTCCACTGTTGTGACCACTCTGATGTGTACCTGCAAAACAACCAACTTGTCAGAAGTAAGTTCCAAAAGTTGTGTAGGGTTCCAAAGGAGGAATTTCGAAGTTGTCAGCTTACCTAGTTTAGTTTCTTTTTCTAGAAGTCCAAATTTGATGTTAGGATGACGAAGACTTAGTTCTCTGGCTGTAGCAGTTCCAACAATGCCGCCACCAACAATCACGATGTCGTAATAGGCCGATGGAGAGCTAAAGAACAATGACTTGAGTGTCACAGACATCATTGTTCATACGCTGTCGAAATGTGCTGTCATGTCACTGTGTTCGACACTGGTTAGGCATCCTGCCAAGCAAGATAATCTGGACCCCTGGGTTAGCAAACTTTGAAGTAATGCAACTTTGTTATATAACCTGACGCCCGTTGACAGGTCACATAATGAAATCACTTGGTGGTAGCAGGTTCGATCCCGACCGGGGAAATGACTTCTTCCTTTCTACTGCTGAAAGTGGAGGAGCTCCTACACCTCAGAATTTGTCACACTGCTTCTACAATCTTTTAAGTGTAAAAAAGGTTGTTTATTCGTGAAATGGTGGGTATAAGGTACCGCTTTCCTTCCCATCTCGGGAGCGGCGAATTGCGTTGGACACACCAGATCTCATCTGATAACTGAAGTTAAGCAGCGCAACCCCAGTTAGTACTGACATGGGTGGCCGCTTGGGACAACTGGGTACTGCTAATACCCACAAATCGTCACATTAGTGTAGTGTCTGTGCAATCTCTGCATAAGAACTATGCAGTGGACGGGGCTCTAATGACCTTGTAGTTGAAGGGCCCTAAAACGCCAACGAATAAAACCTTCCCATCTCGTCTGCTCGCATAAGTTAAGCAGCGCAACCCCAGCTAGTATTGACATGGGTGGCCGCTTGGGAAAACTGGGTACTGCTAATACCCAAAAATCGTCGCATTGCTGTAGTGTCTGCAGTCTCTGTATTAGAACTACACTGTGCGGCCAAGTTGCATTGGACACACCAGTTCTTGTGAGATCACTGAAGTTAAGCATGGCATACCCACGTAAGTACCAACATGGGTGGTTGGTAGTGAATGTTGGATGCTGCAAATTTCCCCCTTTCCTAAGTCCTCTGCACCTACCACCTCGGAGCGGCGAGTTGCTTTGGGCACACCAGTTCTCGTCTGATCACTGAAGTTAAGCAACGCAAGCCCAGTTAGTACTGACATGGGTGGTCGCTCGGGAAAGCTGGGTACTGCTAATACCCAATAATCGTCGCATTAGTGTAGTGTCTGTGCAGACTATGCACTAGAACTATGCAGTGGACGGGTCTCTAATAACCTTGTAGTTGACGGGACCTTAAACACCAACAAACCAAAAAAAAAACCTACCACCTCCTCACCTGCGAGCAGCCTCCTAAACGTTCGGCCTGTTATGGCTGCTTGGCTTACTCTCCAACCCATTAGCGTGACAGACTAAAAAGTGCAGTGGACAGGGCTCTAATGACCTTGTAGTTGAAGGGCCCTAAAACACCAACGACCCAATCAGATAGCGCATTTGGGGCTCCCCTGTGACTTGAACGCCGCCCCTCGTCCACACGCCTTGGCCAGAATCGAACCCTACGATGGATTCAAGAGGTAAGCACTCAACATCGAGGCGGGCCTCAAAGGATGTGCCCCTGCCTCAAATTTTAGCACCTATGTGCTTTCTATTAGCACTTTGATCGGTAAGGTCGGACTGGTCGGTCGTCATTTAAAATATTGTCTTTGTGGCCTTTTTTTGTAGCTATTCTCCGGGCCCAAAGTTTCTATTCAGTACGACCCTGTGCTAAGGATGTCGCCCTGAACTTGAAATTGTTAGGGCTTTCCAATCGTTTGTAAAGACCCCGGGAAAGAGTCAGGGAAGTGACCTCCTCCAAACACCCCAACGAAATTCAAATTTAATCAGGGTATGATGATTAAGATTGATGATGATGCCAATTTCACCCCATTAACCTTTTGAGGCTCTAAAGCTTCACCAAAAGTTGAGTTACAAAGGATTCAAGGCAATTGATGATGCTTGATTAATTCAAGTGGCGGCGTGCTTGCCTCATTAACTCAAGTGGCAGAGTTCTTGCCGCATCAAGCATCTTGTGCCTAGCCTCTTAGGATTGCGATCATGGTCGACGCCGGCAGTCCCTTTCAAACCAGTGATATCTACTCTTAAGGTCGGCTAGGAACTTAAAGCCTTGACCCAGTGTGTTGTGCAAGATGCCAACCTCCATCGGCACAATTTCCTGATGAAGTTCATCAAACTCCATGCTGTTTCCATTGCAAGGTCATGATGGGTATCTTTCAGGCGATGCACCGACCGCCATCTCCCGAGCACTTGCCTGCAACCGTTTGGCACATTACTTCAGGCTAGGCTCCTCTACACGTGCTCTGTGGGGCTCCTTCCACCAATCCTTTGGTGACAACACCATTATGCCTCCACGACTCGGAATCGTACTCAGCCCGCCCGTACATCAGGCGGATACCGGATATCAGTTCCGCCACTCGCTGGGGACACAAGGTGGAAGCGGCGAATTGCGTTGGACACACCAGTTCTGGTCTGATCACTGAAGTTAAGCAGCGCAACCCCAGCTAGTACTGACATGGGTGGCCGCTTGGGAAAACTGGGTACTGCTAATACCCAAAAATCGTCGCATTGGTGTAGTGTCTGTGCAGTGTCTGCATAAGAACTACGCTGTGGACGGCGCTCTAATGACCTTGTAGTTCAAGGGCCCTAAAACACCAACAAACCAAGGTCATGATAGGATAAGAAACTGTCAACTGGGATTGAACCCACGTCAAGAAGTAACCATTGTGCCTTTAGCAGTCAAATATAATAAAAGGAAATTCCCGCTTATGGCTGGGTCGGAAAAGCAACCCCCAACCTTTTTCCCGCCCATGGCAGGGTCGGGTAACCATCTTTGTCCCCCTCAAATGGAGGACAAAGATGAGTGGGTGATGTAGAGCGTTGTTTTACGTGCAAATGACATTATACTCCACACGGGCCACTGTGTGACTTCCCATCCAACGGAAGGCGCACTCGAGGTCTATCTCACCCGAAAGAAGCCGCCACCTCGATCCAGTATCGAACTTTGGAGGGAGCGGCGAATTGCGTTGGACACACCAGTTCTCGTCTGATCACTGAAGTTAAGCAACACAACCCCAGTTAGTACCGACATGGATGGCCGCTTGGGAAAACTGGGTACTGTTAATACCAAAAAATCGTCGCATTAGTGTAATGTCTGTGCAGTCTCTGCATGAGAACTATGCTGTAGACGGGGTTCTAATGACCTTGTAGTTGAAGGGCCCTAAAACAACAACAGCACGCTACCTCCAGGGTCACCGAGAAGGGTCTTTAGGCTTCCTCTCGTCTGTCAAACCATTCTTTCCCCTTTCTACGCTAACGGTTTCTATCTTCGCAATTTCAACGTTCTCTTTCTACTGGGAGCTTTCCAACCCGTGAGGACCTAACCCTTTCACAGGACATTGTTAAGGTGCAAAAACCTAAGAGGTGTCCACTACGATCGGTGGCCAGTCCGTTGCATGCGAATTTCGGTACAGCGCCTGCTCTTGCACTTATGCTGCCCCGGACAAAAGGACAAATTGCCACCACTTGAAGCAGCGCTCTGTTCTCACACTTACAGCGAAAATGGAGCCCCGGACAAATACCCGGGTTGCCCCTTCCCCCTTAGAGCGGGCCCTGTTCGGTAGGATTCGCCTCCATCCCTATCATTTTATCTCAATTTCGGCTGCTTCTCCACTCCTTGGACACCTGAAACTCACAGGTACCCTACACAGCCTGTAGTTACCATTAGCCCGTCAGCAACTGTCCGATATCCCAGGTAGAGATCCTCTCCTCTACAGATTATTCAAGCCGAGATTGACGCCCGAGTAACATGCACGTAAAACACGGACAGCCCTAAATGCTAAAACGTTCTTTTTTTTTTTTTTCGGTCCGCTAGCCGCGCTCACCAATTAATAGTTTATTAGGTAATGAAATTAAGTTATTAAATTAATCATAATCTATGTTGTTTGTTTTAAATGAATATGAACTTATTTTCAAGATTTTCAGTTATAGAAAGAAATTGTATTATTTCAAAGTTGGAAAGTCGTTGCGATCAATTCGAAATTTGGAACACGATATTTACAGTACGTACAGACACTGGATAACCTTCAACTTCATGTTTTTTTTTAAAGAAAATCCAAGTTTAGAATGTAATTCAGACGTCCTTGAAAAAAACTAACTGATATTAGGTCAACGTATTGTATAAAAATTACCTTGTGGAGTAAGTCCGTAGTTGTAGTAACTCATATTTTGAATTTTCTGTTAATTGACTCTTGTATCCTGTAGGAAGGCAAGTCGAAGTGTTTCGGCGAACGTATTGGGATAGGTGACGACAGAATTCGTGTCTTATTCTCACCGTTGCCATCATTTTAAAAAGAATTGCACATAGCATTCATTCCGTGTCGTTTCTCCGGTGGCCCGCCGCGATGTCCTTGGATTAAAGAGCTACTTGAATATCGTGAACCTCATTCAGATAAAAAGTAAGGTGGGTTAGTAAAACAAGGGTCCTTCACAAACCATGAAACTCACAGAAAAAGCGTCATTTGATCACGTCAATTTGAAGTTTGAGAACGTACCATGTACTCTAGAAGACAAAATGACTATATGGGTTTTTCTTTTCTACCACTAGCTAAACGTCAATTTCTATTGAGTCCGAAAAATTCAAGGTCGACAGGCGGAGTGAGTATAAAAACTAGCTAAAGCCAAATCAGAGGGTGCATGTGACCGTTTCTCCCTTTTTTTTTGTAGTGTAAATCAGCTGTTTCTTCATACCCACTGCTTTGTTTTTTGAGGTCATTGTATTGCTGGAGCGCCAGTGATTCTCAAATTTCCACTTGCTACGATATACATACATGTATGTTTGAAAAAATGACTGAATTTTCAGTCTCCACAGACAGACCAACTATCCAACATTGAAAAGTTGATATTTGTTACAAATGTTTTTTTTTTATTATTATCAATGATGCAATTAGAAAGCGTGGGGTAGGCCGGCGTCGTCGTCCCTCCCACACAGACAACCCATCCAATATTCCTGCAGGTTCCAGATGCCTGGCTGGTGTGTCCTTTTTGTTTTGTTGGTGTTTTAGGGCCCTTCAACTACCCTGTCCACTGCGTTGTTCTAATGCAGAGACTGTACAGACACTGCACTAATGCGACGATTTTTTTGGGGTATTAGCGGTGCCTAGTTTTCCAAAGATTAAAAAATATTTCCAAAAGATTTAAACAACTTCAAAGATTTCCAGATTGAAAAAATTGTAAGATTCCAAAAATTTCCGAGTTTCAAGAATTCTGACATTCAAGAAATAAAAAATTCCAATATTCACAAAATTCCGAGATTAAAAATAATACCAAAAATTCTAAGCGTCCAAATTCCTAGTTTCCAAAAGATTCAAAAATTTCACAATAACCAGATTCAACAGCCAGAAGGTAAACTCTTTATTGATCAATGAGTGTTTCATTTTTAGCAAATGTGTCTTTGGGAAATTACGTTGCTATCGTTTTTAACAAGCAGTCTATCACAGTAGTTTTAAGGAGCAGGTTTCACAGCAATTTTTCAGGAGCAGTTTTTCACAGTAGTTTTTCTGAGATCCAGAACATTCACCCCCAACATTTTGCCCGTGTACGTTCCCCCCCCCCCCCCCCCAGGGGGCGAAACTTCTGTAAACCAGTTTTTCTGCAGTGCTTTTCTAAGTACTAGTTTTTCACCATGTTTTTTTTACAGTAGTATTTTTGTGGGACTTTTCTGCTGTGGATTTTCCAGGAGCTGAATTTTGCAGTAGTATTTTATGGAGCAGGTTGTCCCAGTAGTATGTTCAGGAGCAGTTTTTCACAGCACTCTTTTCAGGAATGGCTTTTCACAGTAGTGTTTAAGGAGCAGAGTTTCACAATAGTTTTCAAAACTTTTTTAACCTTAGTTTTTAAGAAGCAGTTTAACACACCAGTTTTGGAGGAGCAGTTTCTCACAGTTGTTTTTTGAGCAGATTATTTTGCAGTAGTTTTTAAGGAGCAGATTTTTTTGCAGTAGTTTTTAAGGAGCAGACTTTTTTGCAGTAGTTTTTAAGAAGCAGACTTTTTTGCAGTAGTTTTTAAGAAGCAGTTTTTGCATTAGTTTCATAATGACCAGTTATTTCAGTGGTTGTTGAGGTGCAGCTTTTCACAGTAGTCTTTTCAGGAGCAGATTTTTTTGCAGTAGTTTTTAAGAAGCAGTTTTTGCATTAGTTTCATAATGACCAGTTTTTTTTCAGTGATTGTTGAGGTGCAGCTTTTCACAGTAGTCTTTTCAGGAGCAGTTTTTTTGCACTAGTTTTAAGGAGCAGTGGTTTTCTCAGGAGCAGTTTTTCACAGTAGTGTTTTGAGGAGCAGTTTTTGCAGTTCTACTTTCAACAGCAATTGATGTCACCAGTACTAACCCTAACCTCACCTCACATAATATGTGCATGGGGGGGGGGGGTTGCAACCCCAAAACCCCATCCTAGATGGTTGGGTTTGTGTTTTAGGGCCCATCGACTTCAAAGGACATTAGGGCCCTATAACACAGTTATGGTAGGCATTCATTGTTCTATTACCTTGCAATGACTGTTATGACTGTTGAAATATGTTGTTATGACTGTTGCAATTTTGAACAAATTTGGGTACCCAAGAGATTGGCACGTATGCCAAATTTGTATGTATGCCAAATTGTCGTATGCTAAATTGACTATGCCAAATTGCCATATGCCACATTGGCATGCACCAAATTGATGTAGACCCATGCCAGTGGGACAAAACTAGGTACCTGACTCTTTCATAGGTTGAAAACAAGGTTGGCAGCTTCTTAGATTTAAAGGGGATGTAGCTGAACGAATTATTTTCATTTTAGTTTAGAAGAATGTGAGAAATGTTAGGCAAGATGCAAGCTCAGATGAATG
The DNA here is from genome assembly GCA_013389805.1 of Trigoniulus corallinus. Lineage (NCBI taxonomy): Eukaryota > Metazoa > Arthropoda > Diplopoda > Spirobolida > Trigoniulidae > Trigoniulus > Trigoniulus corallinus. Next base: position 8,091,215 of record JAAFCE010006949.1, read on the forward strand.
CAGATCATCTTTCACAACACCCTCCACCACCGCATTCTTTGAGACAGCAGAAGTCTGACTAAGACTATCAATTTTTTGCACAAGTATTTAGATGTGCCCTGTTAAAGACCACTCAGGTATGCAGGCCCTCTCAACATGCTATGAATGGGGGGTACCCCAGCCAGGCGTCTGGAACCCCCAGGAATATTGGCTGGGTTGTCTGTGGGGGATGCTGGCCTACCCCACTTGTTCCAACATTGCATTATACAACCAAAATGGGAACTTTGCAAGGTAAATTGCATGGTGTCTGACATATTGCACAGTAACAATAAGCAATCCAATACGCACTTATGCATTTTAACCACTGCTCACTATTGATTAATTTTTATCTCTTGATGAGCTGTTTGGTATACAAAAAAGTGTGGCACCTGAGAACCAATATACGAAATTTTCATCCTTTTTATATTGTGCATTGAGTAATTATACGTTTGTGATATTTTTGGTTTCTATATTAAAAGAGAAGTAAAATTAATATCGTCAATTTGAGTGTGAAGTAATCCTTTCACTTATTATAGAAGTTCTTGTAGAAAGGGTTCGCTTCTGAGCAGTGCTGGTGGTGCAGTATATTCACGGTAGGTGCTTATATTTTCTCTGAACTTTCCACCGAATGTGGTTAATGGACAGTTCTAACACTTCGATGGAATATATTACTCCAGTCATTGCATTAGTACTCATCTACTGGTAAGATATGGAAATCTTAAACATACAAAGTTGAACCACAGTTATTGTAGAAATCAAAATGGTTTATGGAAACGTGAAGTAGTTCAGAAAATGTATGAAGCAATCATAAGCCACCAATGCAATTCCCGAATATGGAAAGGTCAGGTAATTATTTTCATTCCACAGGAAATGTCCAAATAAATCAGACAATTTTTTGCAGTAGCTTTTGCTGTGGATTTGGTCAACAGTTTTCACAGTAGTATTTACCGGAGCTCTTTTCTACAGTAGTATCTTCAGGCAAATTCTGTTCGTTGACAGTTGGGGAATTCATTTGGTCAACAGTTGTGAAACTGAATTGGTTGGCAGATGGTAGATTCAATTGACCAACAATTGGTGAATTCTATTGATAGACAGTTGGTGAATATTGTTGGTTGACGTTGGGGAATTCTGTTAGTCGACAGTAGGATAGTTGCATTGGTTGAAAGTTGGTGAGTTCAGTTGATCGACAGTTGGTAAATTCATTTGGTCGACAATTGGTGAATGAGTTTGGTTGACAGTTGGTGACCTCTGTTGGTCGACAGTGGGTGAATTCAGTTGGTCAACACTTGGAAAATTGAATTGGTCGACAGTTGGTGGATTCAATTGACAAACAATTGGTGAATTCAATTGGTCAACTGTTGGCGAATGAGGTTCGTCAACAGTTGATGAATTCTGTTGGTTATCGGTTGGTTTATTCAGTTGGTCGACAGTAGGAGTTGCATTGGTCCACAGTTTGTGAGTTCAGTTCTTCAACAGTTGGTGATTTCTTTTGGTTGACTGTTGGGAAATTGAATTGGTCGACAGTTGGTAGATTCAATTGACTGACAGTTGGTGAATTCAGTTGGTCGTCAGTTGGTGTATTCAGTTATTCATCAGCAGGAGAGTACGGTTGGTCGACAGTTGGTGAATTCTGTTGGTGGACAGTTGGGAAATTGAATTGGTCGACAGTTAGTGAATCCTGTTGGTCGACAGTTGGTGAATTCATTTGGTCGACAATTGGTGAATTGGTGGGTGACCTCTGTTGGCCAACAGCAGGGGAATTCAGTTGGTCGACAACTGGTAAATTCAGTTGGTCAACAGTTGGAAAATTTGGTTGGTCGACAATTGGTGAATGAAGTTGGTTGACAGTTGGTGACCTCTGTTGGTCGACGGTGGGTGAATTCAGTTTGGTTGACAATTGGTGAATACAGTTGGTCAACATTTGGGAAATTGAATTGGGTGACAGTTGGTGGATTCAATTGACGAACAATTGGTGAATTCAATTGGTCAACTGTTGGCAAATGAGGTTGTTCGACAGTTGATGAATTCTGTTGGGCATTGGTTGGTTTATTCAGTTGGTGGTCAATAGGAGTTGCATTGGTCCACAGTTGGTGAGTTCTGTTCTGCAACAGTTGGTGATTTCTTTTGGTTGACTGTTTGGAAATTGAATTGGTCGACAGTTGGTAGATTAAATTAGCCAACAGTTGTTGAATTTGGTTGGTTGTCTGTTGGTGAATTCAGTTGGTCGACAGTTGGTGAATTCTGTCGATCAACAGGTAGTGAATTCTGTTGGTGGACAGTTGGGAAATTGAATTGGTCGACAGTTAGTGAATCCTGTTGGTCGACAGTTGGTGATTGCATTTGGTCGACAATTGGTGAATGAGGTTGGTCAACAGTGGGTGACCTCTGTTGACCGACAGCAGGGGAATTCAGTTGGTCGACAACTGGTAAATTCTGTTGGTCAACAGTTGGTGAATGAGGTTGGTTGACAGTTGGTGACTTCTGTTGGTCGACAGTGAAATTCAGTTTGGTTGACAATTGGTGAATTCAGTTGGTCAACAGGTGGTGAATTCAGTTGATCAACATTTGGGAAATTGAATTGGTCGACCGTTGGTGGATTCAATTTACCAACAATTGATTAATTCAATTGGTCAACTGTTGGCGAATGAGGTTGGTCGACAGTTGATGAATTGTGTGGGACGACAGTTGGTGAATTGTGTGGGACGACAGTCGGTGAATTGTGTGGGACGACAGTCGGTGAATTCAGTTGGTTGACAGTTGGAGAGTTCACTTGGTAAATTGACTTCATCAACAGTTGGTAAATTCAGTTGATGAATGAGGTAGGTCGACAGTGCTTGAATTCAGTTTGGTCGACAGTTGTTTAATTCCAATGGTCAATAGTAGGTAAATTCAGTTGGTCGACAGTTGGTGAATGAGGTTGGTTGACAGTTTGTGAATTCCATTGGTTGATAGTAGATAATTTGAGTTTGTCGATAGTTGGTGAATTCACTTGGTTGACAGTTCGGAAATTAATTTGGTCAGCAGTTCGGAAATTGAATTGGTTGATGTTTGGTATATTCAATTGACCGACAGTTGGTGAATTCAGTTGGTCGACAATTGGAGAATTCAGTTGGTCAACAGGAGAAGAGTTGTGTTGATCAACAGTTGGTGAGTTCAGGTGGTTGACAGTTTATAAATTCACTTGGTCGACAGTTGATGAATTCAGTTGGTTGACAGTTACATAGGAAATTGAATCGGTTGATGGTTCGTAGATTTAATTGACTGACAGTTGGTGAATTTAATGGGTCAACGATTGGTGAATGAGGAGGGGCGAGTTGGTGAATTCTGTTGGTCAACAGTTGGTGAATTCTGTTGGTCAACAGTTAGTGAATTCTGTTGGTCAACAGTTGGTGAATTCTGTTGGTCGACAGATGGTGAAATCTATTGGTCTACAGTTCATGAATTCTGTTGGTTGAGAGTTGGTGAATTCAGTTGGTCGACAGTTGGTGAATGCAAATGGTCAACAGTTGGGAAATTGAGTTGGTCAACAGTTGAGCAATTGAATTGGTCGATAGTTGGGATATTGAATTGGTCAACAGTTGGTGATTCAGTTGGTTGACAGTTGAGAAATTCAATTGGTTGACAGTTGGGAGATTCATTTAGTCAACAGTTGTTTAATTTCGTTGGTTGACTGTTGGTGAATTCAGTTGGTCGTCAGTTGGTGTATTCAGTTATTCAACAGCAGGTGTTCGGTTGGTCGACAGATGGCGCATTCTGTTGGTCAACAGTTGGTGAATTCTGTTGGTCAACAGTTGGGAAATTGAATTGGTCGACAGTCAGTGAATTCTGTTGGTCGACAGTTGGTGAATTCTGTTCCAAAAAGTCGAAATTTGTAGCCAGAAGAAGCAATTTTTTGCCAAAAGTCGCAATTTGTTGCCAGAAGTTGCAATTTATACCAACACGTCACAATTTGTTGTTAGAAGTCACAATTTGTTGCCAGAAGTCAAAGTTTGTTGCAAGAAGTCACAATCTGTTTTGAGAAATAACAACTGGTTGCCAGAAATTGCAATTTGTTGTGAGAAGAAGTCACACTTTATTGCCAGAAGTCGAAATTTGTTACCGCAAGGTGCAAATTGTTGCCATAAGTCACAATTGGTTGCCACAAGTCACAGTTTGTTGTGATAAGTCACAATTTCTTCCCAGCAGTCCCACTTTGTTCCCAGAGGTCGCAATATTACCCAGAAATCGCAATTTGTTGCATTAAGTCACAATTTGTCGCCAAACGCTGCAATTAGTTTCCAGAAGTCGCAATTTGTTGCCAGCAGGTACATTTTGTTGCCAGAAATCACAATTTGTTGCCAGAAGACGATATTTCTTGCCACAAGTCCCAATTTGTTGCTAGAAGTCGCAATGTTGTTGCCAGCAATTGCAATTCGTTTCCAGAAGTCGCAATTTGTTGCTAGAAGTTGCAATTTGTTGCCAGAAGTCGAAATTTCTTGCCTGAAGTCAATTTTTTTTTGCCAGAAGCCACAAATTGTTCCTAGAAGTCCCAATTTGTTCCCAGAAGTTGCAATTTGTTGCCACAAGTTACAATCCATAGCCAAAAGTCGCCATTTGTTGCCAGAAGTTGCAGTTTGTTGCCAGAAGTTGCAGTTTGTTGCCAGGAGGTGCAATTTCATACAAGAAGTCGCAATTTGCTGCCAGAAGTAGCAATTTGTTGCCAGGAGGTGGAATTTGGTACAAGTAGTCACAATTTGTTTCCAGAAGTCATAATTTGTGGCCAGCAATCGCAATTTGTTGCTAGCAGGTGGAATTTGTTTCCAGAAGTCCTAATTTGTGGCCAGCAATTGCAATTTGTTGCCAGAAGCCGAAATTTGTTGCAAGAAGTAACAATTTGTTCATAGAATACCGAATTTGTTTCTGGAAGTCCCAATTTGTTCCCAGAAGTTGCAATTTTTGCCAGAAGTCGCAATTTGTTGCCAGTAGGTGCAATTTGGCACAAGGAGTCACAATTTGTTGCCAGAAGTAGCAATTTGTTTCTGGAAGCTGCACTTTTCTGCCACAAGTCAGTTTGTTGTCACAAGTCACAATTTGTTGCCAGGAGTCGCAATTTCTTGCCAGAAGTCACAATTTGTTGCTGGAAGCTGCAATTTGCTGCCACAAGTCACAGTTTGTTGCCAGAAGTCCAGAAGAAGAAATTATCCAAAAATTCAGAACGTTGAACAAAAATTGAGTTTTCCCTAAATTGAGAAAGGGGAAAAATTTTCCAAAAATTGAGAAAGTTGTAATAAATTTTCCAAAAATGCAGAAAGTTGTAAAAAATTTTCCAAAAATTAAGAACGTTGTAAATAAAATTTCCAAAAATTCAGAACGTTGTAAAAAATTTTCCAAAAAATCAGAAAGATGTAAAAATTTTCCAAAAAATCAGAAAGATGGAAAAAAAAATTTCCAAAAATTCAGAAAGTAAAAAAAATTTTCCAAAAATTCAGAAAGTAATTAAAAAATTTTCCAA
>JAAFCE010006949.1:8102359-8124103 GCA_013389805.1 Trigoniulus corallinus
TCCTATTTGAATTAATTATTCGATTTTGTTAATTTTAAAAATATGAATAATTAGAAGGTTTTATTTGCAAAAAAACTTAACAGCAATTCTCATTTTTGAAATATTAGAGTGTTTCTTGTATGCCAAACCTAATGGACGCGTTTCTCTAGAGCTCTTATACTAAAGTTTAATTTTTAGTATTTAATGCAATCTTTGATATCTTCTGTAATAGTTATTACAATTTATCTGTTCTAAAGATTACTACATCATATAACTTTATTAAATTGAGTTTTGACAAATATTAGAGTTAGTTACGTTAGACCCAAATTAATTTTGAGAAACAGTTAAGATTACTACAAGGATCTAAAACATAAATAGCCTTCTTCTACAGTTGCATTGTGGTAGTGGACGAAGGGCCTTAGTCAACTGTGCCTTCCAAGCGCCACATACCGCCTGTACCACGTCTTCTGTCACTCGAACGATACTGCTGTGCATGCCTGTGCACCAACAGTCATTTGTGGAAGAGCCGCAGTTTGCCGACCCCTGCCTTAATGGAATAGCCAGGTTTCCCAATTGTGTTTTTGAAATACCAGGGTGTACTGCGACTTTTGCATCACCCTATATAACTAAATAAATAACAAAAAGTCATAATTTAGTTGGGGTCCCATCCATTGTGTAGCTCAAATGCAGAGACTGCATAAACACTACACCGATGCAACGATTTTTGGGTATTAGTGGTACTCAATTTTCCCAAGCGACCACCCATATTAGTACTAGATGAAGTTGAAATGCCTAACGTCAGTGATCAGATGAGAACTGGTGGGTAATGCAATACAGCCACTCCCATGCTCTTCTAACACCCCAGATCAGAAGGGCAAAACCTGCCAAAAAGTATTTCCACTTTTCCGTTTACTATCAGCTGCTTTATTGCTCAGATCATTGGGTGTATGTTTCAGGGGCTCTTTATGGATTCCCGTTCTGCAGAGCGGGGGGGGGGGGGGGGGGCAATTTGCCTTTTTGTTTGTTGGTGTTTAAGGTCCCGTCAACTACAAGGTCATTAGAGACCCGTCCACTGTTTAGTTCTAATGCATACACTGCACAGACACTACACTAATGCGACGATTATTGGGTATTAGCAGTACCCAGCTTTCCCGAGCGACCACCCATGTCAGTACTAACTGGGCTTGTGTTGCTTAACTTCAGTGATCAGACGAGAACTGGTGTGTCCAACGCAACTCGCCGCTCCCTGCCTTTTTGTGCAGGGAGGCATAATTCCTAGGGTGGGGCCTGATAGTTTTTTGAGGATTTCGCACATGGGGAGAAACTCGCAGATGCAAAGAACTTCAGTTCAAATTAAATGTTTGCAGATCTGTGAATTGGTGAATCACAAGCTCCAACACCCCAGGGCTCACTGTACTCGGTAATCCGAGCGTGTCATTTCCCCAATTAGTTCAAATTAGTGAGGTTCCACTGTATTTGTTATAAGCGGAAAACTCAAACTTGGTAATCTAACAAAATTGGACATGTTGGAGAACTGAAGTGGACATGGACTTGGTAATTTGGCTTAATTTGGTAAATTCATATAGATTCATATCCATATCCATATCCATATCCATATCCATGGTAAATTCATATCCATATAGATTCTCTACTGGAATTGTTCTGCATGACAAGTGATTAAATAATGCAAAGGGCACGTTTGAGTGTTTCACGGTGGGGGAGGTGAAGAGCATAGAAACTGAATCAGAACTGCTGTAATTTACAACTGCTAATATTGGGAAATCTGAAACAAGAATTAAGGCACCCTTTAAAATAATCCAAAGGAATCGCGGGATATATTCGGAATTTTTTGAATTTTTGAATCAACTGAATTCCGTGTGCCAGGGGTATTCATAGGCACATGGCACTTTCCCCAGTGTATGTCATAAAAAGTGAATAAACGGGGCAAACCCAGGGAAGGCTAACCTGGAACATCACAATTGGTCCTGGTCGACGTGACTGTAAGAAAACGCCTACCCACCTGTTTGCCATACGTGGAGACTCCAATCCATGGTGTAACAGGATCCTGGTAGTTGACGGGGTGCATCCTTCACGCTGATGCCATGTGGGACAGGATCGCAAGAAAAATTAGAATATGTGGGAAAGCAATTTCAGGCCAGGCTACAGTAGGAGGTTCATCCCAGGGCACGCGGACAAGATAACCTCAAACAAATCAACCATCAAACAAATTGTTTGTTGGTGTTTTAGGGCCCTTCAACTACAAAGGTCATTAAAGCCCAGTCCACAGCATAGTTCTTATGCAGAGACTGCGCAGACACTACACTAATGCGACGATTTTTGGGTATTAGCAGTACCCAGTTTTCCCAAGCGACCACCCATGTCAGTACTAGCTAGGGGTGCGCTGCTTCACTTCAGTGATCAGACGAGAAATGGTGTGTCCAAAGCAATTCGCCGCTCCCTCCATCAAACAAAAGCTAGCTGCTTTCCACAGGGACTAGCACTATCATGGGTACCAGTAGGGAACACTAGGCTGTTGTTGTTTTAGCACCCTTCAATTACAAGGTCATTAGAGCCCCGTCCACTGTGTAGTTCTGATGCAGAGACTGCAGACACTAAACTATTGCGACGATTTTTGGATACTAGCAGTACCCAGTTTTCCCAAGCGGTCACCCACGTTAGTACTAACTGGGGTGATCAGACGAGAACTGGTGTGCCCAACGCAATTTGCCGCTCCCGGAACACTGGGTACTGTTTAGGGTTTGTCGGTTTTGGAAACCGGTTTTCAACTCCCATTTGTTAACGAAGACTAACACCGGAAAACCGGGGGTTTATTTTAATAAAATTCGGTTTTTGTATAAACCCTAGTACTGTTAATACTCAAAATCACCTTAACAGCAGTGTCTGTTCAGTCTCTGCATTAGAACTACTCAGTGGACGGGGCTCTAATGACCGTTGTAGTTGAAGGGCCCTAAAACACCAACAAATCAATCAATTGTCCAAGAGGGTTACCTTTTCCAAGCCTGTAGTAGTAAAGAAATCTTGTCAGACTCAGAGGATGACAAATTTTTATTCGATGCCAACAAATGTATTAATTATTTACAAACAAAACTCACAACGTCTTTCCAAATTTTTCAAAAGGGCTATTTGTAGAAGTGACGGCCTCACTGATTCCTTTTAAAATCACTTCGACAATTAGGTCAGGCGCACACTACGACAAAGCTGTCGCATGACAGTCTTATGGGCAATGAAAGTCAATGGGTAGCCGCACACTGAAACAAGGCGTCTAGCAGACAAAACTCATTGACAACCACAGAGCACATCAGACTGTCGTGAGACAGTTTTGTCTTAGTGTGCGCCTGGCCTTAGATTAACCCTCTAGTGGGATCATCTGCCTGGCAGGCGGAGTAGGTTTTCCTCTAGGCCACTAGGGGTCACACTTTTCCTGGAAAATGAGTGCCCGCCATTATGTGCTTCAGCCACTTCATGCCCCTGACTGGAGGAGGATCCTGCCACTTCCACAGCCTGGTTTTCTTATAACCTACCCTGCCTATTAGGCGGAGGATCCTACTGAAGTACAATGTCAAAATCCGCCCTTCAGACAGAGAATCCCACTAAAGCTCCATACCATAATCCATCTACGGAGCTGAGAATCCCATATAAGGACTTTCTGCACATTTCTGGGATATTTTCTTTATTGGTTTTAAGGGAATTTGTTTGTTGGTGATTAAGGTCCCGTCAACTACAAGGTCATTCGAGACCCGTCCACTGCATAGCTCTAATGCATATGCTGCACAGACACTACACCAATGCGACGATTATTGGGTAATAGCAGTACCCAGCTTTCCCGAGCGACCACCCATGTCAGTACTAACTGGGCTTGCGTTGCTTAACTTCAGTGATCAGACGAGAACTGGTGTGTCCAACGCAACTCACCACTCGTTTTAAGGGAAAGTGGCTGACAAACGCCCATGGTGAGTTGTATATGCTGAATGCACACAGAGACTGGTTGCACTTGCTTTAGAAGATGACGCCTCTGACTCAGAACTCGATTCTGATGACTCCACATCCCTAGTGACTTTGGGGTGGAAAGTTCAGATCATGACAGTGGGTCTGAATTAGAAGATGGCACTCCTCAAGAAAAACAAGGAAGAACTTAATGTGGGAGATCGCCCAATCAAGGTATCCGCCTGTAAGACGGATGATCCTCCACACAGTTAACCTGATAACGATCCCACTAGAGGGTTAAACCAAAAAAACATGACACAGATGCAATAGTTCCCAGAAAAACAACCATTATCTTGAAACTACACTGAGTCAAAATGAATGAGATTTATTTTACACAACAAGCCACCTTTTACATGACTTAGAACCATATCTCATCAAACGCGATGAAACATTTCCACATTTTCTAACGCGTAAGCTTCTGTGACACACCACTAATTTCTACTCCGTTTGCATCGATTATGAAGAGACAATGGGTTAAAAAGTTCTTCCAAAATACATCAGGTCCCTCGCGTCTTTACCAACACTTAATTCTCGAAACCCTAACTTGGAATACAAGTCCACCATGTTTTTGTCTCCAACGTTGATTTCACAGAAAACTCCATACGAACCTGAAATATAATATTGAGAATTGTGATTCACATTTTCAACACGTCAGTTGCACTAGCTCAGAGGGATGATCCATAAGTTCATGGCTGCAGGTTCGATCCTGGCCAAGATGTTATCTCAAGGAACCCCTCTGAAGATGCAATCCAAATCCAGAGACTCCCCCAGGGGAATATTTTGATATACGAGGGCTATTTTTTTCAAGGTCCGATGGGTTGCAAAATGAAAACCCCAGTGAAAATCCAAAGTCTTTTATTTGGAACACGTAGGTGGTACACATTCCAGCTATTTCTCTAGATCAGTGGTTCTCAATCTTTTTGAAGTCAGGGAACACTAAACTGACATTTTGCTAGCACGGAACACTTACAATGGTGCCGCCTGTGGCAGGGTCGGGTCTGCGGGTTCTAGCCCTCCACTCTCGTCTATCTCTCTCCCAGTTCCCCGTCCACCCCACACACTGTCACATCCTTACGGACAACCTATTCCCACATCTGCTTTGGTCTCCCCCTGCCCCCCTGGTGCTACCCACCACATCCATTCCTGGAATTAACCTAACGAGCTCCTCTTCCCGTCTTCGCATGACGTGTCCTTACCACCTCAACCTATTCCCCCTCATTTTTTCGGCGATGTCCACCACCCCAGGTTACCTCTAATATGCTCATTCCTAATTCTGTCCGCTCTCGACACGCCACACGTGCCACAGCATTCGCATCTCGGCTACTCGCATTCTAATTACGTAGCTCGTCCTCATTGCCCAACACTCTGATCCGCATAGCTGGTCTAACCACTGTCCTGTAGAACTTCCCTTTCAACTAGATTGGGATCCTCCTATCACACAGGACTCCGCTTGCCTGTCTCCACTTCAGTGACCCCCCTCCCCCATTGATTCTGCGGGTCACATCAGAGTTTCTCTCCATTGCTTTATTTGTGCATTACATTTTTTGCAGAACACGAAGTGGTTTCACGGAACACGCTTTGAGAACCACTGCTCTAGATAGTCACCTCTCCGACTGAGACATTTGTCCTAGCGTGGTAGCAACGTTCCTATACCCTTGTCATTGAAGGTAGCCGCCAGTCCTTTCAGTCAATTCTGTACACTGATCTGCAGCTCGCCTGAGTCAAACCTCTGTCCTCCTAGCCAGCGTTTCATGTTACCAAACTTCTGTCCTGCTAGCTAGTGTTTCAGCACCCACCATACAGCCAGGACTTTGCTCCCTCCGACTTCCATCTCTTTGCTAACATGAAACGCTGAATAAGAGGGCAGAAATTTGACTCAAACGAGCTGCAGACCAGAGTACAGAGTTGGCTGAAAGGACTGGCGGCTACCTTCAATGACGAGGGTATAGGAAAGTTTCTACCACGCTAGGACAAATGTCTCAGTCGGCGAGGTGACTATCCAAAGAAATAGCTGGAATGTGTACCTACATGTTCCAAATAAAACATTTGGCAATCGAACGGACCTTGAAAAAAAATAGCCCTCGTATAACTTTTGAAATCGAATTTAGGAAAGGTTTTCAACCTCGGTAGCGAGCTTCTACACCTGGCAATCTTGCCGAGCTACACGTTGCATGTAGAAAGGGTTCTCTTACATGCAGTGGTGGCATCGTGCACACCCCAGCCCCAGGGGCTCCCAGCATGGGTGAATTTAGGACTCCTTTTCTCTCGCCCGAAAGGCATCACTCACCTCGGGCAGGATCGAACCTGTAGCCAAAGATTCACGCGTCAAACCCACTACCACTGACTGCAAGGGCTGGTCCAGGGGCAGATCAGGGGAGGGGAGCACTTGAAAAAAGTGCGCCCCAAATATTTTTAAACATTCACAATCCCTTAGTGTAATTCTAGCTACCAACTGCAATAGGCCCTCTACTGCCCCTTAGACAATGTCCCATCTTCAGTGGTTTAGCCAACTGCAGATTGGCCTGCAACTGTTGGACTGGCAGTACAGAAATGGGGATAGCAATGCAAAAATGCCTAATCAGTTGCAATATGCGCCCCATTGAGGCACTGAGGAGGGAGCAATTGCTGCATTGCTCCCTACCCTCGGATCCCCCCTGCCACTGAGTGTCTGCGATGAGTAGTGGGCCTAGACATTGCTGGGAGTGGAGCTCCACAGGTGAAAAGTTTCTCTTAGAAATCGGGTGAGAAAAACTCAACATTTCGTTGAAATTTGGCTCAAAAAAGTAACATTAATAAATTACTAACCGTTTAATTTCAGAGCTGCTAAACTGCAGGCTAATAGCCGTTTAACTAAACTTAGATCCAAAACATTTGGCAGTGAATTTAGTCTTATAATAGAAGGATGTGTCTTGTAAACGGTTTCAGGAAAATTGGTCTTGTAGTCATGAAAACCGGCAATAATCTCCTGTAAAAGAATAGCAAGGACAACATCACAAACATGACAATGATGGTGTGGTGGTGGGGTTAATACTTGAGGTCCTTTGAAGAAATGAGAGAAGGGCAACCTCTGCCATGGCAAAAAAGACAAACAATTCCCGAGGAACGTTGCTGCTAAAACCTGCCTCACAAGGAACTTGGTGACGAATTCAGGTCTAGCCTCATTCAGTCAGGAATAGGAAAATTTCAGTTAGAAACTTGAAAAACTGATTGCGGTTAAGCCGGATATCCCATATGGGTCAGAGTTTTGTGGTTGTGGGGTAGGTGAAATGTGCTGTTTACACTCTTTGTGTCAGACTGCCCCCTGGACACAAACCTCAAACCATTTAGAACATTACTTCAGGCTAAGCCTTTTGTTGCGTCTTCGGGGCTTCACTAGTTATTAGCATGAGCCTGGGCCGCTTCTCGGTCCGGCACACTCTTCTTTTCATACAGTAGCTAGCTGTCTATGACGCGTGGCCTTCAGTCCTCAACATGGAATTCACAATAGTCTTGAGGGCCAGGCGACCCACATCTCCTTCTAGGGTTTCTAGGTGTGCCGCCCATTGTTGCAGATAATAAAATGTGTAATGGGCGTCGTCACCCATCCCGGGGGAGAACAGGCACTGGCGAGTCTACTCTTTCCACTTTGTGTACGTAGGTGCGGAAGTACCCGTGTCACCCACGTCTAGGATGAGCCTTGAAGTCCATCACCCTCAGTGCTCTTTCTCCCAGGTCGCTTGCCATATGTTCAGCACATCCCCACTACTGTTGCTCTATTCTTGCAGACCTCTGCCGTCCTGTAGTAGATCGCTTGGCACTTCTTAGCGAGGAGAGCGAATGGGATGGTACCTGTAATTACCAGAACTGATGGCTAAGAGACCGCGCGGTATGCTGAGGAGACCCTGAAAGCACCCCGTCTTGGCAACTGTACCAATCATCTCCAGTAGATCTTGTCCAGAGCCTGAAGTTGGCAACTCTGCTCTGTCCGACTTAGCCTGAAGTATTCGAATCATCGTGTATTTTGTTGCTTATCCTCCTCCCAGGCGTCTATCGAAGTCCTGCACACCCCTGAGCCAAACACACCCTTCACCATGGAAAGGACACACCTCCCCACTTCAGTAACTGTATTTGCCAAGTGGCCATGTTTCCCACTTATGAAAAAGGCCACCACTATCTGACCCCAGCAACTGCCAGCCAAGTAGTCATAGTCAAGACATCTGAAACACCTTCGCAGGACAACCCTCTGAAAGATTCTGAAACTGACCCACCCAATCATAATGCACTGGGCACTCAGCATTCGCACCTTAGGGCTCAGGACATTGTTGCTTTAACTTCGCCAATGTCTCCTGGGATGCTCTTACCGATGGCCGCCTCCACCTCATCGACAGAGGTGCGACTGTCTATATTACGGTCTTCCACCGCAATCCTGTGCTCAAGCTGGCAATCTAAGCCGGTCTCTCCCAGTGTTCCCTGTAGGGCATCACAAAAGGCGGACTTGTTGGCCGACTTGATTCTGAGCTCCACTAGGACGCCACCAGATCACGTTTGTCCTATGGTCGTCACCTCAATCTGCGTGTCCTCAGGGTTACCCCCATGGCGGATCCTGCTAATAACTCCCAAATTGGTATTGCCCTGGACAGGCTTGATCAGAAGCGCGTTAGGTCGAGGTTTGGGTGAACTTGCCTTTTTGCCCCTCTGCAGGGCCACTGCTTCCAGCCTTTCTTGTCACCCCTTTTTGGAGATGATTTCGTGGTGACCTGTGACGCTTCTTCGTCACTGTCTTCCACCCTGGCTCCTTTTGGCCCCTTTGCTCCTTTGATGTTGGGAGTTTTCTTTTTCGTTTACCCTCCTGACTAAACACTCTCCCAGTTCCATTTGGGGGTCACCAAGGGTGGGTCCATCGCTCTCCCCGCTTTTTTAAGGTCCCTGGAGAGTTTTCTCCAACATCCTTTAGACCTTTTGTTGGTTCGGGGTACTCTCAATAAGGTTCTGCATGTGCAGAATGCCCCTCTTGACTAGCGGCCTAACGTTCGGTTGCTTTTTAACTGCTACCGACATGGCTGCAATCCCTTCGATGCAGCTTTGCTGTAAGGCTGTTAGCGTCCATTGGCTCACCAGAGGTACCGGGACCTTCCTACACCTCCATTTCAACATTAAGAGAAATGGCCACAGAGTCCTTCAGTTGCTCATCCTTGGTAAAGCTGTTCCCTGGTTCTCCTGCTGGCACTGCGGACCCCTTGGAACAGGACACTTTTAAACAGGCTATGGCTTCCTCCCTCTACACTCAATGCATGATCCGTTGTTTGGGTCGCGTTCCACCCTCACGGCATTGCAGTCACATGATGACGGTGATCCAGGGCCCACTCGCTCGCCTCTGGTAACTGCTGGTACAGGAGTTACAACTCCGTACACAGCAACATTCCTCCTCTTCTGTCTGCCATGCGACTATTTGGTTTGTGGTACCCATCCCTAGAAAAATTGGTCCACAGGGGCTGCTTCACTTCGCCCCTACCCTCCCCTATGGACGAAACAGTCTCTTGAAATGCCAGTTCTTCAACGGGGAGCAAGTACTCCCCTACCCGCCACATGGGGCTGCACCACGTAGCAGAAGGCCACTGCCCGCGGCATGAAATGACCTTAAGCCAGAGACAGAAACAGGATAAAAGGAACATATTTCAACTGTTACCTGCGCTGGAGTTGGCAATTCTTGTGTATCTTTGGGCTGCAGAGGGTATTTGGCACTCAAAGTTTCCATGTAGGAAGCTGAGATCTTGTTATAAAACTGTTTCGCATCCAGACTACTCAGAGCATAGCCACGCATCTCGCCGTCCTCCTCCATGACAAAACAAAATTCAGGATTCAAATCTAAGTAGCATCCCACAAGCCTAATTGTTTGAAAGAAAAGAGACCAGCTCGTGGTGAATCAGCGTGAATCAAAACAACAACCAAATACAATAGAACCTTGACCTATCGATGTTAAAGGGGATGTAAAATTTTGCAAATTTGCATGTTCCATGAAGAAAGGACTTTTGCCTTTTTTCCACACTATGGCTCCCTCGACCATTGCAGTTCTTTTCTTGTTTCGTTGGTGTTTTAGGGCCTTTCAACTACAAGGTCATTAGAGCCCTGTCCACTGCATAGTTCTAATGCAAAGTCTTCATAGACACTACACTGATGCGACGATTATTTGGTATTAGCAGCACCCAGTTTTCCTAAGTGGCCACCCATGTTAGTACTAGCTGGTATTGCGTTGCTTAACTTCAGTGATCAGACGAGAACTGGTGTGTCCAACGCAATAAGCCGCTCGCTGACCATTGCGGTAAAAGGATAGTTTGGGAAACGATAGATGGGGAAATAAATAACTTCATTCCCAGATGTTCGCCAGCTGTGTTCTTGATTCCAGGTTCACAGTGGCCCCGAATGCGTCTTCCATCGGATGGCAAGTAAAGCCTTTGGCTACACGTGGTGTGTAACATGCCACTTGCAAGTAAAACAACCCCTTTTACTACACAACGAGATCAGCAAAATTTCGGAATGTTGGAACTCGCCTTCTGACATCGGTGGATTCCCCGAACGAAATAAAAATAGGCCGGCCCACTATAGATTGTAAACCGAATAGAGGTCGCAGCATTAGGTCGACAGCCAGCTGCGTAAAAATACAGTCCAACAGATTGTCCATGTTTCACATACTGCGAGGAAAAAAACGGATACCTAACCCTACCATAGGCAGGGAAAAAGATTAGTAGTTGTTTTGCTAATTGCTTCATGGAACTTCATTTGGGACCAAACGTGGCGAACAATAAATGGATTTGATTTGTTGGTGTTTTAGGGCCCTTCAACTACAAAGGACATTAGAGCCCCGTCCACTGCATAGTTCTAATGCAGAGTCTGCACGGATTGCGTTGCTTAACTGCAGTGATCAGACGGTGCAACGCAATACAGCCGCTCCTAATAAATGGAGCAAGATGATGACTGTGGGAGCGATAGATGGTGGTTCTACTGTAATAAAAGTCAGTCTCGTGTCCAGTCAAGACCTACTTGTCTCCAATTAAATCTGGTTGTCCCGGAAACACTTCCGTACCATCCAGTCCATCGTCGCATGTTTGAAGACAAACGCTGTAGACAGCTTTCTATAAAAACATAAAAAAATTAACAGACAGCAACTACAAATCAAAACTATTCTGTTCAAAAGGGCGCATTTCATATTTTTCCCTCCGTCAGCCCTACCGAATTGGTTGCAATTCTCGTACACGTGTTGAAAAATCCAGAAACCTAGAGAATCTGCTTCACCAATTGAGGATATGCGACAGAAGATGAAAGAGTGCAAGCTATTAGATCCAGGCGTTACAATGCCCTAGGTAACACTTGTTCCCGAGGATGCCTGCGTCAATTAGAAATTCGTCCATTTCATCTCTCAGACGAACGATCCTCACAAATTGTATTGTCCTATCCACAAGGTAGGGGTACTACTATCCCTAATGTTCCTAGCAAATTTTTTCCCATTACGCAAGTCTGTCCCCTCCCAAGGGTTCTTTCTTATTAATTTGGTTGGTAGACAACGTTGGGTGCCACAAATTTCCCCTGTCCTACACTCCCTACACCTGCCTCCTCCTCTCCCACGAACAGCCTCCTAAGGGTTCAGCCTGTTATGGCTGCTTGGCTTACTCCCCAACCCGTTAGTGTAACAGAGAACAGAGAAATATTCAACGAAACTACGATTTCTAAGGGACAATTTCGAAATGGAGAGGAAGTACTAACGGCACACAAATGAAAGGGCAAAAGAGAAGAGTGCAGCCAAACAGGTGTGGCCCAGGATATGCCCGCCCAGATACTACCTGGTTCATCAAAACAGTGACTTTGATCTGAGTCCTTAGCCAGGTCCTGATCTTAGCCAGGGAAAAAGGGCAGAAGTGAGGATCATCACAATGAATGGAATACAAATGGTAATTCCACTAATGTTGGTAATGTACCTACCCTAGATCATGCTACAAAACGTCTGACCGTAAAGGCAAAACTAGACGTATGAGGGCCACACACACCTTGGTCATGCCAACTATTGCATCACCTGAAATAATGTCTTTTATTTATTTGCACCAAGCCTTCGGTTCATTTCATTTACCTGCCCTCGGTCCATTTCAATATTCATGTAACTGCACTGAGAAACAGATCACAATATGACGCGTGGCATTGGTCATAATGCATTCAACAAATACCTTCTTACCCTATCACTTTCTTCATAAGGCCTGATAAGAAAATTTTTGGTAGAAGGAGCCTCTGGTATCTTCCACATATACAAATCAGCTACATTTTCCAGAGGTAACAGGCGCTAAGAAAAACAAAAAATCATTATTCTACCTACAAAAACAAAACAGGTTCTGTGACATTTCCAGTAAAGTGCAAGCAGCCCAGAGCACCTGGCAGCACTTGAATTACCTGCAGCTCAGCTATTAAACCTCCACGGAACACCCAAGGTTCCTGGTCACCACTCATAAAAGCTTCTTTCCAACCTTGAGAGAACCCTGAAATGATACAATAATAACCATTAAACACAAAATCATGTGCATACAACTCAAGGGAACTTCACAGAACTTGAAAGGTAGGACACTGCCACCCACGCGCGTATGTTGGAACAACCCCACTTCACGTTTCTCGTTCACAAAGACCAACAAGGAGCGAAATTGCTGTCCTTAAAGTCATAAACAAGAACAAATTTTGTCTTTTTTACATCCGTAAAACCCGCCCCAGAGGTGCTGAGCAAGTGCGCTAAACTACGTCAATGGTTAGGTGCTGGATTCGGCGCTGGACCAAGGCGGTTTGAACTTTGAAAGACAGGCCTCCAAGTGCGCCTGTCCCAGTCGGGTGGGAAGTCATCGAGTTCTGTGTGGTTTGTACGATGTCACCACTGCACGGAAAAGAGAACCTTTACAAATCCCCCCAATTCTGCCGTGGCCGTGGAGGAAAAAAAGGTGCTCCTAAAACGAAGGAAAATAGGTGGCCGATAAATAAGTTAAGAGGTTCCAGCATTGGGATGGCAACCGGCTGCGTAAAAATACCATCCAACAGATCGCTCATGCCTTCCGATGGGACAAACATGGGCACTCCACCCCGTCATACTCGGGGAAAGGGTACAATGCTACAATGCAGATGAAGTCTGCCTCAGTGTTTCAGTGAGCAATATGTGTGAGCAAAAGCTGCTCCTAACCTTTTTCCCGTCTATGGCAGGGTCGGGTACCCATCTTGTCCCTCTGAATGGACACAAGGGTGATGTATTGGACGGTGTTTTTCCTCAGTCGGCTGCCGACCAAAGCTGCAACCCCTATCCTTATTTATCGTCGGTCTACTGTTCGTTGGGAAAACCACCGATGACGCCAGGGCGCGAGCTCCTACACCTGGACATTTGGCCTCATCTACCAGTTGCTTAGTAGAGAGGGTTTCTTTAAGTACAAATGCCATCGTACACCGCATGGGTACCTCGGTTTTACTTCTCATCCGAAGGAAGGCGCAATCGGGCGTCTCCCTCGTCCAAAAGAAGTCAACCCACCTCGGTCCAGTATCGAACCTGGAACCACTAGCGCAGTAAATCGAGCACGCTACCTATTACGCCACCGAGTCAGATCAGTAAAATATATGTGAGCAGATCGTCTCAATTTACAGACATAGGAGCTCACCTCCCAGAGTAGGTGAAAGAAAAGTACAGGGAGAAGTTAGCAGATTGAGTATTTGATAGGATCTGGTGATATCTTACATGTGTAAGGTCCTTGTAAAACGTCAGACACTTTTGAAGGAATTTTACCAAGACCTGCAATGAAACAATCAGTTATTCATCTTGAGCAAACAGGAATGACAACAACAACACGAAATGTTCAACACAAATGTCAGAAACGTGTAGCTGCAAGTTGTACTTTAAAGAGCACCAACATTTTTTGTGGGAGTTCATGATTAACCTTCCGTCCACAAGGTGGGGTCTCGGCAAACCCCAGACTTAAAAAATTGTGTCTACACATGTACCACTTTCTCTAATCTTAACCAACCTTTGAGTACCTGTTCTCCGATGTTTTCTTTACCTATCTAGGGAAGTTGACAGGTCTCCTAAGTAATTAGCATATTTTATTTCTGGTTAAGCAATGCAACCCAAGTTAGTACCAACATGGTTGGCTGGTCAGAAACACTGGTTACTAAGGCAGAAATGGGAGCAGGATGTCCATAAGGATATGGTAGTGCCTGGGGTGGATGGGGACCTAGTGGGAGATAGGCAGGAGTGGAGGACTAGACCCTGCAGATCCGACCCTGTCATAGGTGGGATAAGGGTATGGTGATGATGATGTCTTCTTGGGTAATATAGAATTTTTACAGCATGTTTCCAAACTATTTTGATTGCTAAAGCTTTATTTGGATGGTATTTAATTTAATATCCATAATAATGCCCTTAATCTGAATATTTAAGCCTTGAAAATCAAAATGTCTTTTTGGGGTTATCACAGACCCCACCTTGTAGTGTGTGCCAGAAATCGTCACCTTGTGGACGGAAGGTTAATACAGTATTTGCAACACAGCATATCCTGTCGGCAACAGCACCGTCATTTATCAGTCAACTTACCAAGCCACTTTACAAAAGAATTGAGTAAACACACTATTCCTTGCATCTCCCACAGATAAGCGAATAAATCGTGCCTTAAGGAACGATTGGGACATTGCACCAGACGCTTATAGAGTCGACATATAGTCTGAGTGAGGAGGTTAAATTTCACAGCTTTATCCTGCCACTCTTGAACCTGTCAAGAAAATTAAATTATCATGAATGAAAAGGAAAAAAACAACATTTCATATCTCTTCTTCAAGTACCTAAGACTGTGATCACATTTTCATTAATTTTAGGAACAGCGCTTACGAATCACAGCTGCCATCAAAAATGATATACACTTCCTGATAGATCTCAACGTTTTTAACAATTCCAGGTGTAGGAGCTCGTCTCCCTAACCCTCATTCCTCCTCTGGCAGGGTCGGGTACCCACTTTTGTGCAACTGAGACACATGGACGTTCTTTAGGACGGTACTTTTCACACATCGGCTTTTTTTATGCTAACGGGTTGGGGAGTAAGCCAAGCAGCCATAACAGACCGAACCATTAGGAGGCTGCTCGCGGGTAAGGAAGTGGTAGGTGAAGAGGATGTAGGAGAGGGGAAATTTGCAGCACCCAACGTTCACCACCAACCACCAGTGTTAGTACTAACATGGGGTTGCGTTGCTTAACTTCAGTGATCTCACGAGAACTGGTGTCTCCAACGCAACTTGGCCGCACATGGGCTGCTGACCTAACGCTGCAACCCCTGCTTATTTTTCGTCGGCTTAATTTTCTTCATTTGCTCACTTTTCCTCTCAGGGAAGAGGGTGGGGGAGGGGCTTCCTACACCTGAAAATTCTGCCGATCTACACGTATCATGTAGAAATTTTACAGCGGCTGAATTGCGTTGGACACACCAGTTCTCGTCAGATCACTGAAGTGAGTACCAACATGGATGGTTGCTGGGAACATTGGGTACTACTAAATTCCCCACTCCTACCTCCTCCATTCCTAACTTCCCCTAACCCGTGGGGAGCCTCCACAAGGTCAGGCCCGTTATGGCTGCTTGGCCAACTCACCTACCCGTTGGTGTAACAAACTTAAATGGCTCTTTCTCTGCAGTGGTTTTATTTGTTGGTGTTTTAGGGCCCTTCAACTACAAAGGTCATTAGAGCCCCGTCCACAGCATAGTTCTTATGCAGCGACTGCACAGACACTACACTAATGCGACGATTTTTGGGTATTAGCAGTACCCAGTTTTCCAATGCGGCCACCCATGTCAGTACTAGCTGGGGTTGCGCTGCTTAACTTCAGTGATCAGACGTGAACTGGTGTGTCCAACGCAACTCGCCGCTCCCCCTGCAGTGGTGACATCGAACACACCTAACGGGGCCATGGCTTTACTTCCCTTTCGACACATTGATTGATTGAGAATTCGAGATGCTGGTGTTTTGGGGCCTTTCAACTACAAAGGTCATTAGAGCCCCGCCCACTACATAATTCTAATGCAGAGTCTTCATAGACACTATGCTGCTGCGACAATTTTTGGGTATTAGCGGTACCCAGTGTTTCCATGCGATCACCCTTGTTAGTACTAACTGGGGTTGCGTTGCTTAACTTCAGTGATCAGACGAGAACTGGCGTATCCAACGCAATTCGCCGCTCCCCCTTTCGACAAAAGGTGCACCCGGGGTGCCCCCCTCTCTCGGCCGATAAAGACGCCAACCCACATCGATCCAGAAACCACACTACTTCTGCGTCATCGAGGCGGATTTCGACAAATCAAAATCCTTTCAGAAATATGAGAAAAGAAAGTGAGACTGCCACTTGATACTTACCTCAGCAGGATTTGACATGGCGTTTGACGCCTTATTCGCTAACACCACATGGGCGTTGTTAATAAGCCAATTAAAATCTTGTAAAATTTGCAGTCCTTGACTGCCATGTTCAAAAGGCAAATGAAAGAGGTCGACCAACAAGGTGATATCATCAGCCATGAGTTTATCATTCTCTTCCAGAGTGGAAACGTCACACGATTCTGCAGAAATTTTAGCATCCGGCAAAAGGACATCGGTTTGCATTTTGCAATCCTCATCCGTGGATCGAATTCCATCAACACTACTCCCATTGTTTAAACTATTCTTCTCGGATTTGTAATTGGACTGCTTTGGAGATGAGCAAGGGGAGGACATGCAATCCATGGGTTCGTCCGAAGAACTGGCAGTGTCTGATGGAGAGATTAGAGAGTTCATCACAGGCGTCACTAATGGGGTCATTACAGACTGAAAGTTCGACGACTCGGTGACTTCTAAAGGCATGCTACCGACACCCACAGAAGAGCTCGTCACTGTAGTGGTGGTCACGCTGATACACGAGTTGATCATCGGAATTAGAGATTCTTGTAACGACGGTAAAATGATCTTGCCATGAAAACTCTTGGGCCGATAAAATTCCAACAGCCAATCTTTCATAGCCACCTTCAGAGCATTCTTTGGGTGATAGCTGACAGAAGTGATCTGCGAAGGAATGTCTTCAACGGACCCATTGTCCCTCTCCGTCTCCAATTTTATATCTGCGGTAATAGCATTATCTGTAAGAAACACCACAGGATCACCATCATCATCATTTCCCGCCTATGATAGTCTACATCAGGGACACAGAGCGATCTAGTTTGGACGGCATTTCTTTATGCAATTGGCTGCCAAAATAATGCTGCAACCCCTACTCTTATTTATCGTCGGTCCATTTTGATTCATTGGGGCACTTTTCCTTCACTGACGACAGAGGACTAGTTCCTACCCCTGGGAATGTTGCTGGCCTACACGTTGCATGTAAAAGGGTCTTTTGCGTCCAGAGGACACCGGTTACACCACAAGGGGTCACGGCTTTACTTCCCATCGGGCGGAAGACGCGCTGGGGTCTCTCCAGCCTGAAACAAGCAGAACCCTCCAAGGTACCAATTACGAAGAGTAGGAACCCACAAAAGAAAATTGAATTCAGTCGGCCTGCAGAGCAAACGGGTGCAGTCAACTCCTCCATTAAAACTTTTTGGAGGCCCTAAGGCTGCGCATGTTGCACTAGTGCGATGTCCCACGACTAGGAATTCAACTCAGTTCACCTCCACATTAGATGAAAGCAGCTTTAATTCTAGCGCTGACTGGGGTCAAGCGATGCCAAAATGATCCTAATTAGCGGTCAATGGGTGCAAATGGACTCCACCCACACTTTTAATGCGGAAAAATTGTGATCAGGACTGACAAATGCATTTACTTACTAACTGATAAATCTCTTTTGCCGTCGACACTGCACCGACTCCATTGGGCTAACGTATGAATCGGAATGAAATTCGCTTCGTATTCACAGTTGGGATTCGTTAGTAAGCCTCGAAGATGTGGGATTAGATCTGGGGATCGTCCTGTAAACGGGCCCAAATATAATCGCTTCTGGTCGTAGTCATTG
The DNA here is from genome assembly GCA_013389805.1 of Trigoniulus corallinus. NCBI lineage: Eukaryota > Metazoa > Arthropoda > Diplopoda > Spirobolida > Trigoniulidae > Trigoniulus > Trigoniulus corallinus. The sequence goes on from JAAFCE010006949.1 coordinate 8,120,343, forward strand.
GCGTGAATGTTATCCCAGATCACTGGCGGCCGATGCAGCACCTGCGTCAGCTCTGTGATGGACTCAAGAGTGATGATTTTGGAAATGACCTTTGAACCTACAAAAACATGCACAACAACAAAATTAAACTGTTAATCCAGTGCCTTTGGTAGCAATCATATTTCTAAAATAAAACCAAAACATACAAGTGGGCAATATGTCGGGTCGGGTACCCATTTGTCCCATAGGAAGTGAGAACACAGAATCTAACATTATACATCAGGCTTTGTTTGTTGGTTGTTGTTTTAGGGCCCTTCAACTACAAGGTCATTCGAGCCCCGTCCACAGCATAGTTCTTATGCAGAGACTGAACAGACACTACACTAATGCGACGGTTTTTGGGTATTAGTAGTACCCAGTTTTCCCAAGCGGCCACCCATGTCAGTACCAGCTGGGGTTGCGCTGCTTAACTGTAGTGATCAGACGAGAACTGGTGTGTCCAACGCAATTCGCTGCTCCCTATACCTCAGGCGTCAACATTATCCGCCAACCAATTTCTCCCCTTGGAGGGAGTTGGGAACACATGTGTCCGGGAGAACGAGGAAAAGCTACTTGTAGTACTGTACCGTTTCACGCCTATGACAAGCTCGGGTACCCATTTTTCACCTCAGGGACACATGGGAGAACTGTTAAACGGTAAGCTTTACGCAGCCGGCTACCGGCCAAATGTCGCAACTGCTGTGTTTATCGTCGACTATATTTCGATTCATTGGGCCACTTTTCCTCCACCACCAACGGGGATGAGCTCCTACACCTGGACATTTTTCTCGACCTATACAATACGTACATTTTACTGCATATAATAGGGGTTCTTTTCCGTGCAGCGATGACATTGTACACATCACACGGAAAGTACACAGTACATTTATCTCTCGCCCGAAAGAGGCAACCCAGGATCCAGGATCGCTGTCTGCTATAATTAAGCCACAGAAGTGAACAATGACCACAGGCACATGCAGACTAATTCATCATCAGCTTCTGGTTAACTAGGGATGAACCCGTTTTTTAAAATGCTACACCCTTTTTTACATTTTCGATGATTTTTCCTATTTTCCGGTGTCGGCCTATACAGAAGGGAGGAAGTCTAATTCTTTACAATTACTGAGTGGATCAACTACCAACTGATGTTCGAGCAATTCTCCCAAAATTTCCAAAATGTGACACCCAATTATTCCTTTCTGAGATACACAATTGATCGACTGTCAACCTGTTCAACTCTCAGCTCCTTCATGCAACCCTGAACATTGGACAAGTGCTCAAAGCAACTAACCCGGGTCGGGTACCCATTTTTGTCTCACTGGGACACTTGGAAGACCTGTTGAACGGTATACTGATGCCGCTGCCGACCTAATGCTGCAACTCTTATGCTTATTTATCGTCGGCACAATTTTGTAGTTCACTGTGTAGTTCTGATGTAGCGACTGCACAGACACTACACTTATGCGACGATTTTTGGATACTAGCGGTACCCAGTTTTCCCAAGCGGCCACCCATGTTACTACTAAAAGGGGTTGCGTTGCTTACTTCAGTGATCACATGGGAACTGGTGTGCCCAACGCAATTTGCTGCTCCCCTCCCTACCGGAACCAAAGGACTACGAAGTCTTACATCTGAAAATTTTGCACATCAACTCGCTGCATAGTAGAAAGGGTTCATTTCCGTGTAGAAGTGACACCACACAGAAGTTAAGCAACGCAACCCCAGCTAGTACTGACATGGGTGGCCGCTTGGGAAAACTGGGTACCGCTAGTATCTAAAAATCGTCGCATTAGTGTAGTGTCTGTGCAGTCCCTGCATCAGGCCCTAAAACACCAACAAACAAACAACCAGCTAGTACTAACATGCTAGTACAAATTGGGAACACTGGGTATAACGACGCAGTGGACTACGCAGAACTACGTTAGAACTACGCAGTGGGCGAAGCTCTAATGACTTGAGTAGTTGAAGGGCCCTAAAACACCAACGAAACGAAAAACCAACAGCTTTACTTGTCATCAGACGGAAGGCGCACTGAGTCTCTCTCTCTGTCGCTCGCCCGAAAGACGCTAAACCAGGGATGCCAAACTGGTGGCCCGCGGGTCCTATGCGGCCCTTAAAGCCTAGAGTTGTGGCCCGCACGATCGATAGCATGTAGTATACATATGCAGCCTGCAACTCAGAAGCGACACGAAGAGGGGGGAGCGGCGAATTGCGTTGGACACACCAGTTCTCGTCTCATCACTGAAGTTAAGCAGCGCAACCCCAGCTAGTACTGACATGGGTGGCCGCTTGGGAAAACTGGGTACTGCTAATACCCAAGAATCGTCGCGTTAGTGTAGTGTCTGTGCAGTCTCTGCATAAGAACTATTCTGTGGACGGGGCTCTAATGACCTTGTAGTTGAAGGGCCCTAAAACAGCAACAAACAAACGAAGAGGGGAACAATAGTCCCCGGGCGCATCTGCAAGAGGGCGCCATGAATACTGTAAGCATGGCCTTCATGACATCGCATATGCTACCGATGTGGCCCTTGGGGTAGCCCCAGTTTGACATGCCTGCGCTAAAGAACCTCGATCCAGTATGGAAAGGAGAACCACTGACGCAGTAGCCAAGCACGCTACCTTGACGCCATCAAGACACATTAGACAAATGCTGAAAGACTAATTTTTTAGTTAATGCTATGTCGAAATGAAATATTATTTACCTGTCCACATGATATCGATACCGGGTAGCAGTTTATTTCCAATGGTATTGAGATATTCGGAATTTTGAACATTCGGAATTGCTCTCGAGGCGCAGTACTCTGTAGGGCAGAACAGGAACTGCGGCTGTCCAAGATGAAGAAACACTTCATTTGTTACCGACACTTGCGCATTGGCAAATGAATGAAAGACTTCTTTGTCAGCTTCACACATATCGGGCTCGATATCGTCAAAAAGAAGAGAAAACGCCGTGCAACCAAACTGCGAGACTTGTTCCAGTTTGCGCTTTAAGAACGTCAGATCCTTGGCACTAGAGTACGTGATATCCAGGCCGGGTGACAGTGCATAATAAAAAGTCACGTTATTCGCCTTAGCGCAGGAGATTAATCCACTCAGTTGTTCTACAGACATTTAAATAATAAAGAAGAAAAAAAAACGAAATCAAAATTCCACAGCAATCAAAAAGTGGAAGAAGGCCCCCAACAACTAAGAATGTTGAGGCTACTTACCAGCTTCCTCCACCGAGTACAAATCCCTCCAAAAAGCTCTGTGTTTACAATCATCTTTGGGAGCATATAAATAAGAATTGATACCAAATTTGCTAATTCTGTAAATTAACAAAATATTATTTTAGCACAAAACATCAAAAAACAAATCAGCATAGAGATTTTTAGTACAGTATACTTGCTTTGCAAATAAATCTTTCCGCTGATCTGGTGTCCACGGTTTACCATAAAACCCTAAAAAAATTAAAATTGCATCAAATTTCAAATAAATTAAAAAAGAATAAACCCTATATTCAAAGGGATATGCCATGAACAAGGAGAAAGGTGTAGCATTTCTGAAAAAAAAATATCTAGGATTTTATTTAATAATTTCCGGTATTGCTACAGTCACAAGAGAAAGGTGCTTCTAATAAATCTGACAGAATTCTTGTAACATTGTGGTGTCAAACAAGGTGTCCGCAGTCCCAACAAGTAAACATCACATGGGTCCCACTTCCAACAAGTAAACATCACATGGGTCCCACTTCCAACAAGTAA
>JAAFCE010006949.1:8137426-8163713 GCA_013389805.1 Trigoniulus corallinus
CCCCCCCCCCCCCCCCCCGACATAAATCCTGGATCCGACCCTGCTTGCCTTGTTTGTTTGTTGGTGATTAAGGTCCCGTCAACTACAAGGTCATTAGAGACCCGTCCACTGCATAGTTCTAGTGCATAGACTGCACAGACACTACACCAATGCGACGATTATTGGGTATTAGCAGTACCCAGCTTTCCCGAGCGACCACCCATGTCAGTACTAACTGGGCTTGCGTTGCTTAACTTCAGTGATCAGACGAGAACTGGTGTGTCCAACGCAACTGATACTGGTCTGCCCAGCACTGGATCACTGCAGGAGGGGTTGGGGAACCCCCACATTGGAAGAGATTCTCGGGTGGAGCGGCTGGAATGGGTGTGAAAGGCAAAGGTGTTGCTGGGGTGCTGGTGGAGATCTGGGCATATGGGTCTAACATGAAAAGATCTCGCTTGCAAGGTATCCGTTACAAAGGATTACATATTCATATTGAAATGGTGTGTATTGAAAGCGTTCTTTGCTGCGTTGCTGTACTAGCGTTGACAATAAAAAATTGAAAAAAGTCGCACAAGCGTCGGCCATGCAACTGACATGCCAGTTCCTTTTGCAGTCGTCTAGGTGGACGAGCAACTACACAATAGCAAGGGTCCGACTGGAAATCGACTCGCATCCAACGCTAAAACGATATTTTTTTCGAGTCGGATTGCAATCGCGTTGCGCTGGTGGACGAAGGGCCTTACTGGTTGATGTGGACAATCAAATGACGTCACATGACGTTTAACGAAAAGGAACATAAGTACGTGACACACCAAACTGATCGTGTGTGGGCAATTCATCCCTTCACACCAAAATGAACAAACACATCGACGTGCACACACCGAACTGACAAACCAAACTGATCGTGTGGCGGCCTTTAGGAGGCTGCTCGCGGCAGATGAGGAGGGAGGTATAGAAGACGTAGGGAGGGGAAATATGCAGCACCCAACGTTCTTTACCACCCACCCATGTTGGTACTAACGTGGGCTTGAGCTGCTTAACTTCAGTGATCTCATGAAATGTGACAAAAAAATGGGTTTCAAGGATGAGAAAGCGTCTTGAGGAAGTAATACAAAATAATTGAGGCCATACGGATCATTAAGACACCAGAAATGATCTTTATGTGGTAATAAATGAAAGGTGTACACAGACTTTTTTGGCCTGCAAATTTGCCAGGATTCATTACTTTCGTTGTTCTTTTGACTTAAATTATTGTTTTAGCCCTATTTCCCCTCCCACCACAGGGACCACCTCTATTAATCAACCCATCCACTATCATAAGGGATTATCTGTTATAATGCGCGTTTTGGCGATTGACCTGGTCAATTGTGGTTTGACCACAATCTCGTGTTTGGTCTGACCAAAGGGGATCGCCAAAACGCTTTGGTCAGACATTTTGAGACCCGTGACAATGAATTCATAAAACTGAAGAAAATGAATTCCCTTAACTTAAAACCAAATCCACTACAATAAAAAAAACAATTCCCTAAAATAAAAAAAATGAATCCACTAAACTAAAAATTACGAATTCATTAAAATGAAAACAAAACCCACTAAACTAAACTAATTCATGAACTAAAAAACGAATTCACTAAACTGAAAAAAAAAATAAATTTGATAAACTTAAAAAAATGAATTTCCTAAACTAAAAAAATTACAAAATTAATACAAAAAACAGATTTGTATAATTTTAACTAATTATTGGTACCTTCCATCATCTGCTACAACTGGTTGGAGCATGCGCCATTTATATTTTTCTTTGACCAAACGCACAGACCATGCTTTTATTTTGGTCATGTTGGTCATCCTTTGGTCTGACCAAAGTAATGGACCAAACTAGCGTGTGCACCGCCAAAACGCATTGTTTCTGAAACAATGTGACCAAAAGTGACTTGGTCAATGGCCAAAACGCGCCTATAGTGGATGTAAAGCAGCACCAACTTCAACATCATCAATGTTTCAGTGCACTTATCATTCTTGTGTTAAATTTTATGGTATAAAGTTGCAATATATCCAACAAAACAATTCTTTGCATTGACCAGTTACTTTTTATAGTAACAAAACAATTCTTGAAAACTGGTGTACACATTTCTTTTACACACTGTACCTTGCGACTAACAATACAATCAACTGCACCAAAATATTGGGCAACCCACCCTGTCAAAAACGGAAAAGGTGCAAACCAAGTAACATTTAAAAACTACACTATAATTCCTGACAGTTAACGACGCTTTATTTCTAACGTGTGAAGCATAAAATACTCTTACTTTCTCCAGAATGACTTAACATCATCCCATCAGTCAAGTTTCAACTTGAGCAATCGTTCAACTTGAAACAGCTATTGTTCCACTTATTTTTAATAAGTTGAATGGCCATGCATTTTAACTTAGTAACAAAAAAAAGTACACAAATGAAATTCAATTTCTGAAAGGCATCATAACATTTTTAGTGTGGTACACCCATTCCACGTCTTCGTCCTGCAGGCATTCCTTCACCAGGACCACCCTGAGATTTTGGTGCCTTCACCGTCTCGTCTACACTTAGGATGACACAGGCTGCTTCGCATGCTGCTGTAAGAGCATTTATTTTGACAACAGTTGGCTCCCACACAAAGGCTGCAAAATTATCAGCAATGTCCTCATTGTTGATATTCACTCCATACCACTTTTCACCTGCACAACAGTGGACATCTCATTAAAGAGCAAAACTCACATCCTAGCACAACCCTACCCTCCCAGTGACGAACGAAGGAACACAATCGTTACCTTGAGCATGCTTCTGGCGTAATTTGTTCAAGATGTTGGTGGCATCAAAACCTGCATTATCACACAGCTGCCTAGGAATCACTTCTAGGGCCTTCGCCATGGCTCCTATCAACAACTGCTCTTTCCCAGGAATGGTTCTTGAGTAGTCACGCAAGTACTTGGACAGCTCCATTTCAATCGCTCCACCACCTTAGAAAACAACAGACTATCATGGTTACTTTTGTTTGCTTCATTGGTGTTTTAGGGCCCTTCAACTACAAAGGTCCTTAGAGCCCCATCCACTGCATAGTTCTAATGCAGTCTGCACAAACCCTACCCTGTTACAACGATTTTTGGGAATTAGCAGTATCCATGCTAGTACTAGTTGGGGTTGCGTTGCTTAACTTCAGTGATCAGACGAGAACTGGTTTGTCCAATGCAATACAGCAGCTCTCCCATATCATGGTCACCCAAAGGCCCATTAATACCAAGTCAGAGATCCCTTCCTTACCGGCCACAACCGCATCGTTTTTAATTGCTCGGCGAACGATCATGATAGCATCATGTAGAGACCGCTCAGTTTCTTCAATAAACTGCTCAGCACCTCCTCTTAAAATGAAAGTGCAGGTCTTGGCGTTGGGGCATCCGGTAAATATATTGAATCTAAAAAAATGTACAATATTAAACTATTGTGATAACTTCGTCTATTAGGATCTCATAATTCGCCCCCACTTCAATTTACCGCTCGCGGTATGTTCCTCTAACTGACCTTGGATTGCCCACTTAAGTAAAACAGCCCATTTGTTTCTTTCGTTGGTCTTATAGGGCCCTTCAACTACAAGGTCATTAGAGCCCCGTCCACTGCATAGTTCTAGTGCAGAGACTGTACAGGCACTACACCAATGTGACGATTAATGTATATTAGCAGTACTCAGTTTTCCCAAGTGGCCACCCATGTTAGTACTAGCTGGGGTTGCGTTGCTTAACTTCAGAGGTTAGAGTTGGTGAATGCAGCCAGCCTCCTTCACAAAGGCCAGCCGCCTCCTCCTCACCCCACAATAAGTGAGTGGGTGAGGAAGGTGTGACCAATTCGCAGCCGAGCAAGAGCAATTTCCTCCATTCAGGATGGACGGCATGAGGACGACCAACTAGTCTTGGTGTCCTTTATTGCATGGTGTTTGCTAGTGACTGCCACGGACCACTACACACAATGCATGGCCCATTGAACCATTGGCAAAGCATCAGAGGGAGGAACAGGAAAATCAGCTTCAGGCAGGTGGACCACCCGACAGGCATGGGCATCCGCCCTCTCATTTCCCATGATGCCAACATGCCCCAGGACCCACTGAAAAAAAACACCGTTTTGCCCTTTGCGAAGAGTTAGAAGCAGTTTGTGCACACCCTGGACAATGGCATGCTTGCCATAATGGCAGTTGCTGGAGGGACGAAAGGGAGTCAGTTGCTACAACAAAGCGTTTGCGTTGTAAACAACAGATAAGTTCCAGTCAAGACACTGGCGACACCTGGAAGGCGGCCCCCGAAGAGCTGACCAGTTGTAAACACTGGCCAGCCAACAGCTGGGCCATTCTTTGACCCATCCACTTAAAGAAACATGTGGCCCCAATAGGTCGGAGAGAGGCGCCCAAACTCCTGTTGGTACACTGACCTATCAGTACCAGTTTTGGGGAAGGCTGCAAGCGTCCAGTCAAAATGGGGTCTGGCACTGCCCATGGCATTGAAGGTAGCACCACTGGAAGAATCACACTGACGCTGACGAGGCCATCCAACCACTGCACACTAAAGGGAGAGGGAACCACTGAGCTGCAGTTGAAACCCTGGCAGATGGTGGCATCAAAAACGACTCAGTGTGCGCACGGTGCTGCGGCTGGGCCTTCAGCCACATGAGATATGCAGCCACCAAATATTCGCGCCACAGTCAGCGGAGGCACCCCAGCTTCAGTATAAATTCTGGGGATGGGACTAGTGCAGAATGCCCCAGTAGATAACCAATGCCAGCGTGATGAACACTGTCCGTCAACCAGAGGGAGGCAGCCAGGCCATAAACGCTGCAGCCATAATCGAGATAGGATCAAATGACTGAGCGATAAAGGCAAAGCATTACCGTTCAATCAGCCCCAAAACCAGTGCCCTGCAGGAAACACAGAATATTGAGGGAGCAAAGACACGACCTTCAGTTCCTGCATGTGAGGGACCCATAACAGACGGCTGTCAAATCAGAGACCAAGAAAGCGGGCTGTCTCCAAAACAGGGAGGGCGAGTAAATGTATGTTCGGAATATGCAGGAGGAGCATTCAATGCTGTTCCTGAACAAAGAATCCAAACAAATCAACGCAAGAATGATAAGAGTACGACCAGAACGGAAGTACTACAAATCACACCATTGCATCGACCTTTGCTTTACCACAACTGTAACACTAAACCTTTTCACGAGAACGAAAAGTTAGCTGACATGTTGTGGCCTACAATAAGTAATCCAAAGTATAGCTTGCCTGTCTCCACCAATCTGCTGCTCTTCAAACATATCGCAGGTGCCCAGCACATTATTATTGATGTCATTCACAGTGCTGAGAATTGCTCCTCCACAGGCTTTCATCGTCCTCTTTAGATCTTCTTCCGGAACACGGCCAGCACAGAACATATCTCTGAAATTAGAATAGATCCTCAATGACTACTTGTATATCAACACTTAATAACCACTTCTGCCCATGGCGAAGTCAGCGTATGAAAGCCAATGCTGGTGAATTTTAAATCACGATACTGACAGGCAAGGGATTTTATATTTCAAAGGACCCAAATATGCTTTTGACACAACAATTAAATTTTACAACATACCGATCAGCAAAGTACTGTGTTGCAACATCACCAATTGGCAGTTTGGACAAAACTACCTTGGCCCCACTCTGATGCAATTTCTCCAACTTGTCATATAATATGTTCCATTCAGCATCCACAACATTCTGATATTCCTGAAAATTGTAAATGTCAATGTTTAAGTAAGTGTTACGTAAAGTTTAAGTGAACAGGTAACATAAGGTGTCGCGGGAACTGAGAGCGACACATTGTCAAAAGTAATTTACCCACGTCAGCAGACAAGTTCCTATACTTTGAAATTTTGCCGAACTGCAAATACATTTTACTCCAGGTAAAGAGGGTTCTTTTACATGTACATGACATCGTACTCGCCACATGGAGCCACGATTGCACTTCCCATCCAATAAAAGGTACTCGATTTACTCCAATTCTTGTTCCAACGATTGAAATTCCAATTTACCACCTCTAAACTGATGTATTCCACACCAAGGTGCTACCCTTATTAGGTTTTTCTGCCCCTTTCTAGCAGCCCTCCCTAAATCACAGCTTAAACCCCTTCGTCTTTCTTATAATGGGCTGCTACACATGCTGTTCCCTTCACCTCCCCACTCCAGAATAACACCCTGGTGCTGCAAAGCGAGGATCTTGACCTTCAACATAATTCTGATGTTTTGTAACTTTTTGATCATCTCTACTACATTAAGGAACTCTTCTCACCCACTTCATTTTATTTCCCAGTACTTGTAGTCCACCACCGTTAGATGCACTTGCCGGTTCTTATTTGAACCCAGTGTCCCGTTTAATGATTGTTGTGGGAGACTATTTTCATGGTGTATCCATGCTCCGAGTTCAACTGCCTTAAGAACTGCACCCATTTTAAGAGAGGTTTATATTCCCACTTATCTCAAACCATGTCTTATCATTGCATCATTAATCACTCCTTCTTTGTTGTACAGTTCGTACGTTTATTTAATAAATAAATAAGTACTATGTCCCCTTCTACCTCTACTGAAAGAAGACACCCACATCGCCCAGGATTAAACTTACATCCACAGTCTCCTGTTTGCTATCATTGAGCCACCAAAATGGGCACCAATAACAACGCAAACAGTAGGGTCAAACAAAATATTCATCCTATATAACTGGTTGAAGGATAGATACCGACTTATTCCTAATTTTACCCACTCAACGCGAATTCACACATTGGAAAGTGAAAGATAAAATTTACCTGAACATTATCCACCCGAACTTCTGCATTATCCCGTTCAGCTTTCAATTCTAATTCAATGTTTAACAAAGCTATTTTAGGATTCTTATATTTCTTCGGCTGCATTTCAAAACCAGCATATGAAAAAGTCTTTTTGAAGCCTACTCCAGCCACCAGAAGTGAATCCTAAAGAACTCAAAATTTAGATAGCTGACAATGTACCAACATTTCAAAAAGCCTTCCACATTTTAAACTACCTGAAGAGCTCCACCTTGGACCTTCTTAATACCAATCATATTTAATGGTAGGAGATCGTCCAACAACATAACAGCATCGACCACCATTCCAGCGAAAAACTCCTTCTGGGAAGCCACCAATTTTGAACTTAACGTAGTTGCAGCGCACTTTTCAAGAAGTTTCCTTTGTTCCCTTGAAGCAAAACAAATTCAAGACTGCGCTTTAATATGCAAAAGAACCGCTAATACGTAGTTCAAAAACAATTCAACTAATAGTAGCACATATTTAACAACTGAACGATATTCAATTTAAAATCTCTTACTGTGGATCATTCTTCTTCGTCTGCACTGATATTTCTTTAATCTTTTCAATGGCCTACAATAATGACATCTAAGTTTGACGTTTGCTAACAATTAAAACTTAATCCAACTAATACTTACAAGTTGAGTTGCTTTCCGAAAACTTTTTATAATGATTTGCGGATGTACACCATCTTCCACGAAAGACTTGCACTGCTTCAGAAATTCGCCTGCTAGAAGAACCACACTAGTAGTGCCATCACCAACCTGAAAATAATTAGGATGTCATCTTAGCAGAGTACGAAGATGACATGATATATGAAAATTATTTGTAAGGCAACGGCAAACGTTATGTAACCCGAGTACCATCGAACCTAGCAGAAGTTATGATTGGTCCTTCAGATGGTCTCGAATATGAATATGTAATCCTTTGTGACGGATACCTCGCTGGCGAGATCTTTTCATGCTAGACCCATATGCCCAGATCTCCACCAGCACCCCAGCAACACCTTTGCCTTTCGCACCCATTCCAGCCGCTCCACCCCAGAACCTCTTCCAATGTGGGGGTTCCCCAACCCCTTCTGCAGTGATCCAGTGCTGGGTAGACCAGTATCACATGCCTGACGTCCTCCACCTGATCCCTGCACAATCCACAGCCCTCCTCTCCACCTGTGATCTTTGCCATCCTCTGTTTCGTCTCCAGTGACCCAGCTCTTGCCCGAAACAGAAGTGAGCTCTCCCACGTATTGTCATAGACTACCTCCCTCTCTATGTTAAGCTTGTTCCCATACACCCTCAGCGGTTTCTTTGCAGCCCTTCCCTCCATACTCTGTCGCCACTGCCCTAACCCCCATTCCTTCACTTTGTCCTGTACGAGTCTTTGCAGCGTTACTGCCCCCTCCTTGCCCTCCCTGGGGTGCAGTGTTATGCCTATCTTCTTTGACATCCTGTTTACCCTCCTCTCCCAATTGGTAGATACCCTCATGTTGTTTACCCATGCATTTACCTGCCATACTGGATTTTCCTTCTCTAGTCCCCATATCCTGCATAGGTATACCAACTTACTAATCATTTCCCTCTGTTCAAATGTAGACCACCCCATGTCCCCCTGTATTGCCTCCACTGCTGTAAACCTATTTCCCCCTAAGGCCATCCTACCTAACCTTCTCTGGGCTATTTCCATACAGTCCTTACATTAGAAGAAAAAAAAAACAACTGCAGACCTTTCATAAAGAAGTTATTTCGTAATATAGTAGATATTAAATATCTCAAGCTTTAGGAAAAGATGTGAATCACAAGTTAGAAATGTTTATTCTTTTACTACGGTATCTGCTAAAAATACAGACACCAACTCTCTAAAGAAAGACAGTGAACCAGAAAACATCCACCAAAACGGCTTTCATATTTTCCAAACGCACACCTTTTAATCTCCCATAATATGTCAACAAAGTAGCATTTGTAATCTACTTTATTAATTCATTATGGATAACAATCTAATTAGCAAGTAGGTCAATTAAATACCTCGGCATCTTGCGATTTGGCAATATCAACGATTATCTTAGCTGCTGGATGCACCACATCCAGAAGTTTAACGATGGTGGCTCCGTCATTAGAAATTGTAGCCTTCCCTACAAATATATATAGAATTTCAAATTTACTTAAAAAGGAATTATTAAAGTCAATTAATGACGTAAACCAACCTGAATTATCTACTATCATTTTGTCCATGCCACGAGGACCAAGTGTCGTTCTCACGGCATCAGCTATCACCTGGCATGCATTGATGTTACTAACCAACTGAGACTTCCCTTGGAAGTTCTCAGTTCCCTCCTTCAGAATTATAATTTGTGGTTGCTGAAAGTAAACGAAAAAGAGTATTAATGAAAATTAACTAGTAAAGAGTCCCCATGTAAAATTATAGTATCATCCAACTAAACGGTGCAAACTCTGTAAGATGAGCTTAAAAGTGGATAGAACACAGAGTGCCCAGAAAAAAACAGAAGCACATCAAGAACTCAATGAAATATCAGTCCATGGGTGTTTTTCAGCCCTTGGGCGGACATCCTGGAACCCTGGTTGAAAAACACTGCTCTGGATACACACATGGGCAATCTGTTGGCGGGACGGTGTTTTTACGCAGCCAGCTACCGACCTAGGCTGCAACCCCTATGCTTATCATCGATCTACTGTTCGTTGGGGCTCTCCTCCGACGCCCGGGAGGAGGGGGTGAGCCCTACACCTGGGAATTTTGCCTGATCTACCTTTTGCATAGGAGAGAGGGTTCTTCTATAAGCAAGCCACACCACACGAGGCCACGGCTTTACTTTCGCATGCAACGGAAGGTGCACTCGGGGCCGCTCCGTCTCTCGCCCAATAGAAGCCAATGCACTTCGATGCAGTATCAAATCTGCCAGTGTCTGTGTGGTTTGCGCCAATGTCACTTGCACTTAAACACGGTTTTTACAACAGATAAGCATGAAGTGGCAAAAATCTACTGTAAAAGTCCTTCTGTATGCATTACACTTGGAAAATTGGCCCCTACGTCTACATATATCACTAAGGAATACCTGTCACCCCAAACTATAAAGAAACAGCATAACAATGAATGACTTATGCATCCAATAACCACAAATACTTTAAAAGGGACCGACGCAGGTTCATAAGGTTGCATAAGGATGACGCAGGTTCATAAGGATGACTACTATGGAGGTGGGGATTTCGACAGCCAGGATTTCTTGGCCTTCTGGGGCAATCTTTATAAAAGAAGTATGTGGATTGATGAACAGTTTGATCCACCTAAGTGCAGGAAAGTGCCTGACAGAATTAGCCTACGAGAATCGAATTAGAAAATTTAACTGGCATGCATCACAAGTCAATACTTGACAAAGGATCAATTAAATATAACAGTAGATTAACCACATTTTAACATTATGAATAGGATACTTCCAACTAATTGTAAAGGAACGGCAAATTGTGCAATACACTGTTAATAACCGATAACATTAATTAAACATTATTGTTTCCTTTGTGTAGAAAAGCATTTTAAAGAAACCACAACTACGGCCCGGCCCTTACCTAACAGCCGTGAACAAAAAATGAAAATTTTCCATTAATCATGCATATTTTATACAAACTACTCCATTCACGAAGTAGAAGTCGGTGTAAACGTTGAATTGAAGCTGTATGAGTTGGTTAAACTACAATGATGTTTAAAGATTTTCAAAAGAATTACTTCCTTACCATGATGGACTATAAAAACAACAGCTCACTATGGAATCCACAGAACATATAAACTTAAAGAAGGGAAACTCAATGTTGAAAATTTGGACCTTATACCGGATGAGCGACGCCCTACGTCGTAAGAAGAACTAACACGAACATGACATGTTGAAGTAAATAAAATTTTAGCCGAAGCCGCACTAGCTGATCTGGCGCGAATGGTAGAGCGCTCGCCAAAACTTTTTAATCGTGGTGGTTGTAGGATCGATTCCTTTATCTTTCGCATTCTGCTTTTCTTTCTTTTTTTAATTTTTTTGGCATATTTATTATGCTTAGTACGAATTCATGGTTTTGAGAGCCATAGCAAGGAACAAATTTAAATAAACTAAAATACCAACTATAGGACTCTACTGCATCCATACACGATGGGTGAACTGGGTTGCTGCTGGGGGCGATGCTGTACGCAGGGTTTTGTGCGCTCCAGGAGTGCGAGGGGAGCGGCGAGTTGCGTTGGACACACCAGTTTTCGTCTGATCACTGAAGTTAAGCAATGCAAGCCCAGTAAGTACTGACATGGGTGGTCGCTCGGGAAAGCTGGGTACTGCTAATACCCAATAATCGTCGCATTAGTGTAGTGTCTGTGCAGTATATGCATAAGAACTATACAGTGGACGGGTCTCTAATGACCTTGTAGTTGACGGGACCTTAAACTCCAACAAACAACAACAACAAGGAGTGCGAGTTCATAAACAGAAGCACAATTTTTTGGCAAATGGTGTTCGTAGACTGAATTGTTCGTGAACAGAGACGTTCGTGATCCGAGGTATCACTGTACTGAAATCTGAAGTACTCACATTTTTTTGTTGTTTGTTGGTGTTTAAGGTCCCATTAACTACAAGGTCATTAGATACCCGTCCACTGCATAGTTCTAATGCATGCACTGCACAGACACTACACTAACGCGACGATTATTGGGTATTAGCAGTACCCAGCTTTCCCGAGCGACCCCCCCATGTCAGTACTAACTGGGCTTGCGTTGCTTAACTTCAGTGATCAGACGAGAACTGGTGTGTCCAAAGCAACTCGCCGCTCCCTTGTATTTCTAAACAATATGTTATAAATACACGTGGGTATTTAAGACATAAGACAATATGTGAATTCCATGGCAAGAAGTCCAGTGGTCACTCAGGAAGTCAAAGTGAATCATTCTTTGAACATAATACTAACAGGAGTTCACATGTAACCTGATCCCAACTACCCTTTACAATCTAAACTACTGGACAATCACTTGACTGGGTTACGTCTACAGGGCCCCCGCCCCTCCTACCTTCACCCCAGGGTCGGGGGAGGCCCGTCAGGTCTTGGCTCAAACTGTGCAAAGCTGTGGGAGGAAACCTTCGACTCCTCCTCCTCCTCCTCTGGAAACCTCTCGACTCCTGGTTGGCACCTGTTGGAAAATTTGGTTGGTCACCAATAGGTTGCTCTGTGCAGTTGTTTCCAATTATTGCCATACTCGTTTATGCTACTTTCACCAGAATCACATCTTGCCAGATTCCTTCAATCTCCTGAAACCAGGACATTGTAATATTTACCATTATGCAAAGATTACACCTCAGCTATGAGGATGATGAGAAAATTTCCAGGTAGTTTTAATGTTTGGTAAACGTTTGTGGTTGTTGACAACATACGTCATGATGATTCAGATCGATCTGATACGAAACAATATGATTTGATAATGACCACAGCGCCACCACAATCGAGAATACGAACTAGAAATAAGGAATCGGGTGCTCCCATTGAAGTGACGCCCAACTGTTTTGGAATTCTAGGTGTCGTCGACATAACGGCGCTACATCTTCCGAACGTTACATCTTCACTCCAACGACGAAATACTGTATGTCGTCAGTAACAATTTCTCTGTATGATAACGCCTAACAAATTTTATATTTATACTATTCTTCTAAAAAATAAGCGCGTTTAAGGTAAAATTGAACCAAGACACTGCTGGCGTTGTTATTTGTGAAGTGTTAAATATAGAGACACCTCTCTACACTGTATTAGGTAAGGTTAAGCAGTATGACTATTAACCATTAATTGAGTGGATGATCATTTTGTTTTTGTAGCGTTCAGAGAAGTTATGATTACAATTCAATTTCATAAAACCTACTGTAGCAGGCATATCTGAATCAGTGCACTACCTAATTGTAATTGTAGGTCTTAACAATTCCAATCGCCTGGTATGGCATTAAATGAGCTGCTGCTCCTGCTGCCATTTACAACACAGATCCACAGCTAACTACTACATTTCAGTTAGGTAGGTCGACCCGACGTGTCATTTATATTAATGCACCGAATGTCCTAGACTTCAGGTCATTCATAAGCCCTAAGTGTCACTTTCACCGCTTTTAAAATTGCACTATATCCAACCGAAGCTGGAGCACTAGCAGCAGCTGCTAATATACTCTTGCAGAGAAATTCTTAGCCACTTTGATGGCTAACAGCAGGGTCGAATATGCATGAGTTTGAAAAGGGCAAGGAGAAACAGAACGTATGTACAGTATACGGCAATTTAAGAGTGGTTGTATTGCGAAAGGACACGCCAGTTCTCGTTTGATCCCTTGTTTGTTTGTTGGTGTTTTAGGGCCCTTCAACTACAAAGGTTATTAGAGCCCCGTCCACAGCATAGTTCTTATGCAGAGACACTACACTAATGCGACGATTCCTGGCTATTAGCAGTACCCAGTTTTCCCAAACGGCCACCCATGTCAGTACTAGCTGGGGTTGCGCTGCTTAACTTCAGTTATCAGACGAGAACTGGTGTGTCCAACGCAATTCGCCGCTCGTCGTCTGATACCTGAAGTTAAGCAACGCAAACCCCCAGATAGTAGTAGGATGGATGACCGCTTGGAAACACTGGTTACTGCTAATGCCCAAATCGTCGTAACAACGTAGTGTCTGTGCAGACTCTGCTTTAGTACTACGTAGTGGGCCGGGCTTGAATGACCACTGTAGTTGTAGGGCCTTAAAACGCCAACAAAAGAAACGGGAATTCAAACTGGCAGTATAAGATACTCAGGACGGTTTGCCCATATAAGAATAGAATTGGGTTGTTTCAAAATACCTTAAATGTGAAATCCAAGTACTGCACAAAAGACTTCGAGACAATAATAAATATTCTGTATTTTTTATGCAGCAATCATAGAGCATCGATTCCAGAGAAATGTTGTCCGAATATATCAGAATTATAGGATGAAAACTGCTAACGATAATTTGGAATGAAGACGTCAGTTACCTTCTAAGAAATATTATAATCGTCGTCAGTTAGGAAACAAAAGAGGCCAATATAACATTTGCTAGAAGATGACAACGAAATCTGGACAATCGAGTCCAACAATAGCAGATAAAGAAGTTGAAAATGTCATGCTAAAACAAGAATTACCAGAATTTCAAAATTGTCAGCCACATTTCGTTTCTCCCACATCATCCAAATCATCTCATTCCACTCCTGATCAAATTGTGCACTTGTCAGGACTTGGGCAGGATGGATCGCGGAAAAGTGCATTTTCACCCTACAAGGTTAGCCAAATTATTTTCAAATACAACTATAAAATTAGGACACTAATTTAAAGCGTGATGAATTGATTTTGAATTCAAAATTATGAAAAACTTCAAATCGCACAACTTGTAAGGACCTAAACAGACTCTTGTCAGTTCCTCCAAGAATGACAAAGTTTGTCCCTTGCAAAAGAATCTTTTTCTGATATGAATTCATAGACATTATTGATGACTAGTTATAGTACCAGATATTCTATTGTGACGTAATAAAGTAATGCAGAATTTTCACTGTTTTAGCCCACGACAGTTCTGACAAATCTTCAAAGAGGAAATATCGAAACTAGAACGACATGTTTTCTTCCTGGTAATCAGCATTTTATTTTGGACACTTATTAGCACTAGTACTACCACGTGCAACCCTGGCAGTCTAGTGGAACCAGTGGACTTCTTATGGAGTCAGTGCACCTCTTGTGACAATTAAGGGAAGTCTGAATCTTTTGTCACTTGAGGGAGGAAGCACTCCCGCCTATCTCCCCCCTCACAGTCATATCTTTTCGTACTCCCCGCATCGCTGAAATACACTTTTCTAGACAATGTCTCTAAATATATACAGTGGAACCTCGGTTCTCGAAAAGAAATTCAGTTTCCAAACAGGGACGAGCGGAGAATTGTGTTGGACACACCAGTTCTCGTCTGATCACTGAAGTTAAGCAACACAACCCCAGCTAGTACTGACGTGCTTGGCTGCTTGGGAAAACTGGGTACCCCTAATACCCAAAAATCGTCGCATTTGTGTAATGTCTGTGCAGTCTCTGCATAAGAACTATACTGTGGATAGGGCTCTAATGACCTTGTAGTTGAAAACACCAACAAACAAACAAGGAGTTGTCAATTACACCATAGTCTCCACGTCTTGGCCTTTTCATCATTTTTTGTCTCTTTACTTTTCTGTTCTCATCACCTTCCACTTATACCATCAACTCTCTTCCATCATCACATAATCATACCCTTCTCCCGCTTGTGGCAGAGTCGGGTTTACGGGTTCTAGTCGTCTAGCTCCCACCAGGTCCCCCTCCACCCCAAGCACTACCATATCCTTACAAACAACCTTTTCCTATTTTGGTTTGTTGGTGTTTAAGGTCCCGTCAACTACAAGGTCATTAGAGACCCGTCCACTGCATAGTTCTAATGCATATACTGCACAGACACTACACTAATGCGACGATTATTGGGTATTAGCAGTACCCAGCTTTCCCGAGCGACCACCCATGTCAGTACTAACTGGGCTTGCGTTGCTTAACTTCAGTGATCAGACGAGAACTGGTGTGTCCAACGCAACTCGCCGCTCCCAACCTTTTCCTACGTCTGCTTTGGTTTTCCCTTACCCCGGGTGCTCCCTGGCATGGAATGGGGAGCAGGAGTGGGATGCAAACAGTAAGTCATCTGGCATAAAGCCTTCAGGAAACCGTAACCCTTGAATTTCCTGTTGCAGTGGCAACAGAGAGCTAATGATAGAGCTGTGTGGCTGTAAGTTTTCAGGCGCCTAGCCTAGCCCTAATACCGATCCCTATTACCGCAAGGACGCGATCACGTTGCTGCCGCCTGTGGCAGCCACTGGTGGCCGTGTACAGAGACTAGTGGTCGCTGCAAGTGGTTTTGTGTGCGAGCGGCCTTAATTTCGAACACCAGTGTATTTGCCCAAGTTCACTGGCCACCTGAAATTAAAGGTACCCCCATCAGCAGTAGATATTTGTTTCAGAAATTTAGAAATTACCAAATGCTGTGGGGGAGCGGCGAGTTGCGTTGGACACACCAGTTCTCGTCTGATCACTGAAGTTAAGCAACGCAAGCCCAGTTAGTACTGACATGGGTGGTCGCTCGGGAAAGCTGGGTACTGCTAATACCCAATAATCGTCGCATTGGTGTAGTGTCTGTGCAGTCTATGTATTAGAACTATGCAGTGGACGGGTCTCTAATGACCTTGTAGTTGACGGGACCTTAAACACAAACAAACAAAACCAAATGCTGTAAAACAAAGGTTGGCAACCTACAAACCCGCCAGTCAGTATTATCTGGCCCATGTAATCCCAAAACGAAATGTAGTATTGAATTATAGGCAACAAAATTAAAGGGGAAACTTCTATCATTGCACCTGACTGTCAGAGTTAAACATCACATGCATGACTTGCTGTCAGCTAATAGTTTGCATGTTTTAAAATATTTACATGATATGTGATGAAATTCATTTTGTCAAATGAAAGATCCAAGTACACATCAACTAGCAGCTCAAGGCGAATTGATTTTAGATGATGAAACTACAGGTTAGTTGAATAATTTTTTCTTCTTCTGTACTCTTTGCTTGTGTTACATTTAAAAACGAATTCCTTTCTAGATGTTGACTTGGATGAGCAAGACAAAGGAGGGTTTACGCCACTTATGTGGGCCTGCTATCATGGTCAAGTTCCTATAGTGACGTCTCTGTTGAGTCGTGGTGTCAACATTAATGCCACTAATAGTAAAGGAGAAAATGCTCTCTTGTTTGCAAGCTGTAATGGACACAGTGACATAGTTAAAATATTACTTGAACATAAAATGAACGTCGATCACACAGATGAAGTAAGTGGCTAAACTGAATGATGGTTAACCTCTCCATACACATAACTACCCAATTTATCTTGCAGCAAGGCAATACAGCACTGATGTATGCAGCGTTTAATAATCAAGCTCACTGTACACAAGAGTTGCTCTTGCACAACGCTGATATCACAAAAGATAACCATTATGGAGATACTGCATTTTCCATCGCTGTTGCTAGAGGAAGTAAACAAGGTACAGTAGATGAAAAAGTCATCACTTTGATCATCTGTCAAATTAAATATCTTTTCTTTTTACCCTTTTCTAGTTCAAGTTATTCTGGAGAGATACTTGTTACAACTGCTGGAAAATAGTTGAAAAACTAATTTCCTCTCAGGTGTGTAAGGATTTAAAGAAAAAATTCTGCATCGTTACGAATTATCACTATCATATTATTCCTTCCATGCTTGCTCAAGTTTTAATTGTAGACGAAATATATTTCATCACAATTTGTGGAGCCAAAAATCCTAAAGTATTTTAAGAATTAATGAGAGCTTATCACACTACTTTTTTAAGGAAACTTGCAGAAGATGTATGGGGAAAATGTGATTTGAATGTTTTCAAATAGTTCTGAACGGATATCACTTCCAAACAATTAATATTCCAGCTGCTTTGGGTGATTTTTAAGATTTGTATTTATTGTTTTGATAGTTACTTACAAATAAACACATAAGACATTTTTATATCCGCCTTTTCTGAGTACTGATGTATAATACTGAAATATAATAAATTAACACGTTATTGTTTCAAATAAACTGAAAAATGCAAAAAAACAAAAATGGTCATACCATTATTTCCTCTAATAAAGGCATCTCCATATTTATTTTTTAGCTGACCGTTGACATATTCTTCAGTCTGTTCCAGTGCAATATTCATGTAGCCATCAAGACAAGCCAACACTCCTGGGCACAAAAAATGAATAGTAGTATACAGTATAAGCAAAGCAACTCCTAACCCTTTTCCCGCCTATGGCAGGGTCGGGTACCCATTTGTCCCCCCGAATGGACACATGGGCGATATATTGGTCATAGTTTTTCTGCAGCCGATTGCCGACCAAAGCATACAGTATGTAAAGTAGTAAGTGTTAAGTTGTAATACTATATATTATCTGTTGTATAAGATGTCCTACCATGTCGATCTGTCGGCAGATAAATATTCGTAACGTACCTATCTTTTTCACTCTTCACTATCTCTATCATCAAACCCTTATCCCGCCTGTGGCAGGGTCGGGTCTGCAGGTTCTTGCCCTCCACTCCCGCCTATCTTCCACCAGGTCCCCGTTCACCCTACACCAGTGTTTTTCAACCAGGGTTCCGTGAAGTCCACCCACGGGTTCGCCAATGGCAAGATTAAAAATAAAACTAACAATGAAACAACAAGAAACGAGAACGACTTTTGTCTGTCGACGAGGAACTTCGGGTGTCTCTCAAACATTAGGCCACGAATTCAACTCCTTATGCTAAAACGCACACCTGTATCAATTAATGCTTTTTTCTGTCACTGTATGAGGTTCCGCGAAAGGTCTAAATGTTCCAAAGGGTTCCGCGAAAGGTCTAAATGTTCCAAAGGGTTCCGCGAGAAGTCTAAATGTTCCAAAGGGTTCCGTTCCAATAAAAAGGTTGAAAATCACTGCCCTAGGCACTACCATATCCTTACGCACGACCTGCTCCCACCTCGGCCTTGGTCTTCCCCTACCCCGGGTGCTTCCAACCACCTGAATTCCTATAAATCCGTGGGTCTCAAAGCGTGTTCCGTGAAACCACTTCAAGTGTTCCGCAAAAAATTTAATGCACAAATAAAGCAATGGAGAGAAACTCTGATGTGACCCGCAGGATCGATGGGGGGGGGGGGGGTCACTGAAGTGGAGACAGGCAAGCGGAGTCCTGTGTGATAGGAGGATCCCAATCTAGTTGAAAGGGAAGTTCTACAGGACAGTGGTTAGACCAGCTATGCGGATCAGAGTGCTGGGCAATGAGGACGAGCTACGTAATTAGAGTTGCCGAGTAGCCGACATGCGAATGCTGTGGCACATGTGTGGCGTGTCGAGAGCTGACAGAATTAGGAATGAGCATATTAGAGGTAACCTGGGGTGGTGGACATCGCCGAAAAAATGAGAGAGAATAGGTTGAGGTGGTAAGGACACGTCATGCGAAGACGGGAAGAGGAGTTCGTTAGGTTAATTCCAGGAATGCATGTGGTGGGTAGCACCAGGGGCAGGGGGAGACCAAAGCAGATGTGGGAATAGGCTGTCCGTAAGGATGTGACAGTGTGTGGGGTGGCCGGGGAACTGGGGGAGAGATAGACGAGAGTGGAGGGCTAGAACCCGCAGACCGGCCTTGCCACAGGCGGGATAAGGGTATGATGATGATGTAGTAAATACCAAGTGTAGAAGGTGTACAACCTGCTCTAAAGTTTATGTTGAATTGTAAGTGTTCCGTGCTAGGAAAATGTCAGTTTAGTGTTCCCCGACTTCAAAAACATTGAGAACCACTGCCATAAATGACCACACGAGGGTACCCCAAACGAGTTCCTCCTCTTCTCTTTACATGTCCATACCACCTTGATGTACTCTTCCTCATTTTTTCGGCGATGCCCCCACCCCTTCAAGCTACCTCGAATATTCGCATTCAATTTTGAGAAACGCTGGTCTAAAACAACATTAAGCAACACAATAACAATAAGCAATCCAATGCACACACATGCGGTTAGTATCCTCCTGTATGCATTGCAAATATTTACCACGGTAGTCCACTCCTGAATTCAGCTTAACGACAACAGGTCGTCCTATAATCTGTTTAAGAAATTCGCTGGGAGTCTGTCGACGACTCATTCTAAAATTATAATAATTATACGTAACTAGACATGTCAAATTTTATAAAAAAAAATGACTTACTGGTTAAAATACTCACGTCGAAAAACAAATTCGTCAAATTTCAAATTATCCGAAAGCAGCGCTGTTCGACAAGACACTATGCGGTGTGACCAACTAAAATTCGAAAATGGGGATATCTTATCGCTATTTATATCAATGAAGTTATAGCTGCGTAGCTATCGACAGCATTGGTTGCCGAAAGGAAATCATACAGCACCCTAGCTATGACTCATAAAAGTGTTTCAAAAATTACGTCCTAGTATGATTCTCTTTTTTAATTTTAATCTAATTCTTTCCACATACCATAGGTATAAAAATGCGATCTGACCAAAACGCTGCGCCAATACACGCACCACACAAAAACACAAAATACAGAACGAACCTGCACACGTAGATACACAACCAAAATTATTATAGGAAACAATGTGTCGTATAGAGAAAACAGAAACACTATCATTATCATACCCTCCTCCCACCTGCGGCAGGGTCGGGTCTGCAGGTTCTTATCCTCCACCCCCACCCCACCAAGTCCCTCTCCACCCCGCACGTCTCCATGTCCCTCTGCACCACCTACTCCCACGTCAGTTTCGGTCTTCCCCTACTCCTGGTGCCCCCAATCACATGCATACCCATAATGGACCTAATAAGCTCCTCCTCCTCTCTCCTCATCACATGGACACACCAGTTCTCGTCTGATCACTGAAGTTAAGCAACGCCACTCCAGCTAGTACAGACATGGGTGGCTGCTTGGGAAAACTAGGTACCGTTAGTATCCAAAAATCGTCGCATTAGTGTAGGGTCTGTGCAGTCTCTGAATCAGAACTACACTGTGAACGGGACTTTAATGACCTTGTAGTTGAAGGGCCCTAAAACACCAACAAACAAACAACAAATCCTCATCACGTGCCCATACCACCTCAACCACTTCTCCCTCATCTTTCCCGCGATGTCTCCCACCCACAAGCTATCTCTAACGTCATCATTCCGGACCCTGTCGGCTAGTGACACCCCAGTCATGTAGCGCAGCATTCGCATCTCAGCTACTTGCATTCGACTTTCACGGTTCTTCCTAACTGCCCAACACTAAGCCATAAAGCAAGGTGGGCCTAACGACCGTTCTGCAAACTTTGCATTTTACCTTTATTGGGACCTGGCGGTCACACAGGACTCCTTTTTCCTGCCTCCACTTCAGCCATTCGAGAGTAAACAGAAACACATTAATAAAAGTCTACGACGACGACTAATCACAATCTACGAAAGTAGTCACAACCTCTCCATCTATCGGATTGTTTGTTGGTGTTTTAGGGCCCTTCAACTGCAAAGGTCATTAGAGCCCCGTCCACAGCATAGTTCTGAGGCAGAGACCGCACAGACACCACACCAATGCGACGATTTTTGGGTATTAGCAGTACCCTGTTTTCCCAAGCGGCCACCCATGTCAGTACTAGCTGGGGTTGCGCTGCTTAACTTCAGTGATCAGACGAGAACTGGAGTGTCCAACGCAATTCGCCGCTCCCTCATCTAGCGGAAGGTGCAATTTACCTCCCTCGCCTTCAACTATATACCCCTATACCAGTGGTTTTCAACCTTGTTATTGGAACGGAACCCTTTGGAACATTTAGACCTTTCGCGGAACCCCATACATTGACAGAAAAAAACATTAATTGATACAGGTGTGTGTTTTAGCATAAGGAGTTGAATTCGTGGCCTAATGTTTGAGAGACACCCGAAGTTCCTCGTCGACAGACAAAAGTCGTTCTCGTTTCTTGTGTTTTCATTGTTATTTTTATATTTTATCTTGCCATTGGCGGAACCCTTGGGCGGACCTCACGGAACCCTGGTTGAAAAACACTGCCCTATACCGTAAGCCAGAGGCGAACCTGCGTATTATGTTCAAGTGCACTCTGCCAAACGAGTTACCGTAAGGTCGGCACAATTCCCCTTTTTAAGTGCAAAAGAAGTATGTCGATTAGTAAAAATTCTTAGAACACGTTTAATAACCCAATAACAAACATCAGTAATTAGGTGATAACCATATACGGTAAATTAATAAAATGTTTCCCCAAATGTGTGCAATGAGTCGCAACTACAGTATACAATATGTAACACACCTCCCCACAATATTCTCAAGCCTTTCTCGCCCAGGGCAGGCAACACAGGTGCAAACTTCTAGTTGGACTTCAATTCCTGAATATTGTAACGCTTCCTCCGGGCAATTTTCTTTTCCTGTCCCGTTTTGTGTTTTGTTTTGTTGGTGTTTTAGGGCCCTCCAACTACAAGGTCGTCAGAGCCCGGTCCACAGCATAGTTCCTATGCAGACACTACACTAATGCGACGATTCTTGGGTATTAGGAGTACCCAGTTTTCCCAAGCGGCCGCCCATGTCAGTACTACCTGGGGTTGTGCTGCTTAACTTCAGTGATCAGACGAGAACTGGTGTGTCCAACGCAATTCGCCGCTCCCGTCTTTTACCGATGCCAGGGGCACAGTATTAGTGTACTTCTCTGAGTGAGCCCGTGATTGCAGAATCAATCCTGATCGAGAGACAGGGCTTCTTTACCGGGTGAAGGTAGGGTCGAATGAGAAGCAAGGAAAAGGAGAAAAATAGCAAGCAACTCCTCTTTTCCCACCTATGGCTGGGTCAGGTACCCATCTTGTCTGAGTGGATACTGGGTGATATAGTGGACGGCGTTTTTCTGCAGCCGGCTGCTGACCAATGCTGCGACCCCTATATTTATTTATCGTCCGTCTCCCCAACCCGTTTGTTTAACAACATATTCAGGCTACTGTTTATTGAGGCACTCCACCGACGCCAGGGGGGGCGAGCTCCTACACCTGGGAACATTGCCTCATCTACCCGTTGCATAATAGAAAGGGTTCTTTTCCGTGCAAATGTCCTCGTACACCACACTGGGCCTCGGTTTTACTTCTCATCGGAATGAAGGCGCACTCAGGGCCTCTCACACTACCACCGGCAGACTGGGCAAGAAATGTGGTTTATCTTGGTGGACAATATCCCTAAGTTGTACCCCCGGAGAAGAATTCCCTTTGGCCAGCTAGAATCGAACCTGCAAACACTCGAACCAGCAACAAGGACGTAAAAGAGCCATTATGCATAATCATCATCATCATCACTAACCTTTTCCCGCCTATAGTAGGATCCGGTGCTCATTTTTGTCCCATGTGAACACACGGCGGTATTTTCACGCAGACGGCAACCGACCTAAGCTGCAACCCTCATGCTAGTTTATCGTCGGTCTATTGTTCGTTGCGGCACTCCACCGACGCCTGGCTTCGAGCTCCTACGCCTGGGAACATTGCTAGTCTTCGCGTTCCGTGCAGCAAGGGTTCTTTTTCGTGCTGTGGTGACATGGTACACACTACGCGGGGCCCTCGGCTTTACTTCCCATCCATCAGAAAGTGCACTGGGAGGCTTCTGTGTCTCGGCCATAGGAAAACAAACCACCTTGACCGTGCACGGGATCGATTCTTGCCAAGGTCAGTGGCTTTTCTGAGATGGGTCAGTGACAGTGCGCTTGGTGGGTCCATGGTCTCGGCCCCAATTTAAGACTGCAATAACGTCTTACTTGGTTTGTCGTTTCGTTTCTGTTTTAGAGCCCTTCAACTACGTCCTTCAAGCACGTCCACTGCGTTGTTGATTGTTTGTTGGTGTTTTAGGGCCCTTCAACTACAATGTCATTAGAGCCCCGTCCACAGTGTAGTTCTTATGCAGAGACTGCACAGACACTACACTAATGCGACGATTTTGGGTATTAGCAGTACCCAGAGCTTCCAAGCGTCACCCATGCCAGTACTAGCTCGGGTTGAGTTGCTTAACTTGAGATATCAGGCCGGAATTGGCGTGTCCAACGCAATACGGCCGCTCGTCTTACCAGGTCTGTATACCAATCCGGCACTGTGTGTGTTGTTATAGGCTCAGCTGAATCATCATCGTCTCACCCTTCTCCCGCCCATGGCGGGGTATCGCCCACTATGTCGCCCTCCACCCCACACTTCACCATGTCCGTCAGCACCACCTGCTCCCACGTCCGTTTTGGCCTTCCCCTACCTCTAGTGCCCCCAATCACATGCCAACCAATAATGGACCTAATAAGCTCCTCCTCCTCTCTCCTCATTACATGCCCATACCACCTCAACCGCCTCTCCCTCATCTTCTCTGCGATGTCACCCACCCCCAGGCTGCCTCTAACATAATCATTTCGTACTCTGTCGGCTCGTGACACTCCAGTCATGTAGCGCAGCATACGCGTCTCAGCCACTTGCATTCTCCTTTCATGGTTCTTCCTAGCTGCCCAACACTCTGAGCCATACAGCATGGCGGGCCTGACGACTGTTCTGTAAACTTTGCCTTTCAACTCTATCGGGACCTGGCGGTCGCACAGAACTCCACTAGCCTGCCTCCACTTCAGCCATCCTGCATTAATCCTATTGGTCACGTCTGAGTCTATCTCCCCATTTTCTCTGGAAAACTGATCCTAAGTAACGAAACTGTTGCACCGCTGGTATACCCTCACCCTCACAACGGATCTCATCCCCTTGCCCCTGGGCGCTAAAATTGAAAGCTAGGTACTCCGTCTTATTTGTGTTTACTTTGAGACCCCCTCTTTCCATTGCTGTCTTAATGTCCTGTAGGCCCTTTTGTGCATCCTCCTTGGACCCCTCAAGCTTTCCCACATCATCAGGGAATAGGCCCAGCTGAATAACCCCTGTATTTCTTTAACGACTGTTTGCTTATTTGATGTAGGGCCCACGTTTAGGTCCATAAAATCTGCCCAAATCTGAATGGATCACACCATAGAAATTTGGGACAAGAAAAAGTGCGACTTATAGCGTAAAGAAACTGTATTGAAATAGCCCACGTAGGATTGAACCAGTGGCGTAGCCAAGGGGGGGGGGTTGGAGGGTTAACCTCCCCCCTTGGGCCTCGACTATAACGAAGAGGTATACACCCTATCGAGTCATATCCCCCCCCCTCAGAAAATCCTGGTTCATGCTATCGACAGTCATATCCCCCCCATCCTCATCATCATCATCATCGCACCCTTATCCCGCCTGTGGCAGTGTCGGGTCTGCGGGTTCTAGCCCTCCACACTCGTCTATTTCCCACCAGGTCCCCTTCCACCCCACACACTGCCATGTCCTTACGGACAACCTGCTCCCACGTCTGCTTTGGTCTCCCCCTACCCCGGGTGCTACCGACCACCTGCATTCCTGGGATACATCTAATGAGCTCCTCTTCCCCTCTTCTCATGACGTGACCATACCACCTCAGCCTATTCTCCCTCATCTTTTCAGCGATGTCCACTACCCCCAGACTACCTCTAACATACGCATTCCTAATTCTATCAGCTCTCGACACGCCACTCATGGACCGCAGCATACGCATCTCGGCTACTTGCACTCTATTTACATGGCCCTTCTTCACTGCTCAGCTTCTTTGCTTGTTGCTTGTTGGAGTTTAAGGTCCCGTCAGCTACGAGGTCATTAGAGACCCGTCCACTGTATAGTTCTAATGCATATACTGCACAGACACTACACTAATGCGACGATTATTGGGTATTAGCAGTACCCAGCTTTCCCGAGCGACCACCCATGTCAGTACTAACTGGGATTGCGTTGCTTAACTTCAGTGATCAGATGAGAACTGGTGTGTCCAACGCAACTCGCCGCTCCCCTCACTGCTCAGCACTCTGATCCATAGAGCATGGCTGGCCTAACCACTGTCCTGTAGAACTTCCCTTTCAGCTTGATTGGGACCCTCCTGTCACACAGGAAGTCATATCCCCCCCTCCCCCTTCAGAAAATCCTGGCTACGCCACTGGATTGAACGTAGGGTGAACGATTTCTAGTTTCATCAGAACGAAGATGAACAAATCAACAACAAAAAAAAAATGAGTTCACCATTTTGGCTGTCATTACTTTCAATGAATGAAAACCTGACTTTGAGAAATAAATGAGTAATACAGTAAAACCTGTCTAAAACGGAACCTGATCGTTCCCAAATTTTTTTCCGTTTTCACAGGTTTCCGTTTTACAAAGGGCTGTTTTAAAGAAACAAACTACAAAAAATATGATCACCTTACATTAGGATGGGGAAATTTAAAATTAAAGTCCATAAACTAAAAAATTACTCTGCCCCCACACAGGGGCTGACCCAGAGGCGGATCAGGGGGGGAGCACTTCAAAAAATTGCACCCTAAATATTTTTAATTATTCAGAATCCCTTAGTATAAATCTAGCTAGCAATTACAATAGGTCCTCCACTGCCCCTTAGGCAATGCCCTATGTTCAGTGGTTTAGCCAACTGTAGATTGGACTGGCAGAATAGAAACGTGAATAGCAAATGCAAAAATGCCTCATCAGTTGCAGAGTTGAACCATGCATCAGTTGACGGATGCGCAGTGAGGCACTGAGAGGAGGGGAGCAATGGCTGCATTGCCCCCCCCCCCGGATCCGCCCCTGTTACCACATGTCTTTTAAAGTACATTGTCGTTGCTTCACTATTGGGTAGCTCTGTGTGTATGGGATCACGTCAATTTGGCGTACGGAAAATTTGGCGTATGACAATTTGGCGTACATACCGATCTCTTGGGTGCACACATTTGTTCAAAATGTGTGCACCCAAGAGATCGGTATGTACGCCAAA
>JAAFCE010006949.1:8164113-8191360 GCA_013389805.1 Trigoniulus corallinus
GGGCCCTATAACACAGTTATGGTAGGCATTCATTGTTCTATTACCTTGCAATGACTGTTGAAATATGTTGTTATGACCGTAATGGTCCCTAGAACTTTGGTGCATGTACGGTCACACTCAAAATTAATGCCTGCATTGTAGTGTTATGTATAAAATAATCCGTCTTAGTCAGGTTATTTATGCAAACGGTTCCCAAAACTTATTCCGTTTCCGCGTTAGGTAGTTTTCCGGTTTAGGGTAGTATTTTAAATGGGAAATCATTCCGTTCCGAAATTTATTTTCCGTCTGACCAGGTTTCCGGTTTATACAAGGTCCGGTTTAGGTAGGTTTTACTGTAATACTGTACCTCAGCTTAACGCTTCAATGGTTGATCGTTCGCCTCCGGTGGAGGGGAGAGTAGGATGGCTTCGATAAAACCACTACGTAATTCAAGCAAGAAGTTACAAATAATACAGTTAGTAACCCGATCATATGTTTAGAAAACGAAATTGTACAGTTAGATTTGCGCGTTAGTCATCAAATAATGATCGTACCTGCAGTTAATTAGACGAAATTCGTCATCAATGACGTGTTGCTGTAATTTGCGAATTGTCCCCATTTGGAACATATTCGTGTACCAATGGACGGCGTGAAATTCTTTTATGCTATCGGAAGGTATTTACGTGAAGTAGTTCAACAGAATTCAATTGTCAGTGCACGTACGTAATTACGTTAGTGAAATTAGACGCCATTGTCAAAATTTGTGGTTTATTCAATAGTCAATCCTTAAAACAACTTCTTAGAAGAATCTCTTTTGAAGAAACGAATCACTTTTGTAAGTTGGTGGGGTTTTTTTTTGTAATGTTATATTTTCTGTTGTCGCATTCGATTGATCACCAAACCTGACGCAAATGCAGTAGTAGTCTTACTTACTACATTGTTGTTTACCATTTTAAAAATTGCTTACCTCAAAATTTAGTAGGACCTATTCTGGTCGTAAAATTCAAACTACTGTATATTGTTATTCCTCGTTAGACCTATTTCTGTGACTAAAAATGTCGTATTGTATCGATACCGTGCCGATACCATTTATCTCAGTGCAGTTCGAAATTTCGGTACTGTTTTGATTCTCAACAACAACAACAACAATTGTTGTTGGACGAGCTTCAAAGCTGTTTACAGAACAAAAGATAACCGTTATATTTTGCAGATATTTGACAAAGATTTTGGAAGAAAACAACTTGGGTGTTTGGTTTTTTTTGGTGTGAATTTTCTTTAACATTAAGTACTTTGCAGTACATTGCGAAAAATAGTATGTTGTTTCTAGTGGATGACTAATTTGCATACATACTGAAATTATTCATTTTTTTTTACTGGTGTGCTAATAATGAAATGGAATTATAAATTACTTTTGACAGGTACATAATAATAACATTCCAGACATTATACAAGGTGTTATATAGTAGTAATTATCTTACACGTACTTTTCACTTTAGCTATTAAGAATGGACATCGTATTAGTCATGGTGATAATGAAGGTCCTTGGTGTTGTCAGTGTTCAATGAGGTCATCATTCCTACAGTAATTGTAACGATAAGCAGACTGATCGGTAGGTATAAAGTAATAAACAGACCAAGATAGAGATAAATGGATATCACTCAAGGTCATAACCTCACCAATAATTTGACGTCAGTCTGGCTCAACCCAGGTCATGCAATGCATCTGTTCTATCAACAGATATTCGCCCATTTTTTTAGTTGTGAAGAAAACATCATTAATATTCATCATCCAGATAAAGTGGCGATATTTGTAGTCATCCATATTTATATTAATATATAGTAAAAGCTGGATTTATCGTTTTGCGAGGGGATGGCGACAATTCAACCATGAATGCAAGAAACTAATAAACCCACCTCAGTGGCGCAGAGATGTTCTCGACTAGTGCGTCAATGGTTCCAGGTTTGATACACGAACGAGGTGGATGGTTTCTTTCGGGCAAGAGAAAGGCCGGGAGCGGCGAATTGCGTTGGACACACCAGTTCTCGTCTGATCACTGAAGTTAAGCAACGCAACCCCAGCTAGTACTGACATGAGTGGCCGCTTGGGAAAACTGGGTACTGCTAATATCCAATAATCGTCGCATTAGTGTAGTGTCTGTGCAGTCTCTGCATAAGAACTATTCTGTGGACCGGGCTCTAATTACCTTGTAGTTGAAGGGCCCTATAACACCAACAAACAACAAAGAGAAAGGTCCAGAGTGCACCTTTGGTCGAATAGAAAGTAGAGCTGTGCCCCTCTCAACTATGCAACTAGTAGACCAGGCAAAATTCCCAGGTGCAAGAGCTCGTCCCGGTCCGTGGAGTACCCCAACGAACAGTAGGCCGATGATAAATAAACATAGGGGTTGCAGCTTAGGTCTGCAGCCGGCTTTCGTAAATACTGCTGTCCAATGGATCGCCCATGTGTATTCAGAGGGACAAAGATAGGTACCTTACTCTGCCATAGGCGGGAAATGGGTTAGTTGTTGTTTGTTTTTTTTTTTAATTATAGATTCTTTTGAATATTTCAGAAGTGAATGAATGATCAGGCCCCTAACTGAGAAAAAAATCAGACCTACTTTCAGACACTGGAATGTGTTGGCATACAGAAGTTTGTTGCTCAAGTGTTTTCCAGACATCCAAAGGAAATTTTTTTACGTCTGAAGTTGGTTACTTGAACGCCGATGCCTGCCACTAGCAAATTCCTCGGTCAGGCGCTGAATAATTAGCACAACCTTTGTGGAGTAGGGAGGGAGGTTAGCTGTTTGTTATCTTTATCCCTGATCACATCGGTCGGTGTTGACTTCCAGTAAAAATAGCATTTCTCTGGTGAATAATCCAATTACAGAAGACATAACTCAAAAGAAAAATACACTTTTGGGATAAAGTAATGGCCCCAAAGCTGTTTCTCCCTCCTCTTTCTCCTCTGGGACCAGGGCACGGCTTGGCAAGTGTTCAGATTGTGCCAACTGAAATGAACGCTGAGTGCGTTGTACTTAAAAATTGCCCAATTTAAAAAAAAGTTTTGAGTAGTGAATGGTGTGTAGCAAACAACAACGTTAGTCTAGGGGTGTCAGGTCCCTTCAATCGCGGGCCACTTTTCCAACAAGTTTACGTGGGCCACATGATATGTTTAGAATGTTACTCATTCCTTGATTTTCAAATTTCAGTTTCTTTGAGAAAATATAACTTCTCAAAACTTTATAAACTTTCTCAGCTTTAAAGCTTTTTGGGTTTCATCCAACAGTCGTTGTGGGCCTCAAAGATACACGTCGAGGGCAGCCAGGTTGTCACCCCATGTGTTAGTCCAGTGGTCCTACAAAAACAGGTGAAGAAAACCCGAATAAGTCTGCCCAATTCCAAAAGAAATTTGTTTGGAATATTTTACCCTTTTTGACAGGAAGGAGACACTAGAAAAACCAACTACTAACCCCCTTTCCTGCCAATCGCAGGGTTGAGTACCCATTTGGGAGATCTGTTGGACGGTATTTTTATGCAGCTGACTGCCGATCTAATGTTTCAACGTGAGATCAGTGAAGTTAAGCAGCGCAAGCCCACGTCAATACCAACTTGGGTGGTTGGTAAGGAACGTTGGGTGCTGCAAATTAACCCTCTCCTTCGTCCTTTCACCTACCTCCTCATTTCCCACCGGCAGCCTCCTAAGGGTTCGTCCTGTTATGGCTGCCTGGCTTACTCCCCAACCCACGAAACTAATCCAAAATCTAATTTGATTGTTGGGGCACGTTTTCTTCACCGACGGCAAGGGGTGCTGAGAGTTCGTACATTTGCAAATTTTGCCGAAGGACACATTCCATGCTGTAAGCGGTCTTTTACGTGCCGGTGACGTGGTACACATGGGCTTTACTTCCTATCCGACGGAAGGCACACTCGGGGGCCTGTTTCACCCGAAAGACGCCAGCCCTCCTCGATCCAGTATTGAACCTGGGACCACTGACGCTGTAGTCGAATATGCTATCTCGTTTCCACTTATGGCGATTTTAGATTTAGAGAACTCTATTAAAATGATTGCAATTTGCCCCCTGCTCAAGCGATTTTCTTCCATGCAGGCGCAAGTTGACATAGAATTTTATGTTTGTTGATTGCTTGGTAATTGACTGCAATTGCATTGTTACCAAATGGTATGCGGACGTAATCGGTTTGTTTGTCAGGTTCAGGGCCGCGCCATGCTAATTGTTATTAAATTTCGTCTGTGGTTTTGACACCTAATCGTTTCTGATACCATTAGTCTCTTAATGTCTTAACAGAGTGGCTTTTAGCAAGTGTGGATTTGTCATCCTGATCTCTATACCAAGGGAGCGGCTTATTGCGTTGGACACACCAGTTCTCGTCTGATCACTGAATTTAAGCAACGCAATCCCTGCTAGTACTGACATGGGTGGCCGCTTGGGAAAACTGGGAACTGCTAATACCCAAAAATCGTCGCATTAGTGTAGTGCCTGTGCAGTCTTTGCATTAGAACTATGCAGTGGACGGGGCTCCACTGACCTTGTAGTTGAAGGGCCCTAAAACACCAACAAACGAAATCTATACCAGGGTCAGTATGTCCTGACTCTCAATCTCCCATCCGTTGTCTATCATGATTCTCTCCTCTTGGCACATGGCAATAGTCCTAGTTATCACCAAACGACCCCCTTATCCCTACCAACTCTTGACTCATCATCTTACAATTCTGCCTTTTTGACGCCGTGTGTAGGTTCTCAGAGCCGCCTCGGTGGCCCTGAGGTAGCTCGTTGACTTGCGCTTCCATGATCGCAGGCTCGATCCTGGCCGAGGCGAGTAGAGGGCCAGTGAGAGAGATAAATACATGCCTACACAGAGAGAGACAGACAGATGTGGGCCTCCGGTAAATAAATTCTCAGTTCACTGCCTTTGTCAAGTAAGAAGCGATGTGACGATGGGGTGGGCGCTGTATTGTGATGGACACGAGTTCTCGCTTGATCCCTGAATTTAAGCAACGCAACCCCAGCTAGTACTAGCATGTCTGACAGCTCGGGAACAGTGGGTAATGCTAATACCCAAAATCGTCGTAAGTGTAGTGTCGGTGTAGACTGCATTAGAACTACGCAATGGCCTGGGCTCTAATGACCATTGTAGTTGAAGGGCCTTAAAACAACAACGAAGCGAAAGAAATTCATCTGGGGTCCTGGTGAACTTTGATGGCGGGAAATTGAATTCATTTTTCAAGGGCTTTAATGGCAATGACTTCATTTCAGCTAAAGCTAGTACTAGCACTTGGTTGGTACCCAACTTTGTCCCTCTGAATGGACACATGGACAATCTAATGGATGGTATTTATACGCAGCCGGCTGCCGACCAGAGCTGTAACCCCTATGTTTATCGTCGGCCCACTGTTGGCTGGGGGTGGGCTCCTACACCTGGGAATGTTGCCTGATCTACTCGTTGCATAGTAGAGAGGACCACTTTCCTATCCGGTGGGAGGAGCACTCGGGACCTCTTTCGCCTGAAGAAGCCAACCTACCTCCATCCAGTATGGAACCTGAAACCACTGATGAAAGTAATCGAGCACGCTACTTCTGCGCCACCGAGGCGTGTCATTTGACTCCATTTAAGCTAAAAGCAATTGAATTAACTGGAGAATGATAGCCTGTGATGTAGGCTCCCTTTCTCTGACAACCCATCTAATGTTCCTGGGATGTCGCCAGCCAGAGTTGACGTACAGATCAAGGGCACGCAGCTTAATTTAGGGGCTTCAGATTATTTCAGAGGGAGGCAAATGTAAGCACCAAAAAAATCAGTTGACCTTAGCAGTTACAACGGATATCAACGTAACGTTTAGGAATAGTGTCTCGACTAGTGTGGACACTGGGTCATCTGATGAGGGCAATTCATAACATACGGGATTTTTAATTTTTCAGTGGGATTTTTCCTGTTTCTGACAGCATACTTCAGGTTTGGTTAGGTCTTTCACACTTTTTTTAAGGACTAGGCTAGGTCTTTCACGCCTTTTCAAGGGCCTGGTTAGGTCTTTCACACGTTCACGGGCTAGGTTAGGTCTTTCACAACCGACGTTCAGTGACAAACTTCACCCAGGTCTTTGTATGTCAGAGGTTCATTGCTGAATCACAGGCAGTCTTGGCTCTGATTGGACAGAAGAATTTTTTTTAACATACTGGGAATTCTTTTCTGTAATAAAGTGCTCTTCTCTGATCCCCTCAAAGGACTTTCAGCCAAACGTCTAAGGGCCCATATGTGAAGGCGTACTATTTACTTACGCAGGCCACTGCCTGTTTATGGATGATGGGGTTATATCTACAGTTTTGAAACTGTAACCAGTTCTAAAAACTCTGAAATAAAAAATTAAGAATCCTATCAAATGAAGGAATAATTAACAGGGATATTTTATGTTAAATGATAATTCGGATATCCTAATCATATCCCCTGCCATAGGTGGGAAGGGATCACGTCAATTTGGCGCATGACAATTTGGCGTAGTCAATTTGGCGTACATACACATTCGGCGTATAACAATTTGGCGTACGGAAAATTTGGCGTACATACCGATCTCTTGGGTGCACACATTTGTTCAAAATTGTAACTGTCATAACCAGCGGCAGATCCAGGGGGGGTTGAGCTAAACCTCACATATTATGCAAATATAAGTTTATATATGCATGGGAGGGGTTGCAACCCCAAAAACCCCATCCTAGATCCACGCGTGGGCATAAGTCATTGCAACGGTCCCGTATAACACAGTTGGGTTTGTTTGTGTTTTAGGGCCCATCGACTTCAAAGGTCATTAGGGCCCTATAACACAGTTATGGTAGGCATTCATTGTTCTATTACCTTGCAATGACTGTTGAAATATGTTGTTATGACCGTTGCAATTTTGAACAAATTTGGGCACCCAAGAGATCGGTATGTACGCCAAATTTGTATGTACGCCAAAATTGTCGTACGCCAAATTGTCATGCGCCAAATTGACGTAGACCCAGGTGGGAAAAGGGTTAGTCGACTGATTATTCCGGTTATAGTAAGCTGTACACATTTCAGATTACTTTTAGGTGTAATGTTGTGAAGGTTTGAAATGATAACGTTGTTACATGCAGTGAAATGACATTCGCTGTTAATTTGAAAGACGAAAATGTTAGGATGTCCTCAGCATTGTAATACTTACATTTCCGCATGGTAGTGTGCTACTATAATCATGTTTTTAAATTTCTAGTCTTTTCCCGCTTCAATCTGGCAACGCTGGGTACTTTCAACAGTCAGAAATGAGAGCTCCTTCGTACAAGGAAAACTGCTGTGGAGATGGATTAATTACAATGTCTGAAAGAGAAGATTTTTCAGATTATTTGTGGATGGAAGATGTTGAAAGTTTTGATAAACAGGCAAGTAATATTTTGTTAATATCTGTTAAGTTTCCCTTCTTAGGAAGCCATCAGCAGTAAGCCAGGCCGGCTGGAAGTTTTGCGGGGCTTTGGGGAAAAATATTCCCCATATCAATTCATCTCTGAAACATCAAAAATTCTGTTATCAAATTTTCTTAGAAATTTAAAAGTGCAAGACCTGAAGCTGGAAAAACCGACGTCTGGAGTCGTTCCTGGTAGCAAGTGAGCTGTATGAACAGGGTTGCACTGGAAAACATGGCTTACCAGGCTTTGCAGGGCCGTTGCCATTGACATCAACTTTTTCAGAATGCCATTGTCATTAGAAAAGACTAATGCAAAATAACAATAACATAATAACAGTAAAAAGCACTAATTTCGCTGAAAAATGTTAATTTTATAAAAATAATCCTTTCCCTGGTTCTTGTCGTTAACTCTCCCTCAGTTTTGCACTACTCCCCCTTCCAGGATGTAATGTTACACTCGTCAGTGGAGCAAAGGCAGCGTGCTCTATTACTGCGTTAGTGGTTCCCAGGTTCAATACTTGACCAAGGTGGTTTGGCTCATTTCGGACATGGATGGGTTGAAGGATGGCACCACTGTGGGTTGGTCAGTCTTTACGGCAGGCCAGCTCATTAGGGGCTGCCTTCCAGGCGTCGCCAGTGTCCTAATTGCATAGGGAACTGCAACTCATCAGTGCATCAAATCATAAAAAAAATTGTGGTGGTGACTGACTCCCTTTCATCCCTCCAGCTGCTGCACACCCTGTATGACAAGCTGTCGTTCAGGGTGTGCACTAAGTGCTTCTTGCACTTTGTAACTAGGACAATACAGTTGTCTTTATGTGGGTCCCTGGGGCATGTATGCTTCATGGGCAATGAGAGGGTGGATGCCCATGCTCGTCAGGTGGCCCACTACCAGAGGGCAGTGACATTGCTGTTCTCCCTCTGATGCTCTACAAATGGTATGTGGCGGTCTCCACACGATTAAGGACGCCCCACAGAGGGGGGGGGAGGTTGTTCTGGCTCAGTTGCAAATTGGTC
Organism: Trigoniulus corallinus; assembly: GCA_013389805.1. Classification (NCBI taxonomy): domain Eukaryota; kingdom Metazoa; phylum Arthropoda; class Diplopoda; order Spirobolida; family Trigoniulidae; genus Trigoniulus; species Trigoniulus corallinus. The sequence continues at coordinate 8,172,541 of JAAFCE010006949.1, forward strand.
ACACCTTCCTCACCCACTCCCACTAACTGTGGGGTGAGGAGGACCCATGGTGTGACAGTTGTTGGGAGCCTCTCACAGTGGCACTCTCTTTAGTCACGTGAGTTATGGTGAGCCCCACTGTGGACTGGGAGTCAGTCCAGAGCTCTCCACCTCCTTTGGGGAAGACCCCCAGGGGATTGAGAGCTGGCTTATCTTTGTGTAAGAGGCAGGCCTCTTTCACAAATTTTAACCGTTTCCATGAGGAGGGAAACGTCTTTTTATCTTTGTGGCTGTTTTGGCTTTTGCCTTTTTATTTTATTGTTATTATCGGGCTTTTGCCTTTTATTAAATGTCTCTGTGTTGGGATGGCACTTTATACCCCACCATGGCATGACTGTCTTTCTGGGCGCTAACGACCATAGCAGTTGTGGACCCAAAGGAAACAACAACTTGCTTTGAACGAGAGACAGGGCCTCAGTGCGCCTTACGTTGGAGGGAAGTAAAGCTGTGGTCCCGCTTGGTGCGTACAATGCCACCCTGCATGTAAAAGAACCCTTAATCTGCATGCAACGAGTAGATCGGCAAAATTCCCAGGTATAGGAGCTCGCCCCACCGCCATCGATTAAGGAATAATACCCAATTGAAGAGAAATAAGCATAGTGAAGTCCCTTTCCCGCTAATGGCAGGGTCGGGCACCCATCTTGCCCCTCTGAATGAACGCACGGGTGATATAGGCCTATTGGACAGTAATTTTCCGCAACCGACTGCCGACCAAAGCTGCAACCCCTATGTTAATTCACCATCGGTCTACTGTTCGTTGGGGCACTCCACCGAGCTCCTACACATGGGAATTTCGCCTCATCTTTCCGATGCGAAGTAGAGAGGGTTCTTTTGGGACGTGCAAATGCCATTGTACACCACACGGGCTGCAGCTAACGCGCTGTATGCAACCCCTTGAGTTCTTACATGTGGTTCTGAAGTAAAACTGAAAATGCAATCACATTCCTGACACTGATTTAGACCACCGAGAGCAATTGTTTCATTTGTTTTTTTTTCTTCATTTAATAAATATGTAATTAATATTAATCCTTCAAGTATCCAAGGTCAGTGTTCCAGAGCAAAGGGGAAAAAGATTTAGACGGATAGGCAAGTGGAACCCTGTGTGATGGGAGGGTCTCAGTAAAGTTGAAGGGGCATTCTACAGCTCAGTGGTTAGGGGGAGCGGCAAGTTGCGTTGGACACACCAGTTCTCGTCTGATCACTGAAGTTAAGCAACGCAAGCCCAGTTCATACTGACATGGGTGGTCGCTCGGGAAAGCTGGGTACTGCTAATACCCAATACTCGTCACATTAGTGTAGTGTCTGTGCAGTCTATGCATTAGAACTATGCAGTGGACGGGTCTCTAGTGACCTTGTAGTTGACGGGACCTTAAACTCCAACAAACAAGCAAACAACAAACAATCAGTGGTTAGGCCACCTATAGTATACTATATATGGATCAGCGTGGATGGTGTGGAAGATCCACGAAAATAGAATGGGAGTAGCTTTGGGACATCGCAGAAAAGATGAGAGAACAGATTGAGGTAGTACGAGTCTGTTATGAGAAGGGAGGAGGAGGTATTTAGGTCCATTACGGGGACGCAGGTTACTGGAAGCACCCGGGGTTGAAGACAAAAGCTGTATGGCACATGCCCCATTTTATGGGACGGATGGAATCCTAGTGGAAGACCAGAACCGCAGACACGACTCTGTCACAGGTGGGATAAGGGTATGAGGATGAAACACACAGACACACACAAACAACAACAATTGATTGCAGAAACGGTGTAATTTATGTTGGGAATGTTTTGCGCAGGTTCTTGCAGAACTTCAAGAAGAGGAGGAAATGGAACAGTGTATGGAAGAAATGTTAGCCGAGGAAGAAGCTAGAGATACGACATATTATTATGTCGAAGGGCAGAATCCTGCTCTAACACTTATGCCTTACCCAAATTTTCTGAATATCATTCATGACGATATTGGGATGTTGATGTCAATGGCCACTCTTGGATTTTATGACGATGGAGTTTTGGTTGTTGAGGTAACGCTGACAAATTAGTTGTACTCACGATAATATTACCAAAAAAAAATACTAAACCCAGTTTTTTAACTTACCATTAGAGCCAACTTAACCCAGATGCTGAAGAATTTGTGCCAAATGCGTTATCGACGTCATCGTCATCCTCTTCGTCTAGTTCAGATATGCCCAAAGGACCATCTGAAAATCTTGACAGGTAAATGAGTTCAGACACACACAAGCATACGAAAAAAAATCTCTTCCTCCTCTACCCTTCCTGGCTGACTGAAGAATGGGACCCTGGTGATGGGATCACTTAACATCTACTTTTGTGTCGTTGTCAAGTCCTCTTCTTAAGCTTAACTGCAATGATTCGGCCTATCGAAAGTTGGTTTCGTCAATATTTGTTATTATTTTTTTAATAAAATTCCTGTGGGCAGAGCTACTTGTTGATAGCACTTGGTGACAATTGTTCAAATTTTTTTTTCTATTTGGCCCTGTTAAAAGACACGTTGTCTGAAAATATCTTGGTTCTGAATTAAGTAAAATAAACTCATTGTACAAATTAATTAAATATGTACAATATCTGAAATATTTACCTGAATTTCAGATCGGACCTTGATAGTTTGGTAAATATCTCTTCCATATTTTGTTTACTGCTCTTTAAAGCATAAGAGGATTAGTGTAGCTTGTCTGCAAGAAATAAGACTGAAGTGGGATAGATGACGACCCGTGGGGAGGGATACAGGTAGTGAAGTCCAGGGACAAAATGGGGTGGGTGTAGTACTGAGCAGTGAGCTTCAGCAAGGAGTCACCATAGTTGAAGGAATAACAGGGTGTAGTGCTCCACCTCATCAGTGTCTATGCTCCTCAGGCTGGTCTCGATGAACTCACAAAGGTGGGTTTCTGGCAGGGTGCACTCGGTACATTATCAGGTAAGGGAATTGGGAGCATTAATGGCTAACAGGAGGTTATTAGGTTGTGGAACCTACTCCCAAAACAGAGGAATCTAAGCAATAAGTGCACATGCTGGTAGACTGGGATTGGAACGCGACTGCTGATGCATGTGGGACAGGGTCACTAGAAAAATTATTAAGTGTGGGGAAGCCATTTTGGGCTAGGCTGGAGTAGGAGGCACATTCCAGGGCAGGCAGGCAGACATGATGGTGGAATGAGAACGAGACAGACGTCAAGCAACAGAAGTCTGCATTCCACTGGTGGGTTGAGATGGGGGACCAGGACTGTAAAATGATCTATATACAGGCCAAGACCACAGGTAGGAGGACGATTGCTTTGGCTAAATATCAGAAGGATGAGGCTCTCTACAACCAATTAGGGACAAAGGAAGGGGGAAAGACACGTTTTCAAATTCGCCAAGGCTTGAGATAGGGCAACTAAGAACACTTCTACAGCCTCTTGTATGCTGCAGTGGGAAAGAAGGACATTGACACCTATCCTACCACTTCTGAGTGCAGTAGGGAAAAAGTCAGGGTCCGTAGGAACATGAAAAGCTGTAGGCCCAGATAGCAACCTCATTGAAGTGTGGCATAGCCTAGAGACCATAGGAATCAGGTGACTAGGGAAACTTCTAAATAGCGTGGGAAGTATTAAGGAAATAGAGGGTGGGATTTGTTGGTGATTTAGGACCCTTCAACTATAATGGTCATTAGAGCCCCGTCCACTGCATAGTTGTAATGCATAGTCTGCATAGAAACTACACCGTTACGACGATTTGGGTATTGGCAACACTCGGTGTTCCCAAGCGGTCACCCACGCTAGTACTATCTGGGGTTGCGTTGCTTAATTTCAGTGATCAGACGAGAACTGGTGTGTCCAACGCAATATAGCCGCTCTAGAGGGTGAACGAAAGGTAAATTAGGATTATGCAGGATATGATATGTATGACGGCTCCATAGCCAGGGTGAGGACTACTTGGGAAAGTACTGAAGGCATTCAAGTGAGGGTTAAGGCTCACCAAGGTTCAGCATTAAGTCCTTACATTTTTATTCTGTTTATGGATGAGCTACTAATTGGAGTAAGGCAGTGGTCTTCAAACTTTGTCGACTCGCGGAACCCTTACAACTATAAGATGTTTTGGGGGAACTCCATTCCCCTTTAGAAAAGTATTTCTTGCTGCTGCTGCTAACGAATTTTCATTTTGACTCGCGGAACCCCCAGAGATGTATTGCGGAACCCTGGGGTTGCGCGGAACACAGTTTGAAGACCGCTGGAGTAGGGGATAGCTTGGTGACTCCAAAGAGGAGGTACAGAAGGTCCTAAATGATATTAGAACAGCGATAGAAAAGGGGAGCATGAAGAAGAGTAGACAGCTTTCAATTGGGCAGGACACCGAAATAATGGTGATGCACTCTCTAGGGGCGAGGTAGACCATGGGATGATGTGGAGACAGGCAAATGTAGAGGCTCCCAGTAAAGTTGACGGGGACGTTCTACGGGGCAGTGGTTAGGCCAGCTTATACCATATAGATCAGAATGTCGGCAAGTGCGGAAGAGCCATGAAAATAGAATGTGAGTAGCTGAATTGCTCATGCTGCAGTACAGAGGAGTCAAGGGCACATATGAATAGGGTTAATTTCGTTAGGGATAGTTTGAGGGTGGGGGGACATCTCAGGAAAAGAAAGGAGAGAATAGATTGAGGTGGTATGGGCATGTAATTAGAAGAGGGGAAGAACTGGTTCGATCCATTATGAGGATGCAGGTTATTGGAGGCTCCTGGGGCAGGGAAAGGCTAAAACACATGGAAACGGTTTGTGGAGTGGATAGGGACCTAGCGGGAAATAGAGGACTAGAACCCGCAGACTCATCCCTGCCAAAGACAGGATAAGGGTATGATGATGACGATGATTTTGTTTACTACATAGTGCTGACCTCGTGTGCTTGTCAAGATGTACAGTATATTCCAAGAACAACGTTCCTTAATGCCATGATAAATGGACGAATGTATTGAACGTTGTAACTCGCATTTTTTGTTTGTTTTCTTTTGATGCCAAAAATGAAGTCGGCATTAAGAAGGAAACTGGATTAATGTGTAAAAAATTTGCATGTAAGAAATGTAAAAAAAAATCATCTTAGATTTCATTAGTAGTTAGTAAATGTCATTATTGAATCAACTTTAATAAGATTGTCTTGACATTTCCTTTTTCTATGACATAAAAGTGGTACTTAATAGTAACACACTGGTTCAGTGCCGGGGATGCGGGGCTTTCAGAGCCTGCACTGCAGATGGGCGCCATTCCGATGTTTCAACAATAATGAGTATGGAGGGGCGCCTATTTGATTTTTGCATGAGGGTACTGAAGACCCTAGCACCGGCCCTGCACGCCCCACAAAAAATTTTGGACTTCCTCTTTTATTTCTTTGGCCGGCGCAAAAAAAGGGTTGGTAAATACGGTTGGGACCAATCAGTCCTACCATGAGCACAAGAGCTATCAGGGAATAACCGGAGGAATGTAAGGATGTCAAACTTATTTCAGCCACAGGGCGTTTTTTTTCTAACAAAATTAATACGGGCCGCACAACATATATTTCTGTTGTTTTTTTTTATTTATGCTTTAGGGCTCTTCAACTATTAAGGTCATTAGAGACCCATCCACTGTGTAGTTCTAATGCAAAGTCTGCACAGACACTACGCTGTTGCGACGATTTTGGGTATTAGTATTACCCAGTGTTCCCAAGTGGTGACCCATGCTATAGTGCTCGCCACCACGAAAGTTGACACATTGAAGTTGTTCTTGCCATTACTGAATGAAGCCTGCCATTTGACCTTTTTCAAACCCCCTAATTTTTGTAGTGAACTTTCTTACCTTCTACCTCCCATGTGTTATCTTTCGTGGCGAGCATTATAGTGATCAGACGAGAACTGGTGTCCAACACAATACAGCCGTTCATTTCTATTGCTACGGTTGAGGTGGTATGGGCATGTGATGAGAAGAGGTGGAGGAGGAGCTGGTCAGGTCCAATACAGAGATGGTCTTCCTCTGCCCCGGGTCCTTCCAATAACCAAGGCAGATGTGTTTTGTTTGTTTGTTTGTGTTTAAGGTCCCGTCAACTACAAGGTCATTAGAGACCCGTCCACTGCATACGCTGCACAGACACTACACTAATGCGACGATTATTGGGTATTAGCAGTACCCAACTTTCCCGAGCGACCACCCATGTCAGTACTAACTGGGCTTGCGTTGCTTAACTTCAGTGATCAGACGAGAACTGGTGTGTCCAACGCAACTCGCCGCTCCCAAGGCAGACGTGGGAGCAAGTTGTGCGAAGGGATATGATAGTATGTGTGGTGGGTTCGTACCTAGTGGGAGATATGCGGGTTTGTTTTGGTGGTGTTTTAGGGCCCTTTAACTGCAATGGCCATTAGAGCTCCGTCCACTGCGTAGTTCTGATGCAGAGACTGAACAGAAACTACACTAATGCGCCGATAATTGGGTATTAGCAGCAATGTTCCCTCTAAGGGGATTGCTGGTTCGTGTGCAAAATCAAAACCTTGTGAGCAGTGTCAGCTTCACCAAAAGCTATTCTAATGAAGATTAAAACTTTGTACAGTTATAGAACAGCTCCTGCTTGTTTCTTTCGTTGTTGTTTTAGGGCCCTTCGACTACAGTGGTCATTAGAGCTCCGTCCACTGCGTAGTTCTAATGCAGAGTCAGCGCAGACACTACGCTATTACGACGATTTTGGGTATTAGCAGTACCCAGTGTTTGGGAACCGCTAGTACTAGGTGGGATTGCGTTGATTAACTTCAGTGACCAGACGAGAACTGGTGTGTCCAACGCAATACAGCCACTCGTAGAGCTAGTGCACTTGATAGCTCTTGTGCCCATGGTAGTGCCAAGTGCACCGGACATTGTGCCATTGGCAATAACTCTCTTTTAATTATCTTTTTGTTGGGTCAAAAGTGTGGGTGGATATACGGCCCCAACAGCAAACATCAACCTTTGGAAGAGACATTCCAAAGGTCTTTCAATATCGGCATGCTTATTGATCTGAAGGGGGACCTGACTCCGACATGTTAGAATCAGTTATCAAAATATACTTATTAAAGAAACAATTCTTTCAGTCATCTGCAACAATAGTCAAAGCCTTAATATCTGAAAGATGCTGCTGAATATTCTGATCAAAACATTTCTCTGCACTTGATGACGCAAGCGGACTATTAACTACATCCTTCAGAAGACTGGAAAATTTACCGCAGTATATCACCTGAAATGACAAGGATATAGACGTCATCAATAAACAGACTTTTTAGGTTTCGAACAATTTTGAGAAGAAAAACAGCAATGAGCGAGCACACTAGTGCTACTAATCCTTTTCCCGCCACCAATGGCAGGGTAAAGTTCGCATTTTTCCCACCGGGACACATGGGCAACCCGTTGGACAGTATTTTACGCAGCAGGCTGCCAACCTAATGCTGCAATCCCCTATTTTTCTTCATCGGGGCCCCCTTTCCTCCACTGACAACACACTGAGGGGGGGGGGGGAAGCTCCTACATCTAGGAATTTTGCCGATCTGCACCAATGGCAGGGTGAAGTACCCATTTTTCCCCAATGGGACACACCATGGATGACCCATTGACCAATATTTAACGCTGTACGCTGTCAACCTGATGCTGCAATCCGCTATTCTTATTTATCGTCGGCTTTTTTTCATCGGGGCCCCTTTTCTCCACTGACACCACACTAGGGGGAGCTCCTACATCTAGGAATTTTGTCGATCTGCACGTTTCACGTGCAAAGGGTTCTTTTACATGCAGTGATGCCATCTTGCACACCACAAGGGGCCACGGCCGTACGTCCAATTCGACGAAAGGCACACTTAGGGCTTCTCTCGCTCGGAAGTACCGTGAATAATAAAGGCACTGACAGCAAGTCAGTTCTGACCAGGGGCGGATCCAGGGGGGAGCAATTGCTGCTGTTCCCCCTTCAGTGCCTCAAAAGGGGCGGAAATTTCAACTGATGAGGCATTTTTGCATTGTTATCCCCATATCTGTACTGTCAGTCCAACAGTTGCAGTCCAATCTGCAGTTGGTTAAAAAACTAAAGATGGGACGGGAAATTGTCTAAGGGGCAGCAGAGGACCTATTGTAACTGCTAGCTAGAATTATACTAAGGGATTCTGAATATTTAAAAATATTTGGGGCGCACGTTTTTTTGAAGTGCTCCCCCTATCTGCCCCTGCTTCTGACAACGTCAAAGGATATAAACTGACTGGCAGGGCGAGTTTCATATCGAGGGGATGCTCTACGGGAGGCCATCACCAGCCCCTTTTCTTTCCAATACAAAATTTTCGATTTCGTCTTAGGTAAATTACAGTATAATAAAACTATGAATTTTCATCAGTGGATGAAAAGGGCACTGCAATGAACTCTAAAGCAGGTATGGCAAAAGCTTTCAAACGTTCATTTCACGTCTTTAGTGTCTCCACCTAACAAACGTTCGTGATCCACTCTCGATGTACGAGCATTTGTTTTTGAACTAGATTAAACTAGCTCAGAAGTTTCAAGTATAGCAAACATTTCTTGATGGTCCCACACCGTTATTTGAACATACTTCGTTCACTTTCAGAACATTTTAAGCATTTGGGCACTCGGGTTCTCACAATAGAGCCATACATGGGAGATACGGATGAGAGAGCTCACTTCTGTTTCGGGCAAGAGCTGGGTCACTGGAGACGAAACAGAGGATGGCAAAGATCACAGGTGGAGAGGAGGGCTGTGGATTATATGGGGACCAAGTGGAGGATGTCAGGCATGTGATACTGGCCTGCCCAGCACTGGATCACTGCAGGAGGGGTTGGGGAACCCCCACATTGGAATAGGTTCTGGGGTGGAGCGGCTGGAATGGGTGCGAAAGGCAAAGGTGTTGCTAGGGTGCTGGTGGAGATCTAGGCATATGGGTCTAGCATGAAAAAATCTCGCTAGCAAGATATTCGTCACAAAGGATTACATATTCATATAGCACGAGGTACAGGCCATCCATGATTGCCCCATATCTTTGATATTAAACATTTAGGCAACATGCTAATTGGGATGAAAACAAATACAACCCCTTATCCTATTAATGACAGGACCGGATGCCCATTTTTGTCCCTCTGGAACACAAGGGCGAACTGATGGACGGCATGTTTTTACACAGTGGCTGCCGAACTAAGCTGCAACCCATAAACTTATTTGACGTCGGCCCACTGTTCATTGGGGTACTCCAACGATGAGAGTGGGGCGACCTGGTAACCTAGGAATTTTTGCCGATTTACTCGTTGCATAGTAGAAAGGCTTCTCCTACGTGGAAGTGACATCGTACACACCACACGAGGCCACGGCTTTACTTCCCATCCGACGGTAGACGCCTCGGGGCCTCTCTCTCGCCCGAAAGAAGCCAACCCACCTCAATTCTGTATCGAACCACTAAGGCAGTAGCTGAGCACGCTACCTCTGTGTCACCGAGGAGGGTTAACCTCCTAAGTGAGATTATAATTTTAAAATAGAAAAGTAACACATTTTGTATGACTCTTACCTTTGCTTGAATAACAGCTTCAAGACACGGCTGAAAATAATCAAATCTCGCATTTAAAATCCTAGGCAGGTCTATCATGAGTGTTGAATCCAAATTCGCAACTTCCTTTCGAGCAGCTTCTAGCGATTTTTTATTCTGTAAATTTAAAAGTTAAATAAAACCTCAATGCCATTCAAAGCGGAGTAAATATTCAAAAGATAAAAATTATTTTTAAAACTCACTGCACATAACTTCGCCACCGTAGGGCCAGTTTTCTCTTTGCCTTGCAATTTGTCTACTTTTGCCTGGAGTTTTGCACATTCCTGATTAAAACAAATGGAAGTTAATAATAATTAGATTAACGAATTGGTGCACCTCATCTTCCACACTTCAGATTACAACTGGGTCGCAATGAACTTGGATATCTTGAGCCTCATCCCAGACTATCCAGAAACTACGGTAATACTGTCTTCTGGTTTGCAACTGGATTCGTTTCATTGGTTGGCGAGTAAGCCAAGCAGCCATAACAGGACGAACCCTTAGGAGGCTGCTCATGGGAGTTGAGGAGGTAGGTGAAGAGGACGAAGGAGAGGGGAAATTTGCAGCACCCAGCGTTCTTTACCAACCACCTATGTTGGTATTGACGTGGGCTTGCGCTGCTTAACTTCAGTGATCTCACTGGAACTGGTGTCCAACGCAACTTGCGTTTTTTTTTTTTTTTTTTTTTTTTTTTGCAATGCGTTTTCCCAAAACCAATCAACCCTGGACCACTCGCATTGCTTAAAAATATGCCCACTGTTCAGTTGAGTTAGGTTCAGTTTAAGATTGTAGAACAGACGAAAAAATTCCCAAAATTCAGAAGTTGAAGCATAATTCAATTTTGCGTGATGAGGTCAAATTAATGAGTCCCTTAAAAATCTCATCGCAATTAAGCAAACTTCTGACCGAAAATTTCATGAACTTCTTTCAATGGATACACTGACTAAATTTACACTTGAAAGCAAATAAACAGTTGAATGAAACTTGAAATCAAAATGTTTTTTTTAAATTACCTGAAGTGCTTGTTCTCTTTTCCGAATATTTACTTGAGCGCCAAGAATCATTTGATTATACCTGTAAGAAAAAGTTGTCATTAAAATAATCTCAAATAGCGAAATATTTACGTTGGACACATCTGAGATGTTGTTGGGCCCTTCAACAACAGTGGTCATTAGGGCCCAGAAAAAAGTGTAAAGTGCCATCCCACCATGGTGACAATAAGGAAGGACAAAAGCCAAATAAAAGGAATCAAAGAAAAGACAAAGTAAAGACAAAACAAACAAATAAAAAGGCAAAAGCCGTAACAGGCACAGAGATAGAAAGCAATAGGCCAAAGCAGACAAAATTAAAAGGCAAAAGGCCAAAACAGACAACGATAAAAAGGCAAATGCCAGCAAGACGATTCCCTCGTCATAAAAGCAGGCTAAAATTTGTAAAAGAGGCCAGCCTCTTTCACAAAGACAAGCGAGCTCTCAACCCCCTGGTGGTCATCCCCAAGGTAAATGCATTTAAAACCAGCTCACTACTCACTTTTTCATGGGCTCCACAAGAGCTTTTTGTAAAATGAGTATCTGAAACATAGATATTTCAAACACAACAATTAACATACAGATACAAATTATACGTCGTACGTACATTTAAATTTATTTACCAAATCATCACAATCACTAAGACTTTGTTCAGAAACCGAATGATATTCTTCCATTATTATCCGCAAATCATCATTTAGATGACAAATTGGACTTAAGGACAATTCTTCTGTTAGTTTCTTCTCGCCCTTCGACAGCTCTGCAAGAAATTCAGATGATAATCACTATGACAGCAAATAATAATAATACAACAAATAAAGTATAAACATCTTGATGGTTGAAATGCAGAAAAAAGTATTTGAATGACTTAACGTCGACTTTTTCTGTAACTAAGACCACACAGAATATCTTGGGACGATTAAGCATAATATCTTAAGTTATATAGTCTCAACAGTCAACAACAGTCCCAACATCTCAGTGGGTTTACGCCTAGTGTGCAGGCAACCCAAGGTGTGGAGACATGTATAGGGCGATGGTGTCACTCTACAGTTCCTTTAAGCCCTAATGTCTCTTGTGTCCTAAATAAATTGTGCAGCAATAAAATAAATGGCATAGAGTACTAAAGTGCCAATCTTAGTACAGTACTTTATTTATTGAGTGAACATGCAATGATCTCAGTTTGCCCATGTCTGAAGTCAATGATTTGTTCTGTGATAAAGAAGAGAACTAACGTGCGCCTTCCAAAGGACCTTTTCAAGAGATTTCCAAGAAGCCTAAGTCTAAGAGATCTTTTCAAGAGTTTTTCCGAGAGATCCAAGTCTAAAAGGCCTTTTCGAGATTTCCAAGAGACCTATAGTCTGCTTCCAAGGAAGTGCAACTGAGGACAAGTCATATCATCATCACCACCATTCCCTTATCCCGCCTGTGGCAGGGTCGGGTCTGCGGATTATAGCCCTCCACTCCCGCCTATCTCCCACCAGGTCCCCGTCCACCCCACACACTTCCACATCCTTATGGACAACCTGCTCCCATGTCTGCTTTGGTCTCCCTCTGCCCCGGGTACTTCCAACTACCTGCATTCCTGAAAGGAACCTAACGAGCTCCTCCTCACCTCTTCTCATTACGCGTCCATACCACCTCAACCTACACTCCCTCATTTTTTCCGCGATGTCCACCACCCCTTACACGTTCAATCTGGCATCAGTTCAACCCAGATGGTCAGTATTTATTCGATTATTCGAATAAATATCAATCCATTACATCAATCCGTCAATATGGCCATTACACGTTCAATCTTTTATCAATCTGGATCAGTGGCGTACAGAGGGGTGGGCGGAGGGGGGGACAGATGTCCCCGGGGGCAGAAGACGGGGGGCGCAAAAATGCCCAAAAAATTAATTCAAATTAAGTTTAGCGGGTGCCAGAGGGCGCAGAATACCCTCGGTACGCCACTGATCTGGATCACAGCATTGGATTGAACTGATGCCAGATTGAACGTGTAAGGTCCGTCTATACGATGCACTTCTTAATTCCGGAAAGTATCCTTGTATCTGCATGTGTGTTATCTACTGAAAGCTAGATAAAAGAACACCTGTACATTGACGGCGAATTTATTACTAAAAATGAGGGTCTTCAAAATATCCAAATACTGTGTGCCAGTGGGCGAAATGTGACATCATCATACCCTTATCCCGCCCGTGGCGGGGTCGGATCTGCGGGTTCTAGCCCTCCACTCCCGTCTGTCTCCCACCAAGTCCCTGTCCACCCCACACGCCGCCATGTCCCTCCTAACAACTTGTTCCCAAGTCAGCTTTGGTCTCCCCTACCCCGGATGCTGCCGACCACTTGCATTCCTGGAATGCACCTAACGAGCTCCTCTTCTCATAACGTGTCCATACCACCTGAGCCTATTCTCCCTAATCCTTTCGGCGATGTCCACCACCCCCAAGCTACCTCTAATATATGCATTTCTAATTCTATCTGCCCTTGACACGCCACACGTGTACCGCAACATTCGCATCTCAGCTACTTGCATTCTATTTACATGGCTTTTCTTCACCGTCCAACACTCTGATCCATAGAGCATAGCTGGCCAAACCACTGTCCTGTAAAACTTCCCCTTCAGCTTGATTAGGACCCCTCTAACACAGGACTCCGCTTGCCTGTTTCCATTTCAGCCACCCCCCATTGATTCTATGGGTCACATCCGAGTCAATCTCCCCACTGCTGTGAAACGTTGATCCTAAGTACTTTGCCTCCTTCACCTTTTTCACCAGTTCGCCCCTCGAGCGTATGTCCCCGTTGTTTTCCTGGCCATCCCAATTGAAAGTTAAATACTCTGTCTTCTTCATGTTAATCTTTAACCCTCCCTTTTCCATCACTCCTCTTATATCATTTAGTCCCTTCTCTATCTGCTCTCTACAGTCACTAATTTTCCCTAAATCATCGGCAAATGCCAGGCACTGAGGGGCCCGTTCTCCTACACCTGTCAGTAGTTCGTCCAAAACCAGGATGAAAAGATATGGGCTAAGTGCTGAACCTTGGTGACCCCCACTTTCACTGGAAAGCCCCCAGTGTTTCCCCAAGGTGTCCTTACCCTGGCTATGGAGCCATCATACATATCCTGGATTATTCTAATAAACCCTTCATCTACCCTCCTTTTCCATAATACTTCCCAAACCACCTGATGTTGAACACTATCAAAGCCCTTCTCCAGGTTGATAAAGATGGCATGGAGGTCCTTCTTTGCTGCCCGATACTTTTCTACCACCTGCTTGAGAATGAAGATTGGCTCCATTGCGGACCTACCTGGCATAAACTCTAACTGATTTCCACGGACACTAGTTCTACCCCGGAGGCGACATGCCATTACTCTCTCCCAGAGCTTCATGGAGTGGCTCATTAGCTTTATACCTCTATAGTTGCTACAGTCTTGGACATCCCCTTTACCCTTGTAGAGTGTTACTATCCAACTCTCAAACCATGCAGATGGCATTCTATCTCCACTAGCTATCTTATTAAAAAGTTTCCTCAGCCACTTGGTACCTGTCCTCCCCAGACTATGCCATACTTGAATGGGGATTCTGTCTGGGCCTACAGCTTTACCACCTTTCATCTTCTTAAGTGCCCTGGCTACCAGCCCCTGCAGGTGCAGGGTTGGTGGCAACGTCCTCATCTCCCCCCCACTTCATTCAAGAGGTTTTGGAAGTACTCCTCCCACCTCCTCCTGACCCTAGTTGGAGAGAGCAGGACCCCACCTAAGCCATCCTTCACTGTTATGGCTTGGGGTAGATCTTTTGCTGCCCTATCTCTAGCCTTGGCCAGTTTGAAAACTTCTTTCTCCCCTTCTTTCATTCCTAACTGTTCATAGAGAACCTCATACTTCTGGTGCTTGGCCAGGGCAATCTTCCTCCTAGCAGTGGTCTTGGCCTGCCTGTACTGAGTTTTTGACTCCTGGTCCCCTATCTCCTGCCACCTGTGGAAAGCAGCCTTCTTTTGTTTGATGGCTGCTTCTACCTCCTCATTCCACCACCATGTCTGCCTGTTACCCTGGACACCACAAAATACAGAATACGCGATCACAATTAATATACTCACTAATTTTAATCCACAGTAACTTACCATGTACAAACTCGGTGTATTTTCTACCATCTTTGTAAAGACATTTAGAGATCTCCACTACACTGTGAAAAAATAATCGTTAGCATTTCCATCGTTACCAAACAAAAGCCAACATTATTATGCTTACTTATTCAAACGTTTTATTAACTCTTCGACGCTATTGTCCTGAAAAAAATTACATCTAAATCAGCATTTATTATTGAATATACTACGAATTAAATTAACAAGCTAACGTTTTTGAAGATGCTAATAAAGAAAGCAACAGTCATGACAGCACTATTCCTTGCTATGAAATTAATTGGCTTCTCGTCTTCATCTTTTTAACCAAACTTACCCCTGCAACACTCTGTCCACCATCAGTAGGCTGACTTGTATGTTTTTTCAAAGGGTTCCTAGAAAATAAAATTACCAGTGTAGATTTTTTCCTAAATACATTACTTCAGGTACAGTCAGCAAAAAGTATTTGACCAGTATTTTTTTTTTTTCGATTTTGAAGTGTTCGATTTTAAGGTTACAATTTTTTTTTGGAATAATTATGATAGCTTAACAAATGATAATGTATTTTCAGACATTATTTAAATATTTAAACATAAATCCGCCTCGGTGGCCCAGTGGATAGCACGCCCGGTAACTGCGTCATTAGTTCTGGGTTCGATACTGGACCGAGGTGGGTTGGCTTCTTTCGGGCGAGAGAAAGGCCTCGAGCGCACCTTCTTTCGGATGAGAAGTAAAACCGAGGTCCCGTGTGGTGTGCGATGGCATTGCACGTAAAAGAACCCTTTCTACTATGCAACCGGTAGAAGAGGCAAAATTTCCAGGTGTAGGGGCTCGTCCCCTGGCGTCGGCGGAATTCCCCAACGAACAACAGACCGACGATAAATAAGCATAGGGATTGCAGCTTTGGTCGGCAACCGGCTGTGGAAAAACACTGTCCAATGTATCGCCCTTGTGAGCATTCAGAAGAGCAACATGTCAGTACAACATTCAGAAGAACAACAAGCTGTAAGTATTATTACAAAAAATAATTGAAAATAACTTGAAAGTCGAAAAAAAAAACCACATACTGGTCAAATACTTTTCTTTGCTCACTGTAGTAGTTAGGTAAGGAAATGTTATATGCCGGACAGTAAGGTAGTTAAAAATGTTTAGAGTGCAGTGTCTTTCTAGAGTTTTTAACAGGAACATCACTTTCTACGACTTTCGTGCAGCTGACCGCATAGTGGAGCGACTATAATAGCAGTGATAAAGAGAAAAGAGCACGGCGATGATCAAAGAGTGCTACAAGTAAAGTGATGGCACCGCATAGTGGAGCAGAGATAAAAACGACGTGAAACAAGAAGTCCCTACAAAAAGCAAGCAACTCTTAACCCTATTCCCACCTATGGCAGGGTTGGGTACTCATCTTGTCCCTCTGAAGGGACACCAGGGCGATATATTGGACATGGTTTTCCACAGCTGGTTGCTGACCAAAGCTGCAACCGCTATGCTTATTTATCGTTGGCCTGCTGTCAGTTTGGGCACTCCACCGAGCTGCTACACCTGGAAAGTTTGCCCCATCTTCCCGTTGCATAGTAGAGTGTGTGAATGCTGCAGTACATGAGTAGGATGTCGAGAGCTGATAGAATTAGGAATTAGTATATTAGGGGGTGGAAGGGATATTGCGGAAAGAATGAGGGAAAGTAGATTGAGGTGGTACGGACACGTAAAGAGAAGGGGAGGAGCTCATTAGGTCTATTACAGGAATGCAGGTGGTTAGAAGAACCAAGTCAGACGCAAGGCGAAATACAGTGAAACCTGTAAAGTTGACCATATCATGTTTGCCAACCTTACCACCTTACTGTATGTACAGTATGTTGACCACGTTGATGGCAACCGAAATGTGTCTTATTGTGTCTTTCTTATTTTGAACACCTTTTCTATGTTGGCCAAAAAAAAAATTTATCCCAAGATAGTCAACATAAACAGGTTTCACTGTATACCTATAAGGCAGTGCTCCGCAACCGGAGTGCCTTGAGCCGATACAGGTGTGACATAGTCAAAATGTTAAATAAGCTAATTTTCTAATCAAATAATATTTCAATAGATTCGATAGATCAAACATAATAACGAGAATACTTGCAATGAAATATTCGCGTTATAGCCTTCTAAAATTTATTGTAAAGTTTATTTATTAAATTAATATCTATATATCAGTGGCATAGCTGGAGATCATCTTGCTGTTGTTGTTCGTTGGTGTTTTTAGGGCCCTTCAACTACAAAGATCATTAGAGCCCCGTCCACAGCATAGTTCTGATGCAAAGACTGCACAGACAATACACTAATGCGACGATTTTTGGGTATTAGCAGTACCCAGTTTTCCCAAGTGGTCACCCATGTCAGTACTAGCTGGGGTTGAGCTGCTTAACTTCAGTGATCAGACGAGAACTGGTGTGTCCAACGCAATTCGCCGCTCCCATCATCTTGCTCTGGGTGGTGAAAAATTTGAAACCCTAAAGCTGAAAAATAAATTGGAGTTCATGTTGTCCAGGGCGGTGAAAAATTTGATGTTCCAAAGCTGAAAGAAATTTTTTTGCACCTCTTCAAGGAACAAAAAGAAAGGAAACAGCCATAGTTTGGTCGCCCCTAAATAGCTGGCACTCGGAGTGGGACGCGACCCCACCCTAGCTGTGCCATTGCTATAGACGGACCTTACACGTTCAATCTGGCATCAGTTTAATCCAATTCTGTGATCCAGATTGATAAAAGATTGATCGTGTAATGGCCATATTGACGGATTGATGTAATTGATTGATATTTATTCGATTATTCGAATAAATCTGTAAATCTCGATTGAACTGATGCCAGATTGAACGTGTAAGGTCCGTCATATATTTTAGCTTTTGATGTGCCATGGAATTCTAGGAAGAACTTTGGTGTGAAAAGGTTGCGGAGCACTTCTATAAGGAGTGAAAGCATTACAACGGTAATAAGAGGTCAACAGAATTAGAAAGATATTAAACTTACTATATTATAGGAAATAAGTATTAGAAATGAAAGGTATAGATTTCACTGAGGAGCTTCCAGCACACAGACATTAAGTCATTTGTCAAAATGGTTAGAAACAAAAACACTGAACTGAAATCTGCTAAAGAATATGGGACGGTGAAACCATTTCAAACATTCGATGCTTAGCATTTCGATAACAATTTTGCTATTGAAATCAAGTACGTTAAATATGAGAATTTCTGATTGCTTTTGGATCTAACTTCTCTATCTTTTTTCAAGAATACACTATATAAAGTCTACTTGCACTTTAAAATTACATACAACAGAAGCTCGTAATTGAAACTGCTTGGATTCCTCCATTACAAAAAAAGAATTTTTATAATACTTCGGTGACGTAATCGAAAACTTACCACGACATTATATCCAGGTAGCAAACTTATATAGTAATTCAATCATACGAAATCACAACTGGTAACAATGATATCAGATGTTTACTAGTTCATTTCAAAAACTTTTTATTATATCATGCAATCGACTCTTTCATAATCAGCAGCAGACAACTATTAGAAGAACGTTCTAAATGGGGCCCTTCATAAAACACGTACGGAGCAACTAATAGAAGCTGAAGGTAGTATGCGGCACCTTGTCACATGCACAGAGAACTCTGAACACCCTATCAATCGTCTTCCGTTTCAGTTTTGTCAATCAGTTTCCTGATAATAAAGGTAAGTAAAGACGTTTCAGTTTTATAACACTCAAAATTCATCTTGCGAATTTTAAGTTTCTGGAGAACCAGATTTCCGCTAGAGCTCACTAAATCACTGATAAACAGAGGATCAGCGAGCGACACCCCCCCAGCAACGCAACCCCAGCTAGTACTAACATGGGTGGCCACTTGGGAAAATTAAGTGCTGCTAACCCCCACCCTTGGTTCTCGACTGAAAAATTTAAAAAGTTTTGAAATCGAATATACTGTGCGCAGCGCTATACACTCTAGGGGGTATCCATAAAGAACGTCACGGCATTTTTGCCTGTCGTAGTCAGTGGCGTCACCCGGTGCGGTGACACCATAAGGTGATAGTGTCACCCCCCCCCC
>JAAFCE010006949.1:8197776-8209694 GCA_013389805.1 Trigoniulus corallinus
CTCTCTCTCTCGCCTTCTCTCTCTCTCTCGCCTTCTCTCTCTCTCTCGCCTTCTCTCTCTCTCTCGCCTTCTCTCTCTCTCTCGCCTTCTCTCTCTCTCTCTCGCCTTCTCTCTCTCTCTCGCCTTCTCTCTCTCGCCTTCTCTCTCTCGCTTTCTCCCCTTTCCTCTCTCTCACTCACTCAATTTTGAACGTAATTTTGAACCTCATGATAACCCGAACTTACTCAAATTATCAAAGGTGTGATTTTCAGAAAGCATTACTGAAACTAACATGGACACATACGAAGGTTCTCTGATTGTATGGATGTGGGTAAACGTTTGTCAGGCAGATTCCCTTATGTATCATGCGAGGCAATTATTTGTGTTTGAATGGAATTCCTTCTGTAATAAAATGAGTTTTAACGTACACTACCCTATCAAAAGTCATGGGACAACCCTTATTTGCATGAAAATGTGACATTCCTTTTCAATATCATAGGTGGCATTCCTCCACAACTATATAACAGAGTACACTCTTATGAGATGATACTTCCATAAATGCTGAAAGAATGTCGCAAAGAAAAGAGCTTTCAGACTTCCAAAGAGGTACAATTCTCTGGTGCCATCTCGCAGGCAAAACTGTTAGGGAGACGTCAACCCTCCTAAACATCCCAAAATCGACCGTTCACAATGTCATCCGGGCCTGGAAAAAGAAATGCACCATAAGTGTTCCACCTAGGACTGGAAGACCCATGATCATGTCGGCTGGAGACCAAAGAGCTCTTCATAAAATGGTCACTGCAAACCGTCACACATCACTTGATGAACTGACAAGATCATTCATAGAGTCGACAGGAACAACTGTGAGCACCCTGACTGTTCACAGGGAACTGCATGCTATGGGTTTCTACACGCCTCACACCAGCACCAGCAATGAAGCAAGGAGATTGCAATGGTGCAAAGGGCGACGACATTGGTCTCTGGATCAATGGCGGAATGGTTGAATGGAGTGATGAGTCCTGCTACACCATCTGGCAATCGGATGGACGGGTTTGTGTATGGCGAACGTTAACTGCCATGCTGTGTTGTGCTCATGGTGAAGTTCGGCAGAGGGTCATTGATGGTGTGGGTTAGGTGCAATCGTTTCTTTGGGCGGACAACTAAACGCAGAGCGTTACTTGGACATTCTGGACAATGCAGCACTCCCACCTCTCTGGCAGCACTTTGGCAATGGCCCTTTTCTGTTTTAGCACAACGCATGATAACGTACCTTGCCATAAAGCACGGGCTGTAGGCACATGGTTTGATGAAATAAGGGTTCGAGAACTTGACTGGCCTGCATAGAGTCCCAATCTGAACGGGAAGTGTTGGGACGTCTATTGCGCACTTCTGCAGAACGCCCGACATCCGTGACCAAGCTGTCCAAGATACTTACGGCAGAATGGCGTAAATTATCTGTCGCAACATATCAAAACCTTGTGAACAGTATGCCCCAGAGAGTAGACGCTGTGATAGCAGCAAAAGGTGGACCAACAACATACTAAAATATGTATAAAGTATTTGTGAGTGTCTCTATTAAAGTGGTGGTGTCCCATGACTTTTGATACGTTGTTGTTTGTGTTTTAGGGCCCTTCAACTACAAGGTCATTAGAGTCCCGTCCACTGTGTAGTTCTAATGCAGAGACAGCACAGACACCACACTAATGTGACGATTTTTGAGTATTAGCAGTACCCAGTTTTCCGAAGCGGCCACCCATGTCAGTACTAGCTGGGGTTGCGCTGCTTACCTTCCGTGATCAGACGAGAACTGGTGTGTCCAACGCAATTCGCCGCTCCCGCACTTTTGATAGGGTAGTGTATTTTATGACTTGGCCATTCTCTGATGTGCTCTTTGTTTCGTTGGTGTTTTAGGGCTCTTGAACTACAATGGTCATTAGAGCGCCGTCCGTTGCATAGTTGTAATGCAGTCTGAACAGACACTACGATTTTTAGGTATTAGAAATACCCAGTGTTCCCAAGAGGTCACCCATGCCAGTACTAGCTGGGGTTGCGTTGCTTAACGACAGTGATCAGACAAGAACTGGTGTGTCCAACGGAATACAGCTACTCCCGGTTGATAAGGTGAAAGTGTATTCTAATATTAGTTGATTTCATTCTAGTAAATTCGTTGTTATTTATATCATGTTGATTTTCATGTGATAAAAATAGAAATACACGAAAATTATACTTATAAATCTCCATCCACTCTATTTCAGTGATGTAACTGTGCAATGACGACATGGTTGATTTGACAACAAACTCGACAATTCAACCATTTTCATTATTCATTTTATGTACAGTACTATAGTTGCATGTATACTTCTCCAATTTCTTCTAATCAAGGAGGAATGTTGTTCAGAAAACAACAGAAAACTTCTTACAAACACTTTTCAGACATGTTTTAGATATATTCGTATAAAGTCATTAAATGATATAATAATGAATTCGTTGAAAGGATACCATATCGAGTTCCACATCTGACGTCATATCCTCTAGTGCATGACCACTTCCTCGGCATAATTAGACGGTAGTTGTCATGGATGACAATGAATCTCCAATGTTTATCTCGGTTCTTTTCCCTAATAAACTATTAAAAACAAGTCACTTCAAAATTTGATTTGGATAAATGACAATACTGTAAAAGAACTCGGCCCGACCCGCTATCACCTACTACAACTAAATCAGTGGTTCCAGGTTCAATACTGAACCCAGGTTGTTGTTGTTTTTGTTGGAGTTTAAGGTCCCGTCAACTACGAGGTCATTAGAGACCCTTCCACTGTATAGTTCTAATGCATAGACTGCACAGACACTACACTAATGCGACGATTATTGGGTATTAGCAGTACCCAGCTTTCCGGAGTGAGCACCCATGTCAGTACTAACTGGGCTGGCGTTGCTTAACTTCAGTGATCAGACGAGAACTGGTGTGTCCAACGTAACTCGCCGCACACCCTGAACCCAGGTGATTTGTTTCTTCCGAATGTGAGGCTCCCGAGACACTCTCCGTTGCATGAGAAGCAAAGCCACGGTCCCATTGTTGTTGTTTGTTGGTGTTTTAAGGCCCTTCAACTACAATGTCATTAAAGCCCCGTCCACAGCATAGTTCTTATGCAGAGACTGCACAGACACTACACTAATGCGACGATTTTTGGGTATTAGCAATACCCCGTTTTCCCAAGCGGCCACCCATGTCAGTACTAGCTGGGGTTACGCTGCTGAACTTCAGGGATCAGACGAGAACTGGTGTGCCCAACGCAATTCGCCGCTCCCCCAATTTTTCTATATGCAATTCCGCATTCGTCACTTGTTCATTGTTTGGTTTTAAGGGTTGTGGGCCTTTTTGAAAACTGCAGATTCTTGAAGCACACACAGGGTGTTTTTTTTCGCTCCCATCCGACGGAAGACGCCTCGGTTTGTTGTTTGTTGGTGTTTTAGGGCTCTTCAACTACAAAGGTCATTAGAGCCCCGTCCATTGCATAGCTCTGATGCAAAGACTGCACACTAATGAGACTATTTTTGCGTACTAGCGGTACCCAGTTTCCCCAAACGGCCACCCATGTCAGTACTAGCTGGGGTTGCGCTTCTTAACTACAGTGATCAGACGAGAACTGGTGTGTCCAACGCAATTCGCCGCTCCCTCAAGACGCTTCGGGCCTCTTTCTCTCTCTCTCCCCCCCCCAAACAGGGGCGGATGTAGTGGGGGGAGCAATGCAGCAATTGCTCCACCTCAGTGCCTCAATGGGACGCATATTTCAACGATACAACTTTGCAAAGGATGAGGTATTTTGCATTTGTATACTGCCAGTTCAATCTGCAGTTGACTAAACCGCTGAAGATAGAACATTGTCCAAGGGGCAGTAGAGGACCTATTGTAATTGCTAGATGGATTTATATAAGGCAGTGCTTCCAAACTTTTTGGAGGCGCTACCCGCTTCAGCCACGTTCCGCGGTTTTGAAACGTGCCGCGATCCACAGTTTGGGAAACTGTGATCTAAGGGATTCTAAATATTTAAAAATATTTGGGGCGCATTTTTTGAAGTGTTAACCCCTGTTCCACCTCTGGATCCGCCCCTGCCCCCAAATGACGCCTACGCACCTCGATCCAGTATTGAACCTAGAACCACTAACCGATTCGTTGTACGCGATATTAAAATAATTTCAACACCCTGTGTGTGCTTCAAGAATCTGCAGTTTTCAAAAAGGCCCACAACCCTTAAAAACAAACAATGAACAAGTGACATATGCGGAATTCCATGTAGAAAAATTGGGGGAGCGGCGAATTGGGTTGGGCACACCAATTCTCGTCTGATCACTGAAGTTAAGCAGCGTAACCCCAGCTGGTACTAACATGGGTGGC
Organism: Trigoniulus corallinus; assembly: GCA_013389805.1. Classification (NCBI taxonomy): domain Eukaryota; kingdom Metazoa; phylum Arthropoda; class Diplopoda; order Spirobolida; family Trigoniulidae; genus Trigoniulus; species Trigoniulus corallinus. Next base: position 8,202,152 of record JAAFCE010006949.1, read on the forward strand.
CGCTTGGAAAAACTGGGTACTGCTAATACCCAAAAATCGTCGCATTAGTGTAGTGTCTGTGCAGTCCCTGCATAAGAATTATGCTGTGGACGAGGCTCTAATGACCTTGTAGTTATCATAATCATCATCATCATACCTTTTTTCCCGCCTGTGGCAGGGTCGGGTCTGCAGGTCCACTGAACATACTGTGACTGGGAGCACCCCAGCCAGGCGCCCGAAACCCGCAGGAAAATCTTGGCTGAGTTGTCTGTGGGGGATGCGTTATAGAATAGCGAAAGCAACTCCTAACCCTTTTCCCGCCTATGGCAGGGTCGGGTACCCATTTGTCCCTCTGAATGGACACAAGGCGATATATTGGTCACAGATTTTTCTGCAGCCGGTTGCCGGTCAAAGCTGCACCCCTACGCCTATTTATCGTCGGTCTACTGTTCGTTGGGGAATGCTACCGACGCCGGGGGGGGGGGGGGAAACGAGCTCCTACACCAGGAAATTTTTGCCTCATCTACCCGTTGCGTTGTAGAGAGGGTTCTTTTACGTACAAGTGCCATCGCACAGCCACACGGGACCTCGGTTTTACTTCTCATCCGAACGAAGGCACACTCGCGGCCTCTCTCTCGCCTGAAAGAAACCGACCCACCTCGGTCCAGTATCGAACCTAGAACTACTGGTGCAGTTGCCGAGCGGATGCATTATAGAATCAAAATAGAAATTTTCGGCAGGTAAATCAATGCTTTGTTATCTAGACCGACGATAAATAACCGTAGGGGTGCAGCTTTGGCCGGCAACCGGCTGCAGAAAAACTATGACCAATATATCGCCCTGTGTCCATTCAGAGGTTCAAATGGGCACCCGACCCTGCCATAGGCGGGAAAAGGGTAAGGAGTTGGAGTTGAAATCAATGCTTTGTTATAATATTGCATGGTGTCTGACCTATTGCACAATAACTATAATGCAACAGGAGTCAGGTTCATTCTACTAATGACCTTGTAGTTGAAGGGCCCAAAAACACCAACAAACAAACAAGAAAAATTGGCCGAAAACGTGTACAGAAATCCAACAAAATAGTGCTTGGTTTTAGTGCTATTGTATAATTATGTTGTATTAATTATTTTAATAACAGCCTAATGACTTTCGCACAACATCAGTTCAACCCTACATGGATATCCAAAGTGCACGCAGAATGCGTGGGACAGCACCCTCCTCATACAATTCATCGCGTGAATTGCAGTTATCCAGGTAAATATGGAATGTGGTCAGTATTTGTAGATATGATTTAAACAACATTACTATATTATTTCTCCAAAATATCCTTGTGCCACATACTACGTTAAGATCTACATATTCTAGTTCTCCACTTACCCTCTAGCCTAAAGTAAAGGTTGTTTATTGTTACACAGTACACCAAATATTTAAATATTATTTTTATTCGAGTCTTCCTTTACTTTCCTGTATGACACTTATTCGCCCCTCAACCCTTCTTATCACACATTCGTACCACACACGACCATTTCTTCTCACATAAGTGTAATTAAATTAAATTGAATGATTATTATTCTACAGCTACCTCTTTCGAACTGCCTAATTTCAACCGCACCAAATCATCCTATTTTCATGACTCGCTCGCAATGACCCATATGTTTTTACCGTCTTTCCTGATTTTTGTTTGTTTGTTGTTGTTGGTGTTTGAGGGCTCTTCAACTACAAGGTCATTAGAACCCCGTCCACTGCGTAGTTCTAATGCAGAGACGGCAACAGACACTACAATAAGGCTACAGTCATCATGGAGCGGAGAGGAAAGAGGCGAGCGGCGAGTTGCGTTGGACACACCAGTTCTCGTCTGATCACTGAAGTTTAGCAACGCAAGCCCAGTTAGTACTGACATGGGTGGTCGCTCGGGAAAGCTGGGTACTGCTAATACCCAATAATCGTCGCATTCGTGTAGTGTCTGTGCAGTCTATGCATTAGAACTATGCAGTGGACGGGTCTCTACTGACCTTGTAGTTGACGGCACCTTAAACACCAACGAACAAGGAAAGACGCCAGGATAACAGTGAGGACCACTATCAAAACAAAAGGTCACATTTCAATGGAAGTGGCCATAGTGAAGAGGGGAGGGAAGAAGATAGGAAAGAGGAACAAAAGCAGAGCGGTGGAAACAAAAAAGTTGGTTTTCACAGCGTGGTGACCATTGTTCTATACCCCTTTTGTAGTTGCACCTCTTTTCACTAGGTGGTGCCAGCAAAAGAAAATGGTTTCTGCACCACTCCACTATGGCCCTTTATTTCTCTGCTTTCATCGTTGCATCTCTTTCTTCTCCTTTCTCCTCTCCACTCCAAAATGGCCACAGCTTTCAGTGACGATTTTTGGGTATTAGCGGTACGCAGTGTTCCCCAGCGGCCACCCATGTTAGTACTAGCTGGAGTTGCGTTGCTTCACTCCAGAGATCAGACGAGAACTGGTGTGCCCAATGCAATAAGCCACTCCCTCGTCTTTCCTGAGAGACAACAAGACACACGAAAACAATGTGTGCCAATACAGTATAACCTCTTTAATCCAAACATGCGGTAATCTGAACAAGGAAAGCAGCTCCTAACCCTTTTTCTCCACCTATGGCAGGGTCGGGTACCCATCTTATCTCTCTGAATGGACCCAAGGACTATATATTGGACAATGTTTTTCCACAACCGGTTGCCGACCAAAGCTGCAACCCCTATGCTTATTTAACGTCATTCTACTGTTCGCTGGGGCAGTCTACCAAATCCAGGGGACGAGCTCTTACACCTGGCAATTTTTGCCTTTTCTACCCAGTCCCCATTCTCCTACCTCAGTCAGTAGCTTGTCCATAACCAGAATGAAATGGTATGGGTTTAGTACCGAACCTTGGTGTACACAAGCCTTCACTTGCAATGTCCCATTTGTTGATGTGAAAATGCCCCGTCAGAGCAAGGATACAACTGTCAAAGTTGTGTTGGCTTATGGGGCTCTAATAACCATTGTAGTTAAAGGGCCCAAAATCACTAAGGAAAAATGTTTTGGATCGCCACTGTATTTCAATAAAGACGCCAGACAATCGACTTTCAAATGGCAATGAACATATCTGGATTCAGTCATCATCCTCTTATCCCACCTGTAGCAGGGACGGGTCTGCAGGTTCTACTTCTGGTAAAGTACTTAGGATCATAGTTCCAAAGCAATGGGGAGATACTCACATGTAACCCATAGAATCAATGTGGGATCGTTGAAGGGGAGACAGGCAAGTGGAGTCCTGTGTGGTAGGAGGGTCCTAATCAAGTTGAAAGGGAAGTTGTACAGGGCAGTGGTTAGACCTCCTAAGCTATATGGATCACGGTGTTGGGCAGTGAGGAAAAGCCATGTAAAAGGAATGGAAGTAGGCGGCCCTGCCACAACTCTGGGTACGATGACATTTGCGTGTAAAATAATCTTCTCTACTACCCAACGGATAGCAACTCCTTACCCTTTTCCCACCTATAGCCCGGTCGGGTACCCATCTCGTTTCTCTCAATGGACACAAAGACCATACAGTAGACTCTCGTTATCTTGAACACCTTAGGGACTGGCCTTGACAGTTCAAGATAACCAGAGTGTAATTAAGCATATAGATTTAGCTGGGACCTGACTAAGTCGTTCAAGTTAACCGATCGTTCAAGATATCCGGGGTCAAGATAACGAGAGTCCACTGTATATTGCACAGCGATTTCCCACAGCCGTTTTTCCACCAAAGCTGCAATCCCTATGCTTATTTATCGTCGGTCTACTGTTCGTTGTGGCATTCCACTGACGCCAAGGGGAGAGACGAGCTCCTACACCTGCATTTTTGGGGTGGTTTGTTGGTGTTTTTTTTTTAGGGCCCTTCAACTACAATGTCATTAGAGTCCCGTCCACTGCGTAGTTCGAATGCAGAGACTGCACAGATCTGGGGTTGCGTTGCTTAAACTGCAGTGATCAGACGAGAACTGGTGTGTCCAACATAGTACAGTCCCTTAGGTGTCTGTGGAGTGCTCCAACGAACAGTAGATCGACGATATATATAAGCATGTGGGTTGCAGCTTTGGTTAGCAGCCAGCTGCGAAAACATACCGTTCAATAGATCACTTTTTTGTTTTGGTTCATCTGTGTTCTAGGACCCTTCAACTACAAGGTCATTAGAGCCCTGTCCACTGCATAGTTCTAGTGCGGAGTCTGCACAGACACTACACTAATGTGACGATTACTAGGTAATAGCAGCAGTGACGTCACTAAACGGGTGCGTTGTTTGTTTGTTTGTTGGAGTTTAAGGTCCCGTCAACTACAAGGTCATTAGAGACCCGTCCACTGTATAGTTCTAACGCATATCCTGCACAGACACTACACTAATGCGACGATTATTGGGTATTAGCAGTACCCAGCTTTCCCGAGCGACCACCCATGTCAGTACTAACTGGGCTTGCGTTGCTTAACTTCAGTGATCAGACGAGAACTGGTGTGTCCAACGCAACTCGCCGCTCCCTAAACGGGTGCGGGTCTCACCGGATGACACCACTCGCACCATGACAAAAGGGGTGACACCAGAACAGAAGAATGAGCAGAGCTGTCAGAGCTGCATTTGTCGGAGGGAGGAAGGGGTTGACGCCAACCCTAGCGGTGCCTGTGAATAGCAGTACCCAGGTTTCCTAAGTGGCCACCCATGATAGTACAAGCAGGGCTTGCGTTGCTTAAACTTCAGTGATCAGACGAGCAGAAGCATCACTAGGGTGGGCGTCACCCGGTGTGGTCACGCCATGGTATCACCCCCCCCTCTCCGGAAAAATGCTGCTTTGTTCCTTCTGTTTAGGTATCACCCCATTTGTCATGTTGTGAGTGGTGTCACCCGGTGTGGCCCGCACCCAGGGCCAGTCCGTCCATAGGTTCAAAGTGTGCAAAGAACGCGGGCGGCTGCCCTAATGGAGCGGCCGGCCGCCTTCACAAACTTAAGAGTAACATGAAACTTTTAATGCTTTGATGCTTCAGGAAATAATTCCGCCTCGGTGGAGGCAGTGGATAGCCTCCTCAGTAACTACGTAAGTGGTCATTGGTTCGTACTGGACCGAGGTGGTTTGGCTTCTTTTGGGCAAGAGAGATCCCAGAGTGCGCCTTCCTTCGGATGAGAAGTAAAACCGAGGTCCCGTGTTGTGTACAATGGCATTGCCGCGTAAAAGAACGCTCTCTACTATGCAAAGGGTAGATGAGGCAAAATTTCCAGGTGTAGGAGCTTGCCACCTGACGTCGGTAGAATGCTCCAACGAACAGTAGGCCGACGATAAATAAGCATAGGGGTTGTAGCTTTGGTTGGCAACCGGCGGTGGAAAACCACTGTCCAATATATCACCCTTGTGTCCATTCAGAGGGACAAGATGGGTACCCCACACTGCCATAAGCGGGAAAAGGGTCAGGAGTTGCTTTTGCTTGGATGCTTCAGGAAATTCTTTCCGTGTGCTGGCAAACAAGAAAATGAAAATGATTTGCTTTGTTTGAGTAAAGAAATCAATGTTAACTTGTAGACGTTAAGAAAAATAAGTGAAAATATTTTGAGAGGGGCGGCCTCGACATAACTGGGAGCGGCGAGTTGCGTTGGACACACCAGTTCTCGTCTGATCACTGAAGTTAAGCAACGCAAGCCCAGTTAGTACTGACATGGGTGGTCGCTCGGGAAAGCTGGGTACTGCTAATACCCAATAATCGTCGCATTAGTGTAGTGTCTGGGCAGTCTATGCATTAGAACTATACAGTGGACGGGTCTCTAATGACCTTGTAGTTGACGGGACCTTAAACTCCAACAAACAACAACAACTCGACATAACTGGGCGCGGGCGGCCGAACCTATAGGACTGGCCCTGCCCGCACCCTCCGCATCCCGCTAGTGACGCCTCTGCGGACAAGTTTGTTTGTTTGCTTGTTGGTGTTTTAGGGCCCTTCAACTACAAGGTCATTAGGGCCCCGTCCACAGCATAGTTCTTATGCAGAAACTGCACAGACACTACACTAATGCGACGAGTTTTGGGTATTAGCAATACCCAGTTTTTGCCAAGAGGCAACCCATGTCAGTACTAGTTGGGGTTGCGCTGCTTAACTCCAGTGATCAGACGAGAAGGGGTGTGTCCAACGCAATTCGCCGCTCCCTAATAGATCACCCGTGTGTCCGTTCAGAGGGACATGATGGGTACCCGACCTTGTCATAGGCGGGCAAAAGGGTTAGGAGTTTCTTCTTATATCCTTATCACCGTTTGAAACTGGCGCCGAGTGACATTCGGCAGTAGAGTAATTAGTAAAATGATATAGTCCCTATAGTTTAAACATTAATTAAGTTAAATGGTTAATCGGAAAGAAAGGAAAGCAAAATATCATCAGGCGACCCATTTCTTGCGAAATGAAAATGTCAACATTCTGCTGAATACCTTTCTGCTTCTGTTTTGAACATGACGCGTTATTATTCATTGTAGTACAGTGTGTAAAGAATTGCGTCAAACGTTGTATCATTTCCTGGAAATCCGCCGCTTATTCCTCTCCTTTACTACCACAAAAATTGATTATCCTACTTTTGAGTCCCAACGTCAAATTCGTCTATCTGAAACTTAACCCATTGCGGCCCTTGTACCAGCTTCCTGTCTGTGGCAAGGCTACACAATACGTTGTCATTTCAGAGATTGTAGTCCATGGAAAACGACAACGATTAGTAACAAACAGAAAGGCAGAAAGCCGAAGAAGGAATGTAGAAATAGAAGAACTAAAGGAAGAGAGAGAGATATATCGTCGTGTCCCTACAGATATCACTGGCAAAGTATTAGGGCACAGATCTTTTGAGACTACTACCGATTTCCGGTTACAACAAGGGCGGAAAGTCACTTTCGTAAGACCTCTAGTGAGCCTCATTCCCAAAAGAAATTCAAATTACCGAATAAATAAAATTCGCTGTATAGAAATACCTTTACAGGTAATGAGAAGAGGTGAGGAGGAGCTCGTTGGGTCCATTGCAGGAATGCAGGTGGTTAGAAGCACCTTGGGCACTGGGAGACCAAAACAGAGGTGGGAGCGTGTTGTCCGTAAAAATATGGAAGTGTGTGGGGTGGATAGAGACCTGGTACGGAATAGGCGGGGGTGGAGGGGTAGAACCCGCAGACCCTACCCTGCCATAGGTGGCGCAGCGGATAGCGTGCTCGGTAACTGCGGCAGTGGTTCCAGGTTCCATGTGAGACCTTTTCGTTTCGTTGGAGCTTTCGGACCCTTCAACTACAAAGGTCATTAGAATCCCGTGCACTGCGTAATTTTAATGCAAAGTCTGCATAGACACTACGCTGTTACGACGATTTGGGTATTAGGAATACCCAGTGTTCCCAAGCGGTCACTCATGCCATTACTATCTGGGGTTGTGTTGCTTAACTTCAGGGATTAGACGAGAACTGGTGTGTCCAAAGCATTACAGCTGCTCGTCCGTTACCGAACCGAGGTGGGTCAGCTTCCTCGGGAGAGAGAGAGAAAAAAAGAGAGAGAGAGAAAGAGAGAGAGAGAG
>JAAFCE010006949.1:8212054-8259123 GCA_013389805.1 Trigoniulus corallinus
GATCACCCATGTGTCCATTCAGAGGGACACAGATCACCCATGTGTCCATTCAGAGGGACACAGATCACCCATGTGTCCATTCAGAGGGACACAGATCACCCATGTGTCCATTCAGAGGGACACAAATGGGTATCCGACTCTGTCATAGGCAGAAAAGGGGTTAGTAGTTGCTTTTTTTTTTTTTTTTTTGCTGAAGAAGGGAAACAAGGGTAAAAAATGAGTATTTGCTAAAAATCGATGCGACGGTGACGTCAATGGGTGATGACGTCAGTCACTAAGCCGTAGTGCGGGCATATGACGTCACTCGTTCTGACGCAATGGTCGCCATTGTACAACCATGTCGAATGATTTTTCAGGCTTGCTACTCAATGGAAGAAGAGACTTTCACATCATCCATGTTTGTCGAGGCAAGGTTGTAATTTGATTGTAACAATCTCTCCCTCCTCCTCCTCCTCCTTTTCTACTATCCAAAATATATAACGGTATTTTATCAATGAAGTAGTGTTGCCAACCGCGACAGTCGCATGGAGTTGGTGACGTTCGACAATGAAGCGCGTAATAACAACTGGCTGTCATTGGACTGAAAGACAAGGGCCATTTCTCAGAAACGATAGGTAGGGCTCTGTGTCTCTCTCTCGTACAGTGAAAATAATGTATATCTCTCGCTACAGTCCGAAAATGAAACTGACTTTGAAATGATCGAACCTCAAAGCCATATTTAGATCATAATATTGATTTACCAAAATACTATATATAGTTAGATTGATCTCTCTTTTGTGCGTTTCAACACCAGCAGTTGTCATCATGAGTGGGTTTTACCAAATTAAATGAATCTTGCTAAGCAGACTTCAACTGTGGTAATTCGACTATATTAAATGCAATTTTGGTGCCTAGCTACCATCGAATACGGGAGTGCCTTAAGATACATGATTTTTTCAAAGTAGCTACTGAAGGTCAGGGTCTCTCTCAAAACGTTCCAATTAGCTATTCATAAAAAAGCAATGTTATACGCACTATGGCAACGTGCACTTCAATTGAACATTACACCGACCGGAGATGACATACAGTATTACAGGCATCTATCTCCTTCTTCGTATATTTAAAACTGACCAATGGTCATTAAATTTCATTAAAACCCTGAGGGACGCCTTTTGTTCATCCCCTTCCTCAACTTGGTCCCAATTCACCATAACGAGTTGATCTTATAAACGATAATACCAATATGTCGAATTTACGCATCAGGCAAGTAGACCCAGTCTTAGGACTAATGCCACCTAGGGCTTATGGTCATTTCAGGAAGAGGGCAGATGTAAACAGACAAATTCAGTCAACCAGACCTTGTGTTATGTTTATCCATTATTATACTTCCAATTCTGGACCCGAATAAAGGCTGTATTGAGTTGGACACACCAGCTCTCGTGTTATCACTGAAGTTGAGCTACGCAACCCCAGCTAGTACTAGCATGGGTGGCCGCTTGGAAACACTTGGTACTGTTAATAGCCGAAATCGTCGTAACAGCAGTGTCTGTACAGACTTTGCATTAGAACTACGCAGTGGACGGGCTCTGATGACCGTTGTAGTTGAAGGGCCGTAAACACCAACGAAATGAAAATTGGACCTGAAACTTCGGTGCATTTCTGTATTTGTGTATCCATATTAGGGTTATCTTTCATAATGACATTCCTAAGGTACTCTACTATATAACAGTTACAATTTTGGCGTTTACTTGTGGTGTTTGCGACGTCACTTGAAAATAAAAGGACCCTCTGTACTTGGGCAGAACCAGCGAAGGGCTAGGAATATACGTTAGGAAAGGGAGGAATAACAATAGTGAGGTGGTGTATGGGGGGGGGGGGGGGCTGTAAAACGGTGAAAGTGGTTATGAAGAAAGTCTACAAGAATTTCCATGAGAGCATTTTGGGAGATTGGCTCAAGAAAAATCCAAATGCGTTCTGGGGGTATCTAAATAGGTATATGAAAGAGGGTTATGGGGATACAGTGGTTAGCGATGGGTTAGGAAATTTAGTTAAGAATGGTCTCATGATTGCCAATGTTTTCAATGACACATTTGAAAAAGCTTTGCCAGCAGTAGGAATGACTCCTAGCCAGTATTTGATAGGGATTCAACAGGAGGAATGGATGAGGTTATTTTCACTAGGGTAGGAATTGACCAACTACTGAGTGAATCAGTGGTTTTGCAGCAACTTTCTGGGATTATAAACTGTTACGTGGTGGAAATATTTAAAAAGTCATTACACACTGCCATTGTTCCCTCGTCGTGGAAACTGGATAACGGGGTACCAATTTTCATGTCAGGGGACACAGTGGACCCCAATTCTATAGACCAGTTTCTTTAACAAGTGCTGTATGCAAGATTTTTGAACATATCGTATTCTTGTGTATAATGGGATATCTGGAAAAGAATGGCATCCTTAGTAATAACCACCATGGGTTTATGAAAGGGAGGTCATGTGACACCCAAATGGCTTGCCTGATGGATTATATTCAAAAGGCTTTAGATAACAGAAAACAAGTTGATGTTGTATTCTCAGACTTTAAACAGGCTTTTGTCATGGTACCCCATGATAAGCTGGTTTCAAAAACGTGCAGCTTAAGGCTGCCACACACTATCCAACTTGTTGGGCCAACCTCCCAACCAACCCAACAAATTATGTAGTCTGTAGGCGTGTTGTGCGACCATTCTGACAGTCGGGCAAGTTGGTTCGATGAAACCATCCAACTGCTGGCTCCTCCTCCTCCCAATCACCCAACGCATTGTATAGTCTGTGTCATGGTTGCCCAACCGGCCAATGAAAGAAACGTCATTCTTTTGTTTTACTCCCTCTCAGTGAATGTGTATCAAAGTACTGAAGGCATTTTTACATAGCATAGGAATACAATGAGGAAAGTCACGAAATATAGTATGCTATTAGAGATGTGAAAAATCAGCCATTTAATGTTTTATTGGAAATATATCAAAAAATACCATCACATGCTAATACTGAAATGCCGATTCTTTGCCATTTAATGAGCATCGGAGGCTTGTTTGACAATCACACTTATGACAAATTAGGTTATTCTGTCAGACAATTTGTAGTCTACCTCCAAATTGGTTGTACTGACTGTCGGTGTGACAAGTTGGAAAGTGTGTGGGCCCTTTAGGGATACATAGTAAGGTTACTCAATAGGTAAGGTCCTATCAGCTTGGTAGACGACAGAGGGTCATGTTCAAGGGTAGTGCATCTGAATGGAAACCAGCCACATCAGGGGTCCCTCAGGGAAGTATATTTCATCTTCTGTTGTACATTCTTTATGTGAATGACATAGGACTTGATGTTAATTCCTTCCTTGAACTATTTGCAGATGACACATGTATTGCTTAGGTATTGGATGAGGGGTTATCATCCTGTGCACAATTACAGCAGGATCTAGATAAGATTTATAACTGGTGTGTAAGATGGGAATTACCTTTAAACCTGCAAAAGTGTAGGTTTCCTAGGATATCTAGGTCTAAGAAGATAGTCGATTTTCATTACTACATAGGTGGTGTGAGGGTTGAGACTCATAAACACCTTAGAATTTTTTAATTGTCAGGGTACCTGGAATGATCACATCAGTAAAGTGATTGGGGGGCTGGTCAATTCCTCCACCTGATTAGTAGGGTCCTCAGGGACAGCACAAAGGAGGTAAAAGAAACAGCTTATATTTCAATGGTATGACCACTTTTGGAGTACTATATCTTGGGGAATGGAAAGGATCCAATGGGGGCATCAAGAATTGTACTCCACAGGTTTTCTTGCAGGGAGAGTGTGTCCCTGCAAGAGAGAGTCCCTCCACAGTGAGAGGGACTCACTAAGCCAGAGATGTGCATCTCACAGCATTAGTCTTTTTGTCAGACTGCAGCTGATGGGATGCAATGGACCTCTGGTTGGAAGTGTGTCCCTGGCTGAGTATAAGGCCAGAAAGGGTCATTCATATAAATTGAAAGAGATAAAGGCACAGGCAGACTCATACTACTGGTCTTTTTACCAAGGAGCATTTGGCAATGGAATACCCTTGGAGAGGATGAAGTGGAGGGCCGTCCTGAAAGGAAAGGCCACCATTGCAACTATTGTAGGGGGGACACAACAATTAAGGCCGCTTCACAATAGCAACAGGAATACAAACAGCAACGGTCGGGAAAGTTGACCAAATTTCAACTTTCCCGTTAAACGTAAGCCGTTTTACCAATGGCAGCACACTTCCACTGCATGACATACTCATCGCCCCTCCCCTCTGCACAAAATACATTTTCTGTTGCTATTGTGAAGTGGCCTTTAGAGCTTATGGTTTTAGAAGTTTTACAGTATCATATGTAGGAATGAGAGTTAGTCTCTCCACTGCCAAATGGGCCAAATAAGGCAGCTTGCAGTGCAGTGAATTAGAAACGAGCTCATCAGCAAAATTTCCAGGTGTAAAAAAGCTCACACTCCCTCCCCCGGCGTATAAATAAGCATGCAGGAGCTCCAGCACTGGAATGACAATTGGCTGCACAAAAATACTGCCAAACAGATTGCTCATGTGTCCCAATGAGGCAGGAATGCCATAAGTGGGGAAAAGCTGCCACCCCTATGCATACTCACTGACGCCAAGGGGCGAGCTCCTACACATGGAAATTTGGCCCCCATTTACCCATTGCATAGGAGATCGAGCACCACACAGGACCTTAGTTTTACTTCTCATCCCAAGGAAGGCGCACTGGGGCATCTCCCTCACTCAAACAAAGCCAACCCCACCTCGGTTCAGTATCCAACCTAGAACCACTGATGCAGTTATGGAGCACGCTACCCACTCTGCCGCCACCGAGGCAGGATTCAATAACACAGGCCAACCATGAAAAAACTTTTTTGATAATTTTTGTTCTATTATATGTATTTGTACATGCTGAACCCCAAAATGGCTGCTTATTATCGCCAGGACATTCCATTTTCTTACAAAACTCATTTTTTTTTTTGCTATAATTTACACAACCCATACATTAGGTGTAGTCCATATAAAATTAGGACTCATGAAACAATTTGTTAAACACTTTTAAGAAATGAACCATCTTTTAAGTACCTGTGCAGCAAATTCTCTCATTTATCAGTAGCAAAGTTAAAAGGCATCTTTGTTGGTCCTGACACAAAAACGTATGCAGGATCCTAACTTTGAAACAGTGATGATCACAAAAGAGAAAGATTCATGGAATACTTTTAAAGAAGTTGTTTTGAAGTTCCTTGGGAAGGAGAAACATCCCAATTATGAAAATGTAGTTGAAAATATGCTGCAGAAATTTCAAGACCTAGGATGTGATACGAGTTTGAAGGTTCATTTTTTGCATTCGCACCTCAATTTTTTTTCCTGCAAATCTTGGAGTAGTTAGTGAAGAACAAGGTGAGCACTTCCACCAAGATATAAAAGAGATGGAAAAACGATACCAAGGTCATTGGGATGCAAATATGATGGGAGATTACTGCTGGTCCCTAAACTGATCTACTCCAGGAACATCACTTAAGAGACAGAGCTACACCCATTCTTTTACTAGCAAAAGGTTAAGAAAAATGAAGCCTTTGGATTCATAATGATTGTACCTACCAAGTCTTAAATCATCTCATTTAATACATGTTTTTAAAAACCTTTTTTAGTATTTTAATTCAGTTTACTGCACTGTTTTAGCATTGTCCAGGCCTATAATTGATTAAATTTCATGCAAATTGCAAAAGAATGGGACGTGATAGCAAAAAAATGATTGCACATTTAGATTCAGCACCTCCAAAATGAAAACAATCACTTAAGAATATGGCCTGTGTAATTAGAGGTGTATTTAACAACATTCATAATGGCGGGGAGGGGGCTCTTATTTGAGGTTTGCAGGCACGCGCTGAAGACTGTAGCACTGGTCCTGTTGGGCAGACAGGGTATGGTTCTAGGGTTTATTGAACCCGAGGACTCTGTCCGGAGGTCGATATCGACTGCATGAGAAGCTCATTTTCCACCAGGCGGATATATGACGTAGTCATCTCTGTCGAGAAAACCTAACCAGACATGGTTACCATTTGCTTTACCGCCTTTTTAAGACTGATAAAATATTTAATAGTGCCACCAGAAATAGCAACTCCCGGCAAATATGTGCATGCAGAACATAGGTGTCTTTCATTATTTGGGCCTTCCTGTAATGCAATTTTTTTTCGTAAGTGAAAAGTTGTTTATCTCAGTGTTGCAAACGCATAACGTAAAATGTATCCCCAGTTAGAGGCATAACAACATGCCATTAATAATGATTTCCTAGCCCATTTGAATCAGGTGTCTTGGGAAAGGGCACAGTCTATTTTTGGCTGCCGCCATGCACTTCCTGTTCTTATTATAGCGCACATTTAGGAATCACTTTCTCAAAATAGCAGCTCATCGTCACTTCCAAAGCCATAACTGTCTCATTTCCGGCCTAAAACCCTAGAGCGTCTATAGACATGACGTCATCCGTGATTGGTCCCAGGGGACCATCAAGCACTCTGTATGTTCATCTAAGTTATGCGAAATTACCGACTTGCATCTGACTTTTGTCTACCACCTTCTCTACAGTCTGTACTCTTTCTTCTGCAGATTATTACCGTATTTAACTACTAAAAAATATTTACAGAAACGTAGGATGAAATTGGCAAAGGTGTTTTAACGCCCTCTGCTTTCAAGTAGCCCTCACGTGGGTGCCAGAATTAATCCACTATCTCGACCCCCCCCCTTCCATCAAAACTTTATTCTAGCAAGAATGTTATTATCATTATCCAAAGCAGCAATTCTCAACCTTTTCTTTGTCACGGTACATATTTAATAATTTAAAAATTTGGCGGCACACTGACAACGACACATTTCGGGGCACACAAACGCCAAAGAAAATATATAGGTTGTAACCAGGCGTGGATCCAAGGGTGGGGTTTGGGGTTGCAACCCCCCCCCCCCCCCTAAATTTTGGGTCGACATTGACACTGACAAATGAAAATTGCGTTTCCAATCGCTGCCTATGGCTCAACCCCCGCCCTGACGAAAATCCTGGATCCGCCACTGGTTGTAACCTAACACTATGCAAAAACAAACACTGGACCAAGGTGGGTTGGCTGTTTTCGGGCGAGAGAGAAACCCTGAGTGCGCCTCCTTTCGGATGAGCAGTAAAACCGAGGTCCCGTGTGGTGTACGATGGCATCTGCAAGTGAAAGAACCCTCTCTATTATGGAACGTGTAGGAGCTCACCCCCCCTGGCATCGGTGGAATGTCCCAATTAGGGTTTGTCGGTTTGGGAAACCGGTTTTCAACACCAATTTGTTAACGAAGACTCTAAAACCGGAACCCTGCTATAGGTAGGAAGAGGGTTAGAAGTTACTTGTAGCCTAGCCCTATGCACACCTCAAGCGGGTGGCTAGTAGACAAAGCTATGTAGTAGCCAATAATAAGAACTGTAATATTCATGCCCATTGGTTCAGCCAGTCCCTCCTTGGAAGGCAGAACTGATTGAACCACATGTCTGACGTCACTCACGTATGGGTATTCGCAGTGGCGGCACAGTGGCTGAGAATCGCTGATCCAAAGTATAACCGATGGGGTAGCGGAGGAGGGGAGGAGCATGCTGAACTATTGCGTCAGTGGTTCCAGATTCGATCCTGGATCGAAACGGGAGGATTCCTTCGTTCGAGGAAGAGGCCGTGACCCCGTGTGGTGTGGACGAAGTCACCAGCATCCCCTGTGGGTTCC
Organism: Trigoniulus corallinus; assembly: GCA_013389805.1. Taxonomy (NCBI): domain Eukaryota; kingdom Metazoa; phylum Arthropoda; class Diplopoda; order Spirobolida; family Trigoniulidae; genus Trigoniulus; species Trigoniulus corallinus. The sequence continues at coordinate 8,219,814 of JAAFCE010006949.1, forward strand.
TCCATCTCGCCCATCTCCCACCAGATCCCCGAGAGCGGCGAATTGCGTTGGACACCAGTTCTCGTCTGATCACTGAAGTTGAGCAGCGCAACCCCAGCTAGTACTGACATGGGTGGCCACTTGGGAAAAATGGGTACTGCTAATACCCAAAAATCGTCGCATTAGTGTAGTGTCGGTGCAGTCTCTGCATAAGAACATGCTGTGGACGGGGCTGTAGTGACCTTGTAGTTGAAGGGCCCTAAAACACCAACAAACATCCCTACATCGTCTGCAAGTAACATGCACTGAGGGGCCCATTCTCATACTCCCGTCAGCAGTTAGTCCATAACCAGAATGAAGAGGTATAGACTTAGTGCTGAACCTTGGTGCACTCCGACCTTCATTGGAAACCCTCCAGTATTTCCCCAAGGAGTCCTTACCCTGGCTATCGAACCATCATACATATCCTGCACTATCCGAATAAACCCATTTTATACTTTTCTGTGTAATACCTTCCAAAATACCTCCAGTTTAACACTGTCATAAGCCTTCTCCAAATCAATAAAGACAGCATGCAGATCTTTCCTTGCCGCCCTATGCTTTTTTATCATCTGCCTGAGAATGAAAATTGGTTCCATTGTGGATTTACTTGGCATGAACCCAAATTGATTTCCTCTGACAGTAATTCTATCCCAAAGGCGACGTTTCATTACTTTCTCCCAGAGCTTCATAGAATAGCTCATAAGCTTGATACCTCTATAGTTGCCACAGATTTGGACATCCCCTTTGCCCTTGAAGAGTGTTACTATCCAGCTCCCACGCCCCCTTCAGTCGAATGATCAGACCTGGTATCCGTCTGACCGTCCGTTTTCCACTAGAAGCCGTGGCCAAAGTGGCATGTTGGAGACTTTGGGTCGCAACCCCACCCCTCGACGTATCGGAGCCATCCCGTCAGTGCCGGGAGGCCCAGAGACGTCGTAGGCGATGCGCCCTCCCCCCAACCACCAGGATCCGCTTTCCCCAGGGATTCGGGTTTCCACGCACGGCAAACACGTGGGTCACCTACCAGAGGAGCCTACATCGACCAGGACCAATTATGACGGTTCAGGTTGGCCTTCCCTGGGTCTGCCCCGTTTAGTCGCCTTTTACTACAAACGCAGGGGAAGTACCGTGTACCTGTTCCACTTGTTCTCCACTCCTACCTATCAGGCGTGTGGGGTCCATGGGTCCTCATCCACCCCACACACTCATCCTTTCGTAGACCCTGCTCCCACATCTGCATTGGCCTTCCTCTACCTGGGTGTTTCCAATAACCTGCATCCCTGTAATGGTCTAATGGTGATAATTAATTATTCCTCCTTCAACTATAAGATCATCAGAGCCCCTACCACTCCCAAATTGCCCATTCTTAGGATCACTGAAGTTAAGCAACGCAACCGCAGTTAGTACTGACATAGGTGGGCACTGGGGAAAACTGGGAACCACTAATACCCAAAAATCGTCACATTAGCGTAGTGTCTGTGCAGTGCCTGAAACAGAACTATGCAGTGGACGGGGCTCTAATGACCCTAAGTTGAAGGGCCCTAAAGCACCAACAAACCAACCAATCGCGTCGGCTGCCTAACATCCGCCATAATCGACGTGTTGACACGTTTTTTGTCGCAGTCACGTGCTGCTGCATGCGCCACCTTAGTATGTACACTCCAAGTGTCGAAATAGAAGCACATTAGTAGGGGGGGTTTGTCGCTGATTTCTGTAAAGGCGGCTCGAGTTTCAAATCCCCGTCTGTGCTCTCGTTGCTTAATAAAAATTGAAGTGGTTACAGAAGCTCGATTGCCAATTAAAATAAGACGTTAGTGTCCGATGTAATGAAGTTATTAAACTTCTAGCTTCATTGAGAAAGGCATCGTTATTTGGCGAGCGTTTCGCAATCGCCACCTATCTCAATGTTTGTATTACTGGTTAAAGAAAACCTGCACATTACGGACGCCGGTTTTAGTACGCATGCGTGCACACTCGTGCAAGGAACGAGATTGACGCTATTAGAAAAATTGCGTAAATGCAAATTTTGCTACTGCAGACTAATCAATGATGATTAATTGCGTTTTGGCGAAATGAAGAATAATTAACACTAATGAGAACCTAATTGTGGCGCATGTCTGTATTGCGTTGAATACACCAGCTCTGGGATCACGTCAATTTGGCGCATGACAGTTAGCGTATGGCAATTTGGCATAGTCAATAGGGAGTTTTATTATAACGTCGACGCACGCACGCACGCAATAACATACACAGACCACGTGATTAGCGTACGATTTTTAAAAAAATTAAAGTTTTATTGCAGCGTTTCTGCAACGGCCCATACATTAGCGCCACCTACGAGAGACCTCCACCGGTGCGCAACACTGTGGCACTTGTGGGAATAATGAATTACCCTTAAAACCACGTTTGCTCTGCATGACACCTGTACTTCGTGGTGCAGCATTATATAAGGGGCAGCCTATGTTTTCACAGAATGTTGAATCATTGATAAATTTCTGTTTGGGGACAGCCTCAAATTTCTAAATATCTGTTAATTATACCATCTAATTAAAAAAAATGATATTAATTAAAAAAAACCACTAGTGCGCTTCAAATCCACGCGTTTTATGCCTGGTTCCGTATACCCACGCGCTAACGCTATTACCGTTGAATCAGACGACACAGCACAAGAAATGGTGACGTCACACTGCTACTTGGGGCGCCCTGCAGAGCAGCTATGCGTGACGGTAGTTGAGTTGACCAGTGGTCAACTCACATAGCGTCCCGCACGTCACGCTGCATTGTGATTGGCTGGCGGTTGAGCTGTCTGCTTGAAAAATGGCAGAGGATAATGTAAGACATGACGGCGGCGTGCGGTGACTCCAAATAAAGCGCTGCACTTAAGGAATTGCGCTGGCGGTCCTTCATAACGCACTAACACAAAACGTCATCAAGTTGTCATCAGTGGCGACGTGATTAGCATTGAAGTGTGGTGATATGGAACTAGGCATTAGGCTATATGTTTACCGACTCCATTTGATTTTGGACATAAGGTAGCGACACGCGCATGCGCCAAATTTTACGTAGGTCAGAGCATATGTCTGAAAAGCGTTATGTCAAAACCTACGCTCAGTTTGACCAACGCAGCGTTCGCGTTTGCACAGTTGAATATTCGTCTGCATAGCGTAGTGTAGGCTTGCAAGAAACGTTGCAATAATGCCTGGTTCCGTATACCCACGTGCAGTGCTAACGCACTGGCGGTCCTTCATAACGCACTAGCACAAAACGTCATCAAGTTGTCATCAGTGGCGACGTGATTAGCGTTGAAGTGTGGTGATACGGAACTAGGCATTAATCTCCCTAATTTGGCGTACATACAAATTCGGTGCATGACAATTTGGCTTACGTAAAATTTGGCGTATGACCAGGACCGGCCTTCTCAATCAAGGGGCCCGGGTGCAAAAATCCTTTTGGGGCCCCAAAATAGTTTTCCAAAAGTAAAAATAAAAGGATTCAGAGTAAATGGGCTCCTCTTAGATGCCCTCCTATCCCATTCTGAGATCTTTCCTGATTTTGGAAGGTATTACATTTTTGGATGATGCCATGTGTCCTAATATGTCGCCATTGCATTTATGAGTTGGTCTGAGAGCTTATGTGGACGTCCACACCTTGGAACATTTTCAGGTGGACCTGTGTCATTATATATTTTTTTTTATTACACTTCTGATTATTAAGGGTATTTTGGTTTTAACAACCCCAAAATAAGAGTATTATTAAATTATTGACTCTTAACCTCTAATTCTGGGTTGTCCAACCTGTGGCCCATTGAGGCTTGTAATGTGGCCCATGGTGCATCATTTCTAATTATGCATTATGTATAGCCTACCTGCTATGTAACACCTAACGTTATCTTCACCCATTTTGGTTTTGACAGCCTGTGGCTGATAATCAGTTCATGGAGCAGCCAAGTGATGCACAACACCAGAAAGGTTGTACAACCCTGGTGTAGTTCAATGACAGGGTTGTTAGATTACAAAAGGGGTCGAGGACAAGACCAGTCTACAAACTAAGATAAGAACTACAGATAGAGACAAGAAAAACGAGTTTAAAACTTAGCTTTTGGTGTCTTCTAGGCTGCAGTCCACTCCTCTGTGGCTTCTTGGCAAAAGGCTTCTGAAAAATGTTTAAATGACAAACAATTAGATTCTATAAAAATAATTCAAATAATTCTTGCTTCTTCAAGAAGCAAGAACCTACTTGCAAAATGTCGGAACCTCTCCAACAAAAAAGATAAGTATTGTAATTTTTGATATTTTTTGATTAATTAGATTAGTAATTTGAAAAATTGAATTATTTTTATAGAATCTAATTGTTTGTCCTTTAAACATTTTTCAGAAGCCTTTTGCCAAGAAGCCACAGAGGAGTGGACTGCAGCCTAGAAGACACCAAAAGCTAAGTTTTAAACTCATTTTTCTTGTCTCTATCTGTAGTTCTTATCTTAGGTTGTTAGATTACGTTTAGGTTATGTTGCATTGGCAGGGTCGGATGAGAGACGTTGCCCCTACAATGACGTATTAAACATTTAATATTAGCAATGATCTGGGCCCTGATGGGCACTGATGATGGGGGCCCCCCTCAATCGTGGGGCCCGGGTGCAATGCACCCTCTGCACCCCCCGGATGGCCGGCCCTGCGTATGACAATTTGGCGTACATACCGATCTCTTGAATGCACATATCTGTTCAAAATTGCAACTGTCATAACCAGTGGCGGATCCAGGATTTTCGTCGGGGGGGGGGGGGAGGGGGCTGAGCTAAACCTCACATTTTATGCAAATATAAGTTTATATGTGCATAGGGGGAGGGGCTGCATCCCCAAAAACCTCATCCTAGATCCATGCGTGGTCATAAGTCATTGCTACGGTCCCGTATAACACAGTTGGGTTTGTTTGTGTTTTAGGGCCCATCGACTTCAAAGGTCATTAGGACCCTATAACTGTTATGGTAGGCATTCATCATTCTATTACCTTGCAATGACTGTTGAAATATGATGAATTGGATATAACGAATTTCCTGGTAATAACGATGAAAAGCTATAAAAGTTTGGATAATTTGGTTGGATTTAACGAATGATGGACCTTATAAATAATTTTTATTTATGAATTTAACACAAACTTCCACTCAATGGTCACCACATATTGAATTGAACACCACTTACAGGAATGCCTTGTCATACTTTTTATTTTACTAGGGCAGAATGCACAAATGGCTGATGATATTAGAAACGTTCATTTTCTCATCATCGCCACCATACTCTTATCCCGCCTGTGGCAGGGTCGGGTATGCAGGTTCTAGCCCTACACACCTGCCTATCTCCCCCATGATCAACCATTCACCCTACCATTACCATATGCAGGAATTACCCTTTACAGGAATTAGACAGGAGAAATACTCTCCCCACTCCGTTACCTCAGAAGTATGAAACAAGACTCTACCTTTTCTATCCTTCGTTGTTATGGCTCAGGGTAAATCTTTAATCGCCCTATCCCTGGTCTTGGCCAGGCTACATTCTTCCTTCATTCCCCCTTTGTCTCTATCATAGAGGACCTCATACTATTGGTGTATGACCAAAGAAATGATCCTCCTAGCTGTGGCCTTGGTCTGCCTGTAGCATATTTTAGAATCATAGTCTCCTATCTCCATCCACTTATGGAATGCAGCCTTTTATTTTTTTGTGGCTGCCTCTATTGCATTATTCCACCACTATGTCTGCCTGCCCTGGAGTGTACCTTCTACTCTAGCCTCACCTAAAATGGCTTCCCCAAATTTTCTAATTTTTCTGGCGAACCTGACCCACACTGCATCAGCTGTCTCTTCCAAATCCCAGTCTACTTGCCTATCTACTTCCTACATGAATTCCTGTTTCCAACACCTAATAACCTGTGCTCCTCAGGAATTGACTGCCCTTCAATACTTAAGGGCAGTCATTACAGCTAACCAGTAGTCTGGGAGAATACCAACTGTAAGAAAACTAAATCAACGGGCATTAAAATATTAAGAAAAACATGCAGAAATGTTTCATTGGGGTAAATACGAAGGTAGACAAAGATTAGAAACCAAATGTTTTGCAGAACTACCAAAACCACAATTCCTTGATATTTGGGGTAGTATCACAGACTACTGGTTAGCTATCTGGGGTTAAAAACAGCTTTCCTGGTTGTAACGAATTCCTGGCTATAACGAATGTGATTGCAATCCCCTACAAATTCGTTATAGCGGGGTTTTACTGTATACGCCAAATTTGTATGTACGCCAAATTGACGTAGACCCACCAGTTCTCGTCTGAGCACAGAAGTTAAGCAACGCAACCCCAGCTAGTACTAGCATGGGTGACCGCTTGTGAACACTGCACTGCTGGTATCCAAAAATCGTCGCAACAGCGTAGTGTCTGTACAGACTCTGCATTAGAACTACGCAGTGGACGGGGCTGTAGTGATCAATGTAGTTGAAGAGCCCTAAAACACAAACGAAACAAAAAGGAGAATCTAATTGTAGGTGAACTTTGACAAATTGGAAGAGGTGGGATACTATCCACCGATACTGCCAACGACAATTAAGAATCCATAAGGGACACCCAGTTCCTAATGTCTAAAGGTGGCTCTGCAAGGAAAATGGTCATTTTATGTAGGGAATTGGAGAAAATGTCCCTTTTGAAGACTGCTAACGTTACACAGAGGTGTCATTCTCAATTCACCTGCGGGCCAGTTCTCTATCTAATAAGGGCAGAGTCCCGCAATACCGAAAGGAGAGTGAAGAGTCCCCCCCCAAGACCAAAAGCATAGATTGGAGAGTTCCCCTAAGACCGACAGCATAGAGTGGGCCAGTTCCCCCAAGACCAAGAGCACACAGTGGGCAGTTCCCCCAACACCGAAAGGATAAAATAAGTAAGGAGTTACAAGATTAGGTCGGCAATCTGCTACATAAAGGCAGTGCCCCAGAGATCAACCATGTACTCTCAACGCCGCAAGGATAAATGGGTATCCGACCCTGCTATAGGCGGGAAAACGTTACGAATGATGATGACGCGTTACAAAAGAGGCAGACCAAAGCAGACATGGTCTCTGGCAGGTTAAAGCGGGTGGCAAATGGGTTGGGAATGAAAGAAATGGCGAGCCTGAGTTAATAGACCCCGACCCTGCCATAGATGGAATAAGGTCATGAACGGGCCATCGACACACGACCTACTATCTCCAATTCTATTGCAATGTGAATACTGTTAATGCGGTTTAACGCACTAATGGAATACACTTTATCGATTATTTCATTTCTGTAATTGTTTTTCAGCGCTAAAGGGGTGTAGGTACCCCACCTTTAGCATTTAAGGGGGTCAAGGTGAGCTCTCCTCCATCGTCCGACGTAGCCTCTTTAAAGAAACACCCCTTTTACGTTTCATTTTTCAAGTTGACTAGCTTCTCGTTCACCCCGATGTAAACATCAGGTAGGGAGCTCCAGGCGGTCTACCATCCGAAAGTCGAGGTCGTCAAGAAGAGTGCGACCAAAGAGGAAAGGAATCGCGCACTGCTGACCTGACATGTATCCTGGGAATAGAAGTCCAGACGGAGATGGACCACAAGGCTCGTCCAGGACGTTCAACTATAGAATGTAAAGGTATATGGGGAAATCAGGTACTTGAACACAGAGCCGTAACGGGGGTATGAAGCGCCTGTGGCAAGTGTCTAACTTACGCTTGCCCGTAACCCGATAATGACAAAAAACTTAAACATTTTGCGCCCCAAACCCAGTTGCGCCCGTGGCGGCTGCCTTCTTCGCCACGTCCTCGTTACGGCCCTGCTTGAACAGACTTTGGCAATCCCAAACGAACCTAACGGAATGGAGAGAGCAGACCTGGCAGAGTGTTTAAACTTCCCAGGGATGAATGGTGACGCCCGAGATGTGACTCTGTGCAGCCGGCTGTGGGTTGCCGTTTTTTGGTAAGAGATGCCCCGAGTGCGCCTTCCTTCGGCTGAGAAGTAAAACTGAGGTCCCGTGCGGTGTACGGCGGCATTTGCACGTAAAAGAGCTCTTCCTACTACTAGGGGGCTCGCTCCTGACGTCGATGGAATTCCCAACGAACAGTAGACCGACGATAAATAAGCCTAGGGGTTGCAGCTTTAGTCGGCAGCCGGCCGCAGAGAAATCCCGTCCAGTAGATCACCCTCTTGTCCATTCAGAAGGACGAGATGGTTACCCGGCCCTGCCATAGGCGGAAAAAGGGTAAGGAGTTGCTTCTTACTTCTTGTCTTTACCATTTTTAGTGACGCTAGAAGGTGAGCTTCTACATGTTGGTATGGAGAACTGATGGCTGTCACGACCTGATGTCACAATCCTTTCAGACGTCTCGTACAACCGTGGAAGGCTACGGTGGCCTAATTCTGTCCTGGGGCCCTCATGGGAACTAAATACAAACAAATAAATATAGGGGGTCGGTTAGGGACAGGTTTACCCTGTAATGGTGATAACAGATGGGAATTACACCTTGTCTTTTGTACTTCATGTGAGTAAATAATTTCTTAGCGATTGGAGAAATGGAGAATGGACCAAGTTCTATTTCCGACCAGCCGGACGCCGAGACAGGTTTTCATGAGCCATAGGTCGTATACACAGAATGGCCCCCACCCCAAAGAAGGAGCTTAACACCTGACGAAACTGACATTTTTATGCAGTAAAAGGCCTTGAACGGCATGCTGAATGTTAACCGCAGCTATAGGAAGAAGTGAAAGTTTCTGGTCCCAAAGTCAAGATAAAACCCTTGAAACAACCTCAGGGTCCCTAAGACCAGGTCTACTTAGCCTTACTTAAATTCAGCATTGCATAGAGTCGTGATCGGGTCAACCCCACGTTGTTCTCCTTTTCCTCCATGGCATCAAGGGAGCGGCAAATTGCGTTGGACACACCAGTTCTCGTCCGACCACTGAAGTTAAGCAACGCAATCCCAGCTAGTACTGACATGGGTGGCTGCTCGGGAAAACTGGCTACCGCTAGTGTCCAAAAGAAAAATCGTCGAATTAGTGTAGTGTCTGCGCAGTCTCTGCATCAGAACTGCACAGTGGACGGGGCTCTAATGACCTTGTAGTTAAAGGGCCCTAAAACACTAACAAACAAACAATCCATGGCATCAAAGGACACATCACCTCGTCTCGGCGGAGCAGAGGTAGGTAGCGTGCTGGACTTTTGCATCAGTGGTTCCAAGATCGAGGCTGGTTGCATTTTCTTGGTCGAAGCCACTGTGAATGCGAAGGCAACAAGGTACTAAACCGATCGTTATCATTAACTCTTTCCCCGCCTGTGGCAGGGTCGAGGGGCACCCGTTTTAATCCATCGGGACACGTGTACTATCTGTTGGGTAGTATTTCAAGCAGCCGACTGCCAACCTAAAGCTGCAACTGCAAAGCTTTTGACATCGTCGGCCTACTTCGATTCGTTGGGGCACCGTTCTCCGATTCGTTGCCGATCTCCGGGTTGTAAGGGTTCTTTTACGAGGAATGGGCATACTACACGTGGGAAATCAATACGCAGTTTGTTTGTTGGTACTTTAGGGCCCTTCAACTACAAGGTCATTAGAGCCCCGTCCACAGTGTAGTTCTTATGCAGAGACTGCACAGACACTACACTAATGCGGCGATTTTTGGGTATTAGCAGTACCCAGTTTTCCCAAGCGGCCACTCATGTCAGTGCTGACTGGGGTTGGGTTGCGTTGCTTAACTTCAGCGATCAGACGAGAACTGGTGTGTCCAACGCAATTTGCCCCTCCCACGCAGTTCTGGGCTGTGGACTATAAATGTCAGGCTGTGCAATAGAAAACCCAGTGCACCCGGGGTTTTTTGCATGTGATAAGGCTTGAACTTAATGAATTGCCCTCTAAGCTTGCGGAATATGCTCGTCATATACAGCAGGGGTGGCCAACTTTTTTCTACATAAGATCTACTTTTTATCTTAAAAACGCGTCGCGATCGACTTTTTAGTCTAAAACCTTGTCGCGATCGACTTGTTGTTATAGGCGTAGTCAATTTTGGGAGGGAGAGGTTCGATATTGGACCCACCTCGGTCCAGTATCGAACCTAGAACCACTGACGCAGACCTAGAAACACTGAGCCACTACGTCACCGACGCGGGTGTTAAGTCAACACATCGCGAGTGATCGACCAAAGTTGGCTTTGCGATCGACTTGTTGGCCACCCCTGTCCTGATATACAGTATGTGATACAGGGATTTTGATGCCTCAAGGGAAATACTACGTGTAATACTACTGTAACACAGGTTGTTCTTCATTTATGAGTGTAGATGCCCACCGTTTCCTCTCCATTTAGGCAGAGTGAGCGAGGTTGGGACCTAGGGAATTAATCTCCAAAACACTGCAACGTTTGAAAGCACGACTCTACTTCCTTGACATCCTACTGAACGCACAGTTAAACCATGTGCTTCATTGGGATTGAACCTGGAACCACGGACCCTCGGAATCAAGCACGCTACACATCCGAGATGTCGAGGTAGGTGTCCGTTAGCAACGCTCAAATTATATACGTAGGGTATATAATTTGATCTCGCGACTTAATTAAGCAATGCATCTTTGTTAGTAATAAAAATGTTGTGGAATAATTATAATTAAAAAGTTAACGATCAATTCATGTCAATTTAAACAGAAAAAAATATCTTTTCAGTTGCCAAGCCAAAGCTGTAGCACTGATGAGCAACGGTGCAAGAGACTATTTCAGATGATAGTCTGTTAATTTGCTGCCTAGAGACGAGAACAGCAATGGCAGGCCATTTCCATCAATTTATTCTGCAGGACCTGTTCCGGTTACCAATAGGTTAGATGCCACTATTTTTAGATTTTTGTCGTTTGATATTTTCCTTTAGCCAGCAATTTTGTTGATTTCTTTTCTCTGCATTATCCGCCGTGTTAGTTAACACCAGACTCTAGAGGTGGGGGCAATCGTCTGGGCGAGGCTCTTGCCCCAGTAAGAGGGAGGGACGGAATAGGAATCAAGTCAAATTGCGTTTGACACACCAGTTCTCGTGAGATCACTGAAGTTAAGGAAAGCAAACCCACGTTAGTACCAACACGGGGCTTCTGTCTTGGAACCAAAAACTACTGAACCGGCCCTGATTAAGAGCTTAGAGTTGCACAGCATCCACCTGCAAGAAAACGTGTTCAATCTTCCTGCAAGCTCAGAAGGCTTGTCTAGGGTGTCGCCAGCCAGGAGCGTTAGTAGTTGGTGCTTTAGGGCCCTTAAACTGCAATGGTCATTAGAACCCCGTCCACTGCGCAGTTTTAATGCAGAGTCTGCGCAGACACTATGCTGTTACGACCATGTGGGTATTGGCAGTACCCAGTGTTCCCAAGCGGTCATCCATACTAGTACTAGCTGGGGTGCGTTGCTTAACTCCAGTGATCAGACTGAATATAACCAACGAGACACGGTAGTGTGTTGGATGGCTGGATTGGATTACTTTCACGGGTTGGGGATTAAGCCAAGCAGCCATAACAGGATGGACCCTTAAGAGGCTGCTCGCGGGAGATGAGGAGGTAGGTGTAGAGGAAGAAGGAAAGACGAAATTTGCAGAACCCAACGTTCTTTACCAACCACCCAAGTTGGTACTAACGTGGGCTTGTGCTGCTTAACTTCAGTGATCTCACGAGAACTGGAATGTCAAACGCAACTTGGCTGCGGAAAAAAATGGGATGGGGAACAACCAGAACTCGGTCTCGACCCTGCCATTGGCACGATGAGAGTATGGCTATGTTACAAGTAGTTTTATAGAGAATGTGCCAGTGGTCAAAAATTTCCTGACTTAAGCATAATCAGAAAGTTTACCATTTTGCCATTCCGAGTTCATATCCTACTCAATAGTAATCATCGGCCAGGACCAGGGTCGAGCCTGTACTAGGATCCATACAGCTGTTTTCATACGTAGTAATGGCTCGTTCAGGTGCAGAGGATGTTATTGACGACAGCAGGTCAACTGTGTTTCTAAACTTGGGATTTTGGAAGGTCTTTGAGATTCTTATTAGAACCGAGTAGGCGAAAAAAAATCATTACTAACCTTTTTCCCCTCGCCTATGGCAGAGTTGGGTGCCAATATTTGTCCTACTGGAACATATGAGCGATCCGTTAGTCAGCATTTTATGCAGCTGGTTGTCAAGCTTGTTATTTTTTGTTAGAGCACTTTTCCTTAATGACCCCAGAGGGGGAGGCGAGGTCCTAAACATGGACATTTTATCGAACTACAGGTGTACTCTTCTACAAGTAGCAAGAGTTCTTTTCCGTGCAATGATGACACACGGGGCAACGGCTTTACCACCCATCCGGCGGAAGACGAACAAACTTCAATCCAGGATCGAACCTAGAATTTCTTACACAGGTTTGTGATTTCAGAATGATTCACAAGTTAACAATAACATTATTGGTCACTTCAATATTTACAGGCAATAGGATGCACTGCTACAGTTCCTTTCCTTGGATCCCTTGACAATATCCAGCGTTACCACGTACTGGGAGCGGTGAGTTGCGTTGGCCACACCAGTTCTCGTCTGATCACTGAAGTTAAGCAACGCACGCCCAGTTAGTACTGACATGGGTGGTCGCTCAGGAAAGCTGGGTACTGCTAAGACCCAATAATCGTCGCATTTGTGTAGTGTCTGTGCAGTCTATGCATTAGAACTATGCAGTGGACGGGTCTCTAATGACCTCGTAGTTGACGGGACCTTAAACTCCAACAAACAAACAATACCACGTACTGTAAGTGCTTCTTGGTCCTCGTCATGTGTAGGAGGGCAGGCCGAGCGTAGTTGATGCAGCACGTCTCATCAAGCAAAGAGTAAAAGTAATGGCTCATACGATTTTTCATTCCGATACTCTGGAATGAAAAGAATGTAATGAATGCAGGGTTACAAGTTTACCTTTGTATTGCTGGTGATGACGTCCTGGCTGGCATCAACAAATGTGATCTCGAATACAATACATGTGATAACAGCTTTGCTTCCTATGTGGTGCCGGGAAATAAGGCCGTAGTCACTGCTCTAAAACAAAATTAAACAACCCTTACTACATGGACTAATATCGGTATATACGTAAAATTCAACAAAATTACCTGGTCTAGGAGCTCGCCCCCTTGGCATCGATGGAGGAAAAGCGCCCCAACGATAAATAAGTATACTGTAGGTGTTACAGCCCGGTTCACGTCCGATCACCGAAGTTAAGCAGCGCACACCCAGGTAGTACTAGGATGGGTGACCGCTTGGGAATACTGGGTACTGCTGATACCCAATCGTACGCGCCGTAACAGTGTAGTGTCTCTACAGGCTACAGAAGAAGGGCCTAATTGGTACTACAGAGGAAGGGCCTGGTAATCTACTTCTGTATCTCTGCCAAGAAAGCTTGATGGAAGAAGAACGATCCTAGAAGATTGTTCACCCATCAAGTCGCCATGGATCGTAATTACGAACCGACGGCCATCAACGAGGTTGCAGCCGCCTGTGTCAAAATATCGCCCAATAGATCGTTTATGTGTCCCATTGGGACCAAATGGTGTTTGTTTGTTGGTTTTAGGGCCCTTCAACTACAAGGTCATTAGAGCCCCGTCCACGGCATAGTTCTGATGCAGAGACTGCACAGGCACTACACTAATGCGACGATTCTTGGGTATTAGCAGTACCCAGTTTTCCCAAGCGGCCACCCATGTCAGTACTAGCTGGGGTTGCGCTGCTTAACTTCAGTGATCAGACGAGAACTGGTGTGTCTAACGCAATTCGCCGCTCCCGACAAAATGGTGTACCCGACCCTACCATACAGTTGGTGGGAGAAGGGTTAGTATTGATGATAGGCCTATGCTGCTACAAGCATAATAACAGCTGTATGGCGTTAGACACACCAGTTCTCGTCTAGTCCCTGAGGTTTGGCAACGCAACCCCAGCTATAGTGCTCGCCACGAAAGATGACACATGGGAGGTAGAAGGTAGGAAAGTTCACTACAAAAATTAGGGAGTTTGAAAAAGGTCAAATGGCAGGCTTCATTCAGTAATGGCAAACAGAACTTCAATACTTTCCCTATTTTTTGAAGAGGACTCATCCTTTGCCTCCCACCAATGTGTCAACTTTCGTGGCGAGCACTATAGTACTTGCATGAGTGGCCGCTTGGAAAAACTGGGTCCTGCTAATACCCAAAAGTCGTCGAAATTAGTGTAGTGTCTGTGCAGTCTCTGCTTAAGAACTATGCTGTGGACGTGACTCTAATGACCTTTGTAGGTGAAGGGCCCTAAAACACCAACAAACAACAACAACGCAGATAGTACTGGCATGGGTGGCCGCTTGGGAACACTGGGTACTGCTAATAACCGAACTTCGTCGCAACAGCGCGCTGACTGCATTAGAGCTACACAATGGGCAGGGGTAGGTGAAGGTGAAGGTGTAGGTGAAGGGCCCTAAAACACCAATGAAGCAAACAAGATACAGTCCCTGGAACTCACGTGAGAGTGGATATTGATTCTCTTATGAAATGGAGTTAAAATCTTTTTAAAATGTTTATTCAAAAAGGATCAGATGCACATTTTATTAGAAAACAAATTCGCAGTAAATACTGTAACTTGCTCTAAAATGCGGATAAATGGAATCAAAGTAGTGACGAACTGGCAACAATATTCAATATAGCAAACACTAATGTATGGAACTGCGGTAAAAAAAAAATTCATGTAAATTTTAGGACAGGTTTGGGAAGACAAACAGTTTTTCAGATCTACTGTATTAGATTTAAGAATTGCTTCCATTGAACTAATATAATTCTATAATAAATTACAATGAAATTTCTTTTATACCGAATAGAAGATTTTGTTGAGAAAATCAATGATTCTCAGAAAATAATTGGCAAAGTTAAATTATAGGAATAGATGATAACAAATTAAATAATTATGGGATCATTGATTGACTAGGGACAGGTTTCTGAAAGCTTTGCTTGCACTTATGAAGGACACCGACAATGTTGTTGTTGTTGATGCAAATAACTGTTTGTCAGGGCCGGACCGCCCACTGGTTCAAAGTGTGCAAAGAACGCGGGCGGCCGCCCGCCTTCCCAAATTTCAACCTAACACCAAACTTTGAATGCTTTGATGCTTCAGGAAAGAAAGGTAATCCAACAAAACAAAATAATGATTTCTTTACTCAAACAAAACAAATCAATGTTAACCTGTACATCATCATCATACCCTTATCCCGCCTGTTGCAGGGTCGGGTCTGCGGGTTCTAGCCCTCCGCTCCCGTCTTTCTCTCACCAGGTCCCCGTTCATCCCACACACTACCATATCCTTACGGGCAACTTACTCCTACGTCTGCTTCGGTCTCCTCGCCTTCCTCCAGTGCTTCCAACCACCTGCATTCCTGAAATGGACCTAACGAGCTCCTCCTCCCCTCTTCTCATTACGCGTTCAGGCCGCCTCAACCTACTCTCTCTAATTTCTTCCGCGATGTCCACCACCCCCAAGCTACCCCTAATATACTCATTCCTATCAGCTCTCGACACCCCCACCCGCTCATGCACCGCAGCATTCTCGGCTACTTGCATTCTATTGAGGTGGCTCTTCCTCACTGTTCAACACTCTGATCTATCCACTTCCCCGTAAAACGTCCCTTTCAACTTGATTGGGACTCTCCTATCACACAGGACTCCACTTGCCTGTCTCTTAGGGCCGGCTCGTGAGTTTCCGGTGCCCTAGGCGAGTGGGTCCATCGCCGCCGCCCCCATTGAATCTAATACAGTTCTAAACTGTCCAGGCGTCCCTCACGTGCTTGGCATTTGTCCCAATACCAACATTTAGAAAAGGCTCAACCAATCAGAGAAATGTGGGAACCCCAGGACTATGAACATTTTAAATGACTGATAGACTGCATGGCAAGGAAGTCCCTCTGAAATCAGCCGCCCCTATGAAATTTACCGCCCTAGACAGCCGCCTAGGTTTGCCTGCCCCACGAGCCGCCTCTGCTGTCTCCACTTCAAGCATCCCCCATTGATTCTATGGGTCACATCCGAGTCTATCACCCCATTGCTTTGGAACGTTGATCCTTTGTCTTTTGCACCTTCGTCACCTGTTCGCCGAGCGTGCAAATGGTAAAGTACTTAGGATCAGCGTTCCAAAGCGATGTTAACCTACACACGTTAATAAGAAAAATAAGTGAAAATATTATGGGGGCCGGTTTCGACATAGTTGCACGCAGGCGGCCGAAGCTATAGGACCGGCCCTGCCCTGCTCTTTGCAGTCAGTAATTTGGAGAAGGCAAGAGGAAACTTTTGTTGCTTTCTAACCAGTCTTCAAACATTTCTGCCACTGTATTTTACTATTTATTTTTTCTTGTTGGATAGTTAGCACAACCAGGATGAATCTGAACGGAGGTGGACATTTCTGATATCGTTGAAGACAGCAGATTAAAAAGGAAATGGCATGAAGTCAGAGCAAAGGAAAGTGTGACAATTCAGTATTTTGTTACCGCCTCACAGAAAATTCTGCACCACATGTTTCCAATTGCTGAACGTACAGAGTGATCCGTAGGTAGGGCCGACGCGTGGCGGGTTCAGCTCTTTCGCCGGAACCCAACCCTGCACGAGCCTTATGACAATGTAAAATGTGGTTTTCCTACAGAAGACCCCAGAAAATATTTGTGAACTTGGCCCACAAAAGCTCGCGCCAACACTGTCAGTAAGTACAGTAGAACTCCAATTTTCCGAACTCCTATCATCCGAATCGCTTTCAGAATTTCAGAAAAAAAATTATGAGGAAACGTACTGCGATTTTCAAAACAATGCGCGACTTGGCTGCCTGAAAACGGGTCCTGACAGTCAAACAGCTTACTTTGACCGAGATGTTCAGCAAGCAATGACTTCCATTTACAGTATGGTACACGTACACGTCCCATTTTCTCCCATTTAGGCCCTTTTTTCGGAAAAAATCCAATTATCCGAATTTTTGATTATCCGAATGGCGTCCGGTCCCAATTGATTCGGATAATTGGAGTTCTACTGTAGTAGAACCATTATGAAGGGTGAAACGTTGAGTAACTCAGAATGACAATTGCTGTCCATTGATTCGATGAGTATTTAAATGGTATAGTGAGGTATTGCTGTCCATGTGATATCAATATACGTCCTCAGTTTGCCTTCATTTTAAGGGTTGAAGAGAGAGATCACACTCACATTCTCAAATGGGGAGAGGGGTCCGGAGATCACGCTGACAAAGGGGGAACATGAACACCTTGTGCAAAGACTGCACAGACACTACTATAATGCGACGACTTTTGCGTATTAGCAGTTCCCAGTTTTCCTTGTTGTTGTTTGTTGGTGTTTTAGTGCACTTCAACTACGAAGGTCATTAGAGCCCTGTCCACAGAATAGTTTTTATGCAGAGACTGCACAAACACTACACTAATACGACGATTTTTGGGTATTAGTAGTACGCAGTTTTCCCAAGCGGCCACCCATGTCAGTACTTGCTGGGGTTGCGCTGCTTAGCTTCAGTGATCAGACGAGAACTGGTGTGTCCAACTCAATAAGCCGCTCCCTGAACACCTTGTGCAACAACTGCTGATGATAGATCCTGTGTGTGGCCATGCATTATCTTCCTGAAAATAGGCAAAAGGTATGGTGGTGTGACAGACTGCAGTAGCTCATTTATATATCAGCGGCATGCCATCATTATGAATATGAATATGTAATGCTTTGTGACGGATACCTTGCTAGCGAGATCTTTTCATGCTAGACCCATATGCCCAGATCTCCACCAGCACCCCAGCAACATCTTTGCCTTTCGCACCCATTCCAGCCACTCCACCCCAGAACCCACCACCCCCAGAACCTCTTCCAAGGTGGGGGTTCCCCAACCCCTCCTGCAGTGATGCAGTGCTGGGCAGACCAGTATCACATGCCTGACGTCCTCCGCTTGATCCCCACATAATCCACAGCCCTCCTCTCCACCTGTGATCTTCGTCACCCTCTGTTTCGTCTCTAGTGACCCAGCTATTGCCTGAAACAGAAGCGAGCTCTCCCACGTATTGTCATAGATTACCTCCCTCTCTATGTTAAGCTTGTTCCCATACACCCTCAGCGTTTTCTTGCAGCCCTTCCCTCCATACTCTGTCGCCAATGCCCTAACCCCCATTCCTTCACTTTGTCCTGTACGAGTCTTTGCAGTGTTAATGCCCCCTCCTTGCCCTCCCTGGGGTGCAGTGTCATGCCTATCTTCTTTGACATCCTGTTTACCCTCCTCTCCCAGTTGGGAGATACCCTGATGTTGTTTACCCATGCATTTACCTGCCATACTGGATTTTCCTTCTCTAGTCCCCATATCCTGCATAGGTATACCAACTTACTAATCATTTCCCTCTGTTCAAATGTAGACCACCCCATGTCCCCCTGTATTGCTTCAACTGCTGTAAACCTATTTCCCCCTAAGGCCATCCTACCTAACCTTCTCTGGGCTATTTCCATACAGCCAATTTCCTTTTTACTAATGCATAGAACCTTGTTTCCATGTGTTAGCCCTCGTACTGCTACAGCTTTCCATAGGCCCCTAACCATTTCATACCTTGAGAATGAATCGAATGCCAGTTTCCTTATTAATCCTTCTCTGTTTTTTAGCTTACAAACGATGTTTTCCTCCATTGCTTTCAGGTATCCCCTATCATTTGTAAGTTTAACCCCCAAGTATGTAACATCTAACACTACCTCTATCTCCCTCTCCCCAAGCTTTATTGATACCTGATTGCTAGGCAGCACATTATCCTCTCTTATGATCATCAGCTTTGTTTTGTCCTGACCAAACTCTAACTGAAAATGCCTACTGTACTGTTCACAGATATCCAGTTCTTCCTGGAGCTCTCCCTCTGTCTCTGTCAGCAACACTATATCATCACATTGGAAGATGGCAGGCAATTTGATACCATCCCCCAGAGAAAACCCCAGCCCTCTATCTTGGAGCATAATCCCAGTTCATTGATGTACACTAGGAACAGAATTGGTGATAATGGACAGCCCTGTTGCAACCCCTTGTCCACACCTATCTGTCCTGTATTTATTCCCTCCCAATGGAAATCATACCTAGTACCCATATATAGCTTCTGGAGCAGCTCCACTAGCACCTTATTAACCCCATACTTTGGAAGAACTGTCCATAGCTTATCTCTATCCACCTTATCATATGCACCCTTAGCATCCAAAAAACAGAGGTATGCCTTCCTTTTCTTTCTTTGTACTACCTCCATAATCTGTGTAATTATGTACAGGCTATCGCCTGTTCTGCACCCCCTTTGGAACTCCACTAATTTACCTGACCCTTATATTATTGTACCTAATTGCCTCCTTACTAGCCCAGCAAATAACTTATACATGCAACTGTTTATAGCTACTGGCCAGCAGCTATCCAAACATTCCTTGCTCTTTCCCTTGCCCTTGTACAGCATCACTACCTGTGTGATGCCCCAGTCATCTGGTATTTTGCCATCCCCTAAACACATTAAATATCCTTAAGAGCAGTTCTCTGCCTTTACTCCCTAGTGCTTTGAGAAACTCATTTGGTACCTCGTCCTCCCCACATGCTTTTCCCAACTTCAATGCATTGATCTCCTTATCTAACTCTACCCTAGTAAAGCAAGCCTCTCCAGCTGATGATCCCTGGCTTGTTATTATTCTGTGTGGCCCTTCCACCACCTTTCCACCTGTAGTGGAGAACCCACATCCATATTCCATCAGTACCCTCCTAATGCCTTCTCTGCTGGTTATATTCCTACCATCCTTATCTACTAAGGCTTTTCTACCATCACCTACCTCCTCACTCCTCTCTCTACATCTATCCCTGACATATCTCCAAAATTGACATATCTCCAAATCATTACACCCGTTATGAATACTAAAAGTGATTGACTGTTGACGGCACCCCAAACTGATTTTCATTGTGTAACACTCAACAATAGTAGGAGAATGAGCTTGGGTCTCAAGTCGCTTCCAGACTCCCATTTGGACATCAACATTACTAAGGCAGAAGTGAGATTCGCTGCCAAAATACCGTTTGTCTCTGTTTCGTTGGTGTTTTAGGGCTCTTCAACTACAATGGTCATTAGAGCCTCGTTCACAGCATAGTTCTAATGTGGAGCCTGCACTGGCATCAACGCTATAAGGGCGATATTTGGGTATCAGCAGTACCCAGTGCTCCCAAGCGGTCACCCATGCCAGTATTTGCTATGGCGTTAGATGAGTGGCACAAGTGGTATTCAACGCAGCCCCGACCCTAGCTATGTTTCATGCGAGTGGATCAATGTTAGAGGCAGTGTTTCACAAAGAACGACAGACTGCAAGCCTGCTTCAGTCAATTTTCAAGAAACTGCCCTCATCGACAGTGGAGAATCCAAACGTCCCTGTACACATCAATTGATGAAGACAGAGGTTCGACTAGGGGGTCCCAGTCCCTCTATAACAAACCACATCTCCTTTTCTACCCCTTGTCTCCAAATTCTATCCATGGCTGATGCATCATGTCGAGGTTCGGCCGCGACATGTTTTGTTTCGTTTTAGTTTGTTGGAGTTTAAGGTCCCGCCAACTACAAGGTCATTAGAGACCCGTCCACTGCATAGTTCTAATGCATATACTGCACAGACACTACACTAATGCGACAATTATTGGGCATTAGCAGTACCCAGCTTTCCCGAGCGACCACCCATGTCAGTACTAACTGGGCTTGCGTTGCTTAACTTCAGTGATCAGACGAGAACTGGTGTGTCCAACGCAACTCGCCGCTCCCACCACAACATTGCCATGAGACCAACCAGCTGTACGTAACGCTATAATAAAAGCCTTTTTAAATCAGCCTATGTAGTCTGATGTTTGCCTTGCGCCCCAGGAATCCATTTTCCTTGCTCTAATGACCTTGAAGTTCAAGGGTCCTAAAACAACAACCAAATAAACCCCATTTTCCTTTTACTTACTGTTCTCACGGTTGTTGCATCAAGTTGAGCTTCTGCCACAATATGATCTTGAGCCTAACCAGCAGTACATCAGTGTATAGCTCCCCCCCCCCATACTTACTGTACAAGTTTGGTGAAAGTGCTCTCCACGTGTTGAACTTGAAACTGTAGTCTTTGGCAGAATGTGCAGCATCATTATACCTATATCCTGCCTGTGCCAGGGTCAGGTCTGCTGGTTCTAGCCCTCCACTCTTGCCGATCTTTCACGACGTCTCTGTCCACCCCACAGACTACTACAACGTGCTCCCACGTCTGTTTTGGTCTTCCCCTACCCGGAGTGCTTCTAACCACTTGCATTCCCGTAACGAGCTCCTCTTCCTCTCCTTTCATTCCATGTCCACACCACTTCAATCTACTCTCCCACATTTTTTTCTGCTATGTCTCCCACCCCAATATTCCGTTGGTGTTTTTATGGGCCTTCAACTACAATGGTCATTAGGGCCCCGTCCACTGCGTAATTGTAATACAGTGTCTGCACAGCACTACGCTGTTACGACGATTTGGGTTTTAGCAGTACCCAGTGTTGCCAAGCTGTCACCCATGCTCGTACTAGCTTGGGTTGTGTGTCCAACGCAATACAGCCTCTCCCCCATCCCAGGCTACCTCTAATAGACTCATTCTTTTGACAGACCGTGCCTACTTACATATATCCTGTAATTTGTGTATCGTTGCAGCAAAAGTTCATTGTATGGCCTTTGTCTCTGCGAGGCAGTGCATTTTATATTCCATTATTAATTTCTACATTAGGAAGAAGTCTATAACTTGGTAGCATAAAGGATAAGTACTGTCTGAGGAAAATTAATAATGTAAAAGAAGAAAATGCAGTAAATGTATCCAATATGGTAGTATTTCTAGCAGGTAGTTGACAAGCTTGTCAATATTTTTTAGTTTGCTGACGCAACTTTCTGTTCTAAGGCTTCTACTTTCCACTTGCATGTTGCCCAAAATTGTTGAGGTGACGTTTTGATTAATTCTTTCTCAGATTTTTACTGCTTCCCGACTTGAAATCACTGCCAATATTTTCTTATAGTGATAATGAAATGGTTGCTCACTACTGTCGAGAGACAAAGTTGTCAACAATGCTTACCGAAAACAAAAATTGTTGGCAGCACCACTGTCGACATGTTGTGCTTTAAAATCGCAATTTCTGTCATGTTAGGGGCATTAACGTAATGATTTCCAACAGCGGTCTCCAACAGTTTTAATGGGCGGGCCGGCCGGATTAGGAATTTTGCTAAGGCCAGCGGACCATAACCAGACCGTTTGAAGGTCCTCCACAGAGGACTGACGCAACTGGCATTTGTTCTTGCTGGACGGTTCATTACTGTTTGATACCCACACTTTGATTTTTGAAATTAAGGAAATTTAAATTCATTTATAGATTCCTTCCGCGGGCCGGTTTAAATCGACTGGAGACCCCTGGTTTAGAACTGTAACAATTAATGCACCGTTAGAAACAAAACGAATCTTATACTGTAGGTGGAAGACAGAGTCAGTAAAATGCTTCAACGTTTTAACATTGAATTGTTTCGTTTGTGTTTTAGGGCCCTTCAACTACAAGGTCATTAGAGCTCCGTCCATTGCGGAGTTATAATGCAGCGATTGCACAGACGCTACACTAATGCGACGATTTTTGGGTATTGGCGGTACCCAGTTTTCCCAAGTGGCCACCCATGGTAGTACAAGCTGGGGTGGCGTAGCTTAACTTCAGTGATCAGACGAGAACTGGTTTTAACATTGAAGGGGTCCTGGTCCTGACAGGATTATTGTCCTGAGAAACTAACTGATCAACAACCAGAGTAGATTAAAAAAGAGACAGTAAGGCACAGAAGCAGAGAAAGATTATTTTTATATGCATACGTAACGACCTAGGGGACAGAAAGAGAACAACCCTACTAATAGAAAGACAGAAAAAACGAACACACAGAGAGGGGGAGACGGACAGAAAAAAGGAAACAGAAATAGAAGAGACACAAAGAACCAGTACAGAAAAAGAGAGAGGCAGATAATGAAAGGGGGGACATATAGACAAAACAGAGAAACGGGAAAAGAAAGCGACAAACAGAAGGAGTCTAAAGATACAGAATGAGAGAAACAGAGAGAGAAGGAAGTAGAGTCAGAAAACGAGAAAGAAACAGAAAGGGAGAGACAGATAAAGCAGAAAGGGTGAAATCCAAACAGAAAACAGGAGAGGAGACACAGAATCCAGGGAAGGGAGGGAGACAAAGAGAACCAGGAAAGGGAGAGAGATAGAGGGAGAAATGAAAGAGACACAGAGAAACTGGGACAAAGAAAGACAGAAAAGTAAAAGGGGAACACAGACAGACACAGATACTAGGACAGAAAAAGAATAACAGAGAAGGGCAATGTAAAAGAGAAGGATTTGTGATTCCTGAGTTGATTTTTTTTTGTTGGGGTTTAAGGTCCCGTCAACTACAAGGTCATTAGAGACCCGTCCACTGCATAGCTCTAGTGCATAGTCTGCACAGACACTACACTAATGCAACGATTATTGGGTATTAGCAGTACCCAGCTTTCCCGAGCGACCACCCATGTCAGTACTAACTGGGCTTGCGTTGCTTAACTTCAGTGATCAGACGAGAACTGGTGTGTCCAACGCAACTCGCCGCTCCCTCCTGAGTTGAAAACACCAAAAATGGCTCCTCGTTGATCCTGTTAAGAAGATTACTTGCCTTTAGTGCAGAATCTGGAATCAACTGCATTACACTATGCTACCAAGAGTAGCCATTCACCCAGCAACTGCCGTCAGATGTGAGCCATTCCTTTTAACCTCTTGCAACATCAGTGGAGTTGTTGTTTGTTGGTGTTTTAGGGTCCTCCAACTACAATGGCCGTTAGCGCCCCGTCCGCTGCATAGTTCAACGCAGAGTCTGCGCAGACACTACGCTGTTACGAAGATTTTTGGGTTTTAGCAGTACCCAGTGTTCCCAAGTCTAACCCCTGCTACCATGTGAACCACTCTATTTAATGTCTTGCAACATAAGTGGAGTTGTTGTTTGTTGTGTTTTAGGGTCCACCAAATACAATGGCCAGTAGAGCTCTGTCCGCTGCGTAGTTCTAACGCAGAATCTGCACAGACACTACATTGTTACGATGATGCTTGGGTCTTACCAGTACCCAGTGTTCTCAAGCGGTCACCCCTGCTAACAATGTGAACCACTCTAACGTCTTGCAACATAAGTGGAGTTGTTTGATGGTGTTTTAGGGTCCTCCAACTACAATGGCCATTAGAGCCCCGTCCGCTGCGTGGTTATAACTCAAAGTCTGCACAGACACTATGCTGTTTCGACGATTTTTGGATCTTAGCAGTACCCAGTGTTCCCAAGCGGTCACCCATGCTAATAGTGTTCACTACTCGAGAGCCCCGTTCCCTGCGTAGTTCAGACTCAAGAACTGCACAGACAGTACGCTATTAAGATGATTTTTGGGTCTTAGAAGTATCTAGTGTTCCCAAGCGATCACCCATGCTAATAGTGTGAACTACTCTAGAGCCCCGTCCGCTGTGTAGTTCTAATACAAAGACTGCACAGACACTACGCTGTTACGATGATTTTTGGGTCTTAGCAGTACCCAGTGTTCCCAAGGGGTCACCCATGATACCATGTGAACCACTCTATTTAATGTCTCGCAACATAAGTAGAGTAGTTGTTTGATGGTGTTTTACGGTCTTCAACTACAATGGTCATTAAAGCCCCGTCCAGTGCGTAGTTCTAGTGCAGTCTGCACAGACACTACACTGTTACAATGATTTTTGGGTCTTAACAGTACCCAGTGTTCCCAAGCCGGTCCCAATGCTACCATGTCAACCACTCCATTTAATGTCTTACAACCTAAATGGAGTTGTTTGTTGGTGTTTTAGGGCCCTTCAACTACGCTACAATGGTCATTAGAACCCCGTCCCTTGCAACCTAAATGGAGTTGTTGTTTTAGGTCCCTTCAATTACAATGGTCATCAGAACCCCATCCACTGAGCAGCTGTAACGCAGAGTCTGCACAGACACTACGCTGTTACGATGATTTCTGGGTGTTAGCAGTACCCAGTGTTGCCCCAACGGTTACCCATGCCATCAATGTGAACCACTCCATTGTTTGTTGGTGGTTTAGGGCCCTTCAACTATAAAGGTCATTAGAACCCTGCCCAGTGGGTAGTTTAACGCAGAGTCTGCACAGACACTACGCTATTACAGGTATTTGGAAAGGGGGGGGTATTAGCAACACCCAGTGTTCCCAAGTGGTCACCCATGCTAGTAGTAAGTGGGGTTGCGCTGCTGAAGTTCAGGGCTGAGAGGAGAAGTGGTGTGTCCAAAGCAATACAGCATTGAACAAGAAAATATCATCCTGTGACACAAATTATTGACACAGAATTTTAATTTGAACATAATCCCAAATCAGTTGAACTCACATACAACTGAATACCATAGTTAAACTTCATTTTTTTTTTGTAATAAGTCAAGAAAAACAGCTTGTCTCTTTGTTTCGATTTGAAAACAGAGTAAAATTTCAAGTTTCAACTTAGTTTTTCTCTCTCTTTGCAAGAGAGAGAAACACAGATATCTATATCTATATAGATATATACGGCATATTAGATATAGTTTCAAATAATGCTAGAGTGGAAAAGCAAAGTACATGTATATGATTGTTAGAAATCTATCGGATACACACACATACACACATATAATATATATATATTTTTTTTGGGGTTAGGAAGTTTCTCTTTTTTTTTCGGATCATTATTCAAATAAACAATGAGAGGGTTAGAATCAAAACAGGAATTCTCCATTTTTGACAAAATTGAGATAGCAGCATATGCGGAAATATCACACTTCAAGCTATCGCTTCAGGGCTTTTTTTCCAGTGGTTTTCACACTTTTGGGACCCTAAAATTTCCAAAACAATCACTAAGCTGGGTTTACACTGCGTGCAACATACTCGCGCAACTGTTTCATTAAAAAAGACTCACACAGTGTAAACGGGGACTCTCCCCGAAATTTGCTGCGCGAGGCAGCCTCGTGGTGAGCCACCGAACTGTCGGTTTTTGGACACGCATCAAAGGGTTTCGCCACCCCCACTTCGTGTACTGGTACTCTAGATACGTTTTGCATGCTTGCTTCACGCAATATTTCGCTCAATGTTAACAGGGAGGGCGAGACGGGCGAGATTGCCACAAGCCTGTGGAAACAGTTGCGACGAGCACGTTTCGCGCAGTGTAAACCCAGCTCTACATTTTGCATACATGCTGGCAAAACTCCAGAAGGTTTTTGGCGATTATCTCAGAATGAGTTTTTGGGAGAATTCCTATTTTGATTCTAACCCCTTCAAATGATCAAAACACAAATTTTTGAATAATTTTGTTGGTTTTTTTTTTGTTGTTTGGTTTTCTTTTAAATGTTAATCAAGAAGAAGGAAAGGTTAGAAAGTCCCGGACCAAGTCAATTAGCAATGCGTTTTCACTCTATCAATTCAGCATTTGTAATTGATACTGAGATCCATTAATTAGGGCCTCAGGCAGCTAAGAATAAAACGCAATTTCAATAGAAACAATAAACACAAGTCTGTATTTACATATCACGATAAAAACAATAATAAAAACTGAAATAACAGTTTGGTATTGTGCGCTTATTTACACAGCTAAAAGAGAAAAGAGGATACACAATATCACAATAGAATTAACTGTACAGATTTTTAACATGACTCTAAAATGTATAACGGCCATTACAGATATAGAATATTTATAATATATATATATAATATTTATGTATATATATATATATTTATAACAGACTTTGTTTTATAGAAATTCCATGAAATGTTAAAAAAATAGCAATTTTTTTGTTGAATTCTGTATTGAGAAAAAAATATTTTATAATAAAGTAGTTACAACATTACGTACAAGGAATTATAATAATAATAATAATATATAGATTGACGAGGGGAGAGAAAGTGAAAGGGAAGGGGGTAGAGACAATGAAAAATGTAAATAACTTTGATAAAAATGCAAAAATCACATTTAAAAGATGACCGTGATTTTCACTGTCATGACACAACGTACCATTGGTTTTGATAAAAAAAAAGCAACCACACCATATATTACAAATATAAATCAACAAAAAACGAAAATATATATGTATATATATATTTATATAATAATAATAATAACAATTATGTTTTATATTTAAATCAACCATTGGTTTAATTTCATGGACTAATTTAAGGGTGATTTGCACTGGTTTTTCTTGAGGCGATGGGGAAGAAGGGTTCAGAAAATGGCCGACTATATAGAATTGCAATGGAAATTTAAAAACAATAACGTAATAGTTGGATCATAGTCGGAGTTGATTTCAATATTCCTACCTTGAATGAAATAATAATAGTTCTATCATAGTTGGAGCTTATTTGAAAAGAATTCCTACCACGAATTAGTGGAATCACTTTTTGGACTACCACAGCAGCTACTGCCCTTCGTCCACTGCCGCAACGCAACTGCAACTCGACTGAAAAACAATAGCATTTTAGTTCCTTTCTAGTTGTATGCTAGTCTGACTCATGTTAACGATATGGACTTCTCCCACCAATGCAACTGCAACGCAATGTAAAGGCAACTGGTTCGGAGACGCGAGTTGCGTCGCAACTGAGTGTGTCAGTCTCATTGCAACTGTCAAACAATTCGCACCATTCGCATAAAGGCTCCCTCACACCAACGCGAATAAATCGCAGTCGCCGCGGATGTTTCGCGGCGAATTATTCGCATCAAACGCTACCCATGAAGAGCAATGGTCATGTGTACACCGAAGCGAATGTATCGCGCCCGCGGTTGCGAAAGTGCAGCGGTTTTAAACGTCATCGTTGTTCGAATTCTGATAGAACAAGATGGCGCTCACGCTGCGACTGCGACTGTTTCCCGTTGGTGTGAGGGAGCCTGAACTCTCTTCATCTGAACTATTCGACATCAGAATTGCAACTGTTGGCAAAGAGTTGCATCTGTGGACGAAAGTGACATTGCAATCAACTTTAGTTGCATTTCAGTTGAGTTGAGTTGTACTTGGGTTTCAGTTGCGTTGCGGCAGTGGACGAAGGGCTATAGGCTAGGCTTCCGTCAAAATGATACGCGACTTTAGAATATCACCCAAAATGGCGTTAGGAAGCGAGGAAAAAAGAGAACGAGTCTTTGTAATTTCTAACAATAACGTAAACGTTGGTCTCTGAACTATCAAAATGTAACTAATTCTGAATCATTACCTTACTTTTGTTTTCAAGAAACCTTATTGGTAGTTTAAAACCTAGGCTATTGTTAATAATCCTGCGAATCAACTTACACAATCATTTTGTGCTCATGTATCATTATCATTTTAGTTGCGTTACTATTTAAAATATTTATATTATGAAGGTTTGTATTACAGCCCAAGTTTATTCTTGGAAGATATACACTACGATTAACGTGATGCAAGGTAGGGACTTGAAAGTTGGTCAAATAATAATAATATTACAAGAATTGTAAACCTTTTAAGGATTCAAATAACCAAGTATCTCTTAACTCTTCGGAATAATAATCTGTATTATTGGAATTGATTTAGTCTTTTTTTA
The DNA here is from genome assembly GCA_013389805.1 of Trigoniulus corallinus. Classification (NCBI taxonomy): domain Eukaryota; kingdom Metazoa; phylum Arthropoda; class Diplopoda; order Spirobolida; family Trigoniulidae; genus Trigoniulus; species Trigoniulus corallinus. Next base: position 8,248,471 of record JAAFCE010006949.1, read on the forward strand.
GAAAAGAAAAAAAAAGATAAAATTTCAGATGTCGAATAAAAACCTCGACAAGCCTCTCTCACTCTCTTTCTCTGTGGAAAATCAACATAATTTTGTAAATACGAAATTCGAAACCGGGATTTGGAAGCTAGATCAACATACCAGACTGTAACATTAGAAAATATTTATATACATCTAAAAACAAAATTAAGAAACTTTAAGAAATATATTTAAGGGGAATTGAACGGGTATAAAATTTCAAGCGGCGGGATATAGTAAAATACAGAGAAAAATGGAACAATAAATTCACTTACAAAAGAGATTTTTTTTAACAGATCATATACGATATAGATGGACGTCAAATAGGACTGCTTGCATGTAATACACTCAAGACATTTTAGATGTCACGGGACAGAAAATTGCATGCACTGGGAAATGGTACCAATTAAAGGAATGGAAGAAATATTACTTTGACGAAGAGAGAGACTGACTACTTAGTAAAAAATATCAACATTATAGTTTAAAAAAAAATCGTCCGTTTCGAAACAGTTTAATACACATACCAAATATGTCTATTACCAATCAACCAATTGTTTTTTAAATCGTCTAAATCTTCGGTGGCAACTATGTAGGAGCGAGTTACTTTTGCATATAGCATCTTAAACGCTAGATTCTAAGAAATCTAGAATGGTAGTGAAATTAATAATGATGAATTGATCAGAAACCATAATTAATTAATGACTACATTATCTTTTCTAATCTCTAACAGACTGATCACAGTTTGGCAAATGTTCGATGTTTTTGGCACATATGGTTTACCATATTTTGTTTTTCTTCAATAAATTAATCTAAACCGCAGTAGCAAGGGATCACTTTAATGTAGGATGCAATATTTGGCTATTGGTATAGTCTTAAGGACTCTTCCTATGAAATTTCCTACTAGAGCACAATCGATATACAGTACTTGCCATTATCAACTAATGAAAATTTCTTTCCTTCATCCGTCTCAAATAATATGCTCGATTTCCATTACAACTTTTCAACAAAAGTAAATCAATTGCTGTAGTCGGTGTTATATGAATCCACTTTCTACTGTATATAGGATATAGGCACCAACTATACTGACGGGGCTTTCCAACAGGCTACTCAACTACTTGGTCATTTCATCGAATATCAATAACGTACAATTTTAGTAACCACTGCGAAGAACTCGATAGCGGTTAATTGAAACGTCGCACAACCTTCACATCAAAAATTATGTGACCCTCAACAAGAAAATCCTATAGGGAGAACAACAGGATGCAGGTAACAATATCTGACATAGTCTAACAAACAACAGCAGTTATAAGTCAACTGTTAAGGAGTGGAAGAAGTTCAGATCTTAAATCTGTAAATTTTGAAAAACAGAAATGATTACATTAAAAATTTATTGCAACTTTTTCTTTGATTCAGGTTCTAGTTATCAACCTAATGGTCGCGTTGACCTCTAAACGATGGGTACATGTCAGCCAGAAATAGACCCTAACAGAGTTAACATCTGAGAAGATGAGGTAAGAAACTTTTATTTCTCTCTCTCTGTTGTTAGGATATGGCAGTGACTCACAGGTCTGAAAGCTGCTGCCGCCACAACCGTTCACTAATTGCTTTTTCTTTCATGTGTGGCGAGTTTCTAAAAGACTGCTGTCAAGTGGTGAGGTCTTTATTCAAGTTGGATACAGCAGGGTCCGACTGGACCACCAGGATGCCAGGCTATCCGCCTGGGTGGGCTTTTTATGTTTCCGATTACAGAGTCTTGTATTACCTAATCATTTGTAGGACAGCAGTCTACAGTTCAATTTTGGCATTTTAACATGACGACAAGCAAACAGTGAGAGCTGTTAACGGTACCAACGACTTTCTGAGGTCAGTGGGTTCTAGGCTTGGGTTTATCTAATAAGGTGTCCACTATGGTAGGTGGTGTTGAGTCGAATGGATGGCCCAGCCGCACATTAAAAGAGAGAATAACTTTTAGGAATTTGACTGCCCAAAATTAAACAGGAATCTACAACGTGCACACGCTAGATCAGGTTGACATTGTAACTCATTTTTCCCTGGTGAAGAGTAACAATCTGCAAGATTGAGGAATAGAACCTGATAAAGAGTTTGCAATAGGAAAAGGGTCCTTTTCTCCTATCTACACCAGTGACGTGCACTAACAACGATTATTTTTCAGTTCATTGGCGTTTCTCATCTGAAATCGGTAACAATATAAGTACTCCCGAGTATTCTTAAAGTCGTTAACAACAAAAAAATTCCAACAAATATCGCGTTAATACGTCAACATTCGGACAACTGACACCACTCACAACACCGTCTGACCAGTCTGTTGCTGCAACTACTGGCTGGGTGAGACTAACTGCCTTGTCAACCAAGCAGCTTATCATCAGGTAAGAGGTGAAAACAAAGGGAAGGAAAGGGTTTATAAGGAGAATACCAAGCAATAATTACAGCATTCTGTGTTTCTTTCTTAAGACGGACACAAACAAAAACTAGAAGATGGCAAACAAAATTAAGGATGACACATGGAGTGACTGACTACATTTAAAAAAAGTGTATATATCTACATAAAAGTCATGCTGTCCTCATGGAAGAGTCTTTTCCAAACTTTTCCAACTGAGACCATTTGTGAAACAGTTGTTTGTGAGCATAAGCGTTTTCGTGTTTTAACGTTTCTTGTGTCACGATGTCAGAAACGAAAACTGAACATACAATTAGTGGGACAAACGTGAATATAACAGCAGCTTTGAGGACAAAGAAAATGAACAGAAAGACTAATGGTGTGCCTTATGGCCACCCATCACACCGGAAATGTCCCTCTGGATATGGGCCATGATTTCGGTTCTAGTACAAAGCACGTCAATAACCTACTTTACTCTCTCTCTCATGTCTATGAATTCGTGCTGCACTCATAACATTTTCAATATGTATAATTAATATATATATTTCTTCTTTTTTCTTTTTAGAGTTCTGTAAATGTTAATGGGCATGATCGCCTAGTAACTATATATAAAGGAAAATGAGAATAAAAATGGCACTACGAGAAAACTGACTATCCAACAAGTTTGCGCGGCCAGAAAAACTGCTACAAATTTGCTGCTTACAGTAAGATTTGAAAAATGTCGAAAAGCAAGGCTTTTAGTGAATTCGATCACAACAGTAGTTAGAAAACAGATTCAAGATGGATTTCTTCATTTGCGGAAAATCCAAACTGAAACTAAAAACAAAAAAAAAATGAGTGAAAAAATGAAGCTCTTTCTCTCCCCCGATTGAAAATTATCATCAACTTCTCATGAACACTTCAAAATAGGATGTTATAAGTGAGGTTTTTGTGGGGTGTTTTTTTTTCCTTTCATAAGTTCTATCTCGGTTGTGGTTTTTTTTTTATAAAAACGAAAATTGAAAACAAAATTCTACCGACCGACAGTCATTTTTTCGGTAATCCTAATAATGGCAAAAAACGATATGACGATGACCTGATGTCATACCTTCCTTGCAACGTCACAGCCTCAGCGAATGTGTCCCTAGCTACTATATGATGGCTGCCAACTGTTTTCCCATCTGCAAAGAACTTGTTGGTACATTGATTTCCTCTTCCTCTACACTATGCACTTTGCTCTCTTAAAGGCTGCTTGTGGTAACAATGATTGGCAGTGCTTCGACTGTCGTCAAAGATGAACTCGTGCCAGGCACTGGGCCACCTTGCAAAAGGGCTACAGAAGTGCTGGCAGAAGTAGCTGGAGTTGAAGAGGAGGACGAAGCAGATGCGGCAGCAGCAGCTGAAGCAGCCATCCTTTCTTTCTTCACTTTTTGTTTAAGGTGCACTTTGGCATGGCGCTTCTTCTCGTCACTTCGAGCAAATTTGCGCCCGCACACATCGCAAGAGAATGGCTTTTCTCCGGTATGGGTCCGGATGTGAGTAGTCAAATGGTCACTACGACTGAAAGACCTCATACATATCCTGCACTGGAAAGGTTTCTGTCCGGTATGTATGCGAATGTGTCGAGTGAGTTCGTCGCTACGAGAAAACCTCCGGTCGCAATTTTCCACTGGGCAGGCATAAGGACGTTCGTGCACTGGAGTCTTACTGGGACGGCTGGGATATTTGCGATTTTTCACTGGTAACAGTTTGAGAGGTGCTGGGTTGGGGCCATACACCTGACTGATGATCTCGTGTCCTTTACTAGTCGAAGGATTATACTCGGCCAATCTTGGACCTGGTGAACAAAGGAAGCCAGTCGAGGTACCTTGACCTGAAGTGGAAGCATCCGGCTCTTGTTTTGGGACGATGCTATGCACTCCCGATGGCGACATCACCGAAGTGATGGTAGTTACAACTTGAACCAATTGAGACTGGGGAGACTGGTGAACATGGGACTGCTGTTGTCCAGCTTGAGTTGCCAACTGTTGTTGCTGCAGCTGACTCTGAAGAGGAGAACCAATAGGTCCATATTCGGAAGGCATGGTATTTTGAGGGGAATATGGTGTCCACTGGTACTTTCCAAGTGAAGGCACCCCTCCACGAGATAAAACCAGGTCATCTGATAGCTGACCCATGGCCACTGAGCTGCTCTGACTGGTGCAACTGCTGTACGTTGGTGGTTGTTTCATAGGATAATTGAGACATGAAGGCTCAAACACTGTCGGGGCACCCAACTGAAGCAGTTCTGGAGTGGTGACCACTTGAGGTTGAGAAAATGATTTTTGGGGGGACTGCTGCTGTTGTGACTGTTGCTGCTGTTGGGGAATGGGTGTACATGACTGTTCCCTGACGCGGTCTGGGTCGTATACGGTGGCCGGGCTCGGTGCGTAATGATGTTGATGAGGTGACATGGGATCCTGGTGTTGAGAATGGTGAGGAGATGAGAGACTAGCTGGACTACTGACGGATGTAATGGTATGAGGATGAAGATGAGACGTGGTCTGTTGGTGGTGACGTTGGTGATGATGCGGAGACTGAGTACTGGGTGAGCCTGCAGACTGCTGTTGAGACTCGGGTTGACTGAGGATGCTAAGCAGAGGTTGGAATATGGCTTTTTCAGGAAGAAGCCAAGATGTGGCATTGACACCTGATGGTGAACCTGGAGGCAAAAATCCAGGAAGAGTGGTTGAGGGGGCGGTGGTAGCAAAGGTTCCATGGTAACTGATCGTCTGGGTAGTGCTCGTCTGTTGGGTAGTGCTGGGGTACATACTCTTGTCCTCCTCCTGTTCTACCGATACGTCGGCTAGCAAACGAGAAAAAAAATACATGACACATCAATTATTATGTAAAATGAAAATTAATTCGGAAAGTTAAGGTGATAAGGCCCTTGGCTTCTCAATGTGCTCTTGTCCCATTTACTCAATCTTCATTCTGTCAACTAGAGCAGTGAAAAAAGTTGGACAAAAGTAGGATTAGGTGGTGGACGGGAAAGGGTTGCAGCAGCAGGAAAGATTGCTCCCAATTCCCTATAAAGGGATCTGAAATGACAGGCTACATGTCTGGATTCTCAAATGTAATTTCATCAATCCATGAGGTAAAATGCTGTCTTATTACTCTACTAATGTAGTATTACTTGGGTACAGGTCTTCCGGTTCATCTCTGTGTGCTATGCACATCCCGGAAAAGATCGAGTAACGACAACGGGACAATAAGCAGGTATGTTCCAGGTCCAGCTGAAAGTTCTAGTAAAATATTTCAGGCTCTTATTTCTAATTTCTGGTTCAGGTCTACAGAAGTCTTCAGGGTTAACATGTTTGCAAGAGGTCCCAAACCACCACAGGTCAGTCTATGAACGATATACTGCAAGTGAATATCCTTCTGTCAGGGTTGGACTGTTGCCTGGCTTCCCCCAATAGCAAGTCGTCTACCAAGGGTTAAAGAGGGTCGTCATTGAAACAATTAGTACAATATAATAATAATCAAACAAAGCACTCATTTTTTGGATTACTGTATATAGTAGTTTGATATAATGTTGCTTGTAGTTGCCTGTTTTTAATGACTATGGGTATTTTTTTTTTTTGCAGGTTCCCTCTGCCGTCCCGTGGCTAAGCTCTTGTCCTGTCCTACCTTGGTTCCAACATGCTAAAGCTTGTTGCAATGTCGGTTCCCGTTATCAGCACTGAAATGATTACTAAAAATTCTGTGGACATCCGATTAAGTATCCTTCTTGTCTTTGAATGAATGTCATTTGTATCAAATAGCAACTTCCGGTTCTCTTGTTTGATTCGCGCTGTACGATGTTCGGGGCGATACAATCACCATTGTGAAATGTGATGATTCCACGTATATAACTTATTATTCTTAATTGAAGTAATCATATAATAATACACTTCGGTGTAACGACTTTTAATTTTTCAGAGTCGATGCTGCTGCTCTCTCTTTCTCTCTCTGCTAGGTAAAATCAACTGTTTCATCAAGTGGATGACTGACTAGCAACAGCAACCATTTTCAAGCAGACAAGAAATGTCGTGACGTCATAATTCGGTCTGAATGAGTTAACGATGGAAGGATGGTGAATAACCTAAAGGATTATTATCTCAGTAGAGGTAGAGACATTTCTGACAAATATGTGATGGGGATGGATCAACTTTTGACACTGTGACGGTGGGTAATATGCTTGCACTTGCGGTGATTAATCCAAAACGTTTTCTTATGGTACCTTCAAGAACTGTTTACAACACGGTCAAAATCATTGAACGTCTTGTCGCCTTCATTCTCTTGGTTTCAGTCTTTTGCAGGTTCCTAAACGGGACATTTTAAGCTGTCCTGTCCTAGGATACTGCTGCTCTCTCTCTCTCTCTCTCTCTCTCTCTCTCTCTCTCTCTCTCTCTCTTCAGTTACCTATTTCTAGAAGCACGTCATGACAGAGGTGAACGTATGCCAAACATTATATCCCCGTGTTTGTGTGTACAACGAATCTTACCGTCACATCTGCTGTAATAGAAAGAATGGTTGACGACAATCCCCTCTACCCCTCTACCCATTCTCTTCTTAATTTGCTACTTACTGAATCCAGCCCAGCCCCCTCGTTAGAAGTAACCACCATAGGCAAACACCAACCTGCGGCATTGCAGACAAATGTGTTGCGGCTCGTGAGTGGTGAAACGAACTTCAACTTCTACGACTGTTATATATATACTGTGTATATATTAAAAGTAGTAGACCTTACGAGCTTCTAGAAATAAAACGGAAACACGCCTCTGCGAGGGCGCATCGCCCTCGTGGAGTAACCAGAAGAGATGCGAGGGCGCAGATGGCAACAACTAAACAGAAAATAACAACACTACGTTTCTTAGGATAATACTAACAACGTTGTTTTCTTTCTCTCGGCACAGGCATTTAGCAGCTAACAGTCCAAAATAATAATCAGACGTATGACTGTTTAGGGGAGTCAATCTTGAGTTATAGTCTCCTTCTTAATTTTGACAACAAAGAAGTTCATATGACAAATAACGGCAGAGTTGTCAAGGGGTTGCAACCAACTGGCAACGTGAAAATGCCTAATCTTATACTTAGAATAGCACTCAGGGCCGTTTTAACAGCTCCTTGCGTTGGTGTTTTAGGGCCTTACAACTACAACAGTCAATAGAGCTCCCCCCCCCCCTTCCAATGCGTAGTTCGAATGCAGAGACTGCACAGGCACTACACTAATGCGACGATTTTGGGGTATCAGCGGTACCCAGTTTTCCCAAGCGGCCACCCACGTTAGTACTAGCTGGGGTTGCGTTGCTTCACTTCAGTGATCAGACGACAACTGGTGTGTCCAACGCAATAAAACCGCTTCCACCGTCTTCACAGCATTATAGGCCCCTGGGCAAAGCAGTGGGCTGTAGGCCTTATGACAACCACTTACAAGAATAATATATACGTAAATGGTCACTTCACATATAGATTAGTATGGGGCTCCCGGCCAAAGCAGTTTGCTGGGGCCCTTACGACAACCACACACTTGACATACACAGATTAGCATGAGCCCCCCGGGGCAAGTGCCCTGCTGGCCCATGCTAAAGACGGCACTGATATTATTTATGCAAATATCATCACCATTACTAAATTCCGCCTACGCTAGGGTCAAGTGCTCTCCTTTTGCCTCATTGGGACAAATGACCGATCTGTTGGACTTATCTCACTCAGCCGGTTGCCAAGCTAATGCTAGACCTCCTATCTTGATTCCTTGGGGCATGTTTCCTCCGACGCCAGGTACGAGCACCTACACAGGAAATTTTGGGGAGCGGCGAGTTGCGTTGGACACACCAGTTCTCGTCTGATCACTGAAGTTAAGCAGCGCAACCCCAGTTAGTACTGACATGGGTGGCCATTTGGGAAAGCTGAGTACTGCTAATACCCAAAAATCGTCGTATTAGTGTAGTGTCTGTGCAGTCTCTGCCTAAGAACTATGCTGTGGACGGGGCTCTAATGACCTTTGTAGTTGAAGGGCCCTAAAACACTAACAACAAGAGGAAATTTTGCCAAACTACACGTATACTTTACTACATGTAGTAAGGGTTCTTTTGCGTGCAGTGGTGGGTGTGCACCGTACACACGGTTTTACTTTTCATCTGACGGAAGGAGTGCTGGATCGAACTTGGAACCAATGATGCAGTAGTACAGGCACGCTTCCTCTTCGCCACAGTGACGAGGGCTATGTAAAGCAGGGAGTGTCCACAGAAAAGCAAAGTAAACATTTGTTTCGAACGGTTCGTTAACGTTTTCAAATATTGTGCGCCTCTGCCATCCCCATCGCCTGATAAATGTTCAGACTTTAGGGTTTGTGAGCATTTTAGAGCATCCACTACAGCGTCAGTAGTTCCAGGTTCAATATTGGATTGCTTTTGTTTTGTTTGTGTTAGGGCCATTCAACTACAAGGTCATTAGAGCCCCATCCACAGCATAGTTCTTATGGAGAGACTGCACATTGTTGTTTGTTGGAGTTTAAGGTCCCGTCAACTACAAGGTCATGAGAGACCCGTCCACTGCGTAGTTCTAATGCATATACTGCAAAGACACTACACTAATGTGACGATTATTGGATATTAGCAGTACCCAGCTTTCCCAAGCGACCACCCATGTCAGTACTAACTGGGCTTGTGTTGCTTAACTTCAGTGATCAGACGAGAACTGGTGTGTCCAACGCAACTCGCCGCTCCCAGAGACTGCACAGACACTACACTAATGCGACGACTTTTGGGTATAATACCCAAGCATATACCCAGGCAGTACCCAGGCATTACCAAGGCAGTACCAAGGCAGTACCAGGCAGTATCAAGGCAGTACCCAGTTTTCCCAAGCGGCCATCCATATCTGTGCTAGCTGGGGTTGCGCTGCTTAACTTCAGTGATCAGACGAGAACTGGTGTATCCAACGCAATACAGTCGCTCCGCCTTGCTGGAGAAGAGGATTTTCAGCCTGCGAAAATCTCACCAGACAAACAGGTTCGTGATTAGAAGAGATGATTTCAGAGTAGGTAAGTGTGGTGAAAAATGGCTGTGATCATCATCATCATCATTTCTTTGATTTGTTTCTTAAGACTTCAGAGCACGTTACCAAGGCAATAAATGACAGATTCAAGAAAGGTGAGGTATCACAAAATCATCTACCCACCTACCCATACCTGCACACAACACATAAAACACGCGCCTGATTGACAAATATAAATATTCCTCCTCCCTCCACCTCCTCCTCGCCCCTCCAACACCCCCATCAACTCCTCCATTTTGAGACTTAAAATTTAAGAAATATCTGTCACCATCCCAAAGAAATATCATTTATTTTTCATCTTTCAGAATACAAGCTATTAAGTTGAAGAGAATGGAAACCTGATTCACTGGTACATTTCATTCATGCAAATTAAACGACAGAGGAAAAAAAACTAATATCAACAGGTCAGACCACTTTGATCACCCTCCTCTCTTTCTCTCTGTTTTTCAGGACCCTCTGCATCCTCATCTTCTACCAAAATATCATGAAAGAACTTTATTTGGCGTCAACATTGGTGTAGTAATCAATACAAACAACCTATGACAGAGCAGTAAAGACTTGACAGCTTGATATTCATCCCACCATGTTTACTTCGATAGGTAATTTACCGAATTCAGGCGTCGAGTTCTTACACCTAGGAATTTGGCCGCTCTACACCTTTATTTTCTTCCGTCTAGAAAGGGTTCTTTGGAATGCAGCGCTCGTGCCCTGGGTCGCTCAAAAGAAATCACTCACGTCAGCCAGTATCGAACCTACAACTACCGACTCCTGAATCAAGTACCCTACCTCTGAGACATCGCGTCTGGCAGTTCTAGTTCTCCATTCATACCTGAAGCACTATCATGCAGTGGTGGATTTCTGGCAGAGGCTATAAGAGTTCAAGCCCTTCTTCACCACTTTCACGGCAATATTTGTTATGTTGAACACTGGAGATGATTAGCGTTGATAGTAATTAAGCCCTTCTCCCCAAGCCCCATTTTCTCAGGTTCAAATGAACTTCTCTGAGTTTCAAGTTTCACCTTCTTACCTTTCATGGAATCCCATGGAATTTCAGGTCATTAGAGCCCCATCCACAGCATAGTTCTTACGCAGAGACTGCACAGACACTACACTAATGCGACGATTTTTGGGTATTAGCAGTACCCAGTTTTCCCAAGCGGCCACCCCCCATGTCAGTA
>JAAFCE010006949.1:8259133-8290398 GCA_013389805.1 Trigoniulus corallinus
TATTAGCAGTACCCAGTTTTCCCAAGCGGCCACCCCCCATGTCAGTACTAACTGGGGTTGCGCTGTTTAACTTCAGTGATCAGACGAGAACTGGTGTGTCCAACGCAATAAGCCGCTCCACTCCCTACCTAGACCCATGATCTCAATTCCACCTGTACAGCAGGTAGGATTCAAATGTGGCAATGCATGCGATTTGTGAATGCCCCTTTCTTGTCATGTATTCAACGGTTGCGAGTTAAAAGACAAGCAAAACTCAACCCAAAAGCAAATATGTGGGTGCAAGATGATATCTTTACTGTGGTATATAGAAGGTCATTGTTCTTTCCGATCTCTCTCTCTCTCCACTACGACTACTCCACAACTAGTCAGTAGGTAGTAAAGTGTACGTGTGGGTGGGTTGAAGCTGCTTGAATGGCGTCTTCTTGACTTCACCCAATTGATTCCTGAGGATCATCGATATGTCAAAGAAATATCATGGAGTATTTCATCAAATATTAACATTCTCAATTAGATGAATGAAAGATTGAAAAGGCGACACTCAACTACAAGAATGATGAGGAGTTTTATGTCAATGAAGATGCAGCTGCTGCCATGTTTGGAGTCTCTCTCTCTCTCTCTTTCTCTCCTTCCTCGTCTCTGCCCCTCCACTCTTGTCTTTCTATTCCTTACTCTCCCTCCCCCCCCCCTCAACTATGCCCTCCTCACCGATCACTCACAAAATACCTCTCCTTTCCTCCCCCTTCATCGCCACTTGCTTCTCCTCCCTCTCTAACCTAACTGGTGTAATTAGCATTCAGTTGAAAAAGTAGAACCATAACGATTCAAGCAGCACATATTCGTGCTGCCGCCCAAAAAATGACCCCAAAACTCTAGCATGAGGTCAGAACATAACAAAAATGGACAGACGGGGCGATAATAGTTGAACTCTGATAAGGCCAACCAACATCCATAATTGGAAGATGTCTATTTAAGTCCAAAAACCTCGCTGCAAACCAAGTTGATTTTTTTTTTCAAAGGACTTCTTACACCAAAAATTACTTCCGCTCCAACCTCAATTGCTCGACACCATCCGTTACCTGTTCTCGTTAACCCCTTTTTTTTCTTTAGATACGCACACACCTTTGAGGAAATGTCACTGTGCAAGACAAGGATCTTCAATCGTCTACTATGGTCAGGAACTACTGTGGCATATGTCACACTCCTTCCGCTTTCTGTGTCCTGGCATCAGGGCTGACGAGGCGTTTTAGACCCTTCAACTACAACGGCCATTAGAACCCCGTCCATTTCATAGTTCTAATGCAGAGACTGCACAGACACCACACTAATGCGACGATTTTTGGGTATTAGCAGTACCCAGTTTGCCCAAGCGGGCACCCATGTTAGTACTAACAGGTTGTTGTTGTTGTTTGTTGGAGTTTAAGGTCCCGTCAACTACAAGGTCATTAGAGACCCGTCCACTACAAGGTCATTAGAGACCCGTCCACTGCATAGTTCTAATGTATTGACTGCACAGACACTACACTAATGCGACGATTTTGGGGTATTAGCAGTACCCAGCTTTCCCGAGCGACCACCCATGTCAGTACTAACTGGGCTTGCGTTGCTTAACTTCAGTGATCAGACGAGAACTGGTGTGTCCAACGCAACTCGCCGCTCCCCAGTACTAACAGGGGTTGGGTTGCTTAACTTCAGTGATTAGACGAGAGCTGGTGTTTCCAACGCAATGCAGTCGTTCCCTTAGCTTCTATAAGTACCTGTCTCGGTGAAGCAGTGGTAGCAGTTGCTGGATTCGATCCTGTCGGCAGGGAACCCATACACCCGTCTAGGTGGCATGGCAAACTTCCACGTTCCATCCTGGACCGAGGCGGTTGGCTTCCTTCTGGCAAGAAAAGGGCTCGATGGAAGGGAAGTAAAGCCCCGGGTGAGCCCAGAGGTATAGCAAACTTCCCAGGCGTACGAACAGGACGCCCCTGGACGTCAATGGACCCGAAAACAATTAGGCCACCGATAAATAAACATAAAAGTTGTAGTATTAGGTTGACAGCCAGCTGAGTAACGTACCGTGCCACCAGAGCCGGCCCTAGAGTTTGCGGGGCCCCAGTACCAAGTTTTTTTTTAATTCACCAGACCAGGCGGCCGCCTCGGTCGCCTTGCCTTAAGGCCGGCCCTGCGTATCACGGGGCAAATCAATGACAGCCTGTACAGCATTTTGGGGCTCATGTAGGTCCACTTTGTCATTACCATTTCGGCCATTAAGTCTGCTGCTAACTTCCTAAATTTATAAGCCTAAGTACGTTAGAAACACTTGTTGAATTTGACATGCATGACACGTGACTTTTACCAGTAAAAATCCTACCTTGAAATCTTTTTTTGGTAAGACTTTTTTTTTGGTCATTACTAAAATAGTTTTTCTCCTTGACGTGCTAACCCTTTTTATACTTTTTTGATCTCTTACGAGAATAATATTCAGAGGAGACTTTTTTCAAGAATTTCGTCGCCTGAATTTTACAGTATTATTTTTATCCTATCCTGGATAAGATGCCTCAGTGAGGACTAGGGTGTTCAGTTTTTTCTTTATCATTTTCTTACTAGCAACCCTTTTCTTTTTCACGTTTTTCTCTATTCTTTACCAACGCCAAAGGGGAAGCCCCCACGTACACCTGGAGAAGTACTAAAGGCTCTTATTCCGTAAAAGCAAAGCAACTCCTAACCCTTTTCTCGCCTATGGCAGGGTCGGGTACCCATTTGTCCCTCTGAATGGACACAGGGTGATATATTGGTCATAGTTTTTTCTGCAGCCGGTTGCCGGCCAAAGCTGCACCCCTACGCTTATTTATCGTCGGTTTAGTGTTCGTTGGGGAATGCTACCGACGCCAGGGGGCGAGCTCCTACACCTGGAAATTTTGCCTCATCTACCCTTTGCGTAGTACAGAGGGTTCTTTTACGTGCAAGTGCCATCGTACACCCACACGGGACCTCGGTTTTACTTCTCATCCGAAAGAAGGCACACTCGCGGCCTCTCTCTGTCGCCCGAAAGAAGCCGACCCACCACGGTCCAGTATCGAACCTAGAACTACTGGCGCAGTTGCCGAGCGTGCTAACCACTACGCCACCGCGGCGGGTTTAAAGGCTTTTTTTCCGTGCAGTGATGAAAATGTACACACCACACAGGGCCCTGGATTAACTTCCCATCCAACAAAGTGCGCAAAGGACCTCCCTAAACAAGCAAATCCTAACCCCTTTCCCGCTCACGATGAACGCTGCCACTTAGGACATAGCCTTATCCGAAGAAAAGCGCACTCTGGGTCTCTCTCTCCCCCCTCATAAGAAACCAATCCACCTCGATCCAGTATCGAACCTCGAACCACTGACGTAGCTACCGAGCAAGCTACCCACTGCATCACCGAGGCGGGCAGCGTATGGGTTGCAGCTTCGGTCGACAGCCGGCTGCGTAAAAATAACGCCAAGTAGATCGCGCTTTTTGCCGTAAGAGGGGAAAAGGGAGGCTCATACACCTGGAAAGGGGCGAGCTCATACACCTGGGACTTTGCCTTGATCTACTCGTTGTAGCAAGGGTCCTTTCCAATGCAGTCCTGGATACAGTGGGGACATCGTACACACCATACGGCAGTAATGAAAGTCACGGGATCAGAGACTGGTATAGTAGATGTGACGGCTTTCAATTGTTGGTGTTTTAGGGCTCTTCATCTACAAAGGTCATTAAAGGCCCATCCACTGCAGAGTCTGCACAGACACTACGCTGTTACGATGAGTTTTGAATATTAGTGGTACCCAGTGTTCCCAAGCGGCCACTCATGTTAGTACTAGCTGGGGTTGCGTTGCTTAACTTCAGTAATCCAACGAGAACTGGTTTGTTTGTTGGTATTTTAGGGTCCTTGAACTATAAGGTCATTAGAGCCCAGTCCACAGCATAGTTCTTATGCATTTTTGTTTATTTGTTGGTGTTTTAGGGCCTTTCAACTACATGGTCATTAGAGCCCCGTCCTCGTCCACAGCATAGTTCTGATTCAGAGACTGCACAGACACTACACTAATGCGACGATTTTTGGATACTAGCGGAACCCAGTTGTCCACTGTGTAGTTCTGATGCAAAATCTGCACAGAGACTACATACTAGCGGATACTAGCGGAACCCAGTTTTCCTAAGCGGTCACCCATGTCAGTACTGGCTGGCGTTGAGCTGCTTAACTTCGGTGATCAGACGAGAACTGGTGTGTCCAACGCAATTCCCCGCTCCCAGTTCTTATGCAGAGACTGCACAGACACTACACTAATGTGACGATTTTGGGGTATTAGCAGTACCCAGTTTTCCCAAGCGGCCACCCATGTCAGTACTGGCTGGGGTTGCGCTGCTTAACTTCGGTGATCAGACGAGAACTGGTGTGTCCAATGCATTACAGCCGCTGTCATGAGATGAGACGGCTTGGTGCCCCTACTGAAAATGGAATTAAACGGAACTACGCATGCTCACTACAAGATGTTTACTTGAAACGTTTCATAATGCATTAAAAATGGAAATATTTCCCGAGAAAAACGCAAAATGAGGTAAAATCGTGCATCTCCAACTGTTTCTTTTTTTAAATATTTATAGTGTATGTTTTTCTTTCATGTATTAATCCTAAAAAAGAAACAGTAATCCATGGCATTTATTTATATTTAGTTTGCGTACACCTACAAGTAGCGCAGTAGTACGTAACCTTTCAGCAAAGGTCCAACTTAAATATATGGGCCAGGGGATCACCTATCAACTTTTTCAGTCATCAAGTAGCCATTTTTTCAATAATGCTTGTCAGAAAAATATTTTGAAAAAAAAAACAAGCAATGAAATATTTCGAAAATCAATTCAGTATTGAAGAATTTCGCAGCAATCGCACCAACTGGAACGCCTCAAAGTGTTGACATGTTGAGCTGTCGACAACAGTTTTGTCGATAGAATTTTGTTTCGAGAAATTACGCGGGAAAAATCGATAAGAAGTTTTTTTCAGGAAAACTAAAACAAAATTTAACCGTGTACTGCAACAATGTTGGCAACAAACAAGTATGAAACCAAAAATGTACCGATACAAAGTTAAAGACTGACAACAAGGTAAAACGATTGTGAATACAATGATGTATTCAAATTGGTAGCATTAAAAATAATTTCTTTCAACAAGTTTCCAACTGTTGCAAACATTGTTCAGAGATTGGCCTGGCGGTGCGTGGATGTTGGCAATTATTCAAGCAGTAAGGCAAAGATGTACGGATACAAATTTATATATTGACAACGAGCTAACATACAATCATGAATTCAAGTTGCTGGTAGTAAAAGTGTCAATTTGTTTTTCTTTTCCACAGATTCTCAACTATGTTGCAAACATTGTTCAGTGATTGTCACGGCGGCAAACGTATACTGTAAAAACACTGGAGTTTGCTGAAAGTTTGGCGACTGCACCAACTGTCTAAAACGTTCGACAACTCGTTTGGTGGAGGACACGAACGAAAGTATTTGAGAATCTTTGCCTGTTTCAAACGTTGTGTGAGAACATCAAAGATTTGTTGTTTCTTTTTTTTTTGAGTTTCTAAATACATCATTTTACCACGAAGGTAGATAATACAAAAAGCTCACAAACCCGTCAAAGTCTGAACATTTGTGATGTGAAAAGGTCGAAATAGTTAAAAACGTTGACGAACATTTGGAAATGTTTGCAACAAGTCTTTACTTGGCTTTCTTTTAGTGGATACCCGCCTTTAGAGTTCAGGTTATATTAAGCTGTTGGTCAACACAAAATTAGCCGAATGGTTTGTTTGGGGCTCCATGAAGCCCCAAACAAAAAACAGTTTGGCAATTAATATTGTGGAATTGAAAAGGATAACGAAACTGTGCTGGCTACCAGGTGGGGGATTCAGGATTCTGTCCCATGACAAGGGGTAAATCAGGTTAATGCCCTTTCAAAAAAATGAAGCCCATCCTAACACCTGTTATCAACACAACAGCAATTTTTTCACAAAAATCACGAACAATTCTGAAAATGCGCACTGTAACAGACCATGTTACATTTAACTGAAGGAGGGTCACGGATTAGATACTTTACCCTTTCCTCAAAGGTCACAAAGCCAGTTAGGACTGTTAAATTGCAATTTTAAAACGAAAAGCGAAAATTTTCAAAACTTTTTAACGAATAAACGGCTTTTTAACGACTTTCACGTCAATTTCACTTTTTCACTGTCCCGCCCTCTTTCCATTAAACACATTAATCTTGTAATAAAAAAAGGTACAAGTAGAAGTCTTTTTTTATATAAAAGTGTTTGTAGCCCACAAAATATTTGAGAATGGTTCCGTTAACCCGTTAACATGGTTGGTCTTTACCTGCCCCCACACTGCGGTATTTCAGCCTGTAAATTAACTGTCATGGAGTTGAGCATCACGTGACCCTGTCTCCAACCAACAATAATAAAAGTAGTAAAATGAAACTGACAAAAACAAGCCGCCAGTAACTTGCAGCTCGTAAGGGCGTTTACCCACGCCAAGGGAAATAAGGGGTCCAGGAGGTCCTATTCCATACCTCTCCACTGCAGACGGGTGCTAGGACCAATTACTGGTCAAAACTGAAAAGTATCCGTCTTCAATCACAGACATTTAAAGGCCCTCAATTACAGACTAGTCAGAGACTATGCCACACATGACCCTATTGAGAATCGAATCCTGGGCACCAGGACCAGCGAAATAGGGGGAGCGGCGAATTGTGTTGGACACACCAGTTCTCGTCCGATCCCTGAAGTTAAGCAGCGCAACCCCAGCTAGTACTGACATGGGTGGCCGCTTGGGAAAACTGGGTACAGCTAGTATCCAAAAATCGTCGCATTAGTGTAGTGTCTGTGCAGTTTCTGCATCAGAACTACACAGTGGACGGTGCGCTAATGACCTTTGTAGTTGAAGGGCCCTAAACGCCAACAAACAAGCGAAATAGGGCCCTTATAGTCTCCAATGCAGACGATATTGTAACAGTTATGAAACATTAAACAAAATACGGAAACGGCGCTTATTTGAGATTTGTAGGCAGGCCTTTGGGACCTTAGCGCCGGCCCAGCTAATTACACTCGTGCGCAGTCTCAAGGACCTTGAATCGAACAAAGACACCATCAACAAAATTTGGTGGAGTGGACAGTCGCCGTCTGATATCCATCGTAAGGTAACGTACTAATTTAAAAGAACCAATCTATGATTCAGTCCTAGTGTAGAGATGATTTCAGGATCGAGCCTCGTCCAGACTGCGATGGATATCAAGAACGTAGGTGGACAATGGCTAATTGCGTCAATTTGGCCCTGTCACTATCAACGGTTGGGTTCTGTCTGTACAACTGCCGAACCTGACCAAAATGTCTCTTGGGGTCCCAAGAAACTTGCTTATATTTCAACTGTTTAATTAGTATTCGGTAGTCAGATTGCAAACGGTTCGCAAACAATTTGGAAACTGTTGGACAACCAAGTCACATTGGTCCTTTGGGCCCTCTAGGGATTGCAGGATTGTTTATTCAGCCTTATCATCTGTTCTGAACTGCTATTACGTCTGTTATAAGACCCATTTGACACCAAATTTTCGGTACTTCATTTTTGGTTAAAAGAAGACAAACTTACAAATGGTCCTAAACAGAAAAGCAGCTGTGGGATGTGATCTCTTAGTCACTTAACACTATTGTGATGACACATTACAAGAAAAGATACATCAAATGACCTACTAAGCCTAACATGACCCAAACATTGAAGCAAGCGATACCATCTGGTAAACAATTTACAGATTTCAAACTGCCCTTACCTAGATTTGCATTGGGCAAGTGTAGTCACCGGATCCAATGGCTGTCAATGAGATACTAGGACCCTAATTTGAAGTCTATATCCATTCCTGCTACCTAACTGAGCACTTCACACTTTGATAAACACGTAAATAGAAAAGACCGCTAGGCAGTTAAGACTAACTAGGAATGGGGCTTTTGAGGGAGATGAAGTTGCAGACGAAATTTCCGTCGGTTTTAAAAGGCCCTAAACTTCTAGTCCCATTTTCTTTGCCTAACTACTTACATTACAAGTTAAGAACCAAAATATTCAGTTCTACA
Organism: Trigoniulus corallinus; assembly: GCA_013389805.1. Lineage (NCBI taxonomy): Eukaryota > Metazoa > Arthropoda > Diplopoda > Spirobolida > Trigoniulidae > Trigoniulus > Trigoniulus corallinus. The sequence goes on from JAAFCE010006949.1 coordinate 8,267,246, forward strand.
TTAATCAGAATCTATGTCAAGCCAATTCTTCAAACCCAGCTAGTTAAAAGTTATAGTTAAAGGTCCTTTGGAGCAAATGGTCCATTTTTCAGGCATGGGACCTCGATTTCAAGTACTCCCATTTGAATCACCTGTGTTTCACCCATGTTTCAATTTCTGACTTAACTGCACCATCGCCTACCCCTTTCTTATAATCAGTTATTATCTTTCACTATCTTTTACTAGTTAGGTCATAAAAGGCATTTTCTATCTAGGGCCGAAAAGGCCTTAACCCACACTACTGCATTCCATACTACAAAGATTCAACTATGGTAGGCCTATAGTAACTGTCAATACAGTAGTATTATTCTTTCGATTTTTTTTTTGACACTTCGAATTTATTATTCACCTGTTGGGTTTGTTGTTAGTAGACCTCAACAACAACTCGAAAATCGTCTAGGACAAATTGTCTAACACAAAGACGACCAAACATCTTCAGGCAATACGAGATTCGATCCATCGATCAGTCTACTTCCAAAAGACACGTTCAAGTAGATAACCGTTCACAATGACGCTTTTTCTAACGGTCTTTTGTGGCTTTCTACAGTTGAGCGTCAACGAGAGGCTTAGAAGCGGTTCGAAATAGAACGACAAAGTGTTCTGTTCTTTTTTTTTGATGTGAAATTATAGGATCTTTTTCAGTACTGAAATGTTTACTGGTAGATAATTATTTCTTTATTATGTTCACTTGATATTTCGATAAACGTTCCCTTTCCCCCTAATATGTCAGAATGGAATCCCACCATGGTAAATCGCAATTGTTTGGCTGCCAGAAACGATTTCCATTACACACATTGGCTTAGAGATTGTCTTTACTCGTAGTCTGTGATCAGACTTGGAAACATAGGTTATTAATTCGAGCTTGAAATTATAATTCACTTTTTTTCTCTCTATTTTAGATTGCGTGTATATGCGTGTATCGGTATACTGTATATACACTGACTAATTCGTTCGTTCATAAATGTGGTGGTGGTGGTGGTGGTGATGATGACGGCAGTGTACAACAGCCCCAAAACTCTAAACATGTATGTATTTGGTTACCTAGTGGACGTCATTGTCACTAAGGCATTAAATGGCGATATTTTTCCCAGATATTCTTATTCGCAAAACAACTTGTCGAACGAAAATGGCAATTTGAAACAGGGGTGGCAACTGAGATGGTAGGAAAAGTAGCGATGCTAAACCCCCCCTCTCCCTATACACGTTCTCTCTCCTGCCAATTTTTTCCCCTCCACCCATTCCCAACATATGTTTATCTTTTACTATTTTCTAGGTAGAGATACCGAGAAATAGAGTTGAGATTCAAGTAAGAAAATATGGAAAAACATTTAAAAATTCATTTCACATATCGAAACAATTGGCAGTCGACCCCCAACTACAGATTGAAAAGAAATTATTAAAATCAAACCAATCACCCTGATCGAAACATTTTATTGATGAAGATGCGATCTAACTAAAGGGGGTCAATTCAAAGGGATGGAGATTTGAAGATATGAAAGAGGTAGGAGGAGAGGGATGACGACGAATGGGCGGACGAATAGCTTACGTGACGATCGATATCAAAAACAGAGAGAGAGGGAAAAAGAGAGAGAGATGGATCTAATAGCAAATTGATGCAGTCTATACGGTTTATTATAATGTGCACTACGAATACTGTTGATCAAGTCATCATTTCTATTCTTCTTGAAGCAGTATTGAACAGACAATTTGGGAATCCAAATGAATGTAGCAATATCAAATTGAAAGGGAAAAGAGTAATGGATGAATACAACAAGAAAAAAGGTTGAAAATGAGGCGAAGAATGAGAGATGGATCCCTACATAACAGGCATCAGTTGACAAGTTAAGGAATAGGGGAAAAAACGGAAAATGATGATACAACTTCGTATTGCACCACAAGACCCCCCCCCCCAACCATCTCTCTACTAACTCCCAGAATAGCATCAAGAAAAGGTTACAGACGATAACCTTAAGGATGCGTGTGTGTATATTCGCCAAGATCAAAAGATTTGAATGAATTAAAAGACGAATTAAGTTCTCAAATTAACAGAAACATTTGGATCCAACATTAAAGGTATGAAATATTTTCATCATTCGTTTGAAAGGAAATGCCTACACACCTTCAAAATAGTTTTTTTCATTTTATTTTGCTATTCAAACATGTGTTTAGAGTCAGAAGAAGCCAAAGTTGACGTGAAACGTAGGGAGAGGAAGGCCACAGAATATTGGGAACATGTGGATCAATACCATCGTCCGTCAAGCTGGAGTGATCAGAATGAAGATGAAAAGGTCAAGAGCAATTGCTTATCAACTTTCTATTTCTCTTGAAGAAATGAGGGGATTAGGAAAACTAAAAAAAAGATACCGAGATGAAAGAAAAAGAAATCAAAATAGAAAAAAGTAAGTACTACTCACCAGTGATGGGGACGGGATCGGAATAAACAGTTGGTTCCGACTCGAAGAAGGACGGCAAATCCGAATTGGTGGTGACCGGTGTATTTAGTGTGTCGTCCGTTGTATCTCCAGTACTGTCGGGGTACTCGGCCCCCCTTGGACAGGGGCTGGGTACCGACACGAAACTGCTCAGTGCCGGTTTGTAGGTGCCAAAACTGAGGTGAAAGCTGTGGTGCTCACTCAGCGCTACGCGAGGAAGGGTGTCTAAACCGTCCATAATCATGCTAGATGCTTAGATGGGGGACACCGGAGCACCTAAGTTGTTGAAAGAAATATATATATTTATATATATAAAGAGAGAAGAAGAAAAAAACAACAGCACACACCACCAGATTACTGATTGTGATAAAAGTGTATGACAAGCCCTTAAAAGATATTTGGTGGTTTAATTTACAGATGTTGTCGCGTTGTTCGTTTTCGTCGTGTTCGTCTCCTCGATCTCTTTCAGTCGTACTAAGTCTTTTTTGGGAGTGGTTGGCAACCGAAGGACACAAGGGGCGGGACTGCACCACCAGAGAGGTATTTTCTCAATTGTAAGTATCCACACTTAATGATGATGATGTACACCAGCATTGAAATGTTAAGTCACAACAAACACACGTCGTCGTCGTAACACAGACGTTGGTAATCCAGTCAACGGCACTTGCAAACATTACTAACTACAGTATATGAATCCACTAGTACCTCTACAAATGATTGAGATTTGAAGAGAGAAAAAAAGAGCACATAAACACCACCACTCTGACAAGATGCAGAAGAAGCAGAAGAAAAAGAAAAGGCGGTCAACAAAAAATTCATATAGTGGGAGAGTTGAGGTTGATTGACGGAACTGAAGTTCTCTCTCTCTCTCTCCCTTGTTGGAAAACCAGCAACAACACACACTCGTCCGGTTTGAATGGTTAGTGTTAAAAGAGAGCAAGGCCTTTAATGAGGCCAAGTCTCTATTTCGACAAGTGATCGTGAAAACTGGTCTTTTTTATCCTATCACTTAGCTCTCCTGCTCGTGTGTAACTGCTGTGCTGCTTTTGGTGGCGGTAGTAGTGGTTGGTGGTGGTGGTGGTGGTTCGCTCACTCTCTGGCTGTCAAAAATCCAACGTCTTCAAGATTTGTGTAGGTAAAAGCCAAAGTAACAACCAGCAATTCGGTTTTTCTGCCTGTCTGTCTCTCTCTCGCTCTCTACTAATTCGTTTCATGAACGCCAACAAAATCTAGCACGACTTGCTCGACTTTACTATAAGGTGGTACTAAGTGAATGGGAACAGCTAGCGAAATTGATTTTATGAATGGAAAGATCTTACGTCGTCATACCAAATATGGTCATTACTGGAACTATCTCTACCAATGAACGTCGACTCGTTACCATTGTGGCTCGCAGATGGTCGTGACGTCAAAATGACGTGAACTCTCGCTTTTTTTTTTCCTCTCTTTCTCTCTCTCTCTCCCGTTCGCTGTAGTTTTGGTTTTGCTAGCAACGTGTATCTCCTCTATAGATCTATGTAGTCACCTCGCTATCTTTCAACAATGCCACTGGCTGTATGGGTGCACTATATGCTCGATTGCTGTTTTTCATTCACTTACGTAACAAGAAAGTATGAGCGAGTGAGAGAGAGAGAGAAAAACAGAGGAGAGAACGAGACAGACACACCGCATATGTATAACTTGTATGTGTACACTATCGGCGGCGGCAGTGGCGATGACGGCTGAATTCATTAATACACATGTTAGCATTAGGATAAATAATGGGGAACAAAGACCGTGGGGATGGGATCACCAATTGGACAAGAATGAGGAACAGGAAACTGCCAAGACACGCGCATTCACATACGTGGAGTCTGTCTTGATATCTGAGACCTGTCAAAATGTCCCTTTATCGTAGAATTGACTCAGGTTTGTCACAGACGGTGTGCTACTTATTGCAATTTAACCAACTGAAGAAACCTCCCCCCCCCTTACTACATTGAGAAAAATGCAGGTAAAATTCCTAAGTGATGGAGCAGTTCATCCCTTGACATCTGTAAATGTAGTTTAGTAGTGAAAAGACCAGAGTTGTTGGCCGTAGGCTTTCTAATACCATTTCCAGGTTATTTAGCCGCCTTTGGCAAGATCAGATACCCACATCGTAATAGAAACACACGGGTGAACTGTTGGATGGTACCTTTTAAGCAGCCGGCGCTGAGAACCCCTGTTTAATGTGTCGGGTTACTATGTTCAGTGGCCACGCTAGGGTTGGCGTCACCCGGTGCGGTAACACCATGGTGTCACCCGCCCCCTCCTCTCTCCCGAAAAAAAGCCGCTTCTTCTGCTTTGGTGTCACTCCATTTGTCATGATGCGAGTGGTGTCACCCGGTGCGGCCTGCACCCCCCCCCCCTAGTGACGCCACTGACTATGTTCGTGATGACACGGTCTGGAATCGACGCCTGGGGGAAAGTTCCAACAGCTGGAAGGCTTGCCGATCTACACCTATATTTCACTCCATTTAAAAAGGGTTCTTTTCCGTGTAGTGGTGACGTTGTACATACTAACATGACAACATGGGTTTTACTCCTTATCTGACGAACGGCACGCTTTGGGCTTCCGTTTTGCCAGGATCGAGCTCTGCAACCACTGATGACTACTACACCACCGAGACCGACTACCTGACGTAGCATATGAAGCACTAATTAAAAAAAAGGAAATTGCCAAAACGGTGCCAAATATTTCGAATGCAACTGTATCAAGCATGCCACAGACGGAGTTCAAAGTATCAATTTGGTAATAAAGTACCAAAGTGGCAACCCTGATGTCTAATATTAATTAAAGGAAAGTGGAAGGCAAGTCCATCACTATCAACGTCCTTCGTTTCTTAAGTCGCCCATGGCAAAGACCTACTCATAATACAACCTCCTATTTTTCCCTCTCTCTCAATGATTGTTGGTGTTTATTTTATGTAGGCTTGTTACTGATGTTAATGTGGCACTACAACGTCTGAAAATGTAGGATTACAAGTCATCATCACTCGTCTTGTCCAGAAATCTTCCGGTTCAAACCCTTGACTGTAAGGTCAGCAAGTACAGTAAGCATTCATTTGACCAAAGATAATACGTCTTTCGACAATCATGAAGACACTAAAAAGTATTCGTACAGTATTTCTCAACAACAATGTTTGTTAGATGTTGTTCAACAACTGACTAACAAACTCACGAAACATCAAATTATTTTTTTCGTTCTGGTGATTGTTTAATGTGTACTTGATTCCTGCTACCACCGCGGTGTCCTGGACGTCTGAGGAGATCACAACAGACTGGAGGAAAAGGGTATTTTAAGGGTGCAGGGGACGAAACATTAATGGCCATGTTATTCTTTCAGACTGCTGTGTGTCCGTCCACTTAACACTTGGCGGGCGGCAAGAAAGAGTGGAAGAGAGGGACCGGAATGGATCTTGCAAGAATAAAAATAGCTAGTTACAAGATGTAATTCAACTTGATTAGTCACTCTTGAAAACAGAATACAATTCAGAATGGACTATCCCCTATTTATCTTACCACCCGTGGTTTCAGCATGTAGTTACATCATACACCTGAAAAAGCTTTCAAATTGCAGGCGTTCCAAAATTACGGTGCATTAACCGAAATTGTAATAACCTCTCATGAATTCAAAGAGACTCTTTTGGGCAGCCATTTATAACTGAACGAACCAACGAAGAAGGAGACTATATGTAAGAAGAGCATAAAGTTCCTTCAAATTCGTGGTTGTTCACTTTGGAGATATATTTACCAGGACCCTAACCCTTTCCTCACCTATGACAAGATCGGATTGATAATTAGTCCCGTTGAGACCAAAGACACGGGATTGAACCTGGCTACCGACCTAGAGCCATATTCCTCAATTATTTTACCAACGGCAAGTGCAGGAGGGGCGAGTTCTTGTACTTCGAAGGTGTTGTCATCTTACAAACACAGCGGGGGCCACTACTTTCCAAATGATGGAAGATAACTTCCGCCGGCCTCCGGGCCTCAACCAGGATCTGCAACCATGGACTCGAAAGTCCAGTGCAGACGCTCGTCACTCACTCTTTCTGTCAAGGTAAGAAGATGCTTGTCGTTAGAACGTTAAAAGTGATGCTGCCGAGAGCAAGAAGCTACCTTTAAAAATCCTTTTGCTTTTTTCCCCTGTAGGCATAGCGGCTACTATCGACACAAATCAGCATACGCCTTATTCCGCCTGTGGCACTGGTGGGTTTTGTGAGTTCTGGCTCTAGATTCTCATTTCACACCCGATAAGAAACAAAATCAACAAATATGTCTCAGAGAAATTCTCGTTGCCACTCTTAGAGGATAGTCTTAGCAGCCATGAAATACAGTCAATATTTTCTCATTTCGAGAAAGTAATAATGTATAAAGTGAAAGCTTGTGACGTGTTGGTAGCAATAGGGCCGATAATAAATTACCTTTCTAAAATGTCGAATTTCCTGACCTTTTACAGTCATAAACCTGTGGTAGGATTTGAAATTCTCTCCTCTCTTTCACCTGTGCAGTGTTAAATTGAAAATGATGGTTAAATGGTTCGCATGTGATTTGTTTAAGATGGGTCACTTTATATAGTAATATTTGAAGGTTCCATCCCAACAGCACGTTGACCTTACACACGTCATTAGAGGTTGCACTACTCTTATTCAGTGAAACCTGTTTATGTAGTCCATTGAGGATTCGCTAACAAGTGGCGGACGACTTCAACAGGTGGCCACATTTGAATCTGGAGCATTGACCATGTAAATTACAGAAACGTCCTTTTTTGTTTGTCTTTTCAGATTGCAAGGTGGTCTATTTTAAGGTGCTGACCGTCATAAGTTGCCTGTATTACAGTTTTCTATTGGAGAATGTTGGCGCAAGATGTCAGTTCTGATAAGACAAGCTCAACTCAAGTGTGGAACCAAATTCATTATTGAGTATAGTATCATCCACATGCCATTCTCAACAAGTGTTTGTAATTAAAGCATTATCCTTCTCTATTTGGGGCTGCAGTAACGTTGTCTGAAGATCAATAAATTGTGTTACCCTGAAGGCTTCAGGAAGCGCTTAGGAAAATGAGGTAGTAGTCATTTGAAACTGTGGCTAATTAAATGTCAATCGGTTCTAGGATTCGAGTTCTACAGAGAAATGCTCCTGTTCTGGTAGGTACAGTTTTCCAGCATGTCTCCTAGGGTCTCTTCAAAGGCACAGCAACCTGTTACATCAAGAGAACTGTGTCACTGTCTTCAGTTTAAGAACTCTGTCCAACTTGCAGTTCAGAGTCCGTGTCACACTTGAAATTATTACTTCCGCTTCCACTAGTAACATAACTAGGCAGATGTCAACAAAATTCTTAGTGGACATGGGTCGGTCTCAATTGTCCAGTACACTTCTGTGCAACTCTTTATCTCTATAGTACATTTGGCTATGACAACTTTCGATGAAAGCTTTTGGCATCGTAGTGATAATGGCGTTTCCCAATCATGTGCTGATGGACGAGTTCAGGTTTGAGTCTGATCGAGGTTAGTGGTCGTCCTCCTGAGATAAAATTTCAGGTGAACGTCAACGAACCCTTTTTTCCCCTCTATTACGCAGAAGTTGATGTCGAGGTGCAGAGTAATTTTCTATTCGTGTCTTTTCAGTCAAGTTGTACCATTTCAGGGTTCGAGCCCCAACGTGATCATGACCTGTGCAAGTTATTAGTTTTACTTTCAAAAGGCCATTTAATGTCATCGACTCGCTTGACCGCCTACCGCGAAACCGCAAAGTGTTACAGACATTTGGAGGGCCGGCCTTCTGTAATTCTCTTTTTCGCGATCTTGCCATTGCCATCGCAACGAGGGGGGTTGAACCTCCTCTCCACCACCACCACCACCACCACGCCTTATCATCACCAGTGGGGTTTCGATGGTTACTGAGCGTAGTCGTACCTTGAAATCTTGCTATGGTAGCGTCATGATTAGTGAAACCATGTTCACCTACTCCCAGAGGATTTCCATAACACACTAAGTACAGGATAGCATTAAAGACACCATCACCTTGGAAGCAAGATAACCTGTCGTCATGACCTATCCATTGACTACAAGCTCGCCTACGCAACCACGCATGCGCTATAGGACCATTCCGAAATTACGGTAGTGCGCTCGATCCATGCTACGATAGAAACGATTTCAAGGCCGTGCGCAGTCATTCATGACTGGATCATTGGCTCAATGGATCAATGACGGATTTACCAGCGGGTGATGAAAATGCCGCTCGAAGATGTACCAAAACATGCTGACTATACACTATACAGACATGCTGATTGATTTTTTTTAACGTCGGTTTTCTAAAAGACCAACTACACATATTCGTTCAGTGGGGGAGAAAGTTGAATACAGGGATGTTGCGGCTGGGAAGTGGGATAAGTTACCAGACATTTTTTTTGTAGTGATATTATTAGATGTTAAATCACACCGTTTTGATAAGACAGTGTCAACAGTGACCTCACAAAATTAAATATGGCGAATTTGGGAGCGTGAGAGGAGGAGTAAGAATTATTAGATCATGGTGAGACAATAGAGAGATTGTACTCAACGTTACCGATAACTACTCGCCCCATAAGCAGACGAGATTTAAGCTGCGCGTGCTTAAAAACGTTCAATGCTCCAAAAGTTATCGGTAACGTTGCGCACAATCTCGTTACTGACTGGTACCCCTGGTTATACTGGGAGAGGTTGGAAGGTCAACAGGAAGAATGAACAGAGTTGGGGAGTGTCAATCATGGTAATGTTATCAGTTCTAATATACCCGTTTTCCGTCAATGGCAGGGTCAAGTCGTCAGTCCTTCCCCCATACTACCTATTCTATGGCAGGGCCTTTTGTCAGAGTTTGCTGCCCCTTCCCCGTTCCTCTCCACTTTTCCTTTAACCCTTCTTTCTCCACACAGATGGTGAAAACAGGAAAAACAAAAGTAGAAACAAAAGTACCACCACTTGTGTGATTCACAGTGTTGACATTTTTCAGGTGGAGTACCGACCGCCGTCGACAGGGCACTAGCTTTGAACCGTTTGTTACATTTCCACAGACAGGGCTCCCTAACACGTATCCTTAGGGCCTTCGACAATCTTTTAGGGATCACACCACCACGTTTCCACAGCTGGGAATCGAACTCAGCCTACCGGCACACCAACAGGATGTCGTATCGATTCTTCAATTCGATGGGGAGACTCGTGTTAGACAATGCCGGATTTGCGTATAGGTCCACTACACCCGGACCTAGGGCCTTGAAGATGGGTTATCATCATACTCTAATAAGATCCTCTGTTGTGTAAAAGTTGCGATTTCGACTTTGGAAGAAGGGTTCCTTCTTAAAGGTCCTCGAGCCTAGAAAAAAACCTGTGTCTTTAAGCTTCTCGTGCCCCGAAAATAATAAGTCGCGTGTGTCCCAGGTAGTTACTAATCCTAAAAACGGGGGCAATAAAATCATCTTTGTTTTCTTTTTCAGGTACTCGGTGGCCGAGCACTTGCCTCGACTGCAGGATCGATTCTCGTCAAGCCTCCAAAGTCAGTATAGTGTGCTTAGAATGTGTGAGGGAAGCTTGAAATGTACACTTTCCATTCGATGAGTGGTGAAATCGTTACCGTCCTACGCTGGTGAACGGGGTAAAGAGAGGGAGAGAGGGTCGATAAACCTCAGAAGGTCGATTAAACTGAGATTCAAGGTGTTGCTGGTCTGAATCTAATGTAAATAAAATGGTCCGTACCCTCCTTTTACATATGTACTACATTGAGATTTCTTGCCATGTTAAACATTACGTGAATTTCCTTCTAGTGGGAGAGGAGGATGAGGGGGCAGGAACGAATGAAGAGTCGAAAATTGCGATTTAATTGACAGGTGTAAAAACATCGTTCCACTTCCTTGGTTAGAGCGATAGGAGAACGGTATTTGCAATTGTGGAACTGTTAGTAAAATAAGGGTAACATACCAATGTTGTTGTTTAGTGGACAGATTAATTAATTTCTCAAGGAAAGTGGTCAGGTTTGATATGAGATATTTTCGTAGAGGGGAGTTGTTTAACAAACTACACTGTCACTGGTGGAGTAAAGTGGATAATTTACGAGCCACATGGTCAATTGGGGACACTGTCTAGATATCGTTTTTTTTTTCTCTCTCTCTCTTCATTCTAAAACACTTGCAGCACCAACAATCTGTTGATTTCTTACATCACAGTCGTGTCCTGGTATCCGTCCTTCCCACCCTCCACCAGCCTTCTCTCCTTTTCTTCTTCTTATATTCCTACCTAGAATTATGTCTCTAATCAACAAATTTATTGTGCTTGAATTCCAGTGCTTTTGATGGTGTGGACAGCAAGAGAAATAGTGAAATGAAAGAGTTGGACGAGAAAGAAAACCTAAATGGATCACCAAATGTCATAAAATAATCTAGGGGGAAAGAAGGCAATGGGTGAGTTGAAAAATCTCTTTCTCCATTCCCCTCTCCCCCCCCCCCTTTTTTTTTGATGTGGCGAGTTGTTATGTTTTCACACTTGAAAATGGTGTCACAATCATTTCTAGTTTCTTATAGATGAGGAACGAACAGTAGGCCGACGATAAATAAGCATAAAGGGTCACAGTATAAGGTTGGCAGCCGGCTGCCTCAAAAAATGCCGTCCAATAGATCGCCCATGTGTCCCAGCGGGGCATAAATGGGCACCCTGGCACAGGCAGAAGAAAAGGTTAGTAGATTTCCAATAGATCCATCCACCCATCTGTCTTAATGGGACATGTATGTTTTTCAGGCGATGCATCGACCGCCATCTCCCGAGCACCAGCCTGCAACCGTTTGTCACATTACTTTAGTATAGGCTCCTCTAAATGTCCTCCAATTCTTTTGGTAAAAACGCCATTGCTTTTCCACGACTCGGAATCGAACTTAGACCGCACACTAGGCTGATGCCGTATCGATTCTTCCCACTCACTGGGGATCGATGGGACATAAATGGGTACCGGATCCTGCCACCGACAGGAGAAAGCAACTCCGAACCCTTTTCCGGCTTATGACAGGGTCGGCTACCCATCTTGTCCCACTGAATGGACACATCATCATCATCATCATGCCCTCGTCCCGCCTGTGAGTTGCTCGCACTAGATCTTCACCCATCCCACACACTACCATATGCTTACGGACAACCTGCTCCCACGTCTGCTTTAGTCTTCCCTTGCCCTGGGTGCTTCCAACCACCTGTGTTCCTGTAATGGACCTAACGCGCTCCTCTCCTCTTTCATTACATGTCCATACCACTTTTCTTGCGATGTCCCCCCCATCCCCAAGTTACCTCTAATCAGCTCTCTATGCCCCACTCATGTTCCGCAGTATTCAGTCCCACCGAATGGACACAAGCAGTGCCGGATTTACCATTAAGCTAAGTAGGCTGAAGCCTAGGGCCTCAACATTTAGCGGGCTTCAGGGCCTCAAAATTGAAATAGCCCAGGACCTCTCAATATCTAAATCCGGCACTGGACACAAGGGTGATACTGCATATTGGACAGCGTTGTTTCCGCAGCCGGTTGCCGACCAAAGCTGCAACCTCTATGCAGAGGCGGCTGCCTAGGGCGGCAAATTTCATAGGGGCGGCTGATTTCAGAGGTACTTCCTTGCCATGCAGTCTATCAGTCATTTAAAATGTGCATAGTCCTGGGGTTCCCAAATTTCTCTGATTGGTTGGGCCTTTTCTAAATGTTGGTATTGGGACAAATGCCAAACACGTGAGGGGCGATTGGACAATTTAGAACTGTATTAGATTCAATGGGGGCGGCGGCGATGGACCAACTTGCCTAGGGTGCCTGAAACTCACGAGCCGGCCCTGCCTCTATGCTTAATTTATCATCTACTGTTCGTTGCGGAATTCCACCGACGCCAGGGAGAGGGGGGGGGGGCGAGCTCCTGCCATAGACAGGAGAAAAGGTTAGTAGTAATTTGAGTTGTTAGATGGGGGAGTAAAAATCAACACCGTCGTGTTCAATTGAACGTCTCACCACATCAAATTCTACTACACAAACACACACACACACGGTGTGTATGTGTGTATTTATAAGAAATTTCAAGTCACCACCCCTACCCCCTCACTACCCCGTGTACACCTTCACCGTCCTTGTTTCTCTGCGGAAAAAGACGTCAACAAGCCAATCTGGTTCACTATAGGTTTTTAATGTCTATTCTTTAACCGTTTGATATTTTTTTTTCCTCCTTTCGTTTATCTCGAGTTCGAGTGTATATTTGCGATGTGACGTCGTCCGACCTTCGATGACGTCATCACATTGCTAATAAATAATGTATGTCGTGAATTGGTCGGTTCAACGAAGTGAGCCAACTCTTTACCATATATGGTCAAATACGGCTTCCGAAGTCTGCCGATCGTTTGCCGATGTCATACGGTGACGTCAGAGGAGGTTAGCCTTCCATTTATGGCAAACGGCAGTCGGGAACACGCCTAATTTCTACGATGATTTCCTTTTTGGTCGAATGGCATCTCGTCGTAAAGCTCCCGGAATCAGCCGATGTTATTTTCGGCAATGATGACATAGTAACCAGCCGGGAGTAAATAAGTGCACAGTTTTTAGTTGGAATAAATTGAATTTCTTCTCATGACAACTAGCTAACAACGCCTGGTTGAATCGAATGATTTGACGACGATGACAACGTCGTAATTTTTCGTCCATGTTCGGTTCGAAGTCGGACTACTACGTCATCAACGGACTCGTCGAACGAAGGGTGTAACCTTGCTTTATATGAAGAGGTTATTTTTAAAAGATAATGACGTTTTTTTTTTGTTGTTGTTGTTTAACTGCAATTGGATGCCAACTAAAGTAGTAAGTGGAGAGAATTAGGTACATTTCTTCTTCTTTGGAGGAAAGGAAAAAAAAACCACGATACCAATCGCCTGTCAGTTCACCTCCTCCTTCTCCCTTCGATAAACCCGATCCCCCGTTTCTGGGATGATATGGAAATGCGTGGGTTCCGAAAAGGGTACGAAAAGACTGGTCACTGTTCGTATTATTATTATTAGTCAATTTTATAACGTTGTAGTTCTTCTTCCGCGGAAAGAAGTCTTATTAATAATTGCGAGATGTCATCTTCTTGTTGAGGTTGGCGTTTATTTGTCCCCCACCTTATTGCAACTGGACAAGGGTTAAAATTCTGTTGACCTGACACTAGACAAGAGTTTGATCAACCACACCCTTTATGGCTCTTCCTTTACTGTTTTTTTTCTCTTTCTTTGTACTCAATTATTAGGAATGAGAAGAAAACGGGTTATAAAAAAAAGTAACTACATCGTCGACTCGTGTAATGGATGGCCTTAATAGGAAACTCTCGTCAAGTTTTGAACCGAGCGCGAAAAGTTCCTCTAGTCGCCGGTAGAGGGAGACAATGACAGGGCACCGGAATCTGATTTAAAAAAAGTGGCATTTTAAATTAAGTACGGTATTCGTTATTAATGGGGTGAGCATCGGTTCCAAAGGACCTATATCCATTTTAAGGCGTCCTCTACTGATGTAAAGACTTCTACAAATACCCTGAAAAAAATTCCCGTCAAGTTAAAGTGTTTCAAGCTGTTTAACGTCCGCCTGTCATGTCCTGAAAGGTACAGTAAAACTCGTGGAAAACTAGAGTCTCGATACAAAACGAAAATTTGACAGGGGAACCACTCGATTGGGCCAAATATAAGACGTATAAACTCTTCATTTAATTCTACTAATTCTAAATGAAGCGAAAACGGCAGAGATGACGCCTTTCTCTTGTCCCCAGCGATGGAGGATTCGATTTGGTTTCTGCCTGGTGTGCAGGCGGACTGAGTTCTATTCCCAGCTGTAGAGGACAATATGGTGCTGTTCCACCACAGTTTTCCCCCTTCGCTTTCTCCTTGCTATCTTGACGGACGTTAGTCCGTTGTGCCCAGGATAAAAAAATGTGCCCAAAATGAACACACACACCATCGAGTTGCCATCCACTTGGAGGGGATCACGTGTTTCAATGCGTCCCCCCTCCCCATTCCACGGACAGGACGGGACTCCATATGCCGAGAGATCAGTGACGGATCAGGGGGAGCACTTCCAAAAAAGACGTGCACCCCAACTGAAAGGTACAGATAGGAGTGGCAGTCTAGAACTGGGGATAGCAATACCAAAATGCCTCATCGGTTGCGCCCCATTAAGGCACTGAGGGGGGAGCGATTGCTGCATCCGCCCCTGCCAGAGGTGCCCTATTGCAGGGGTGTCAAACATGCCGCCCTAGAAGCCTAGAGGTGCGGCCCTCGCAGCCAACATTATGTAGTATACATACAGTATGCAGTCTGCTACGCAGAGGCGTAACGAGACGGGGACAGTTCCCCCGGTCCAGTTGGAATGGGGTGCCATGTACCATATTTTAATTAAATTAAAACTATTGTTAAATACCTTATCGACAATTGCCTTAGTACTTTTAAAAACAAATTACAAAAAAAAAAGGTCAACACTGCATGGCCCTCATGACAACACACATGTAACGATGTGGCCCTAGGGGTGCCTCGAGGTTGACATGCCTGCCCTATAGTCTCGAACCTATATCACCAAATTTTGGTTTCGGATTTGAATGGTCAAGATATGCACTCGAACTTTCGTTTCGAATGGGTTCTAAAAAAAAGGGAGCGGCGAATTGCGTTGGACACGCCAGTTCTCGTCCGATCACTGAAGTTAAGCAGCGCAACGCCAGCTAGTACTGGCATGGGTGGCCGCTTGGGAAAACTGGGTACTGCTAATACCCAAAAATCGTCGCATTTGTGTAGTGTCTGTGCAGTCTCTGCATAAGAACTATGCTATGGACGGGGCTCTAATGACCTTTGTAGTTGAAGGGCCCTAAAACACCAATAAACAACAACAACAACAACGGTTCTAAAAACTGAGTGCGGTTACACCTTTCTGGTGGCCAGAGTTGGACTGGCTCATCGGGGTACAGAGCTTTTTCGGCTGGGTCCTCGTCCTCTGACGGGCTAATGACCATTTATTTAAACGTCAATGCTATGGGCTATTTTGCAGTTTTACTTCGGACGTAATTTTCTGCTCAGTCCAACCCTGCTGATGGCCCTTCTTAATCGCTACCCAACTTTCATTCTCTTACAGGCCGCAATTAAGGTAATCAGATACGCAGTGCTGGATTTACCACTAGGCTAAGTAGGCTGAAGCCTAGGGCCTCAACATTTCGCGGGCTTCATAACTTTATTAAAGGGCCTCAAAAGGGCTGGAGAGGGGGCTCAAAATTTAAATAGCCTAGGGCCTCTGACTATCTAAATGCGGCACTGTGAAGGTACGCTTTGAATATTCTGGGTTCTTTACTTCCTGTCCTTTATTCCTATCCTGGGTTCTTTACTTTACTTCCTGTTTGACAGGAACGTAGTATCAACTTCTAGTTCGAAAGGAATCCCCGACCTCCTCTAGGATCGATCCAGAATACCTTGATCTCATTTGGCAAGTGTGTTGCCAAAGTGTGCGGCCCGTGAGCAGAAAAACAGGGTTGACGGCTGTCCTAAAATCGTCATCATACCCCCCTTGTACCGGTTATTGCAACATCCGGTCTGCGAGTTCTGGCACGCCATTCCCTTCGACCCTTCCAATCAAACCAACTTTTCCTCCGTCCTGTCCCATTCTGGAATATCTACTATTACTGTGGTAATTTAATGGCCCGTTTAGAACCGGTCCTTTCGAAGATTTTCGAACACGAGTAAGGTTTTGGGCGCATTATTTAGTACCAGTGCCGGATTTAGATATTGATAGGCCCTAGGCTATTTCAATTTTGAGGTCTTTTCAAGCCTTTTGGAGGCCCTTTTCTTAAGTTTTGAAGCCCGCTTAATGTTGAGGCCCTAGGCTTCAGCCTAATTAGCCTAATGGTAAATCTGGCACTGTTTGAGCGGCGAATTGCGTTGGACACACCAGTTCTCGTCTGATCACTGAAGTTAAGCAGCGCAACCCCAGCTAGTACTGACATGGGTGGCCGCTTGGGAAAACTGGGTACTGCTAAGACCCAAAAATCGTCGCATTAGGCAAGGCGCAAAATGAGACCGCAGGGTGACGCAGCCCTGCGAAATTCTGCTAGCAGGCAATCACTGTTACATTGAAAGCCATTTTAGTTGACGGAAATTGCAAACCAGTATCACCGTGCGGTGATTGCCTGCTAGCAGAATTTTGCAGGGCTGCGTTACGCTGCGTCACCCTGCGGCCTCATTTTGCGCCTTGCCTTAGTGTAGTGTCTGCGCAGTCTCTGCATAAGAACTATGCTGTGGACGGGGCTCTAATGACCTTGTAGTTGAAGGGCCCTAAAACACCAACAAACAACAACAACTGGCACTGCTTAGTTAGTACATTCAGGATTTTCACCTTGAACTCAATAGGTCCTCACGGAAGGCTCTAAAGTTGACGCCACTAAATAAAGCCCTTTGTTCCCAACTTGGTGGCTCAGTGATAGCACGCTGTAGTCGTGAGTCTGTGGTTGTAGGTTCGATCCTGTACGAGATTTGTGACTTTCTTGGATGAAAGGAAAGAAGTCCCAAATATGCCCCCTTTTCTCCTTTCGCAGAATAGGGTGACGTCTTTTGGATGATTTGGTGTAGTCATTTAACGTCGGCCTATTTACTTGTGATGATTTACTGACACCGGGGGGGGGGGGGCGAGCTCATACACCTAGGAATTTAGTTCTCTCTTTCAGGTGCAGGTGACAGTACACACCCCACGGAGTCAGCACTCTGACAGGTGGCTCCTTTGCCCTCAACTAAGTTATACTTGCAATATGCGAAAGTGATTGGCGCCCTAGGGCCCAGAGAAAGTCAGAGAGGTACGTCGTAACCAAACAACTCGTCTGCCAACTAGGTCGCCACGTGATACGAGTCACGTAGGTCAAAAAAGGGTCAATAATGGTTCTCGTTTCTTCTTGGTAGTAAGGGACTGCTCATAAATCTCGTGACCGCCGCGATGGCTCAACGCATAGGTCGTGCAGTCGAGTGATTTATGTATTGCCCTCTCGCTCTGCCAGGGATACAGTGAAACTCACGGTAACACCCCTTTTTTTCTAAATTTGAGGCCAATTAACTAGTAGTTAATCTGTCAAAAATAAATAGTGAACGGGACAGCGCCTTTGGTACAGGTGACTCTGTAACAGGATGTCCGAATTAATAAGGTTCCACTTGAAATCTTAAGATGCAATTATCACTGTCTTGTGGCCATCAGGATTAACTATAGTTCCTATCAAATAAGAATGCATTTTGTTTCTCTCGTGGGGTGGGTCCTGAATTCTGGTCAGCCAATTTCTTTTATTGGTGGAGAGGTACGACTCTGCTTGACAGACTCACTAGTTCCCCTTCAGATTAAGGAGATATTATTATTATTCCTAACCCCATTTCTAGCTTATGGCAGGGTGGGGTACCCATTTTCGTTGGTACCGAGAACACAAGGCAGGGCGAAGTGTTGAGCGGGCGCGTCATGTGGCTGCCGGCCGTCCTAATGCAGCACTCTCCACACTTACTTTACGTCGGGCTGACTACTTTCTGGGGTCGGGGGGTTGGTTGGTTTTTTAGGGCCCTCCAACTACAAGGTCATTAAAGAGGCTGGGGGGGGAAGCCAACTCCAAATGTACTGTCCGACGGAAGGTACAATTGGGGCTACTTTGGGTTCTAAAAAGGGCCCGTGTCTGTTTTGCCCCTAACTTAAAATGGCAGAGATAGAGAAAAGGGCCTTGTCTGTAGCCTGTCTAGGTGGTTCAGAGGTTTCGTTTCGTGCTTGCCTTGCGCTTCTTTTTTTGGTCGTCCGTCCGTGTCAGGTTCGATCCCGGCCGAGGTGAATGGCTTTTTTTTTTGGTTTGTTGGTGTTTTAGGGACCCTTCAACTACAAGGTCATTAGAGCCCCGTCCACTGCGTAGTTTGATGCAGAGACTGCACAGACACTACACTAATGCGACGGTTTTTGGGTATCAGCAGTACCCAGTTTTCTTAAGCGGCCACCCATGTCAGTACTAGCTTGGGGTTGCGTCGCTTAACTTCAGTGATCAGACGAGAACTGGTGTGTCCAACGCAATTTGCCGCTCGAGTGGCTTCTTGCCGGCGAGAAAGACAGCGGCCTTCAGTCGGATGGGCCATATGTGACCACTGTACGAAAGAGAACCCCTTTCACTATTACCGCTAACCCTATTTTGCCTATGGCAGGGTCGGGTACCCACTTTTGCCCCATTGGGACACGGTATTTTAAGCAGCTGGTTGTTCAACTAATGGTGCAACCCCTAAGTTTGACCTACTACTCTTTCGGGTACTCCACCGGCGCCAGGAGGCGGGCTATTACACCTGCAGATTTGGTTGAACTAGATACATAATTGCATTCCATGCAATAAGGACTCTTTTACAACAAGGGGCCACGGCTTTCCTTCCAAGGGACATCCTCTTTCTAGCCTGAAAGAAGCCAGACCACCTGGATCCAGCATCTAACTTGGAAGCTCCTTGTGCGTTATCGAGGCGAGTCAAAACGAAGCCTTTTTTATGTGGAATGAATGTATAGGCCCCTACGTGCAGTTCGGGTGTAGAAGCTGCCCCTTGGGGTCCGGTGAACGAAATTACCCCTAGGAAGGTAATAGGCCGATGTTAAAATTAGACGTTTCCAGTTCGTTCATGTGTATCCAAGATCAGATGGGATAAATGGTTCCCTAACTCTTTCAGGGGCGGATTTTTGTTTATTGGTGTTTTAGGGCCCATCAACTACAAGGGCTTTAGAGCCCCGTCCACTGCGTAGTTCTGATGCAGAGACTGCACAGACACTACACTAATGGGACGATGTTTGGATACTAGCGGTAACCAGTTTTCCCAAGCGGCCACCCATGTCAGTACTAACTGGGGTTGCGTTGCTTAACTTCAGTGATCAGACGAGAACTGGTGTGTCCAACGCAACTCGCGGCTCCTGCCCCGGTCTTGGGGGAACTCCCCACTCTGTGCTCTCGGTCTTGGGTGGGGGGGGGAACTCTCCAATCTATGCTTTTGGTCTTAGGGGACTTCCTTCATCAGTACTAACTCCCACGTCAGTACTAACTAGCAGGGCCGGCGCTGTATTTTGCGAGGCTCCGTGAATACATAAAGCGGGGCCCTTCTATCAATAGGTTCATTACTCCGAATGCGCGGGGCCCTGTGCTGTCGCACTGTTCGCACACCCAACACGCCGGATCTGCTTACTAGGGTTGCGTTGCTTAACTTCAGTGATCCGACGAGAACTGGTGTGTCCAACGCAATTGGCCGCTCCCTTCAGGGTGGGAAAAAGAGCCCTTACTATCATTGTACAGGTGACATTGCGCACGCGCAAACATTATCATACGGATACGACCACACGAGTCTGCTCCTTTTTCAATAAAGGGGCCACTGGAGGGTTCTCTCTGTCGCACATGTGGACGTACTGCAAACAGCCTGCTAAATGATCAGCCTGTGGCACTCCCAGTGGTTTCTCACTTCTGCTAAATGTAATTCATTCCGTGCTGAAGTGTGGGCTAACAGAGGACTGCATATTTAATAAGTGGCAGGGACGCTTCCCACACGGCAAATAAAAAACTTATTGCGAGATCGTTAAGATCCCCATGTTCATGACTCGAGGGGCCATTTTGTTCAAATATTGACTTCCAATTTTTTTTAAAAAAACCTACGTGGTTTAAGTGAATAGTTAAATGTTTTTAATGTAATCGTTAATTCTCATTTTAAACAATTTTTAGGTAATTAGACGGCGCCTGAGCCATCATCGACGTCATTTCACGTCGCTTGTTATACAGATAGCGGTTTGATTTGCTGATTGGTTAGCAGCGTATCTCTTTTTGCGTGGGTTCGAAACCAGTATGTGTACCTTTCTTTTATCAGAGGTGAGAGCCGATTTACCGATTTCAGGAGGAGGAGGAGGAGGAGCACCAACAGCGCCACATCTAGGTGTGAATGTGTTCATTTATGGACAGGTGACACCATCTGACCACTCGGAGTCACGACTTTAGCTCCAGGCTGACAGTAAGGTCACTTAAGGCCTTGTTGCACTTAAGGTTGTTGTTGCTGTTGGTGTTTTAGGGCCCTTCATCTACAAACGTCATTAGACCCCGTCCCCTGCATAATTCTAACGCACCCACCATGGTGGGGAGCGGCGAATTGCGTTGGACACACCAGTTCTCGTCTGATCACTGAAGTTAAGCAACGCACCCCAGCTAGTACTGACATGGGTGGCCGCTTGGAAAAACTGGGTACTGCTAATACCCAAACATCGTCGCATTAGTGTAGTGTCTGTGCAGTCTCTGCATAAGAACTATGCTGTGGACGGGGCTCTAATGACCTTTGTTTTTGAAAGGCCCTAAAACACCAACAAACAACAACAACAACCCACCATGGTGACTGTCTTTCTGGGCCCTAATGACCATTGAAGTCGATGGGCCCTAAAACACAAACATTAATTCTAATGCAGAGCCAGCACAGACACTACGCTGTTATAATGATTTTTGGGTATTAGCGGTACCCAGTGTTCCCAGGCGGCCACCCAGGCTGGAGTTGCGTTGCTTAAGTTCAGTGATCAGACGAGAACTGGTGTGTCCAACGCAATATAGCCGCCCGCTAATCATCTGTCAGGGTGAGACCGGCCCACCCAGGATAACGAGTTTTCCCTCTTGGGGGAGCTGTCGTCGTTAATTATTATAGTTTTTAAGTAGTTGTGGGCCGTTTTTCAGCTTTGCCCTGGTCCGAATTTGCTGTCCAGTTCAACCCAGTGATACTGGCTGAAGAGGAGAGTGAAGTAGTCATGGAATCTGAGAGCGCCTGAAGTGTCGTGCGTAGCGATGTTGGGCTCTTGAAGTTGAGTTCTTTATTCATGAGTCCCCAGGTGCAGGTTCGATTCCTGATCATTTGGGCAATAAAGAGGAAAGCCCCAAGCTGCTGGGAAATCGTGGGCCTGTGTCAGAGTGTGCGAGATGTCACCACTGCGCGGAAAAGAACCCATACTACATGGAGTATACAATATACGTATAGATCGGTAAATGTTCCGAGCTGTCGGAACTCGCCAGCCTTCTGAGTTAAGTCCAGTGCCGGATTTAGATATTGAGAGGCCCTAGGCTATTTCAATTTTGAGGCCCTTTTCAAATCCTTTTGAACCCCTTCTTTTTAAGTTTTGAAGCCCGCTAAGTGTTGAGGCCCTAGGCTTCCGACTAATTAGCCTATTGGTAAATCCGACACTGGTTAGGTCGGAGTTAAATAACCAAATTTGTCCTGTTGTAGTTTGCCAGTCCGTAGTCGGCCCTTCGGGGTCCAAGTGTAAGAGCACAGAAATGAGTTTATTAGTATTTATGGCCTATAGTCACCATAAACGCCTAGGGGCTATGAAAACACTGCAGCCCTGACCTGTCGTCGATAAATAGGTCGGGGTGGATCGAAAAGAGATTTTATTTTTTTGGGGGGGGGATGGGGGTCCTTCTTCCTCTCACCGCGTGAATTTCAAACGATGTGTACCATATGGCCTACCCATAAAGGCCCTTTCGACACTGCGTAATAAGACAGGCCGTAGAGTTCACGAAAGCAAACACAACCCTGTACGAGCCGGAAAAATGGGTAGATGTGGCGAAACATCCTCCTGGTGTAAAACCTCGCCAGAAGTGCTGATAAAATAAACACCCCAAATATGAGGGGCACTCAAGAGGACCACCTTCCTCCTCCTTCGAGCCGCTCCTCTGGAAAAGAGGGTGCAACCTAAATATTTTTGCCAAAATGGATAATGTAATATTTGTGGAAAATTGAAACGATTCTTGTGTGGTGGGTGGCTCGTTGCTCGTCCTGTTCATCGACGGAGCCCCATTTGGTGCCCCTTTTTTTGGGTAGAGAAACCTGGACCTAGCTCAAGTCAGGTCAGTCAACCAGTTGTGACAAATTTGAAGCCAGAAGGTGAGCACAAAGTAATGAGAGTTGTTTTTTTTAGATCACCTGAAATAAAAAGGTGGTTTTCTCTGTTGCAGTCGTTGTCGATGTTGTCGTCACTAAGCACTTCCATTTTCAAGCCATCAGTCAAGAGTCACGTGGTCACGCTGTTCTTAACTCGGAAAAATGGTCATTTTTGTGGATTTCCGCCATGAGGAATGCATTTTGAAGTGGACATCTACTGAATTTTTGCTCAGGTCTGTGGAATGTCATAGTGATCACGTTGGTGTCTTCAATGGTTTGGCATCAAATTGGACTTCTAGTGCCATATGTGGGGATTTTTTTTTTTTGGTGTGTGTAGAAGAGAGCGTTGGTTTGTATTTTTTATAACCCCGAAAAAAACGCTTATAAGCAACTCTTTAATAGCTGTTGGTAAGCAATCAGGCCATCGCTGCGCTGATTTTGAAAGCACAGTGGGTAAGAAATCAGTTTGGTGTCAAAGACTCTCTTCTACACACAAATTGAGCCTTCTACTACTTCACAGAGTTGAGAAGTTCACAAGTGGCGAGGGTCAGTCATAAACCACGTCTCATACCAAGACTCTACGTATTTTATTTAAAACTTTTACATCACACTGGGAACTTGCCTCGGGCTCTTCAACTACAAAGGTCATTAGAGCCCCGTCCACAGCATAGTTCTTATGCAGGGACTGCACAGACCTACACTAATGCGACGATTTTTGGGTATTAGCAGTACCCAGTTTTCC
>JAAFCE010006949.1:8298423-8322378 GCA_013389805.1 Trigoniulus corallinus
CCTCTCCACCCTGGTAGTAGTCTGACCCTCTCCACCCTGGTAGGGAGCGGCGAATTGCGTTGGACACTAGTTCTCGTCTGATCACTGAAGTTAAGCAGCGCAACCCCGGCTAGTGCTGACATAGGTGGCAGCTCGGGAAAACTGGGTACCATTAGTATCCAAAAATCGTCGCATTAGTGTAGTGTCTGTGCAGTCGTTGCATAAGAACTAGGCTGTGGACGGGGCTCTAATGACCTTGTAGTTGAAGGGCCCTAAAATACCAACAAAAGCAACTCCACCCTGGTAGCAGTCAGACCCTCTCCACTTTCGTAGTATTTAGCCCCTCTCCACCCTGGTAGTAGACAGCTCGTCTTCACCCTGGTAGTAGTCAGACACTCCACATACTGGCAGTGGCCTTGTGTGAGCTCCCCCCTTCACACTGGTAGTAGCCTGGCGTCACCTCTCCCATCCACAAGACAAACTGGCTAGTGTGGTAGTAGCCAGCCCCCTCCACACACTGGTGCAGTCTGATATTAATCTCCCCCACTGGTAATAACCCGCAGGCACCCCTCCCCGCATTGCTAGTAATCTGATGTCAACCCCCCCAACAGACAGATAATAGCCAGGTATCATGCCTTTACACACTTGTAGTAACCTAGAATCATCCACCCACACACAACCTGCTAGTAGCCGGCCCCTCCATTAGCCTTTTGCTATCCCCTCAGAAGTACACTGATAGTACCCTGATGTTAGCTGCTCCTCGTCACACATTGGTAACCTGGTGTTAGCTCCTCCCCGGCCACACTGGTAGCCACCTGGTGTTAGCCCTACACAGTGTTTTTGTTTTCGTTTCTTTGGTGTTTTAGGGCCCCTACGACTACAGTGATCATTAGAGCCCCGTCCACAGCGTAGTTCTAATACAGAGTCTGCACAGACACTACACTGTTAGGACGATTTTGGGTCTTAGCAGTACCCAGTGTTCGCAAGCGGTCACCCATGCTAGTACTAGCTGGGGTTGCGTTGCTTAACTTCAGACGAGAGCTGGCGTGTCCAACGCAATATAGCCGCTCCCCACATATTGGTAATAGCCTGGTGTCACTCCCCCTCCCTCCACACACATACACTGGTGTAGCCCGGTATTAACCGCCCCCACTCCAACACATCCGTAGACGTAGTAACCTTGTGTCACTTGCTGCCATACTGGTAGTAAACCTGGTAGGGAGCGGCGAGTTGAGTTGGACACACCAGTTCTCGGCTGATCACTGAAGTTAAGCAACGCAAGCCCAGTTAGTACTGACATGGGTGGTCGCAAAAAAAAAAAAAAAGCTGGGTACTGCTAATACCCAAAAATCGTCGCATCAGTGTGGTGCCTGATAAGAACTACACTGTGGACGGGGATCTAATGACCTTGTAGTCGAAGGGCCCTAAAACACCAACAAACGAACGAACAAGGCTCATCCGGGTAGGGCGGCCGCTTGGGAAAACTGGGTACCGCGAATATCCAAAAATCGTCGCATTAGTGTAGTGTCTGTGCAGTCCCTGCATCAGAACTACACAGTGGACGGGGCTTTAATG
The DNA here is from genome assembly GCA_013389805.1 of Trigoniulus corallinus. NCBI lineage: Eukaryota > Metazoa > Arthropoda > Diplopoda > Spirobolida > Trigoniulidae > Trigoniulus > Trigoniulus corallinus. Next base: position 8,299,978 of record JAAFCE010006949.1, read on the forward strand.
ACCTTGTAGTTGAAGGGCCCTAAAACACCAACAAACAAACAAGTAAACCTGGTGTCACTTAACGGATAGATTATGAATGTTGGAGGGGCACGCGTTGTTTTTCAAGACTGGCTTTTAATTTATGAATGACCCTCCTCCTTTCATCGTTGTCTTAACAAGAAGGCCAAGTACTAACTACAGACAGGTAACAATTGACAGTGGAGACATGGGCATGCCTATTAAAAAAAACCAGACTTTAATTCACCAGTTTTGTTTGGGTGGAGCTAAGAAAACAGTGGGTTTTCTGCAAGGTGCCTTGCCTTATTCATGTCCACCCTTCTCCTTCTTCTTATCCTCCTCCCATCAAAGAAATTGCCAAAAAATAAAGTTGTACACATGCGTAGATAATATATGGATCTAAAGGAGAGTGTGTGTGTACGTTTTTATGAATGGAGATTTAGTTTGCAAATTCACTTTCTTGCAATTGCCTTTAAGACAGTCTCTACATAGCTGTCATTAAATGTAGTAAAAATTATAATAGGATTTCGAAGTTGATGTTGTTTTGTTATTTTTTTTTTGGTAAAGAAAGGGTGTGGTGTCAGGAACTAACCTCAATTTTAAGCTATTATCCTCTCTCGCTCGCTCACATTTCGCTATATATTTTTTTTGATCTTTTGATAGGTGGAGGTGCGCAAAATGTGAATGAAGTGCAAGATATGGGTTTGGTTTGGCACACATGAACGAAGACTTAAAATTAAGGTAACTCCATCCCCTTATCCTTCAAGTTTGCCCTCTCTCGCCCTCCTCATCCTTTCTCTCTCTCTCCCTCTCCTTCCCCTCCCCTCCCCCCCAACCGCCAAACTCCAATGCTCTTCAAGAAAGTAAACTAAAGTCATGTTGTGGTTTTGCAGGCAAAAAAGAAATTAATGTGGTGATGATTGCTGTTGATGCAACTCCAGGGTCACAACTATAGAGTAAGGTTCTCCTGTGACTAAATAGCGGAAGGTCCTCCTGTTGGCAACCTTGCCACATAGTGCAAGCTTTCAGCTAACTACAGGGGGAGCGGCGAGTTGCGTTGGACACACCAGTTCTCGTCTGATCACTGATGTTAAGCAACGCAAGCCCAGTTAGTACTGACATGGGTGGTCGCTCGGGAAAGCTGGGTACTGCTAATACCCAATAATCGTCGCATTAGTGTAGTGTCTGTGCAGTCTATGCATTAGAACTATGCAGTGGACGGGTCTCTAATGACCGTGTAGTTGACGGGACCTTAAACTCAAACAAACAGCTAACTACAGGCGCCTGCGTAAGGTAGGATAGGGGATCCTGGTCAATTAATTGATTTCCGTTTTTAAGGGAGCGGCGAATTGCGTTGGACACACCAGTTCTCGTCTGATCACAGAAGTTAAGCAGCGCAACCCCAGCTAGTACTGACATGGGTGGCCGTTTGGGAAAGCTGGGTACTGCTAATAACCCAAAAATCGTCGCATTAGTGTAGTGTCTGTGCAGTCTCTGCATGAGAACTATGCTGTGGACGGGGTTGTAATGACATTTGTAGTTGAAGGGCCCTAAAACACCAACAAACAACAAATCCGTTTTTGAAAAAGTTTGTACCGGTGATAACGAACACTCCCCACAAGGGATTTGCTTCTCAACCGATGAAAAAGTTGTACTTTGGGTTCGGCTCTCGCCTTGGGTTACTCAGTGACCCATCTCGGTGACGTAGTGGAAGTTCGCTAGATAACTGTGTCAATGGTTCCAGATTCCATCCTGGACCAAAGTGAGTTGGCGTCTTTCCAGCGAGCGAACGACAAGGGAGCGGCGAATTGCGTTGGACATACCGGTTCACGTCTGATCACTGAAGTTCAGCAGCGCAGCCCCAGCTAGTACTGACACGGGTGGCCGCTTGGGAAAACTGGGTGGTGCTAATACACAAAAATCGTCGCATTAGTGTAGTGTCTGTGCAGTTTCTGCATCAGAACTACACAGTGGACGGGGCTCTAATGACCTTGTAGTTGAAGGGCCCTAAAACACCAACAAACAAACAAGCGAGCGAAAAAGAGAGGTACACAGAGAGGGTTGAGACACACTCACAGAGAAGGGGGAGAGAGACACACACAGATAGAAGGGGCCAGTTTCTTGTTTTGTTGGTGTTTAAGGGCCCTTCAACTGCCAGGTCAGTAGAGCCCTGTCCACTGTGTAGTTCTAATGCAGAGATTGTACAGACACTACACTAATGCGACGATTAGTGGGTATTAGTGGTACCCAGGTTCCCCAAGCGGCCACCCATGTTAGTACTAACTGGGGTTGCGTTACTTAGCTTCAGTGATTCGACGAGAACTGCTGTATCCAACGCAATACAGTCGCTCCCACGGAGAGGGAGGGAGACACATACACACAGAGGCAGGTCCCTCGTGCGCCTTCCGTCAGATGGAAAGTAAAGTCGTAGGGCCTTGGTACTGTGTACGATGTAACCACTGCACAGGAAAGAACCCTGCCGCCTCCCGGTGAAGGTAAAGTGCCTCAACGAACCAAAATAAGCGCAGAGTGGCAGCATTAGGTCGGCAGTGGGTTGCGTAAAAATACTGTCCAGCGCTGTGCCCCAATGGAACAAAAATAAGCACCTGACCCTGGCAAAGACGGGAAAATGGTTACTGATGATGACGTTCTCGGTTATCTTCGATGTAGGTTCGAGGCGGGTGGATTCCTCCAGGTGCGAAGGACAGTAAATTCATGGGCCCCCGGCGGGCTCGATACAATGTCAGCTGAGAGTAAAAGAACACTTTCTGAGTCGGTGGTTGCAGGTTCAACACTGGTTGAGGCTGGTATTTCGTTAGGGCGAGAGAAAGAGCGAAGGAATGTGCGAGTAAAAGACTACTACATCGATAACGATGTGCACTGACTTTTTAATCTGTGGTTTTTGGATCGGGCTTGGCCGATTTAGGGCCCTTCAACTACAACGGTCATTAGAGCCCCGTCCACTACGTAGTTCCAGTGCAGAGTCTACACAGACACTGCGCTGTTACGACGATTTTTTGGGTATTAGCAGTACCCATTGCTCTCAAGCAGCTACCCATGCTAGTACTAGCTGGGGTTGCGTTGGTTAACGTCCGGATCAGACGAGAACTGGCGTGTCCAATGCAATACAGTCGTTCCCGAGAACCTTTGAGCACACCCTCCGTCGAGTGAGGTTTTTTATTTGTTGGTGTTTTAGGGCCCTTCAACTACATAGGTCATTAGGACCCCGTTCACTGCACTGTTCTAAGGCAGAGTCTACACAGATACTACGCTGTTACGTTACCTGCAGTAACACACCAGCCGAGGATCGAACCTGGGTTTATGGAGTCACAAACCAAACGTGTTACCACCGAGCCAAAAAAATTGGTTACTTAGTCCTAGATCTTCCTATGCTGGGTAGCATATTGGTAGGTAGCCGACAATCTGGGGTCATGGTTTCACTTCCCATCCGATGGATCCAGTACGTTACCTTTATGAGCAAACCTTGGCTACTACCCAGAGAAGAAACAGGACGGTCAGATGACACGCGATCGGCATTTCCCTCGGATGAGGTTCCTTCCGAAGTGTACCCTTTCGGCAGGTGTGGGTGCCAGATATTAACCCTTCATGCAATAGAACACGTTATATCCGAAATTGGGGAAATCAGAATGTGTCAATCAGTGAACGATTTGTGGGCTCCATTTGTCACCCTATCCCCTCCCTGCTTTCTAAATTAATTCAGTGGTAGTTACTCGTAATAATTTTTTCGGAAAAAAAACCGAACCCCGTCCCCCAGGGTACAGGCGGTCAGCAGTTGCGGTTTGGTGATTTACGATTTGATGGGTGCAGCTAATGGTCAGCTATGAGCCATAAATTCACTAGTCGACGTTCCTTAATTGATATTGTCATCGTAAGTTCTACTAGATTAACGTATGCATCTACGCTGCTAGGCTGGCGTATATGGTAGAGAACAGGCCGGCTACACCTAGGTATAGATCATTGGTAATTTACCGATGTGTCAAAGAAACCGCACCAACGTACACGTATGTTTTATTTCGTGTAGTCCCTTCGGCCCGCCGCGGTAACGCACGAGGTAGTGTGGTTGATTACTTGCGTCCGTAGTTCCAGGTTGGATACTGCATCGGGGGGGGGGGGGGGGGGCTTCTTTAGGACGAGGGGCTTCTTTAGGACGAGATAGACACCCCGAGTGCCCCTTCCTTCGGAGAAGTAACGGGAACGGCTTATTGCGTTGGACACACGAGTTCTCGTCTGATCACTGCAATGGGTGGCCGCTTGGGAAAACTGGGTACTGCCAATACCCAAAAATCGTCGTATCAGCGTAGTGCCTGTGCAGTCTCTTTTCTTTTTTTTGTTCCGTTGGTGTTCTAGGGTCCTTCAACTACAAGGTCATTAGAACCCCGTCCACAGTGTAGTTCTTATGCAGAGACTGCACAGATACTAAACTAATGCGACGATTTTTGGGTATTAGCAGTACCCAGTTTTCCCAAGCGACCACCCATGTCAGTACTAATAAGTGTAGGTGTTGCAGCGTAGGTCGGCAGCCAGCTACGGAAAAATGCTGTCCAATATATCACCCGTGTGTCCACTCAGAGAGACAAGATGGGTGCCTTTCTGGGCGGGAAAAGGGTCCTTTCATGTGTAGTGGTGACATTTGGTGTTCACCTGTGACACTCGAAAAAATCCTTCACCGCAAGCAGGTGCCATACAGTTCGTTAGTTTCCTCCCATTTTGACCCTCTCCACCGACGACAGCTGAACGAGGTGGGTGTCAGACCGCTAATGTATTATCCCTTTTCCCGCCTATGGCAGGTTCGGGTACCCATCTTGTCCCTCTGCATGGACACAGGGCGATATATTGGACATAGTTTTTTTCTGCAGCCGGTTGCCGGCCAAAGCTGCACCCCTACGCTTATTTATCGTCGGTCTAGTGTTCGTTGGGGAATGCTACCGACGCCAGGGGGCGAGCTCCTACACCTGGAAATTTTGCCTCGTCTACCCGTTGCGTAGTAGAGGGTTCTTTTACATGCAAGTGCCATCGTACACCCACATGGGACCTCGGTTTTACTTCTCATCCGAAAGAAGGCACACTCGCGGTCTCTCTCTCGCCCGAAAGAAGCCGACCGACCCACCTCGGTCCAGGATCGAACCTAGAACTACTGACGCAGTTGCCGAGCGTGCGTGTAGCGTAGAAATAATGTGTGTTAATTTGGTCACCGACGCCAGGGGAGGCGACCTCCTACTCCACTAAAGGGTTCTTTTCCTTGTAGATGTGACATTGTACGCACCACACGGGTCCACGGCTTTACTTATATTCGAAGGAAAGTGCAGATTGTCAGGCCAGGATTGATCCGGCAACCATGAATTCAAGCACGTTGACCACTGAACCAATGTATAGGATCTTGAACCGGATATCCACGAAACACCAAGAGGGGTGCAGCATTGGGTGGAAGGTCAATGAAATCATATTACTGTCCAACTGTTCTGGGTTTTAATGGGACCCACCGCTGGCCCATAGACGGGTAAAGGGTAGGGAATGATGATCCAAAAGGGCCTTTTTCCTCATTGGGGTACGTTTCCTCCACTGACGCCAGGGCGAGAGCTCCTACACCTGCAAACTTTGCCGAACTATCCATTCCATGTAGTAAAGGAACCAGCCGACGGAAGACGCACTGGGGGCATGTGTAACTCTCCCAAAAGAAGCCAACCCACCTCGATACTGGATTCAGCCTGGAACCACGCAGTAGTCGAGTACGCTACCTCTGCGTCGCCTAGGCGGGTCAGTTTCTTCGCTTCGTTGGTGTTTGAGGGCCCTTCAACTACATAGGTCATTAGAGCCCCGTCCACTGCGTAGTTCTAATGCAGAGTCTACAAAGACACTACTGCTTCGACGATTTTGGGTATTAGCAGTATCAAGTGTTCCCAAGCAGTCACCCATGTTAATACTAGCTGGGATTGCGTTGATTAACTTCAGTGGTCAGTTGTTTGTTGGTGTTTTAGGGCCCTTCAACTACAAGGTCATTAGAGCCCCGTCCACAGCTTAGTTCTTATGCAGAGACTGCACAGACACTACGCTAATGCGACGATTTTTGGGTATTAGCAGTACCCAGTTTTCCCAAGCGGCCACCCATGTCAGTACTAGCTGGGGTTACGCTGCTTAACTTCAGTGATCAGACGAGAACTGGTGTATTCAACGCAGTACAGACCCTCGAGGAGGGTCAGACTCCAGGGATTATGCATCGATGAAATCAAAAAGATTGCCGCGTTGAGAATCGAACCTTGTGAACACGTATTCCTAAGGTGTGCACAATCACCACCACTTAATTAAGTGTCGTAGTCGAAAAAGGTTTGGCAATGGCGTCAGGCTGGTGAACTCGTTGGAATTAATAGCTTCCCCCAAAAACACTCCCTGATTAACACCTATGTAGGTCGGAAGTGGAACGCATTCGAAAAATTCCAAGAAAATTTGTAATTTGAGGTTTATAGCTACCATTGCAATATTTTGATGTGATTTGGGTGGTGATGCACCCTCACAAAAAATAGGCCGCACAAGAGACCGGAAGTCTGCACCACAAATGAAATAATGACCATGTCAACCAGTATCTGTCCATCTATCCTGCCCGGTGCATGACGGATGTTATCAACATCATTCCGAACCCATTTCTCTCCCTCTCACCCGGTAAAATGTAAACGAAGGGTCCCCCCCCTTTGGCGGGAGAGGTTGTATTGCGTTGGACACACCAGTTCTCGTTTGATCACTTGAGTTAAGCACCGCAACCCCAGCTAGTACTGACATGGGTGACCGCTTGGGAAAACTGGGTACTGCTAATACCCAAAAATCGTCGCATTAGTGTAGTGTCTGTGTAGTTTCTGCATAAGAACTATGCTGTGGACGGGGCTCTAATGACCTTTGTAGTTGAAGGGCCCTAAAACACCAACAAACAACAACAACCCAGCTAGTACTAACGTGGGTGATCGCTTGGGAACACTGGGTACTGCTAATAACCGAAATTCGTCGCAACAGCGTAGTGTCCACGCAGACTGCATTAGAACTAGGCGGCGGACGGGGTTCTAATGAGCGTTGTAGCTGAAGGGCCCTAAAACACCAACAGAACAAACCCAGTGGGACAAAAGCGGGTACCCGACCCTGCGAAGTTGAGTTGACTATATTAGAATGGTAAGGCCGGGTACATATTTGTCCCTGGGCAATTTTCCTCCTTTGACGTCAGGGGGGGCTAGCTTCTGCAGTTGGGACTTTTGCCGCTCTGGGTGTGTTTGTTGGTGTTTTAGGGCTCTTCAACTACAAGGTCATTCGAGCCCCGTCCACTGCGTAGTTCTAATGCAGAGACTGCACAGAAACTACACTAATCCGACAATTTTTTGGGTATTATCGGTACCCAGTCTTCCCAAGTGGCCACCCATGTTAGTACTAACTGGAAATGCGTTGCTTAACTTCAGTGATCAGACGAGACCTGGTGTGTCCAACGCAATACGCCGCTCCCTGCCGCTCTGGGACTTTAGCAGCTAGTGATATTTTTTTTCCCGCCTATAACAGGGTCGGGGGCACCCATCTTTATTACTCTGGATGAACACATGGGTGATCTGTTGAACTGTATTTCTATGCAGCCGGCTACCGACCTAAACTGCAACCCCCTATGTTTATTTATCGTCGGCCTGCTGTTCGTTGGGGCACTCCACCAACTCCAGGACTGCGAATACCCAAAAATTGTCATAACAGCGTAGTGTCCGCGCAGACTCGGTATTAGAACTACGCGGTGGACGGGGCTCTAATGACCGTTGTAGTTGAAGGGTCCTAAAACACCAAACCCCGTTTGGTGTATCCTCTTGTCCAAAATCAGTCGACTGTAGCGACCAGGATCGATCCTACAACCATGGACTCAGGAAGTATGGTATCTCTCATTACGTATTTTAAAATATTATTTAATTTGAGTGTTTCAAAATTTTGATTAAAATCTTGCAGAATTCATGGCGTCTTGATGCTTTTCGTCAAATTAAACATCAGATAGTTGAATTACCGCCTCAGCAGGGAACAGGTGAGGTACTCTGAAGGCGGTCAGTTCTAAAACCTGTTTTAATGAGTTAACTAATAGAATTCTTACCGTTCTCTAGCATAAATTAAATCTGTAAAACCTGCCACTGAACCTCAGGAGGTATGGTAATTACATCCCTCATATTATCACCAGATAATACACCGGTAAAAACTACCCATTTTAACGAACGTCGATTCTATGGTGTAGAGTACCCGCCTTCGGCAATTCTTTTGACCACACCAGGTGTGCACAGTCGCGCACAGGTAAAGTGCTTGACTCATGCGTACGATCCTTGCCGCCCCGGGCAGTTTCTTTCGAGCAACAGCGTCAAGTGGCCTTTCGTCCAACGAAGCCCGGATGATATGTAAGATGTCACCACTACGCGGAAAATAACCATCCTTACAGCATCTCCTAGCCCGTTCCCCGCCTATGGCAGGGTCAGGTGCTCATCTTACACCACTGAATGGACACAAGGGTGATATCTTGAGCGGTATTTTTCCGCAGCCGGGTGCCGACCAAAGTTGCAACCCCCTATGCTTATTTATCGTCGCTCTACTGTATGTTGGGGCACTCCACCGATGCTGGGGGGCGAGTTCCCACACCTGGGAATTTTGCCTCCTCTACCCGTTTCATAGTAGAAAGGCTTCTTTTCCGTGCAGTAGTGACATCGCACACACGACACGGGACCCCGGTTTCACTTCTCATCAGAAGGAAAACGCGCTCGTTGTTTTTCTCTCGCCCGAAAGAAGCCAACCCACCTTGATCGAGTATCGAACCTAGAACCACCGAGGCAGGTCGGAAAATAACCTTTCCTACATGGAATAAAATATGCGGGTAGAACGGCCAATTTTCAAGGAGCTGGCCCTGTGGCGTCTAAAAAAGAAAGTACCACAAGCGATTGTGACATTGGATCGGCAGCCGGCTGCGTAGAATTGCCGTCGAATACATCGCCCGTGTGGTCCCACCTCCGACAAGATAACGTTCCCGACCCTGCCATAGGCGAAAAATTGCGTTGGCCACACCAGTTCTCGTCTGATCACTAAAGTTAAGCAGCGCAACCCCAGCTAGTACTGATATGGGTGGTCGCTTGGGAAAACTGGGTACTGCTAGTATCCAAAAGTCGTCGCATTAGTGTAGTGTCAGTGCAGTCTCTGCATCAGAACTACACAGTGGAATGGGGCTTTAATGACCTTTGTAGTTGAAGGGCCCTAAAACACCAACAAACAACAACAACGGAAAAGGGGCAAGGGTCAAGTCTAAACGCCCATTTTTAACCCCTCACTTCAAATACTTTTCAGTACGACTATTAACTTCCCGAAGGCCATGGTAGTTCCCCTCTCGTAGTAAGAAATTCAGGGCTGTTAGGGCCTATTTTGGAAGAGTTCTACCCCTTGTTGCAATTCCTTCAACACCACGTTATCCTACCCAGGAGTACATTTAGAACTGCCCTACTCTCAAATTTCTTTATTGCCGAGTGGGCACCTGCAGTTCGTCAGTACTCAACCCTGTGATAATCGGGCAGGTGGTGCGGAAGGAAAGAGGCAACAGCGGTAGGAGAGTTTTCACCTCATTCACCGCCCTCACCATTTCAAACCCGACTTAATCGTGAGTCTCAGGGTTGGGGCAAATCGAGGAACAATTCAAGAGGGAGAAGAACCCCAGGACTACTGTCCCGTACAAGAATAACGTGATGATGTAGAATTCATAATTCGTCACGCTTGACCACTGACATCATGAAACCCCTTTCATCGTCCTTTGTTCCAACACAAAATTGACATAACACGTTAATTTATGAACCGTCTACGCGTGACGCATCCTGTCTGGACTCGTCCTCACTCAGGACGTTTCTTCACATCTCACGTCGACCTGGGTCACCCCCCCTCCTCCCGTCACTATTCAAAAGTAAGATTTGTTGTCCTTGTCCCGTTTTCAAGTTTCGGAGGTCATCTTCACTTGACCTTTCTGGTACTTGATTACATTTTACAACATCCATTCTGCTTTTGTAGACAAAAAGAGACACCATTTGTCTACGTCACAATTTTCGGCATATCAACCCGCAGGCGCAGAGTGAGCGTCCTGGACGATTGCGTCAGCGGTTTCTGTTCAATCCTGGATCAGTGTGGTTTGCCTTCTTTCGGGCGCGAGAGAGAGAGAGAAAGAGAACGACAGAGGGAGAATCAGGGAGGGGAGAGGAAGAGAGAGAGAGAGAGAGGGGGGGGGAAGAGAATGTCCCACGTGTGCCTACTTCCGGATAGGAAGTGAAGTCGTGGCACCGTGCGGTTCCTACGTTGTCACCATTGAACGGAAAAGAGCCAGTTTTACATGGAACATGTGGAGCGACTACATTTCCAGGTGTAGAAGCTCCCTCCCTGGAGTCGGAGGGAGCGGCGAATTGCGTTGGACACACGAGTTCTCGTCTGATCACTGAAGTTAAGCAGCTCAACCCCAGCTAGTACTGACATGGGTGGCCGCTTGGGAAAACTGGGTACCGCTAATACCCAAAAATCGTTACATTAGTGCAGTGTCTGTGCAGTTTCTGCATTAGAACTACGCAGTGGACGGGGCTCTAATGACCTTGTAGTTGAAGGGCCCTAAAACACCAACAAACAACAACAATGGAGTCAGAGGAGGAAAAGTGCACCAATGAAGACCCGTATGCACACGGCCTTAGTACAGTTTTTTCTAGGGCACTGCAACTTCTCTTGATACCTCTAGGTAAGCTATTGATTCCATTCGATCCTCTGGGTGTGGACCGGAACTAGAAATTCGTGGCGAAATATTTTCATCCATCCTCTGACGTGGAACGGGAACAAGTAAGAGTGAGGGGCAATGATTTTTCATTTGGGCCTGCTGTCTACAGCGATCCTTCGAAAGACAATGGTTGGAGGATCAACTTTCCCGACAGGGATGTCCACAGGGCTGCTTCCATCTCAGAGGGGAAGTGAAGAAGGGCTCTTCGTGTGGTGTGCACGATGTCACCTCTACAGGGAAAGCAAGTCATCCTAAATGGATTTCAGCAAAATCGCCAGGCGCATGAGGGCGCTTCCAGGCGGCAGTATAAAGAATATTGTCCACTGGCCGACGTGAAGTAAACAGGGGTACATTTGTAGATTGGTAAAATTCCGTGGTGTAGGGGCTCGCCCTTCCTTCTGGCCTCTTGGAGGAAAAGTGTTCCAACGAAGAAAGGGATTGGCTTATTCGTTTGGCACACTAATTCTCGTCTGATCACTGAAGTTAAGTAACACAACCCCAGCTAGTACTAACATGGGGTGCCACTTGGGAACATTGGGTACCGCTAATACCCAAAAATCGTCGCATTGGTGTAGTGTCTGTGCAGTCTTTGCATTACAACTACGCTGTGGACGGGGCTCTAATGATCTTGTAGTTGAAGGACCCTAAAACACCATCATCATACCCTTATCGCGCCTGTTTCAGGGTCGGGTCTGCGGGTTCTAGCCCTTCACTGCTGTTTCGTTTGTTCGTTTGTTGGTGTTTTAGGGCCCTTCAACTACAAGGTCACTAGAGCCCCGTCCACAGCATAGTTCTTATGCGGGGACTACACAGACACTACACTAATGCGACAATGTTTGGGTATTAGCAGTACCCAGTTTTCCCAAGCGGTCACCCATGTCAGTACTAGCTGGGGTTGTGTTGCTTAATTTCAGTGATCAGACGAGAACTGATGTGTCCAACAATTCGCCGCTCCCTCCACTCCCGTCTATCTCCCACCAGGTCCCCATCCACCCCACACACTGCCAATGTCCTTATGGACAACCTGTTCCCACGTCTACTTGGGTCTCTTCCCCTGCCCCGGGTGCTACCGACCACCTGCATTCCTGGCAAGGACCTAACGAGCTCCTCCTCCCCTCTTCTCATGACGTGTCCATGCCACCTCAGCCTATTCTCCCTCATTTTTTCTGCGATGTTCACCACCCCCAGGCTACCTCTAATATACTCGTTCCTAATTCTATCAGCTCTCGACACGCTACTCGTGTACCGCAGCATTCGCATTTCGGCCACTTGCATTCTATTGACGTGGCTCTTCCTTACTGCCCAACACCTGTAGAACTTCCCCCGACGATAAACGGCGATTTTCAGCATTTGGTTGCCAGCCGGTTGCGTTCCCGGTTACTCAACGCTGCCAATGAGTACCCTACCCCATCATAGTCAGTTTCAGGCCTAAACCCCACCCTAGAGGACCCTCTCCGCGCGATTTTAACACGTTTGAGCCTTGATAAGAAGACCGGATGTGAGGAAAAACTAATAAAATCAACTGATTCCGAATCAATTAGACGTTAGTGTAGTGTTGATACGAAGCTGTTCCTAAGCGCAATGTAAATAGTGGAAATACGTCGTAAAAGTTGCAACGTAAAAGTGGTTGTGGTGGTGAGAGTGAAAATGACGTCACTGCAACGCCCATTTCCCATCAACTTGTCATGTCTACCTATTTGTCTACTTACAGACTGATGTGATAACATTGATCTCAAGAGTCCGATGACGCAAAGGACCCCCAACCATATCACCATCACTTCACACGTCAAGTAATCGACGATAAGACTCCGTAAGTTTACGCTATACATATTTGATGATGACGTTGACGACACGTGGCGGCTACTGTTTTTAATTAATAGTTTGAAGGGTTAAGCTCGCCTCGGTGGCGAAGAGGTAGCGTGCTCAACCACTGTTTCAGGAGTTCGGGGCACGATAATGGATTGAGGTGGGTTGATTTCTTGTTGGCGAGAGGCCCAGAGTGGGCCTTCCGTTTGTTTCGTCGATGTTTTAGGGCCCTTCAACTACAACGGTCATTAGAGCCCCGTCCACTGCGTAGTTCTAATGCAGAGTCTCCACAGGCACTACCCTGTTACGACGATTTTGGGTATTCGCAGTACCCAGTGTTCCCCAGCGGTCATCCATTCTAGTACTAGGTGGGGTTGCGTTGCTTAACTTCAGTGATCAGGCGCGAACTAGTGTGTGCAACGCAATACAGCAACTAGTAGGACCTCGTTCTAGGCGTAGGATCTCGCCCCCCCTTCCAGACGTCGGTTGTTGTTTGTTTGTTGGTGTTTTAGGGTCCTTCAACTACAGGGTCATTAGAGCCCCGTCCGCAGTGTAGTTCTGATGCAGAGACTGCACAGACACTACACTAATGCGACGATTGTCGGATACTAGCGGTACCCAGCTCTCCCAAGCGGCCACCCATGTCAGTACTAATTGGGGTTGCGTTGCTTAACTTCAGTGATTAGACGAGAACTGGTGTGTCCAGTGCAATTCGCCGCTTCCCCCGGCGTCGGTGGAGTGTCCCAACGAACATTAGATCGACAGTAAGTAAGTACAGTGAAACCTGTCAACTGGACCACCTCCAGAAGCGCACCACCTGTATTAGCGGACCTGAACGGTCCAGCACCAAATAGGGCTCCATAGACTTACCCTATAAATTTTCTCTCTAAGCGGACCACCTGTCTAACGCGACCGGGACCACTGCAAATTCGGTCCCGAACCTTAGCAGACCCTGCATAAGAGGACCACAAAAAGTAAATTTCGCCAGAAGTTGTGCTTCCGCTTTGACAAGTTTGTTTGCACGGGTGAGTCAAAAATGTCACTGTGCCTCTTATGGGCATGCTGTGCAATGTGTCATTGGCTTTTTGTAGCAAACAGCTGCTTCGGCGTCCATTTCTTGCCTGCGCTGGCTCTGATTGGTTGGTTGGTTGTTGGTGTTTAAGGTCCCGTCAACTACAAGGTCAGTAGAGACCCGTCCACTGCATAGTTCTAATGCATATACTGCACAGACACTGCACTAATGCGACGATTATTGGGTATTAGCAGTACCCAGCTTTCCCGAGCGACCACCCATGTCAGTACTAACTGGGCTTGCGTTGCTTAACTTCAGTGATCAGACGAGAACTGGTGTGACAACGCAACTCGCCGCTCACCTGCTGGCTCCGATACATGTGCTCAGCAGCAGAGATGAAGACCTTAACACTGAAAGAAAAAAAATGATCTATGTAAATGTATGCATATTGGGGGGCATTCATGAAGTGTAAGGAGGTACCTCCACAAGCGGACCACCTGTGTAAGGGGACCGCCTGTCCGGGGTCCCGCAGGTGTCCGCTTATACAGGTTTCACTGTACTGTATAGAGGCTGCAGCTCAGGTCAGCAGCATGTTGCGTAAAAATACCGCCCAACAGATAGCCGATGTTTTCATTCAGAGGGGTAAAGATGGGTACCCAATCATGCCATAGGCGGAAAATGAGCTAGATGACTTTCAACTGCTAAATGCCAAGAAAGATGCGAGCGGCTGGTAATTTTGCCAAATAGCAGTACACCTTTCCATATATAAGAGGTTCTTCAGGACTGTATCATGGTGAGCCGCAGACATTCCTATCACCACTTCAACCTTTTTCCGCCTATGGCACGGTCGGAAACCTATTTGTTCCGCCGGACCAGGGGTGCTCCGCTTATTGCAATGTCGGGCCGTCCACCCCATCCACTATAATGTTCTGCCTCACAGCATGTTTCATTCTAATCCCGAAAAGATCCAGTCCTTGGATCTAACCAAATCTTTCTTTCCTTTCTTATCATATGCCCTGACTTTATTCTCCCCTCACTCCCAAACTACCCTTAACTTTATCTGTTCTTGACATTCCAGTGCCCTTACACTTTGATCCATACAATAGAGGTTGTTTAACCTCTGCCTTGTAGAACAACTACCTATTGACCTTCATCCCTCCAAAACGGAACCTATGGATCACAGATTACGTTGGACACACCAGCTCTCGTCTGATCACTGAAGTTAAGCAGCGCAACCCCAGCTAGTACTAACATGGGTGGCAGCCTGGGAAAACTGGGTACTACTAATACCCAAAAAATCGTCGCATTAGTGTAGTGTCTGTGCAGTCTCTGCAATAGAACTACGCTGTGGACGGGGCTCTAATGACCTTTGTAGTTGAAAGGCCCTAAAACACCAACAAAAAAACAACAAATGGGTACTACTAATACCCAAAAATCGTCCCAGTAGTGTAGTGTTTGTGCAGTCTCTGCATTAGAACTACGCTGTGGACGGGGCTCTAATGACCTTTGTAGTTGAAGGGCCCTAAAACACAACAAAAAACAACAAATGGGTACTGTTAATACCCAAAAATCGTCCCAGTAGTGTAGTGTTTGTGCAGTCTCTGCATTAGAACTACGCGGTGGACGGGGCTCTAATGACCTATGTAGTTGAAGGGCCCTAAAAAACACCAACAAAAAACAAATGGGTACTGCTAATACCCAAAAATCGTCCCAGTAGTGTAGTGTTTGCGCAGTCTCTGCATTAGAACTACGCTGTGGACGGGGCTCTAATGACCTTGTAGTTGAAGGGCCCTAAAACACCAAACAACGAGAGAACTACGCTGTGGACGGGGCTCTAATGACCTTGTACTTGAAGGGCCCTAAAACACCAACAAACAACGAGACGAATTACATTCATTTGGCATATTTTTGGTGGATGCCCGGCTAAAGACTTCATGGATACTTGCGACCCTGCTATAGGCGAGTAAAATGGGGTTAAAAGAAGCAGAAAAAGACATTGACTATAGAGTTTCTTGCCGAACAACATTTGGTTAGTTAATTGCCGGTGCCGTCCACGCATCGATGTTGACTTAAGATTTTTATCTTAGGTCATTTTCTTTGTAAGGCTTTTGAATAGTTTATTTCTTACAGGCGTTCATCACTGACAAGAAAATAATAAAGAAAAGCGTTTGAACTTCTTGCACACCTCTTTGTGGCGAAGATCGATATCAGATCCTGTTTTTTACCTGATCAGGGTTGAAAGGGCAACATAGCAGGTGAGCTCAGTAAAGTACACTTTGTTACTAAGGGTCAATCGAATAGTGTCTAACCACAACTACTACCGGTAACAAAAATGGACACTGAACTGATAGCCTGTTATCAATTATTCAAACTGCCACGGTCATTCCCTGCTGATTTCAGCACGTTCAAGCACATTTCTTGAGCGCCTGGGTCGATCCTGGTCAAGTAACACAGACAACCCAAGTGAACATTCAACCGACCAAGAAGGAAAGCCTAAGGGAGGATCGGTTGCCCATCTTTGTCCCTCTAGATGGACGCATGGGCGGGCGATCTGGTGGATGGTATTTTTATGAAGCCGCTGCCGATTTTAACTGCAATCATCCCTATGATTATTTTTCGTCGGTTTGCTGTTCGTTGGGACACTCCACCGAACTCCTACACCTGGGAATTTTGCCTCATCTATCAGTTTCATACTGGAGAGGGTTCTTTTCCGTGCTGCGAGGACACCGCAACCCGCACGGTAGGGCACGAGCTTTGTTTCCCATCCCATCCGACGAAAGACGCACTCTGAACTTCTTTCGCCCGACAGAAGCCAACCTCACCGCGATCCAGCATCGAACTTACACCCACTGATGCAGTAATCGACGGCGCTACCCGCTGAACCACCTGTTGTTGGTTGTTGTTTGTTGGTGTTTAAGGTCCCGTCAACTACAAGGTCATTAGAGACCCATCCACTGCATAGTTCTAATGCATAGACTGCACAGACACTACACCAATGCGACGATTATTGGGTATTAGCAGTACCCAGCTTTCCTGAGCGACCACCCATGTCAGTACTAACTGGGCTTGCGTTGCTTAACCTCAGTGATCGGACGAGAACTGGTGTGTCCAACGCAACTCGCCGCTCCCCCTGTTATTGGTGTTTTAGGGCCCTTCAACTACAAAGGTCATTAGAGCCCCGTCCACAGCATAGTTCTTATGCAGAGACTGCACAGACACTACACTAATGCGACGATTTTTGGGTATTAGCAGTACCCAGTTTTCCCAAGCGGCCACCCATGTCAGTACTAGCTGGGGTTGCGCTGCTTAACTTCAGTGATCAGACGAGAACTGGTGTGTCCAACGCAATTCGCCGTTCCCCCGATCAACCACCGAGGCAGTGTAAAGTAATCATCATACCCTTATCCCGCCTGTCGCAGGGTCGGGTCTGTTGGCCATAGCCCTTCACTCCCGCCTATCTCCAACCAGATGGGAGCGGCGAGTTGCGTTGGACACACCAGTTCTCGTCTGATCACTGAAGTTAAGCAACGCAAGCCCAGTTAGTACTGACGTGGGTGGTCGCTTGGGAAAGCTGGGTACTGCTAATACCGAATAATCGTCGCATTGGTGTAGTGTCAGTGCAGTCTATGCCTTAGAACTATACAGTGGATGGGTCTCTAATGACCTTGTAGTTGATGGGACCTTAAACACCAACAAACAAACAAAAAAATCCAACCAGATCCCCGTCCAACCCCAACACACCATTTCACTACCATATCCTTACGGACCACATGCTCCCACGACTGCTTTCGTTTCCCGCTGCCCTGGGTGCTTCCAACCACTTGCATTCCTGCAATGGACCAAATTAGCTCCTCCCCTCTTCTCATTACGTGGCCATACCACCTCAATCTACTCTCCCTCACTTTTTCCGCGATGTCCCCCATCCCTTGGCTAACTAATATACTCAATCCTAATTCTATAAGCTGTCGACATCCCAATCATGTGCTGAAGCATTTGCGTTCTATTAACGTGGCTCTTCCTCACTGCCCAACACTCTGATCCATATAGCATAGAGGGCCTAACCACGGCCTTGTAAAACTTCCCTTTCAACTTGATTGGGACCCTCGTATCGCACAGGACTCCACTTACCTGTGTCTACTTCAATTATCCCCCATTGATTCTATGGGTTAAATCTGAATCTATCTCCTCATTGCTCCGAAACACTGATCCTAAGTACTGCACCTATTGGACCTGTGTCACCTTTGTCACAACTCTTTTCCTGTCCTTCCCAACTGAGGATGCCCCGATTTTTGTTCGTTGGTGTTTAAGGTCCCGTCAACTACAAGGTCATTAGAGACCCGTCCACTGTATAGTTCTAATGCATGTACTGCATAGACACTACACTAATGCGACGATTATTGGGTATTAGCAGTACCCAGCTTTCCCGAGCGACCACCCATGTCAGTACTAACTGGGCTTGCGTGGCTTAACTTCAGTGATCAGACGAGAGGATGCCCCGAGTTGGCTTTCCACCGGATGAAAAGTAAAACCTAGGTGCCGTGTGGTGTACGATGGCATTTGAACATAATAGAACCCTCTCAAGTATGCAACGGGTAGATGAGGCACAATTTCCAAGTTTAGGAGCTCGCGGCCCCTGGAGTGCCCCAAACCAAGAGCAGACCGACAAGAAATAAGCATAGAGGTTGCAGCTTTGGCCAGCAATCGGTTGCGTAAAAACCTTGTCCAATATATCCCTCTTGTGTCCACTCAGACGGACAACATGGGTAGCCGACCTTGCCATAGGCGGGAAAAGGGGTTAGGAGTTGCGCATGCGCGTTTCATGTGCCTTCATGGTAATCCATTTCTGATTCTTTCTTTTTATTTTGTTGGCGTTTCTAGGGCCCTTCAACTAAAAGGTCATTAGAGCCCCGTCCACTGTGTAGTTGTAATGCAGAGACTGCACAGACACTATGCTAATATTTTTTTGGGTATTAGCGGTACTCAGATTTCTTAACCGGCCACCCATGTTAGTACTAGCTGGGGGTGCGTTGGGAGCGGCGAATTGCGTTGGACACACCAGTTCTCGTCTGATCACTGAAGTTAACCAGCGCAACCCCAGATAGTACTCACATGGGTTTGTTTGTTTGTTTGTTGGTGTTTAAGGTCCCGTCAACTACAAGGTCATTAGAGACCCGTCCACTGCATAGTTCTAATGCATACACTGCACAGACACTACACTAATGCGACGATTATTGGGTACTAGCAGTACCCAGCTTTCCCGAGCGACCACCCATGTCAGTACTAACTGGGCTGGCGTTGCTTAACTTCAGTGATCAGACGAGAACTGGTGTGTCCAACGCAACTCGCCGCTCCCTACTGACATGGGTGACCGCTTGGGAAAACTGGGTACTGCTAAGACCCAAAAATCGTCGCATTAGTGTAGTGTCTGTGCAGTTTCTGCATAAGAACTATGCTGTGGACGGGGCTCTAATGACCTTTGTAGTTGAAGGGCCCTAAAACACCAACCAACAACAACAAAATAGGGGTGCGTTGCTTAACTTCAGTGATCAGACGAGAACTGGTGTGTCTAACGCAATAACCACTCCCATTTCTGACCCTATTCCACCGGGGTTTTATTTTTTAGGTTTTCGGCCGCTTCCGCTTGGCCCATGTCGAATTTCGTGGTCACCCGGGCCGACAATGATAGGTAACGGATTTCTGAAGGAAAAAGAGAGGCTTGTTCCGGATTTAGACTCACAGATACACGATTTTGAAACAGTGCTTGGGTAATCAAGCTTGGTGAATTATTTTTGAATGGGCGTTTTAAAATTATCATTATTATTATTATTATCACTTTATCATTGATAACAGCAACCGAAACTAATGTTGAATTGATTAAAAGAGTGGTGATTAAGGTAAGTATTTAATTTATTGTTTTTTTTTGTGTGTGTGATCCGGATGCTGGTGCGTCATGACTGGTAAGTAGAGTGCACGCCATATTGTTAATCTAACATATCGGGCTCAATTATAAATTTATGTTTGATGATGATCTCATGTCGCGATGATTGCCTTGTTTGTAATGTGATAAGTTGTGTCGAATTCTAGAAAGCTTCCTTGACAAATAATGACTTTCATCTGTACACGAATTAGTAACTACTAACCGTTTTCCGCCTATGGCAGGGTCGGGAGCGGCGAATTGTGTTGGATTGATTGTTTGATTGTTGGTGTTTTAGGTCCAATCAACTACAAGGTCATTAGAGACCCGTCCACTGCATAGTTCTAATGCAGCGATTCTCAACCTTTTTTTTCGTCACGGTACATTTTTAATAATTTAAAAATTCGGCGGCACACTAACAACGACAACACTTTTCTGGGCACAAAATCGCGAAAGAAAATATATAAGTTGTAACCTAACCCTATGCAAAAACAAATACTGGACCGAGATGGGGGGAGCGGCGAGTTGCGTTGGACACACCAGTTCTCGTCTAATCACTGAAGTTAAGCAACGCAAGCCCAGTTAGTACTGACATGGGTGGTCGCTTGGGAAAGCTGGGTACTGCTAATACCCGATAATCGTCGCATTAGTGTAGTGTCTGTGCAGTCTATGCATTAGAACTATACAGTGGACGGGTCTCTAATGACCTTGTAGTTGACGGGACCTTAAACACCAACAAACAACAACAACCGAGATGGGTTGGCTTTTTTCGGGTTTGAGAGAAGGCCTGAGTGCGCCTTCTTTCGGATGAGAAGTAAAACCGAGGTCCGGTATGGTGTACGATAGTACCTGCACGTGAAAGAACTCTCCCTATTATGGAACGGGTAGAGGAAACAGGTACTCGCCCCTTCCCCCGGCTTCAGTGGATGTCCCAATGAACAGTAGCAAGACGATAAATAGCATAGGGATTACAAATTTGGTCAGCAACTAGTTGTCCAATATATCGCTCTTGTGTCCACTCAGAGTGACAAAACGGGTACCCGACCCTGCCATAGGCAAGAAGAGGGTTAGAAGTTACTTGTAACCTAGCCCTATGCACACATCAAGCGGGTTACTAGTAGAAGGGCTTTGATAGCCAGTAGTGAGAACTGAAATATTTATGCCCATGGGTTCAGGCAGTCCGTCCTAGGAATGTAGAACCTATTGAACTACTTGTCTGACGTCATTTATGTATGGATATTCCCAGTGGCGGCACATTTCAGGAATCTCACGGCACACTAAAGTGCCACGGCACAGTGGTTGAGAATCGCTGTTCTAATGCATAGACTGGATTCTGGATTCATTTAATGGGTTGGGGAGTTCGCCAAGCAGCCTTAACAGGGCGAACCCTTAGGAGGCTGCTCGCGGGAGATGAGGAGGTAGGTAGTGGACATAGGAGAGGGGAAATTTGCAGCAGCCAGCGTTCTTTACCAACCACCCATGTTGGTACTAACGTGGGCTTGCGCTGATTAACTTCAGTGATCTCATGACAACTGGTGTGTCCAACGCAACTTGGCTGCACATTGAGACTATTTTTGGCAACGCAACTAATGCGACGATTTTTGGGTATTAGCAGTACCCAGTTTTGAATTGTGTTGGTCACACCAGTTCTCGTACGATCACTGAAGTTAAGCAACACAACCCCAGCTAGTACTGACATGGGGGCCCGCTTGGGCACTGGGTACCGCTAATACCCAAAAATCGTCGCATTGGTGTAGTGTCTGTGCAGTCATTGCATTACAACTACGCCGTGGATGGGGCTCTAATGACCTTGTAGTTGAAGGGCCCTAAAACACCAACGAACCAAAACAATGGCAGGGTCGGGTACTCATCTTTGCACCCACAGGCAGCTCATGGGGCAGGCAAACCTAGAAGGCTGCCTAGGGCGTCAAATTTCAAAGGGGCGGCTAATTTCAGAGGTACTTCCTTGCCATGCAGTCTATCGATCATTTAAAATGTTCATAGTCCTGGGGTTCCCAAACTTTACTGATTGGTGGGGCCTTTCCAAAAGGTTGGCTTTCTCGAGGCGCCTTGTTGCAGAGTCATAGCAATGCGTTGGCAATGGGGCAAATGCCAAGGGCGTGATTTAGAACTGCAAGCTCGGATGATTTGGAACTGCATTAAATTTAAAGGGGGGCGGCGATAGACCGACTTGCCTAGGGCGCCTGAAACTCACGAGCTGGGTCTGTTTGTACTTCTGGATGGACACTTGGGCGATCTATTGAACGATATTTTGGCTCAGTCGACTCCCGAAAAAAGCTGCAGTCCCTGTCAGTGTGAGGCGACTTTACGGCAAATAAAGGCCTACGTACGTGTACCACGTCTGCTTAGGACAAGAAACAGGGGAAGGGGGTGGATCCAGGGGTTAGGAGCAATGCAGCAATTGCTCCCCGCCTCAGTGTCTCAATGGGGCGCATATTTCAACTGATGCACGACTGAACTTTGCAAATGATGAGGCCTGCCGGTCCAATCAACAGTTGACTAAACTGCTGGAGATAGGACACTGTCGAAGGGGCAGCAGAGGACCTATTGTAATTGCTAGCTAGATTTATACTAAGGAATTCTGAATATTTAAAAATATTTGAGGCGCACTTTCTTGAAGTGCTCCTCCCCCCCCCCCCTTGATCCGCTTCTGGATCCGTCCCTGGCGAGCTTCGAGTGCCTCTTGCCCCGGGCGCCAAGACTGCTGATGCCCATAAATCGGCATAACAACATAATGTCTGTTGAGACTGCACAGTGGACGGGGCTTTCATGACCATTGTAGTTGAAGGGCCGTAAGACACCACAGACCAGTTCTCGTCCGATCACTGACCAGGACACACCAGTTCTCGTCCG